>OU744337.1:131575409-132831587 GCA_916610165.2 Gymnosoma rotundatum | reverse complement strand
ACAGTAAGTATATGATTTGGAAATTAAAGGCTGGCCCTTTAGTTGATGTTATATGATGTATATTGCCAAACTGTTGAACAGTTGAATGTAATAATAGTTAATGTAATCTAGTTTATTTGGCCATACCCTCAAAGTCGGAAGTCGGTTTTTTTTTGCAAGAATTATTATTAATATTTATTAACTAGCAAGTATACTTAATATTACTTGTTAGATAATAAATGTTCGTGCTTTTATTTTCAATATTGATACTGATATTCTCAAAAATTAGAAACCTTCACACTATCATAAATAAAAATGTGTGAAATACTTTCAATTATTCGTAGAATTTTGATTACTTTTATAAAATAAGTCATTTTTAATTTGTTGGGTTAAACCCAGAAGCACACATATTTGATCTCAAAAGTACAAGGCATAATTGTAAATATGTTTATATCATAAAAAGTTGTTTGAACAACCTTTCTGATTTTTATTTTCACTTGTTGATATTAAATTATATTTTTCTTTTATGTAATAATAATGAATAAAGAAAACTGAACTAAAATTAATTCTTTTTTCGACCAATAAAAATTATTCTACAAAAATTTCTGACTCAGCTGCGTGTAATGCTAGAAGATGAATATATAAGTGCTAACACTTCCAACATGTTGCGCTTTGTTTGAATCGAACGTTGATTTGCAATTAATCAACCCAGTACATTGTACTTTGTTAACACATACTCTCCTTTAATGTTATTAAAATTATATCTTTTCTTGATATAATTTTCGTTAACCCAAGGAATACTTTTTTAACAGTGAATAAATAATTCACTTAATGATATAGATGCCAGACAAAAAAAAAATCGCGAACAATGTTTTTTCTATTGGACAATATAAAATCAACACAAATGTTAATTAACTTTAATCGCCAAAATTAATTTATTAACATCTTACGATAGCGTGATCCATTGACCGATACCAAGATTCCAGCCTCATCATTAAAAAAACGGCCCAATCATACCTCAAGACATAGTGCACCATATATTTACACGTTGAGCCTTTGTATGGCTTTCCAATAATCGCTCTAGGTTTTTTCAGAAGCCCGAATGCGGAAATTTTGCTGGTTGACATACCTAGACAAGTGAAAATGGGCAACGTCTGAATTTTACGAAATGTAACTTTAACAGAACACCCTTTTAATTATGCGATTTTCGAGCGAATGAGTCAAAAAACTAATGCTCAAAGCTATCATGCTGTTAGATTTGCCAGAAATGAAAATCAAACTCTTGTTGAAAATGTCTTTATAGGAAGGATATTTAAAAATCGTATAAATTCCAATGCAAATTTGAAATACTGTTAGGCATGTGACAGAATCTAATTCCGATTGAAAGTGGTCCAAATTCCTCAAATTGGTTTTTCAGGAAACAAAAACGAAAATTTTCTTCGAAATGAAACCACTATTAAATTCCAAGGTGGAATTGATTTTCTTTCAAATTTTATTTTTTATAGTTTTAAAATTTACTTTTATTTTGTATCCTTGCTTAGATTAGCAGGTCTGTTACTTTAGACTGACTTATGTCGCCATATTAAAATTAAAAAGTAAAAGTGATAAATTCGGCTATGCCGAATCCTACATACCCTTCACCATATATGTAAATTTAGTTTAGTGAAATAATCTTTAATAAAAAAAAAATAATAATAAACAAACATTTGGATGACAGAATGTTAAAAAATAAGAAAAAAAATGAGTACTATATACATTTAATTTTACGTAAAAATGTCACAGGCTCTTAATGGGTTAAGCATTTTCAAAAAACTGTATTATTTTCTTATTATTTTCTAATTATTTTCTTAAAAAATATGGTGCACAATCGTACTTTTCTATAAAAAGTTCAGAGGCCGATATATAAGAAAATTGGGCGTGACGATTTTTTCTTGATCTTTTTTTCTAACTTTTTAATTCTCTATCAACTATATTTGTTTTTTTGGTTGGACTTACTTCATTGTTTCAAATGATATGGAAAAATTAGAGGAGGGCATGATGTTTTGAGCGCTGCCTCAAAAGTCATGTACCGATTTGGCTGATTTCAAGTAGCAAAATTTTCACAACCATTTCTGGTCGACTGGCATATTTCAGTTTTTATACCCTTTATCACAAAAAGTGGGAAAAGTATTTATAATTTTGACTTCTTATGCATAGCGATTCGATTTAGCGTTGTCCGTCTGTCCGTCCGATTTGGTGTTTAAATCAAGTTGACAAAGGCTAGAGAAAATTTAAATACGCCAATCGATCAGACGTAGTGTCGAAAGAGGTGCTATTGAAAATCAGCATGATCCAGCCTACCTCTAGTTTATTCATATCATTTGGAACAATGAAGTAACTCCAATCAAAAAAATATACATATGGGGCAATAAAGAAATAAAAAAGTAAGAAAAAAAACATCAAGTTTAAAAATTGGCGCTCGACCATATTTTCCGACTTACGGGGCCCAAACGACTTTGCCATGCATAAGAACTCAGATTATGGGGGTCGGAAATGGATATTGTAAAAATTACACACGGAATGACACAGTTAGTATTCTCTCTTTTTCACCTATGGTGAAATGGTTATTGAGCATTTTTTTAATACATAAAATCGATCGGAATCTGTAGATGGTAAAAAAATGTGTGACATGCCTGTATATCTTTAAGTTATTATCTCCAATTTATAAAACTCATAAATAAAAAGGATTTTGTCCTCTTTCAATTAGAATTTGTTGAAGAATATTTTTTATTAAATGTATAGATTTTAGTAATTTACAATACAACAACATCGATAAAACTGCATTATTTATCACAAAACTAAGTTATTTATCACAAGTAAATTGTTATAAATGATATAACAATCAATACACTCAAGGGTTAAAATAATACTTTTATTTGATTATCATGAATTTTTTTATTTTATAGACTATATTTCTATTAAGAAAACATTTCTATTACTAAAAGGACGTATATTTTATTAGTGTAGAAAAAAAGAAAACTTTTAATAATAAAATATTATTAACATTTATATTTACTCTCAATATTAAAGCATTAATCAAAATATCTACCGCAAGATAAATGTTAAACATTTGTATAAACACAGATAAAAATATTATATTGTTTGTCGAATAGAGAATAAAAATCAGATGCGTTGCGGCGAACCCAGAGCACGAGTATTTATTTACTTTAGTGATTTATGTTTCGACATTAGACATCATATTCACATCATGCCTAAGATTTATGTAAAGACGTTTTTTCCATTGTGTGTATTTATTTTATTGTACTTGTGAGAAGGCACTTCTGTCTAATAAACAATAATTTAATTTGGCACTCAATATGCTGTGATGAGAAAGTCAATGCGTCGGAGGCCTATAAAATATTTCACACCCATAAAATAAAGTTTAATAGCGAAACTAAGTTGTGTAAACAATCAGACTAGAAACAATACTTAAAAAAATATAAAAATTTTTTTTGTTTTTATTAATTTATTTGAGTGAGGTGCAAATAAAGAGCACAAACCCAGTTCCCATCTGAGAATTTACAAATAAGAAAATCTGATGAAAATCCCTTTTTTTAATATGTATTTGCGCTTTTTATAAAAATAATTGTTTTTGTGAATATAACAGACTCGTTTTTACAAAACCATATTTGGTCAAAAAGTGGGACCTTTTGTTTAAAGGGAACTATTTTGAAAAACATGACCCCTTGGTGTAATAAAAGAATTTTTTGTTAAAAATTTAACTTGACTTATATTAAATAACTTATTTGTTCCACCAAAAGCCTTTTCCAAGACAACATATCATTTCATCAGATTTGGAACTTTTTTTTGGAATCTACGAAATTTTGTACCATTAAATGAAAAAGACGGCTAAAAACTTTGTTAAATGAAAAAGCAGTATTGAAATATTCTCTTTTTAAGGGAAGACATGTTTGTGAAAAAGTACACTTTTTCATTGAGAAGAAAATTTTTTGTGGAAAAAGTGATTGTATTAGTTAAAAAAAAGGATAATTTCGTGAAAAAGAATTTTTTTTATAAAAAGTAATTTTATAAAAAAAAGGGATTTTATTGTAAAAAAGGGATCTGATAGTAAATAAGTGACCACTTTGTAAAATTTGATATTTTGATCATTTTATGAAAAAAGGAATCCATTTTGTCCCACAGAATAAGAATATTGACTTTTTGTGGAAAATGGAAACTTCTATGAAAAAAGGAATTTTTCTAAAAAGAAAGTTTTTGTAGATGTGTTTTTCTTGAAAACAACGGAGCCTTTTTGTGGAAGAAAAGATTTGCAAAAAAATTTTTATGGAAAAGAAGAAATTTTTTATGAAAATTCTTTTTTATAATTTATTTTTTTTTACTATATTAGGATTTGAACTGTGGATGATAGAAATGAATTGAAACTAATTTTGGCTTTAGTCTATTTATTTTGATTTCACAAAACATTTTTAGAAAGAAAAATTATTTTACAAATGTATGCGGACGTTTTTTAAAGGAAACCAGAAAAATTAGACGCCAGCAGAATGCAATGCTGAAATTTCTGGACCGCTACGTTAAAGCTGAAATTTTACAAAAAATTTAATATATGTAAAGCGTCATCCAAATGTTACGCCTAGATGTCAGCTATATATAATTTTTACACGTGACATCTTTTTAAATGACATAAGCCATTTTGTTTTATTAGAAGGTAGTACAGTTTTAATCATGGACAGGTACACATTGCAACAACGCGTTTACATCATTCAAAGTTATTATGAAAATGGACGTTCCTTGAAAAATACCCAAAGCAAAATTTTATTTAGTGACGAAGCTCATTTCAGAATGGATGGGTTCGTCAATAAGCAAAATTGTCGTATCTGGGGTAATGAAAATCCTCGTGTTATTCTTCGAAGATCATACTGGAAATGTCATGTGATCTAACACCATTAGATTTTTTTTTGTGGGGCTTTTTGAAAAGTCGAGTGTATGCTAACAAGCCACAAACAATTAATGATCTAAAGAACAACATTCAAGTTGCAATTCGTGAAATAACACCAGCAACATGTCGGAAAGTCATTGAAAATTTCGATATTCGGATTGATGTCTGCAGACGCAGTCATGGTGGACATTTGAATGATATTCTATTCCACTTATAATTGTAATGGATCATACTTTTAATAAAAAAACAGCTTGAAAAAATTGCAAATAGTTTGTGTTTTATTTCAAAGAAACATGTAGGCGCATTTTTTGGATGAGCCTTTATATATGTATATATATTTTTTTTTTGTTTAGCAAACTGATCTTTATTTTTTGTAAGTCCGGTCTATAGTAGTAAAAAGTCATATTTGTAGGTTTTCGTAAAATAGGTGATTTTAGTGTAGAAAGTATATTTTTGTTAAAAAAGTTGGTTCATATGTAAACATCGATTTTTGCGACTTTCTCCCCAAAAAAGTACACTTTTTGGGAGAATGGTGCTTTTGAACTTTTCTCAACTGTACGCACAAAAAAACCGCACATCACAATATTAACAATAAATAATAGAATATGTTAAAACATTAATCAATATGTCAAAAAAAAACCAAAAAAAAAAACAAGAAAAACTTAAAAAAACATGGTAAAATTATTTATTGAAATCTTATTTAACAGCAGAAAAAACACAAAAACAAACATCTTAATCCAAATACTCGAAGAAAAATACTGAACGACAATTTCAAACATAAAATTTTTTTTAACTATTTTGACTTGTTGGTTGACACCTTCGTTTTGGGGGAAATAAACAAAAAAATCAAACAAAAAAGCAATTTGTCTTCCGACATTGTTCACAGATTCACTTTAAGAAAATAAAGATTTTTTTTAAACAAAATTGAGGTAAACAGTTATTCGTTTCTTTTAGTTTCAGCTCTCAATTTTTTATTGTTCTTGTGGCATGTTAATGGTAATTGTCTGGCTGGGGGATTTGTTTGTTGACACATTATTCGTGTTTTTTTTTTCATTTGAGTGTGTGAAAAGTGTGCCTCCCTTTAGATTTCATTTTGTTCGTTTCTTTAAACCTGACAATAATTTTTAACCTTTGACTTAGTTCGTGCCTTCAGTTTATTCATTCAAATATTTTGTCGGAATCAATTTATTTTTAAATTCATGATTTTTAAAGAATTTTCTTTAATTGAAAATGCTGTCATTATCATTTTTAATTGTCGGTTGATAGTGATCTTGTAAGTTTTATGGGAAAACTAATTTGTTTAGGAATTTTCTTCTACTTTGTAGAGTGTCTTGTTTATAAATTTAGAAAAAAATGTATGCAGGAAACATTATGATCTTTAAAATTTTTGTAGAAAGTAATAAAATATATTAGATAAATATTGACAAATTAATAGCGTTAATATTAATAGACTTATTTTATACTTTATTAAGTATATATTTAGAAAATACTTCTAAAAACTTTCGCTTCAACTGCCACTCAATTATAATTTAAAATACAACCAAACTACTGCTAATTAAAAACCACAAACTGAATTATATTTTCAAACAGTACTTTTACATTGGTACTTTTTTCAATTAACCACGTTCTTAGAAAACTGATGACAATTACAAAAATGTTTTTTTAAAGAAGTACTTTTTAGAAAATAACTTTTAAGAAAATACCGTAAGTAAAAAGCATTTAAGATGTTACTTTTTATTAAGCAGAAAATACTTCTGGAAAAGTAAATTTTAATCTTTTTTTAATGCAAACAGGACAAAAATGGTTTTTTGAGACAGTATTTTTCTAATAGTACTTTTTTCAATATGGTACTTTCTTTTAACAAAAAATAACTAATTTCACAAAAAAGGAATGTTATTAAAAAACGCGTTCCAAAAAAGTACTTTCTGAAAAGTACCTTTTACAAAAGTGCTGTTCAAAAATCGCTTTTTTAACATTAGTTAATATCAATTCTTTATTAAACATCTTAAACAAAATTGAAGAACCCAATATTGAAAAAAGTTCTTTTTCAATTAATTTTTGTTAAATAAACTGCTTTTGAAAAAGTAAATATTAAAAACCAAAATATTAAATTAAAAAGTACTGGTAAAACTATATCAAAAATCGCATTTTAAAAAAAGTTTTTTAAAAGCTGCCTTGAATAATAAACTGTGTATAAAATTCCTTAAAATAATTCTAGAATTACTTTTAATAAAAAGAGTACTTTAAAAAAAAGTACCTTTTAACGTTCCTGAAAAACAAACTCCCAAAGTTTATGTTGGAATTTAATTTTTAAGATTTATTTGTGAATTATTACTTGTAATACGAAATATTTTTCAGTTGACAACGCGAGAGAATGGCTCGTTCTTATTGCCGCAATTTTTTTTAATAACGAGAATCTTCTGTTAATATTCAAAAATAGTTCGTTCACTTTAATTGTTTTACTTATCTCCGAAACTGTTACATTTATTTTTTAGGTAACTCATTTTTGAAACTACAAATGCAATTAAAATGCATCATTTATTTGTTTGCTTTGACAGGCATTTTCTATCGCTATTTTATTTTAAGTCCAATAGAACTTAAAAATAAGTCATCAAGTAAACAAGATTGGAGTTAAACCAACCCACAACAGACCCTTAAAACTCCATTATATCCAGAAAAGTTATTCGTTTCATATGCTGGTGGCATCACTGGTCTGCTTGAAATACGGTCGATGACGATCGTTACAGCCCTCTTTGAATTTTGTTTGAAAATATGGACGAGTTTGACTAAAAAGATGGCGCTACGTACCATACGACACCCGCATTCATTAATTTAGCGAAATCGAAACTTGGAAAGTTGGTTTCGAGAAATAAACCTGTGAGCTGGTCTTCAAGGTCATGGTCGTTGACACCTTTTGATTATTTCCTAATGGGTCATATAGAGTCACTGGTTTATACTACTGAGCGAATGGCCATTTCCTGACGAGCTAAGTAAGCGGTAGCAAAATGGCCATCGAGACGTGCTTTCACCTTCAATAATCAATACCGGGAAAATAGCACAATAAACTTAAAGTTTAATTTATATTATTTCATATTCATATTTTAATCTTTAATTTTATTTTAGTATTGAATAAAAACCAGGAACTTTTCATCTGTGAAATAAATAAAAGCAATTCTACTTTTAAACTCAAATATTAATAAAAAATTAAAAAAAAAGATTGGTTAAAATTGAATGTTAAGTTTCCTTTTTTGTGTTTTTGCTTTAAGATTCTCTTCGTATTATGCGTATAAAAATGAGTGTTTGGGGCAAAAATAACGGTCAAGGTTTATACGAATACAAAAACAACATTCTTTTTTTCATTTTTATGACTCAAACGAGCTTTTGATGACCCACAAGTAGTAAATGAAATGGTAGAAGGGACACACTAATTTAAGATTAACGAAGTAAAAATACTATGAGTAAAAACAAGAGATTATCTTCTACATACAATTTTGTTTAGGGCTTCAGAATTAAAAAAAAAAGAAAGACACAGCAACAAAACCCAATTCCCTTAATGTTTAAATATATTTTTGTTTAAAGTTCACTTTTTCTTGGCAATTATTTCCGTTTTTGTTTTAATTTTACGCTGTGGGTTTTTATGAAAATTGTTGTTTTTATTGGTTTTGCAAACACTAAACTCTACATTTTGTTAAGTTTTATGTGATGTTGGTAGTAAATAAAAAGTTAAAATGTTAAGATCTTTAAAAGGTTTCCTCAGCTGACTTACATTTTTAACGTACGTAAGGATTTCTTATATAATGTATGAGTCCTTTAAATTACATTTTATGTAACAGTTTCTATTGATAATCCTCGATTTATTTTTTATTTATAAAATGAAAACGTAAAAATATTCAATTTAGATATTGGTCCTCTTTAAAATACCTAACTGGTACTAAATAAAAAAATGATCACTGAATACTTGTGTCTTCCAATACAACTATTAAATAAATAATCAACAAATTTTCTAAACTGTTGTCGTTGATAGTATTTAAAACTCTTTCGAATTTCTGGCTATTCATGGAATATTTTTTTTCTTCTTTTTAAATTTTACTCATTTGTTTCTATCAATCATTAGGTGTTTTTTTCACCTTTAAACACTTTCTGTTCCTATGACTGAACCTTGTGTGATATTTATTGTTTTGTTGAATCGCGACACACCTGATTTGTTCGCTGCAATTTGCTGCACTGCAGGCCATTTACACCCAAAAACATTTTACTGCACTGCAGACGATACATACGAATACAAACATCTAAGCCCATACATACAATAACTTAGTATTTGATAAATTGTTATAATTATTCATTAAATACCTGCTAGTCTATAATTATTTCATTAAAAATAGAAATAAATTAAGCAGAAAAGCTGAGAAATTTTAATGGAATTAAAATGTTCGAAAACAGTGGTATAATAATAATAAAAATTTGTGTTGTTTTTTTTACCCTTCACCACGAAAAGTGGAAAAAGGTTATCTATGTTTGTCATTCCATTTATAGTTTCTTTAGTAGTGTAAAATATGTTTTTTTTTTTTTTTTTGTGAAATAAGAATTACTTTCAAGTGAAGAAAATATTAAAAATAAAAGCGTTATTATCTAGAAACCCATAAATTTATAGTATTTAAAATTAATTTGTCCCACTGTATGGCAATAACAAATTAGAGACGTTTAGAACATAAAAAAAATAATAGTGTCTTTATGTTGCTAACTAATAGTTTATCTAGACTTTATAGACAAATCGCGCCCATAAAAGCAATAATTGTTTATGTAGTTTTACATAAAACGGCAAATATTTATTTTTCATTATCACACACACACACAAACATATGCATATACCAGTATATATGACAGGTCTGGAGAACCGAAATATTAAATACTTCAGATCTTCTTAATTGCAAGTAATATGTAGGTATACACTTCGACACAATTAAAAAAAGAGATGACATCTGTTACACAGCTTGCAAGATACTGCCGTATGACACATATAATCAATTGCTAAATTTACATGTCGTCTACATCATAGGTGTGTATTTTATATTATCAGCAAATTTGCATTAAAATAAATAAATTTCTGCTAACAACTGAAAATATTTAAAGCAATAATTTAGTGGTGATGAAAGTTGAGTTTCAAAAAATTCAAACCAGATTATTTGCAAAATTTTACTGCTTTCTGGTTTTAAATCCAATTAAAATATAAAACAATGTGCTCAGGTATGGTCATCCCATTTAAGAGCCTCTCATTGCCATATTACAGACATATTTCCCCTTTGGTAAGCACTTGCGGATTCTTTGGTTATTATTAAGGCTGAAAATAGGCTTCATGGAAAATCAGTTCAAAACTTTCTTTATTGTAGCGAAAATAAGATTTGGCAACTCCTTGCGTATCTGTAAAAGTCTGTTCGGACATAACTCAATATTTAGCTTGTCTCAATAAAAGCCATTGAGCTCAATTTCTATTTAAAATCTCAATAATTAATTGCGCAATAAATACGAAATTTTTATAATATTAAGCAGAAATTAATATACAACGCTGTTTAGAAGAAGCAAAATTTCGAAATGTAAACCTCAGACGCAAACCAACTGCGTCCAAACTAAGCAAAGTTTTGAAGTTTCGACCTAAGACATAAACCAATTGCGCCAGAATATTGACTCAATAAAAGAGCATGTACAACACATTATAATCCACTGTTTGACCTTAAAAATATTGGTTTGTGTCTTTGATAAGAAAAATATTAAGATTAAGTTATTTCGTCTACCACTATAAAGTTAAGTGTGTATGAACACAATAAAAGAAAATGTTTTTCAACACATACTGACCAACAGAGTTAACTGCGATGGTAGGCGTATCTGCTTGTAATAAAACAAAAGATGACGAGCAATAAGTTCGAATCCCATTAGCTTCATGAATATGGAGAAAAGTATTGGTTGTTGAGTAGCCCTGATGAATGAGTTTTTAAAGGGAAAGTAAATGGCAAATAGCAGTATTAGCTTCGCATCTACATTAAAAAAATTAAAACAGTTATTGTGCTGTAACCGCCCTAGAATGGATTGCAAAGGAGCCTCTAAATAAGAGAAGCAAAGAGAATGGTGTTAGAGTACCTGCATAGTTGAACAGCAAATTCATTGCGTATTCGTTACTGAGTAAAAGAGCAATATAATAGTATGTAAAAGTCGAGACTAAATTAACTTAAAAGTTGTGAATGGAAAAGTAACACATCGTAATTTCGAATCTCATCTAAGCCTCAGCGGTTTGCATTCTGTATGGCTGTGGTGCTTAGAGGCGTATGTTTTCTAAACAAGGCACGAAATAGCTTGCATCCCGCCGGAACGACTAAGTGCTGCAGCATAGATGGCTGCGTAAGTCTGTAAAAGTGCATCTTTAGAAAACTAGGGTGTAAAAAAAAACTCAAAAATTAAAGTTCAAGTATTTGGAATGAAAATAACGCCAACGTTTGAAAACGAAAATCTGAATAATATTTAGAATTTTATTTTTTAATGAAAAATGGTATAAAACATACATTTACTCTTTCACAATCAGGAAGACGTCTATCTTTGCAAAGGTTGCAACACAAAGAGTATCCAAAAAATGGCAACTTTTACCAATGTTATAAGTAGACTTCAATGTTATAAGTAGACGACATAAGGAATGGAATGGAAGAAACATGATTCCATAATTTTAAATCAATTTGAAAAGAATGTATAAATTGTAACAATCGAATGTTTATAAAATTTTTAAATATCATTCAATATAAAAAAAAAATATTTTTCATAGCATCACTTTACCCCACATACAGATGTCCATTACAATAGTGTTAAAATTACCATCCCTGATGAGTGACGTATAGAAATAAAAACGTTTACGCAAAACAAGTGACAGTCATTGTGTCATGTAATTTTTGTTTTTGTTTTGTTGTTTCGGTTAAAAACCAACACAATAACAAGTGTTAAAGTGTTGTCAGACACATGTTTTAGTCTTTAGTGTCGTTTTTATGGTGTGCGTAATTTTACACTCCCATTTATGCCACTTTCCTCACTTTCTATATTACTATAGCCCTCTTACACTATCTTTAAACACTTTTTAGCTCTTTGAACAAATGTTTGCATGTTAGAAAACGATTAAACTTACAATAGGTGTAACTCAAAAATTCTATTTCCTAAACAATTCATTTCCGGAAAGGTTTGAGTCTATGCTTTTGAAACTTTAAAGCAGAAACAATAAAACTAAAATTAAAAAACAATCAAATCTAAAAGAAGGGAAACGTGGAGTCACTCAAGGTGCAGTCATATTAGTCAACTATTTGTCTAAAAGAGCATAACAACTATTTTTTAATAATAATAAACATTTATTATTCTATATTTTCTGGCAAGTATCATTATGAACAACAATGTCTAATGCAATAAATGTGATATCTTATATTTTTTATTGAGAAGGATCTTATATTTCTTAATAAGTACTTAAGAGAGACAATCATTTTTTTATAAAATAGTGAAGAGGTTTTTTGATCAAATATTTGACTCATCGTACCGTATCTTTAAAATACAGAAATATAATGATTTTACAATTTAAAGCAACATGTTTAGAATGGCAAAAGAAACTTTATGATTAGAAAATCGTGCACAGAATTCAAACGAGAAGCGATAAAAATAAATATTTTTAATTGAAACGCTAAGGGAGAGTATTTAAATTTATGAAATAATTGCGAGATATTTGAAGGAATATGTGAAGGATTTTTTAAGCCCGATTAAATCTAAATTGTAGAAATAATAAAAATTTTTTTAATTTCCTAAAATCCTTTTTTTTTGGAAAGGAAAATTATTTTAAAAAATGTATGCGGACGCTTTCTAAAGAAAACAAAAAAATTAGACACCAGCAGAATATAGTGCGGCATTTTTTATGGATAGCTTAGTTCAACTCCTAATTTGATAAAAAAAAAAGATTAAATTTTAATAAAAAAAAAATATTCGCATTGACATTTGAAAATGCTTTGGAGCATATGGCATCCACGTATAAATTTGGCCTAGTTTTATATTGACTTTCAAGGCATCAACTGCAGCTATTTTACAAGTACATACCAGTGACTACACGAGTTCCAACAGGAAATAATCGAGAGGCGTTAAATCCCAGAATTACAATTTGTAAAAATGAAATCATCACCGAATTATGTTTCAATAAGTCAATGGTGGCTGTCGCCACTTGGTATGTAGTGTCATCCTTTTGAAACTGAATTTCGCCCCGATCAATGGCATCCATATTTTAAAACAAAGAAAATTCAATCAAAGAATATATAATCACGGCTTACCAGGGTGTAAACCACACCATACGGTGAATTTTGTTGAATGTAATTGAGTCTTTAAGGTCTTTTGTGGATTAGTTTCACCACATATGCGACAATTAATTAAAAACGCCGCGAGCAAGATATAAGTCACATTGCTCTACATTTGATTGATGACTTAATTGGTGACTGATTTTCAAAGTTAATCTGGATAATTTGATGACGATGTTAAAGCGTTAATCTATGCATGATGATTTTCCAAAGCTACTGATCATAAATTTTGAAAAGTGGGAGCCGAACGACAGTTCTAGTTTAGAAAACTAACGAAATTTAATTTACGAAAATTAAATTTTATGTTTAACAATCGGTCAGTAAAGACAGGAAGCTATTGAGTTTTGTGAAATATCATCTTCCTTGTAATATATGTCTAAAATAAACAATGTAAAATTTAGCCATCTTTGTTACTTTATTATAAATTAATTTAATTACTTTACGAGTACGAGTATTATAAAAAATTTTAAAATTAATTTTTAATTTTTACCCTGACTAGGATTTGAACCATCGATTTTATAAATTAATGAAATTTTTATATATACTGCGCGGGTTCCTTTCTGTAAAAAGAAAAATATATATTTTTTTTAGAATTTTAAAATTTTATTTTCGGCTTTTTGGTTCTTTTTAATTAATTTTCTAAACATTTTTAGAAAGAAAAATTATTCTAAAAAAAAAAAAAAAAAGTTGCATTTGTGACTATCAAATTGCTAGTACAAAAAAAAAGCAACAACAAATGTACAAGACTACAAAGAGAATGACAAAGAAAAGCTTTAAGTTGTATGTGAACTTCGTCTCACCAAATTAACATTAAGCTTAGTTGGTTAAATAGATGATGTTTACGATGTACATAACATAAGGTAGATAGATGCAAAGAATGCTGATGAAGGATGTGGCGGTCCAGAAAATGCTGCATTTCATTCTGCTAGCGTCTAATTTTTCTTGTTTTCTTTGGAAAACGTCCGCATACATTTGCAAATAATTTTTCTTTCTAAAAATGTTTAGAAAATTAATTAAAAAGAACCAAAAAGCCGAAAATAAAATTTTAAAATTCTAAAAAAAATATATATTTTTCTTTTTACAGAAAGGAACCCGCGCAGTATATATAAATTTCAAAATTTCAATGTATTCGTAAGAAATATTTTGCTAGCTATTAGTAAATATATACTAATATCTGTATGAAAAAAAAACACAAAACTTCTGCTAAACAATCCTTTGTAATTTGTGTTAAACTAATGCTCCTTTACCTAAAATTTGCTTTTGTTGCTGCTACAAATAGCAAATGAGACTCACTAATTTTCATACTAATTTTCGAAATATTAAACAACAAAACCTTTTGTAAATTTTATTTAAAACGAAAGTTTTTTTATATACGAAAATTTACGGGATAAAATGTTACCAACAAAAGCCAGCATTTGCAAAAATTGTACGAAAAATAAACTCATGGTACTGAAAACGGTAGGAGAGCCAAGTTGAAAACGAATTGTAACTTTACTTTATAAGGGTGAATGCTCACAAAAGCTTATTTAAGTCTCGAAATATAAAACTATAAAAAATGTATTTTTTTTTGCGCCTTTTTTAACACCAAAAAAAATTTTAAATATTCTTTTCGTTGAAAGGGATTTAAAAAAAAATTATGAGCCTACAAAATTTGCGCCAACTATCCAGGAAACCTATTTCTTATGAAAAAACTCTATTTTCTTCCAAAGCATTTCTTTGTATTAAAAACTTGTTACCTTTTTCACAAAAAGTTACTCTTAACAATTTTTCTAAAATTAATAAGTATAAAAAAAATACTTTTTCAGAAAAAAAAAAATTTGGTTCACAAAGAAATTGTGTAGTACATGCAAAAAAATTACTTTTATGTATCCTAGTTATATAAAAAAAATCCTTCATTTGTGTAAAAAAAATTCACATTTATAAAGAAAAAAATCTTTCTTTTTATAAAAAAAATTCTCACATGCTAAAAATTAAATCACATATTTTTCAAAAAATCCAAATCACATTTTTCCAACATTCCCAACAAATTGTCACATTTTGCACCAAAAGATTTTCAAATTTTTGGCAATAATAATGTTACTTTTTCACCACGTCTACCTTTCGACAGTGAAACTAACACAATTTTTCTTGAAAAAAATTATACAAATTCACCATTATACTTTATTCCTTTGTGTCTGAAATATTTACACTTTATTACAAAAAATATAATTTTTTTCTAAAAAGGTCACTTAAAACGATAAAAATACTTCTGCACAAAACTTTTTTTAAAAAAGTAATTTTTATTTAAAATGACATTTTGTCCTCTGAAATTAGAATTGCTTTACGATATTTACATTTCTACAAAAAATGATGAGTTTTTTTTGTACGAAAAGTGAATTTTTTCTCAAAATTATTTTTGAAAAAGGCTTGTTGCATTTTTTTAGAGAAATCTTATTTTTATCAAAAAATCTCTTTTTAAAAAAAATTTTTTTCCAATATAAAAATTTTTAAAAAATTCGTTTTTCACAAAAAAACCTTTTACCTTTAAATCCTTCTTTCTATGTAATTTTCAGTAAAATGCACTTTGTCAACAAAACTTTATTAGTCGTCCTTTCTTAAAAAAGCTCTTTCTGACTACTATTCATGTCAAAAAAGAAACATTTTTTTAAAGAAATTATTTCTGAAAAATACTTACTTTATAATGACCTACCTTATTTTCGTTTTTAATAAAAATACATTTTAACAAGTAAGAGTGCAATATTCGGCTATGCCAAATCTTATAAACCCTTCACCATCTATGTAAATCTAGTTTAGTGAAGTAACTCCAATCAAAAAAGCAAATATGGGGTGACAGAGAATCAAAAATAAAAAATGGTCTGCATAGTTTTTCATAAAAATGACATTGGCTCTTAGTGGGTTAAGCATTTTAAAAAATAATTTTGTATTTCCTTAAAGATCTCTTTAAAAGCTTTAAAATGATACTGGTATTGACATTAAAAAAAATTAAAAAATTGTAGAGCCCTGTAACTCGGAAAATATGGGCGAGCGCCAATTTTGTCACCTAATGTTTTTTTATTTATTTTTTAATTCTCTACAGCCCCATATATTGATTTTTTTTAATTGAAGTTACCTTACTGTTGCGATTGACATAAAAAAATTAGAGGTAGACGTGGTGTTTTGCCTGCTGCCTTGAAGGGCATGGAGCGATCATGCTGATTTCCAAGAGCACCTCCTTCGACACTATGTCTAATCGAACAACGTATTTATTTATTTGTTTAAATCAAGTTTGCCTAACGGACGGACAACAGAGAGACAGATGGAAAGATGGACAGACGGACATCGGGGAATCCACTTTGCTATGGTTTAGAAGTCAGAGTATCTATACATTATGGGGTCGGAAATGGATATTGTAGAAATTACAAACGGATTGATAAATTTAGATTAAACCTTTTTTCATCTCTTGTGGTGAAGGGTATAAAAATAATAAAAATTAAAAAATTTTAAAATTATAAAATTGTAATCATTGCCTGTGTTATAAAATGTTATTTTCGTTTTAAAAAATATTATTTAAATTTTAAAGTCTTATTTTTATTCACAATATTCTTCAATTATTCAACTTGTCCTTTTTTATACAAGATTTTATATTTCTACAAAATTCCTCCTCCGTTAAATGTCCCTTTAAGAATATCACAATAAGCCGCTGTTTTTGTTCTCTTTCAGTTTCACGCCTTCGAATACAATTAAAGATTTTTGCTCCACTGCTTCGCTTTTGTTCCTTGTCAGACATTGAGTTTGCTTAAGTTTTGTTTTTGTTGGGGTTTTTTTGGGTTTGTGTGTGGTGACAGTCAGCCAGCCAGGTCTCACACGGTATTGTAATTTGCTTCACTGACTGGCTGGGCATTAAAGTGTTAAGTTTTAAATTTAAAATTCACACGCTGCCGTATTACGCGCTTTTGTTTTCAGTTTTTAGCTTTTTGTTGGATTTTTGTTTTAATACACCAACCAACCAACCAACCAACTATTGTTGTAGAACATGAGCCTGTGAGTGGGTCATCGATGGCAAAGGGGCCCAGTTCTTTTGTTGAATAGTTTTCTTATTTTATTTCGCTTGATTTGGTTTTTTATGGTCAGAGTATTTTGGTTAGATATTATTTACCATTTTTGTCAATGAACTTTTGGCTTTTTTTCCCAAGTCTTGGTTCTTGACTTAACGTTCAATTGATACGTATGACTTGTGTCTGTAAAAATTCAAAATAAATTTTGTAAATTAAACCCATTACATTAACAATGATAATGATACCTATATTTATTACAAACACTGACTATTGTCTGAGCAAGTTATTTAAAACTTACTATGGTTTTAAGTTCCATGTTAATTCATTAAAACTCAAGCCATTTACTGCCATTATTGTATTAAATTCCCAAGTAAAATGGTATTTTTACTGTAAAAGTTTTTTTTTTTATAAATAATTAAGTTTATCTTTTGCCAGCCATTTTTATTACTTTCTTTTTAAAGCTTTTCAGGTGTTTTTTTTTTTTCTAACTTAGCACTTTGCATAATTTTTAATTATCTTTAGAACAAAAAAACATAGAAAGTGCTCGCATTAGTGTAATGTTGCCCATTATGAAGCAAATGTATTATTTATTAGTCTACTTTAAAATGCATTTAGAGAGTGAAGGGTGTTTATAACGGACATATTTTGTTCTTTCCTAAAATAAAAATTAAAATATTTTTAAATTGACACAAATTTATATGTTTTCGAAGCATAATTTCGTAATGCCTAGCAAATCGAAATAAGACCTAAAATAATATTTTTTTTCTTAAAAAAATTAGCTAGACTCCCTTAAGTTTTGCTATGACTGTAAAAATGTAAAATTTAAAATTAATTCTAATTAAAACACTTTTCCAGAATAAAAGTTGGCTTTAAGAGGTGTCCGTTTTTATAAAGAACTTAGAAAAAAGTGTTGGTTTTCTTGTTCTAGTAATTTGTAATTACCGTTTTATTTTAGTAACGAACTCAATTTTATTTACTTTTAGCCAGACAATAAATGCTTTATGACTTTTAGTAGCTAAAACTAATGCGTAAGATAATACATGAAGAAAGCAGAGAAAAAGCTTAGGTGGTGAAGTTAATTAGAACATAATTATAAAGTTGTGTCATATCTAAACTAGAAAAACGTTCTGCTGTTGCCATTGCAGGGTATTTTATATACAATGTTAGATCTCTCAAATTTGTCAATTTTATCTTGAGTTTTACTATATAAGATTTCCTCGATTTTTAATGAAAAATTAAAGACTTGACAATCAAAAAGAACGAAAAGCTTATTGTATTTGATGTGGTAGCATTGTTCCCAAGTGTCCCAGTAGACATAGTCCTTACTAAAATTGAAAAAGGATGGAATGAAATAACCAAACATACGAACATGAGTAAGGCACTATTTTTTAGAATTTTAAGATTCTGTATAGAGAATAATCGCTATTTTAAGTACGATGGAAAAATCTACATACAGAAAAAAGATCTTTCCATGTGTTCACCAGCTTCTCCAATAGTGGCAAATATTGTTTTGGAAGATCTTATTGATATAACCATTGAACAATTAAAACTTTAACCAAAAATGTTTACTAAGTACGTTGATGATCTCTTTACTATAATTCCAGAAAATGAAGTTGATTCTGTTTTGAAAACATTAAATAATTTTCACGCGAGTTTACAATTTACTATGGGAAAAAAAGTAGAACATAAACTTCCATATTTAGATATCTTAATAATAAGAGATGACACAAGAATTAAAACAGACTGGTATCAAAAACCTATAGCATCAGGTCGTCAGCAAAGAACATCGGTTTCCAGCATCACTGAAAGGGAACGGACCTGTGATATCAATAGCTATTCGCTCAAAGGGTGTACCTGCGTTATACTGTTAAAGTTTGCCACACTTTTTCTTACAGGACCCTTGGCCGTAATGCACTGTTCGCAATTAGCTATCCAATCGGCTACGTATTGTAGGCAGCCTACCCAGTAAAATCTCTGCTTTATCTTTTCCAGAGTTTTTGTTGTACCCATATGGCTTTCTTTTCTTTTAGAAGTTGGCACGTTAATTAAGTCCATTGTAGTTTTGCCATCTGTACTTTCCAAAGATCGATATAAGCAGCCATCTTCTACTTTCAGGCTATTCTACTGAGCCCAGTACGATTTTACTAGTTGTCTCTTTGCAGATATTTCATTATGATTCGCTTTTCTGTTGTTTTGCATAGCCAATATAATTTTTGCCACAATTGGGTTATCATTCTGGGCCTTCGACAAGACCTCGCTCAACCCAATTTGCGTAAGCCGCACATTAATGATACTTTCCTTTTTCTTAATATTTGTGCAGTGCTTGCTCTCTATATTGCATTGCCGTCGTGAAACGTCATAACCGTTATTGTGTTTTTCGCCTTTTCTATGCAAAATGCCAAAGTCATTGCTCCTAGTCTTTTTCACCCATTTGTTATCTCTAGCTGGCGAAGCAAATCTTGATCTTCTCATTGTTGATCTACAGTTGCGCTGAAAATGACCGGCCTTACCGCATTTAAAGCGAGAATTACTTTTTTCCTCTCCACCTTCATTAACTGTTTGATTAACTCCTTTTTATCGCGTCTATTGTCTTTGTGGTTATACCCGTATATATCAGTACATCGCAATCTGTACACCTGTGACTTCGAGATGACTTTTGCAGTCTCCTGGGCTAGCTCGTTTGAGATGATTTCCGCAAAAGATAATTTGTGCATACCACAAACCGCGTATTTAACATCTGGATCCTTATTGCCATGCACAAATTCTTCAATTTTGAACTGATCAAGAAACGGATGATCTTCGCCTGGGTAAGGGAGCTTCACCAAACATTCAATATCCATTGCGAAGTCCTGCAGCGTCTCATTTGCCTTCTGCACCCTGCCTCCACTTGACAATTATATGTTACTCTTCTATTAAATTAGACGTCTCTACTAAATTATCTTTCATGGCTCCACACAATAATTGTCTTTTGCCTCTCGGGAGGTTTGTACTGCTGCTTCTTAGTTTTTCATTGCTTTATAACAATTAATATTTTTCGTTGTACGCATGGCCGAAGTCGGAATCGAACCCACGATCCTCTATTTTACAGCACGCACCTCTACCAACACAACTGTTGAGGATGCTCAGCTTTTGTTGGATAATTGTGGTATTATTCTATACACACACCATTAGTGGAAGTAAGTTTATTCACCACTCTCATACTGTTGATAACAACAGGAGTTGCCAGATCTTACTTTCGTAACAATACTTACGCAACTACTTACAATTTGGCTAATTAAACTAATTGTATTTGTTCGGAATATCGCTAAAAGAATTCAATAGAAATTAAATAGTCATAACCCAAAAGTAAGCTATTATTTTAGTACTTATTAAAATTTATAATTTGAACTATTTATCATTACTATTATACCAGACAAAGTAGTGGACATACTGTCTAATTCTTAAGTATTTGTATATAACGGTTCAAAAGATATGGCCATATAAGTCAAATTATATCAAGTGGGGAAACACCTTTTAATTTCTTAACTTGAATCTTAAAGCGGACTTGGCAATTCAGATGTCTGCCTTTAACGGTTGAGAAGTTAGGTCACATACATCAAACTACATTAACTATTACAACACCCTTTAGTTTCCAAATACGAATTTTATAGCTGCTGTTATAGCGGACTTAGCAACATAGTTTCTTTGTAAATTTTAACCGTCTGTTTACAACTTTTGAAAAGTATGGCCATATAAATCAAAATAAATAAACTATTGGACAACCCTATAATTTATAATTTTGAATATATACTTGTTACGTTCTGACGAATTTCTCAGCGTTTGTCTTTAACGGTTCAAAAGACAGGACCATATGGCTCAACTTACGTCACCTATAGGGACGCCCTTTAATTTTTAGATTTATTTTTGTATTTCTTTTTGCTATTGGGAACTATAGTGAAACGCAGTATTTTTTATTTTTTTAATTGGTGTCAATTACATTATTATATACACGTAAATAACTATTTTATACACGTAAATAATTTGTTATATGATTTATTGTAAGGAACTTTGAATAGTACATAGCAACTATGCATGAACCCAGCACAAAATTTTTGAAAAGGTAATCGAAGGTGGAATTAAGAATTTTTGGCGGAAGTACTTCCAAACTAGATTGCGAAACTTATGATTTTAACAAGGCATGAGAATTTTATAATCAATTACTGAGAATCGATTACATTAGTTATTGTAGGAAATAATGAGTACCCGTAGTACGGTAGTCTCTTTTAACATACGAGGGCTGCTCTATACATTTCTGGCCTAATAGTGCAAATGCGAATATTTATAATCAAAAATGGTTTGATTGTTTTTCAAAGTATTCTCCAGCATGATTTATACACTTTTGCATGCGCTCAAACCAGTTGTCGAAGCACTTTTTCCCCTCCGATTGAGACACCTCCAAAACATGGTTTTTGAACACTTCAACAGCTTCTTCTGGCGACGAAAATCGTTGACCACGGATTTTTTTCTTGATGTGCGGAAACAAGAAGAAGTCATTAGGTGCCAAGTCAGGGCTGTACGGCGGATGACCCATTAATTCGACGTTTTGGCCGGTCAAAAACGCTCTGGTTTGAGCCGATGTAAGAGAGCTCGCATTGTCATGGTGAACAATGATTCGTCTTCTCTTGTTGGTTTTTCGAATTTCACCGATGACTTCAGGCAAACAAATTATAGTGTACCACTCAAAAGTGACCGTGCTACGTTGCTCAAGCGGAACAATCGCCACATGACCAGTTTTGCCGAAGAAACAGGCGACCATTTGCTTTGAAGTGCTTCTTCTACGAACAACTTTCGTTGGATTTTGCTCGTCTTTGAAGACCCACACCGTCGATTGTTGTTTCGTTTCGGGCTCATACGCATAGATCCATGATTCATCACCTGTGGCGATCGTTTAAACGTCTTTTGAAGCACCGCAATCGTAGTTTTGCAACATTTCTTTGCACCAATCGACACGAGCCTTTTTTTAAGCGACTTTTAAATTGTGCGGGATCCAACGAGAACAAACCTTTTTTAAGGCCAGGTGTTCATTCAGTATCGAATGTATGCTGGTGGAAGAAATGTCCAAGGATGTCTCTATCTCTCGGTATGTCGCATGTCGATCTTGCATTATGAGTTCACGCACGGCATCAATGTTCTCTGGCACGACAGCCATTTTTGGACGACCTTCACGGAATTCGTGTTTGAGCGAGCTTCGGCCACGATTAAATTCATTATAACAATTTTTCACAGTGCTATAGGATGGTGCTTCATCGCCATACAAAGATATAAGTTCATCAATGCACTCTTGTCGTGATAATCCACGTCGAAAGTTGTGAAAAATGATGGCACGAAAATGTTCACGCGTTAATTCCATTTTTTTCTATATTCATTTTTTCAAGTCACTGTAAACAACACAAATAATGGTCGTACGTCAAAACGTTTTGAGTACGATTATGCTTAAAAATGACAAACTTTCCAATGGAAATGTCAGATTACACTTGGCAGCACTCAGTGTTGCCAGGCCAGAAATATATATAGCAGGCCTCGTAAAGAACTAGTTCCATTACTACTTCTTTTTTTGGGAACTAACGTAATATGTTTTGTAAGTGAGTAGCAAAATATAGCAATCACAAAAGTAAGTCATTAAATGGCAAGTACTTTTTAAGTTAATGTCTTATTATTTATTATTATTATTTAAAGGTATTAAGTATAAGAGCGGATGACATAAAAATATAACGTCACTTAATGTGTTAAGCTTTTTTGTTTTTCAATGTAGTGTTACCTTAAAGATCTCTTTAAAAGCTTTTAAATGATATCCATATTGATATCGCCCCATATATTTGTGTTTTTTTTAATGGAAATACGTCACTAAAATAGATTTATTCCAAATTTTATGGATAAATTAGAGGCAGGGGTGGGGTTTTGCCTGCTGCCGCGAAGGACATAGACCGATCATGCTGATTTTGAACAGAAAAATTTTCGAAACAGAGTCTAATCGATTGGCGTATTTTAATTTTCTCTACCTTAGCTAGTGCCTTAACCTGAACAATGATGGACAGACGCACATCGCTTAATCGACTTCGCTATGCATAAGATCTCAGAATATATATACTTTATAAGGTCTGAAATGGATATTGTAGAAATTACACGAGGAATGACAAACTTAGATATATCCTTTTTCCACCTGTGGTGAATGGTGTCAAGATATTCAACAATATACTTGTTCCGCCATATCTTGTTTACATTACAACAGTTTATATTATAGACTCTAAGAACGTATAAACAGTTTTTATTGCTTTATAAGTGCAATATTTACTATAAATTTTCTCCATAAATTTTTTACCAAGTTGTTCGCCACAATAAACAAATTCAAAAATATTTAAATTCTATGGGAATTTAAAACAATGTTATCTCGTAACATTGTTTTAAGATATGATTTTTTTTTTCATACCTTTTAATACATTTTACAAAATTTATTTTTCTAAGATGTGTTGGTTTCCTTTTTTTTCCTGTTCACATTAAATGATTTGCTACTATTCGAGAATACATTCAAGTTTTAAGCTTTGGGTTTTTGTAATTCCTTGCAAAAACAAACTATTACGGTACTTTATTTTTGTTGGCCCTATACGGTGAGGAATATGTGCTTTCCCATGCAATTCTGTTGAGCTCCCTTTAGATTTTGTTGTTATTTTATCTTGCATGCCAGTCAATCTGAATGCAGCGTAACAACTTCATATATGGTTAAAACATAAAAAAGCTTTTCTAGCCAACAACATCGCCAGCAAAGGGAAATGGTTAAGAAAAACAGACAAAACAAAAAAACGCAAATGAAACAATAAAAACTCAAGAAGAAAAAAATCAAGTTAATACTGGCTGGGTTAGTGTTGCGTTGGTTTATTTATCAACTATTTTTTTAATGTTGCAGTAACCCAAATTTAAAAGCAACGAAAACAAAAGAGAAAATAAAAACAAATCAGCAGCAACAGCGGTATGTAAGCTGTTATTTTTATGTTGCTAATGTCAGAAGCAATAACAACAAAAAAAAAACTTCATCGTTATTGTTACTTTATTCTGTGACTTGTAGAACACGTTTACTAAAATGTTGATAAAGTTTGTGTGGCTGGCTGCTATTGTTGTTGCGGTCCTACATAGTTTTTCCTGTTGTTGTTTTTATTTAAGTACTTTATTGCAATATTTTTATCACATAAATATCTTAAATTTTTTATTTAAGTGTATTTTTATGCTTTCATGGTTTATGAGCTGCCTTTAAATATTTATTTTTTGCCAATGATGCGTTACCTTTTCTTGCTCATTTCTTGAATGTTTTCAAATTACAACTAAACAAAGAGATTTCTCATATTTTTTGAAAACTTTATAAAGAAAAAGAGTTTTTTCTTTATAATTATTAGAAACAATAAAACTCATAAAACAGTACACAATATACAAATTTTATTATTGTTTGTTGGTTCGCTTTCGTAGAGATTGATGATGATATGGGAAGTAATAACTGTAACATTCTCAAAGCAGAAATTTGCATTGTTTTATGTGTTTAAAAGTAATAAATTCCGGAATAGAAAAAACCAATATACATATATATTTTAATATAATTGTGTATGTATTTAATATACTTCATGCACAAAAACAAAACTCGAAATAATTGTTCATATTTTATTTATTTATTTGATGTTCCGTTCACAAGACTTAGAGTCTGAGTTTAGAACTAGGTTGTCGTTAAATTACAGAAATTGCTATTAAAACTTCAAAAAATAAAAATTTACTAAATTTATAATATAAATTAAATAGAAATCAAGTTAAAACATTAAGCAAAAAAAATTAAATAAATAAAAGTATGATTAAAATAATTTAAAAATTAAAGTAAATTATTATATAATAAATAATTTAATAGACCAAAAAATTTTATACGAGCTCTTATCAAAAAATAAGTGCTATTTTCAAATTTTGTGAGTTACGTATGTTCGATTATTCCATTTTTTTTTTTTTCTGTTATGTTGGTACACATGTCTGTTAGATATGTTGGCAATGTCAGCCATTTTGAATTATGTTTTGGTGTGCTCTTCAATTTTTTACTATTCGAAAAAATGGATCGAAGGAATCCAGGAAATGTTAACTGTGGCGTTTGGCGAGTCTACTATAAGCAGAACATAAGTTCAGTTGTGGTATAACCGATGTAAGGAAGGCCAAGAAGATGCCAACGAAGATGCTCGCCCTCGTCCTCGTCGCCCGAGCAACTAAACAACCGATGAAAACATTGAAGCAGTGAAGAAAATAATTTTGTATAATCGTAGAATCACTATCAGAGAGGTTGCTGATGTTGTTGGCATATAGTCCGGCTCATGCCCAGTAATTTTTACGGATGCTTTAGGCATAAAACATGCGGCAACGAAGATTGTTTTAAAATTGCTGAATTTTGAGCAAAAAGAACATCGCATGGACATTGCTGAGGAGCTGTTAAACATCGTCAACGACGATCCAGATTTCCTCCTTATGCCAGCATTTTTTCCAATCCTCAAAACACTTCTGAAACCCGCTTTATGGTATCGCCAACAGCTCGTGCTTCAATTTTTCTTTATCTCCTCAATCGTAGCGAAACCCTTTCCTTTCATCGGTGTCTGCAGTTTTGCAAAGAGGAAAAAATTCATCCGGGGCCAAATCCCTTGAATACAGTGGTTGAGGCATGATAACGGTTTTGTTCTTGGCCAAAAACTCACACACAAGCATCGATGTGTGAGCTGGTGCGTTATTAGGGTGCAAAATCCATGATTGCTTTTTCCACAATTCTGTGCGTTTCTGACGAATTACTTCCCGCAAAAGGCGCATAACGTCAAGGTAGTATTGCTTATTGACCGTACGACCCTGTGGCAAGACTTCATGATGCACCACGCCATTGCAGTCCAGGAAAACAATAAGCAAAAGATTTAACCGAACTTGACGTGCTTTTTTCGTTCTTAGACGCTTTTTTCGTTCTAGACGCTTCCATTGGGATCAGTGGGCTTTGGTTTCAATCTCATAGACATACACCCATGATTCGTCACGAGTTGATGGCGACAAGATAGTTATTGATGAATAAATAAATACTTTTTGAAAATTGAAATTGAAAATAACGGTTATTTTTTGATCAGACCTCGTACATTTTCCTCATTGGAATTAACTAATAATTTGATTTTTAACTGTAATGCATTACCTATAACTTGAGAGTCATATGGAAGATTATTCCAGAGACGGATGGCATATAAAAATAATTGCATTTAGGAATAGTAAAATTTAAGTTTTAGGGAGACTCAACTAACTTGTTCCATACAACTTTATAAAATCGTTTCAAACCATAAATATACGAGCGATGTTATTAAAGCGACGTTAAGTTTTTTTTTTACTATGTGGGTCACAACTAGTAAAAATTGTACATCCATATAAGAGAATAGGTATTAAATAAGTTTTAGGTATTAAATAAGTTTTAGCATGGAGAATCCTTATATTTATTGGATTGCTGTATTGTTTTGTTTGCCAGAGTGTTCTTAACATAGAATATGTACGACTACAAGCATAATTAATATGATCAGACCACGTGAGAGTATTATTGATATATACTTTAAGATTCCTCGCGAAGTCAACTATTTCAATAGATTGATCATTAAGAGTTATTACAGGTACAAACTATGACTGTTTTACGCTTTCTAATTAGTAGAAATTAATTCAATGGAAGTCACTTTATAACTAATATGAAGTTGGATATCGTCCGCAGATTTACAAAGCGAATCCAAGAATCGACCTTTAAGGTATACCCCGATCTACCGGGAGAAAGTTGGATTTAATATTTGATAGCTCAACATATTGAAATCTTCAGGATATGTTGAAATTAAATTTGTGTCATTTTGGGAGAAATTCAACATTCTCTTTAATTTGAGACATAAAATGCTATGATCGATGGTATCGAACGCTATCCAAAAGTATTAGAAAATTGATATTCTTATTTTTAATCTCTTTTGTGATTTCCTCAGTAACATCTACAAGCGCAGTTGTGCAGCTATATATTTTCGATCAGTTAACAAATTATTATTATCTAAGACGATATTTCTTTGTACTTATTTTGCTCACACAAAATTGGTGTCTAATTTCAGTTAATACTTTTTTGTGAAGTGTTGCCTTTGCAAAGAAATAATGCATATTCTACAAAAGCGATTTATACCCTTCAGCACAAGAAGTGGAAATGTCCTTCGAGGCAGCAACATCGCGCCTACCTATAATTTGTTTATTTGGAACAAGAAAGTAAATAAAATCAAAGAAATAAATATATGGAGCGATAGAGAATTAAAAAATAAGAAAAAATCATCAACTGAAAAAGTTCGGGCTCGCCTATATTTTCCCAGTTACGGGGCTCTGATATTTTCAAAATTTTTAAGATATCAATATGGGTAGCATTTTAAAGCTTTTAAAGAGATCTTTAAGAAAATACTAATTTTAAATCAAAAGTTTTTTTCTTATCGTAATTATATGAATTTAAATGGAAAATTGAGCTGATTTGTAAGTGGTCTTTATTATCACCTAAAAATCTGTATGAGTTTGTCTCTCTTTATTTCTGAATAACGTGTTTCAGCTAAATTCAGTACATTTAAATTTCTGTTTTACGAAAAATTACAATTTTATATGAAATAAAATTTTTACTTTATTTAAAGTATTTATAAACGCTACTCTTTTAAATAACTATTCAAAAACACACAATTACCACAAAGCAGTTTCTGTCTGTGTATGTTGTTATTATTTTTTTTTTTTTATTAACTTTAAAGGTGTAAAAACTCTATCATTGAGTAATTTGCAATTTGTTTCTGTACCTAACAAAACACACATCCATTCACAAAATATGCTGTATTTTCAGAATCATAGAATAACAAGAAAACAAATATTCACAATTGCCATACAAACTTTTCGGAAGTTGTACCAATTAAAAAAAAACTTTTACGTTGTACTTGATATTACAAAAAACAGTGTCTTCCATAACTCAGAAATTCAATTCTTTAAAATTATTTCTTACTAAGCATATTGTAGTCCTGTCTTATCAAAAAAATATTTGGCCAGATTTAGCAGCTATTGAATTTTAAGATTATAACAAGGAACTTTACTCAACGATGTTTGTTTTGTTTGTGTACTTACAATAATAAAAAGCCTTATAATGGGGATTTAGACGATAAGACTTGACGTACGTCAAATGCAGGAGAAAATAATATAAAATTCCATCCGTATTTTAAAACTGAGAGTAAAAATCTCACGACAAATTATTTTTGCATTTACACAATTGGTATGGGTAAAACACACCAAAACTAAAATAGCGGTTTGCAGAAAAATGCATCCCTGATCTAATGATTCGTAATTGTCTTTTGAAAATTTCCAAAAAACAAAGAGATCCATACGACCGTCAAGTTTTCATCCGTATTTGCTCTCAATTTGTGGAGATTCGTTACGTATTGTGTTTAGACGATCCCACTGGTACTGTTCTGCACAAAAAATTGACATGTCGTGAGACTTTTATGACCATATAAACAGCCCTTAATAGGGATTGCTAGACGTCAGGGTACGAATATAAACAAAACGAAAAGTTTTCTTTCCTATTTTTTGTTTTTCTTTTTTTTTTTGTAGCGAGTAAATAAAAAAAAAATAGAAACAAATTTTGTTTTCGCTTGTAATAACTAAATTGGAAATATGGAGCCCGAAAAGAAAAGTGAGAATAAAATATAATGTTTTGAGAAAAACTTAGAAACACTAACTTTTTGCGGAAGTAAAAAACGTAATTGTACGATTGTGTTGATATACCAAAAGGAATAGATAAGTGAGATATCATTTATTTCGTTTGCACTTTTGCCATACAATACGTTTTTGTTTTGGTTTTACTCATATACATAATAATTTAAAAAACAATTAAAACGTTTACGAAACGATCTGTTTGTTTTCGTATCCTGAGATATATTTATAGCGGCAATTTTTTCATAAGCTGTTTTACATCTGCATTCTGAAGGAACCAATTTTTTATCATATATACTAAACAAGCTTTCATGACTTCAAAGGCCAGAGGTATTTCAGTTTTTCCACGAACATTTCTCCAACACAATTTCATATAAGATTTTAAAATTTGAAATCAGTACAAATCACCCTTTTTCAGAACTCGTGTTAAAAATTTTGATATTACTTTTACGCTACAATAACTACAACAACAACAATTTTGTAAGTCACTGTATGTGTCAATGTTTATTTGTTCTTGTTAAATTAGTAGTAAACGTACTCTGTTCTAAATGCATGTGACATAAAAATAAAATGTTTTTGTTGCAAAAGTAATAATAATAGTAGTCTTGATTAGTTGCTTTAGTTTTTGTGGGATTTATTAACATTAAATAAAGTAAATAAAGTTTTGCATCTCATTTTGTGGTTACAAGGAACAAATTCAACGTAAAAGTATACAAAAAAATTTTTATACTATTTAATTATACTTTAACAAATACAACGCATGACTTTGAGCTATTTATGTTCAATGGGTTCAAGAAGGTTATTAAAGGTAATTCTGTTCTTCTTTCAAATCAGCTAAACATTTTTCGAATTATGGTCAATTATGCCATTATAAATTTTTAACCTTTTTGAATCACTCTTCAAACGGATTAAGCCCTCAATGTTTCTTTTTGGAGAATTTCCTTTCAGTGTAAGCATACTAAACAAAAAGGATCAGTTTTGTGTTTAAACTAGTCATTGCAGAAATTGTTTCATAAAATTTTATTTAAAATTTATATCAAGGCGAAAAACTAGAAACAAACAAACAAAAAAAAACAAACCAAAAAAATCTAGAGCAACAAGGAAATCATTTCAGATAGTTCAGAGTCATCCAAAATTATGTAAGTGATAAAACAGTTTCATATTTAGACAATAGTTTTAGGATCAAATCATAAAAAAGCTGAATACTTAAAGCTGATGCTGTTTTAGTATCATATTGATAATAATAACAATGATAATGTTGTAAGGGAACACGTAAGAATGACTTAACATAAAAATTGCATTCGTTATCAACCGAAAGTTGGTAGAAAGCAAAAACAAATGGACAAAACGAGTTCAGAGAGAACAGTGAAGAAATACTTTAGTTTGTATGTCGACTTAGTATAACCAAATTAATATTTATATGAATACTACTCTTTATCTTATTTACAAAGTTATTTGGTCAAATAGATGATGTTTACAATGTCCACAACCTAAGGTAGATAGATGCGAAGAATGCTGATGAAGAATGTAGCATTACATTTTGCTGGTTTCTTATTTTTCTTGATTTCTTTGGAAAACGTCCCAATTTATTTACAAATCAATTTTTGTTTCTAAAATAGATTTTTAGAAAATAAAAAAATAACTTACGTTCTGCTCCTAATTTAATATAAAAATTAAATGAATAAATATTACTTTAAACAATTTTTGTATTAATATTTAAAGAAAATAGAAAAAACTAGGCACTAAAAGTGGAACCTTATGAGGTATATTCAAGATCTCTACATGTGTGTTCAACTTTAGGAGGAATAACATCTGCGGCAGTTACAATAATACGAATTTGTGAATTTATTGGAATAATTACTCGATTATCTACATCTAATAATCGAAATCTATCTTTTGATAATTCATTTGTAGGAATTATATAAGAATCAAATTCAATATTTGTAAAATCTGAATATTCATATCTTCAATATTATTGATGACCAATAGTTTTAATAGTAATAGATGGTTCATTAATTTCATCAAGTAAATATAATAAACGTAAAGAAGGAAAAGCAATAAATAACAAAATAATAGCAGGTAAAATAGTTCAAATAATTTCAATAGTTTGTCCATGTAATAAATAACGATTTACAAATTTATTAAAGAATAATATAAATATTAGATAACCTACTAAGATAGTAATTATTACTAAAATTAATAAAGTATGATCATGAAAAAAAATTAATTGTTCTATTAAAGGAGAAGAACTATCTTGTAAACCAAAATTTGCTCATGTTGACATTATATTCTAAAAAAAGTAAATTACTTTATATTTGAAGCTTAAATTCATTGCACTAATCTGCCATATTAGAAGTTAGTTAATATAGGTAGTTCATTGTAACTATGTTCAGCTGGTGGAGTATTTTGAAGTCATTCAATTGATGAATTTAATTGAATAGGAAATATAACTTGACGTTGAGAAATTATGCTTTCTAAAACAATATAAAAGAAAAATAAAATACCTAATAGTGAAATTGTTGAACCAATTGTAGAAATTACATTTCAAGTGGTATAAGCATCAGGATAATCTGAGTATCGTCGTGGTATACCTGCTAAACCTAAAAAACGTTGTGGGAAAAATGTTAAATTTACTCCAATAAATATGATATAGAATTGAGTTTTTAAAAGTGTTTTATTTATTGTAAGACCTGTAAATAATGGGTATCAATGAATAAATCCTGCTATAATAGCAAATACAGCTCCTATTGATAACACATAATGAAAATGAGCTACTACATAATAAGTATCATGAAGAATAATATCAAGAGAAGAATTAGCTAAAACAACTCCTGTCAATCCTCCAACTGTAAATAAAAATACAAATCCTAAAGATCATAAAGTAGATGGAGAATAGTTTAATTGAGTTCCATATAAAGTTGCTAATCAACTAAAAATTTTAATTCCAGTAGGTACAGCAATAATTATAGTGGCAGATGTAAAATATGCTCGTGTATCTACATCTATTCCTACAGTAAATATATGATGAGCTCATACAATAAATCCTAATAATCCAATAGCTAATATTGCATAAATTATTCCTAAAGCTCCAAAAGTTTCTTTTTTTCCAGATTCTTGGCTAATAATATGAGAAATTATACCAAATCCAGGTAAGATTAAAAAAATAAACTTCGGGGTGACCAAAGAATCAAAATAAATGTTGATATAAAATCGGATCTCCTCCTCCTGCAGGGTCGAAAAATTAAGTAATAAGATTTCGATCTGTTAATAATATAGTAATTGCTCCTGCTAATACTGGTAAAGACAATAATAATAATAAGGCTGTAATTACAACGGATCAAACAAATAATGGTATTCGATCAAATGTAATTCCTGTTGATCGCATATTAATTACTGTTGTAATAAAATTTACAGCTCCTAAAATTGATGAAATCCCAGCTAATCAGTGTTAAGTTGAGTAGACAAAATCCACACGGGGATATTTTCTAAATTATTTAATTTTCTTAAAAAACTTCATGCTATTTTTTAAATTATGCCGATCTTTTAAACTCTTAAGAAAAGTATAATTACTGTTGGTTATTGTTATTTTTGTTTAAACTTTGATTGTTTTCTTTGCTTTTTTGTTTGAACAAAAATCTTTAGTTTATTTAAAATGTTTGTCAGAAGTTTCCTGAAGAGTTAAGTAAGCGGTAACGAAATGGCCATCAAGACGTAAAAGCTTAACCTCAATAGTCAATATCGGTAATTAATTAAATGGGGATAATTTAAAAATAGCAGAAAGTATTTTATGAAAATTAGATAAGTTAAAAAATATTTCCGTGTCTTTAATTTAATAAGGAATCATTTTTGTTTCAACTATTTTCAAATGTTTTGCTTACCTTTTATTTCTTTCATATTTTATACATTATTTTTTATTATATATTTCATATACAAATTTTTAATTTTTAAATTTTTTTTTTAAGTAAAAAACAAAAAGATTACTAAACTGATAGAATAGCATTCTGTCAAAACCTAGAACAAAATATTTTGAAACGCAAAATTTATTTTATTTGCTTTTAATCATATTTTGAATAATAATAAAATTATTATGGTTAAACATTTTATTTTTATTAAGTAATTTTGGTTCGAATTTTTTACAGTTAAAGCCAACCATATTGCATTATTGTGTGCAGTAACCACTTAATGGTTAAATGTTAACAAAAATATGTTTATCATGACTGAAGTTTTGTTGAATACAACTATAAATTGTTCTTCGTAAATATACATTTTTACAAAGATCATATCACAACCATATTTTTTTCTCTGCGTGTAAGGACTTTAGCAAACTTTTGTGCAAGGAGTGAGGGATTGATATTAAAGGTTTTTTTTAATATCTTGGAAGAATGTAGTGCGTTCTGTGGATTCCTTTTTTTTCATTGTATGGTTATAAAAGTTTGAATTTTTTGATGTTTGTATGACGACACTCACAGAGCCCACTGTTAACTGCCTGTCTACTCGATAATAATTTTAATGTTTGAAAGTAAAGTTTTTGTTCTATTTTTGGTTCGTTCTTGTGTATGACTTTAAATATTTATGTAATGATGTCAGTGTTATGTTTACCTATTTAATATTTGCCATTTTTAAATCACTGAAATACGAGAAAAATATCTAAATAAATTCAACGTGAGTTAATGTGCTCATAACTGGTCCTGTTGCCTAGAAAATACAATCAAACCATGTAAAGTAACCAAAGTAATAATGTGGTAATTGTGGTTTTATCTGAAATATTTATGTGAAACTTTATAGTAGTGTGTGTAGTGTTCCATTTTATAATTAAGCTAAAAACATAAATTCTATATAATAACAATGGCGTCAATGTAATAAATTTATTCATATTTTTAAAAGGTGAATAACAATAGTATTTACAATAAATTGGCTGTGGAGAAAATGAGAATTTTTAATTAATTAATGTTAAACATTTAACACATTTGCTATACTTATTTTAATATTACGTATAATGCTAGATAAATTAATTTATAAATTATCAATTTTTAAACGACCTTAAAGCAGAAGAAGGTTATCCATTAGTTAGTATTATTTGTTTGTGCCCGAAAAATTCAGTCACTTCTGAACAGCTTTTGATTTTTTTAATCGAAAGACGAAAATCTGTACCCATTTAAAAAATTCATATTTTCAAAAAATTATATGGCGTTCATATAAAAAATGCATGATTTCTTCACGTCTGTTGGACCGTTGCAAATTAAAATATAAAATTTTAGCAAAGTTGCTAGGACTATAGCAGGGGTGTGCTACCTGCGACAACGTGCGCAGAAACTGCGGCCGCGAACATATGTAGTGACAGGCAACAAAACAAAACTTAGAAAAAAATTATATTCTTTTGTTACGTAAAAGAAAGATTAATGGATTTCAGCAGTTTTGAATGCTTTTTTATGTATTTTCAATTCCATTATTGTTAACAGATGTGACCAAAATTCCCGAAAAGATTAAGTTAGAATTAATTGATCTTTAAATGAAATTTATAGAATTATTAAAAATTGAATTCTACAAAAATTTAGATGCGCACATATTTCCGCAATGAATTAATCAGCCCAATTATGAATATTCGCACGGAATTTCTTTCAAACGGAAAAAATTTTTCTCGAGAAAATATGAATTCCGTGAAAACAAAATGATAAAAAAGTGGCATCATCGTAATTTTTTCACTTTCTGCAGTCAATCAGAAGAGGAAAAATTTATAATGGAAAAAAAGGAAAAGTGAAAAAATTCGCACGGAATTTTTGTTTAAATTGAGCTGGATAACGCAAAATAAAAATTACTTTATTGTTTGGAAACACATATAAATGCGCACAATTGTTGCCGAAAATGACATTTTTAAAGTTAAGACAAAATTGATGTTAATATTTTTGTTATATAAAAAAACATTAGTATGTTTTTTAGTGTCTTTTGAAGGCTTAGATTAAATGATTTTTGTCCTTGATTGAAAAAATATTCTGTTTTCGAAGAATTGTATTTATTTGGAGAATTAAAAAATGATATTCGTGTCTTTAAAATTAAGAAAAACCACGTTAAAAATAATAGAAAAAAAATTAAATTATTTTTGTGAATATTGCATATTTCAGGCTTGTAATGCAAATGCCATACGAATCACTAAAGGAAGAAAGTTAAATTTAAAAAACCAGCCTTGCCGTGATGAAGTATTATAAAAAAATAATAAAATTTAAAACGGTGTAACATATTTCACAACCGTGCAAGTAGAAAATATGACACATGCTTTCCTTTCCATAACATGAGCTTGCACTCGTGCAATCAAAGGCTTCATCTGCAACTATAAAAATAAAAGCAATTTCAGTTGTAACTGACAAGTTACATATCAGTAAGAGGAAATACCGCATCAACATTTTATGCATAAAATATCGTGGAAATGTCTCTTTTTCGAATAATAAAATAAAACGAATTTCTTTATTTTGGTCAGTTATTTTTTTCTAGTTCTTGGATTTGTTTTCATTACAAAAACAAGCGAAATTAAACAATAAAGAGTGATATATTCGGTTATGTCGAATCATATATACCCTTCACCATATATATAAATTTAATTTAGCAATTAAATACTAAAATACGTAAAAAATACAAATATTTAGGGCAGGGGTTCTCACAAGCTCTTTCTTCGGGGCCCCCTTTAGAAATTTTTAAAGTAGTGCGGCCTACCGCAATATATGTGACACATAGGTATGTAGTATTTGAATAAAAACAAGTGCATGTTATATTTTAAATAATTTATTAAAAAATACATATCTACATACATTTGTTTTGGAAATCGAAAATGAATTACACATTTACATATGTACATGCATACATGACTAAACAAAAAAAAAAAAACAAAAGCTGCAAAATATATATCTATTTTTATTTCAGGTAAAAAACAAAATAGCACATGTATGTACATATATAAAAATTCAATTAAAAACTAAAAAATTATTAGTTTCATTTTTGTATGTATGTATGAAGCTTTAGCGCTTCAGATGCAACATTTTGATAAGTTTTGGAGTATTTTAACCAAAATGATTCTATAATAATTGACTTAAAATCAAATTCTGCACATGAATCAGATTTTAGCTCAATGAATTCTTCCTGCAACTTTTCAGGTATTTTATCAATACTAGTATTGGAAGAATTTCTAAGTAAATTATTTTGCCACGACTCTGTTTTTATTTCAGGGAAGTACGTATTAAACTCATCGTATAGCATATTCAAAGATTTCAAATTAATGTATTGTAAGTCGTATATATTTATGGCTTCATTTAATAACGGAAAAGAGCAATAATTTGGAATTGCTTAATGACTTTTCCATAAGGAAATTTTTTCCATAAAGGCCTTAATTAATTCATATGATGTAAAATTATTAATGTTTTTTCCTTGTAATTTAAAACTAAAATTGTTTAATGCTTCAAAAAAATCTGTTAGATATACAAAATAAAATAAAAAATTAGTATCGGTTAACCTTTTATGGTGAATATCATTCTTTGCACTCAAAAGAACAATTTCTACATCAGATTTTATATTATACAATCGTTTAAGCATGTTTCCTTTCAACAACCAGCTAACTTCTGTATGAAACAATGGTTTTGTGTAGTCGGAACTAAGATCCAGGCACAAAGATTTAAATAGTCGTGTTCTTAAAGCACTTGTTCTTCAAAATTTACAACATCAATTTAGCGCAATTTAGCTTAAAATATGCTATTACATGTCTACACGAAACATACGTTTTACGTTTATTACACAAAAGCCATATTACAAAACTTTATTAATATTAACAATATTTGTTTAGTTCTTCGCGGACCGCTTGGAATTTTCATACGGACCCCCATTTGAGAACCGTTGATTTAGAGTAACAGGGAATTAAAAAATAACACAAAAAAAAAAAACAGATTAAGTTGTTACCGACAAATATTTATTCAACTTTTATTTATTCAAGTAAAAATTAAAGCTAACTTCTGTAAAATATGTAAATTCTGCATGTTTTATTTCTAAACGAAAATCTAAAGCTTGATATTGTAAACCATATTTTAAATATTATTATTTAAATTACAAATAATAATATTTCAACTAAAGTAAAAAAAGACAAAGTAAAATGATCTAGAACAACATATATTTAATAAAGGGTTCGCTGTCAGAATTTTAAAGAGACATCTTAATTTGGTCTTACAACTTGGTTTTTTATACAACAAAGTACGGTACATAGATTTCCATAAAAATGTCATCTGCTCTAAAAGGGTTAAGCATTTAAAAAAAATTTTAGTATTTCCTTAAAGATCTCTTTTAAAGGCTTTAAATGATACCCATATTGATATCTTAAAAAATATGATGCACAATCATGCTTTTTTTATAAAAAATTCAGAGGCCCATAACTTGGAAAATATAGTAGACTGCCAATCTTTTCACTTGATGTTTTTTTTTTATTTCTAATTCTGTAACGCGCCATATATTATTTTTTATGCCCTTCACCACGAAGAGTAACAGTTTGTTATTTCTGCAATATCCATTTCCCACCCCTTAAGTATATATCGCTCATTTACTTCAAAAATGTCATAGCTCCAAATTTCAAATACTGGAGTTAATCATACAGAATTGTTCAGTATTTTATGCTTTATATTTTGTATCTGTTTCATCTTTATGTCTTTTGTACTTTTCACGTTTTAAGGGAACAAGCCGTTAATTACTTTCATGTTTATAAACTTTTGTTGGTCAATAAGAATGACACATTTACGTTGTGGCGTAAACTTCATAACGTGAAACTCATATCGATTTCTAAAACATCGTCACATTTCGTTTTCTGACTGTATGTATGAAAAGGTGATATTTTTAAAATGTATCGACTTTTTGCATTATGGCTGTAAGTAAAACTCCGTTTAACTTTTCACAAATAACGACACATTTCAGCTTACGACACAGTATCGGTTATATTTTTACAGCAAACATTCCACATAGTTTGTCGAAGACCCCCTTTTAATAAACAATTGATGAAAGTTTTCTTGTGCTAGGACCACAACTGGGACGAACGCCGAATTTCATCAAAAACAACGAATACGTCATCAAAAATTCGTTGCGTAAATTCGTCGTATGAAGCACAATAACAACGATAATCACAGCTGTTATAATTTTTAAAGTTGATTACCTTTTGTAAAAGAATAATATTTTTTTTCTAATTTTTTCCTAATCAGGAATTAAACCATCCATCTTATAGATTAATTAAAATTGACTTATTTTCGAATTTTTGGTTCATTTTTAATTTAATTTCTAAATATTTTTAGAAAGAAAAATTATTTACAAACAGGAAAATTTAAACGCTAGCAGAATGAAATGCAGCATTTGCTGGACCGCCACATCCTTCATCAGCATTCTTCGCACCTGTCTACCTTACGTTATGTGCGTCGTAAACATCATCTATTTAAACAACTAATCTTAATGTTAATTTGGTAAGACGAAGTTCACACACAACTTAAAGTATTTCTTTGTCGTTCTCTTTGTAACTCGTCTCGTACATATGTTGTTGCCTTTGTGCTAGCCTTTGGATAGTCACGAAATGCAACGTATTTGGAAATAATTTTTCTTTCTAAAAATGTTTAGAAATTAAATTAATAATGAACCACGAAGCCGAAAATAAGTCAACTTTCATTAATCTATAAAAAAATAATATTTAACAAGTTAAACATTAACAAAAACACATCTAAAAACAATTGTTATATTTAACTAATAACCTGTACACTTATTTTAAATGATGCAAAATAAAAATACATAAATTTTTAAAGTAAAATAACAATTCAATCAATTCATTTATTGTAAAATAAGTTTACTTCGAAACTAAAGTCAAACAGAGTCACATTGTATTGATTTGTTCGTCGGCATAAGAAATAGAAATAATTATATTGCAAAGTTCGCCACGTACGACGAATTTGTCCGACGTCCTGATTGTGTGCATTTTCATATAAACAAATGTGTTTTATTTTTTACGACGAATATTCGTGAACAAAAATTCGGCGTTCGTCCCAGTTGTGTTTCTAGCATTAAGTGGATTTTTTATTTATGAATCATTTTACTAATTGTAGTGGGAACTGAAGCAGTCTGATATTTTTATTAATGGTGAGAGCGAGTCAAAAACTTAAACTGCCATTATCTCGAAATTAATTTTTTGAGTTATGATCTTCTAGAAGTAAATGAGCAATATGTTCTGATATCTTATGCATAGCGAAGTCCATCTATCCTTATGTCTGTCCGTTTTAGTGTTGAAATCAAGTTTGGTAGAGAAAAATTAATAGTTATATGCTTAATGTCAGATTATTATTCATCACAATTTACGTACTTGATTATGATTTGAAAACCAGCTAATTGAATAAACGTAATAAACTCCAATATTTAACTAAAATTATTGTTAAAATAAATTTAAAACATTAACGAATGATTATTTTTAAAGCTATAAATTTTTTCCTCAGAATGTCGCTCTAATATATTGCAAAAATGTTTACTCAACACTGTAAATTTGTATATTTTAATATTAAGTTGAAACTTCATATTTTATTATCGGATTTACAAATCTCTTTTACACATTTGTTCACCAACAAATCTATTGCTTTTCAAATCAATAACAAATATTCATGAATGTTAGACATTTTGTTTTATGTGATGTAAATCTGTGTTTTTGAAAAAGTATTTTACTGATAGTGTTACTATTGTTAGGGTTTATTTTTCAATTATTAAATTTAGTTCCTGCTCAAAAAAATAACATAAAATCATTTAAATGCAACTAGGAGAATAATTGAAAGTGTTGTATAAAAAATATTTTTAAAATGGCTTTGAGGCTATTTTTGCAGTAAATAAATTTTTAGATTTATTTTCGCCATCAACGTACGTTCATGCATTAAGTTTATAGTGATTTGTTTGTATGACAGCCTTTATTTAAATTATTGTTTATTATTTTCTTTATGATTTTTAATGTTTTTTTTTATAAATTTATTTATTAAAAATAAAATATTGTTTTTAAATTATTCAAATGTTAATAATTTTGAAAAGACAACAGTTATTGACGCATACATACATATTTTTTGTTGTTTATTAAAAATTGTATAAAAGATAAGTTATTGCAGTGATTTATTTATTAAAAAATTAACCTTTAGATTTCATTGTGTAATGCCTATTTCTAAATTAATTATTTTTTGCACTAGAAAAAAAAAATGTTAAGGTGTAAATATCATATTTTAATAAAAATAATATTTAGAAGGTATAATTACGGTAAGACCTTTGATAATTTTAATTCTAAAAAATTTTCATTTTCCGTTTGTTCATTTTCATAAAGAAACTAAGTTTTTTTAAACCGAAAAACTAAATTCTGGAAGTAATGCGCTCTAGTCATCAACTTTTATTATTATTTATATATACAAGTATATTAAATTTTAATTGATATGCTTGATTGAGTTATTAAAATAACCATATAAAAGGCAAAAGTTTTTCGTGAGAAGTTTGTGTAAAATTGTAGGATGGGGGAACCTACTTAATAAAGCAATATAAATAAGAATTAAACTTGGAATGTTTTAATTACTTTAGAATGAAAAGCAAGTATACATATTCGTATGTAAATACATACATACATACCCTTCATACTATATAATGTTTGAATGTATAAATACAATGAAAGCGAAAAAGCTTAGATGTGTTACTCCAAAAACAGTTATTCGAAGTGACAAAGAAATATAGAGACAAATTATGTAAGTATGAGAGACGTTATCCTTTATTTCACTATCTAAAAATTAATTATCTTTTATGAAGAATAATATTTATTAAATAAAAAAAAAAAATACGTATTGATGATTTTTGAAATTATTAGTCGAAGTTTAAGTGCTGCAATCAAATGAATAATTTTTAATACGGCTTAAACTCACTTATATTTTAATTTCCTTTATTTTTTTATTAATTTCAAAGAAAGCAGAAAAATAACATAACAGCAACCTTAAATTAACTTTTTAAATCACGATATCCATCATCAGAATTCTTAGCATCTTATTTTTGTAACACTGTAAGCATCAGCGGTGCCCTTTACGAAACTTAACACACCTAAAGAACTATGAAGTGATATTAAAACGGGAGCGATCTGTTATCAATACCTTTTAAACAAATAAAAAATAACTGTCTATAAATTGGTGTATTTTCGGCTTTGGTTAATTTTTAATTTAATTTCTAAACATTTTTTTTTAAGAAAAATTATTTACAAATGTCGCACTTTCTGGCCTTAAGTCAGCCCAAAATCCAAAGCCTTTTCATTTTTCTCTTTAACAGCCATCAAATATATTTGTTTTTAATTTCTCTTATCTGCTAAATGCACTTTATTTATTTTATTTCATCTCTTAAAAAATTATCAAATAAAATAGCAAATAATATTTATTAAGTTATAAATTTAATAAAAAATAATATTGTAGAATAATTTTACTCAAATTTAATTAGCAGTTCAAAGTATACAAAGTGTATGGCCAATGATATGTTCGGTGGAACAAAAAAAAGCATTCAGGTTCCTAAGTTTTCAGAAACGGTGTAAGAGATATCGGTCTTTCAGAGAATATTTTGGAATTGCCCGGCAACTTGCAAGAGAGAGTGAAGAAGCTCATCTGTGAGAGCAGGGTATCCAGGTCTATTAATTTACTGGAACATCAACGCAATGTGGGGTGCGTTTTACTGTTTTATTGTTACTACAACGGGATGATCTCTTGTGACTTAAGGTAATTTGTTTCTAAAGATGGTAATTACCTACGCAGTATACGCTCTTCATCAAGAGCGTAGTCCTTCGTAGTCGATTGGCCAATTAATAGCACTACGCATTACGAAGAAAATTGGTTTTTAGCAGAACAGTTCGTATGTGGAATTAATTCCCTGCAGCCTTTTCTGTCACTTTCAGTACGCAAAGATTCAAGTCAAATGTCCACAAGCACTAATCCCTCTATTTCCCTTCCCATGATTTATTATGTTTGGCAAGTCTGCCAGTATTTTATTAAGTCAAAATAATGTTTAAATAAAACTTTTAATGTTTTTATAAAATTTCACTTAATATTATCAATTTGTTGCGGCTGCCTGATTACAGCGTGATTTCAAAATAATTTATTGAAAATGTTTATTTTGCAACAGCGAAGCATGGAAAAAACACTATCGCCTTATTATGTATAAATAATTACAAATGTTAAACTGTTTAAAAAGGGAAGTACAGAAAAAAAACCTGTTTTAATTCATTGCAACGTTTAAAGATAAATAAAAAAATTAATGGTCGTTTCGATCAAGGGAATAAAAACAAAAGTACTATTAGAAAACATATTTTTTTAGTTTGTATCAATACGTATTCTTTCGAAACTGTTCAATTAAAATGTATACACATTCAAGCTGTGATTAGACTGTAATTTTAATTAGATTTGTGGAGGACAAATAAGACAAAATTCTATTCTAATAGAAAAAGAGACTCTATTGTTTATTTTTGATTGTATTATCCTAAATTTTACAGTGGGACGGAACCAAAATATTTTAAAAATAATTTAGACACGAGTATTCTTATTCATGATGTTCTTAGGATTTAAATAATAGATTTCAGTAAAATACAATTTGTGTGGACCGTCGGTTACAGAGCTGAAGAAAAAATCGTACAAACTTTTTTAAGCTTCACTACATACTTAAACTTTTCTTCTCGTAGAAGCATGATTGCTGGAACATTTTTTTTTTTTTTCAAACAAAGACCGACAAGAAACTCAATTAAGATAATGATAAAATAAGAACAATAAAAAAAGTTTACATTAAAATCATCAAAAGACAGATAGATTATTTGCTATCTTCGAAAGGAAATTATGGATCACATAACAATAAGTACAAGTTTTTATTATTTATTGTATTTTCAAAATTATTAAACGCGCAATAAGTATTGAAATCTTAAAATATAGCGAGTAAACAACAAATGTATCTTTTAAAAAGGAAGTGTTGATTGAGGCATAAGGGCGTTGATATTTGAAAGCATTAACGTTAATTTTACTTTCATCCAATTGAATTGTTTTTTTGTGTTTTAATATAAGAATAAACTTATTTAGAATTTAAGGATAGTAAAATTTTTATTTTCTTTTGGATATTTCCATCAACTGTCGAGATAATTTTTATTCGAATTTGATTACTTTAACAACAAGATCAAAAAGTACTTTGTTTAATTTCTATTAATCACTCATCTGATAAAACTTTTAGTTTTTGGAATTTGTATTTTGAATTACACCAACACTTAGCAGTATAAATTGAGTCGAAATTAAATCTTGCTTGAATTTTGTAACACCCTTTAATATGACGACTGTCTTAACTTTTAATTTGACATACCCCTACAAGCGTTAACAATGGATTTTATCGATAAACACCGATTAAACTGCATTAAACAGGCGGATGTACGGTTTTACTTTTATAATTAGCTAATGTATGGTCGCAAAGAAGAAATGGAAATGTACTTTACCAAACTTTTGTTTTATTTATTCGGGCATGTTACTTCTTAAGTAGAAGTCTTTTATCTTTCAAAAGCAGCAGAGGTTGTTGCATCCAATTAATGCCTGAGATCTGAGTGTCAGATTTAAAAAAAAAATTGTTAATAGTCTTAGAAATATTGCCCCTTTTTTAAAGCTTTTTTGTTTCTTTAAAGGTAAGGGTTCGCTGTCACTATTGTACGATTTAATCTGACAGAACTCTGTCCTTGTTTAAAACCCGTTTCAATATTGCGTCATATGTGGCACACTATTATACAAAAAAGATGCATCTAATTTTAATATTTTGTTTTTCTTCACCTCATTTTAAAAAAATCAACTACTATCGCATAGAGAAAAACTTTTTATGAATTATTTCAAACCAATATAAAATCTTACAGATCTGTCAAAAAGTCTATCACACACATTCACTTTCAATACACACTATCATACTTTCTGAACACACATGTAATTTTTGACAAATCGTAAGACTGAGTATTATAGTTAGTCGTGGCCTTAACCGCCTTCAAAAAATATTGAGGTTATCAAATTGACTGAATATTTGTGCCTCCATACCTCAGTCATTTCCAGATAGAATTTTGAAAAAAAAAATATTTGAAAGGTGATGCTTAAAGATTGGTTTATAATTTTATGAAATAAAGGATGCCTCCGTAAAACATATATGTTTTCTACGTATAGGATGAGTCGTAAAGGGCACCACCTTAAAATAATAATAAAAAACTGCGTATCACTATAGCTCCCAATATAAAAAATTAATACCAAATAAATCTAAAAAGTAAAGGGTGTCCCCAAAGCTGAATTAATTACCCTATATGGTCTTTTTTTAACTGTTATACGCAAAAGCTTAAAAATTTGACAGAATGTCAATTGCTATGACCATTATAATAACAAATATTAATATTTAAAATGATAAATTAAAGGGTTTCCCAATAGTTCATTTATTTCAATGTATAGCCCATTTAAAATTTAAAACATTAATAGACAGACGGTTGAAAATTATAAAGAAAATGTAGTGCTAACTCCTTTATAACAACAAGTATAATTTTAGATTTGGTTGTTCCAATAGTTACGAGTTCGTAATGTGATTTGATGACAGACAGCTGAAACTTACAAGGGACCTGCATTGCTAAGTCCGCTAGAACAACAAGTTTATAATTTAAATTTATAAATTATGAGGTTTTTCCAAAATTAACGTAATTTTACCTATATTGCCATATCTTATGAATCGTTATATACAAACATTTGGTATAAGAAAAAGAAGTAGAAATATTTTAAGCAATAAATTCAAGCGCGTTACAATAGTTGAAGTATTTTGATGTATATGGCCAAACTATTGAACCGTAATAGACAGATGGTTGAAATTTACGGTGGCATGTCATAGTGTTCAAGGACATAATGTCCATGGACTTTATGCCACAATCAATAGTGACATAATATCTATCTACATTGTGTCATTTTTAAACACTTAAAACAACAACGACTTCGCCTACCAAGGATTTTGTGCATAGCCGGCCTGGGGCCGGGCACAAGAATTTTCCCCTTTATGGTATAACCAAACCGACTTCGTTTACTTAAAACGTTCTGCATAGCCAGCCCTTGGCGGAAGGATTTTCTCCTCTATGGTATAACCAACACCGGCATCTTTCTGACATAGAATACCACAAAATATATCTATAATATCCATGGACGTTACGACGCTACGTTGATGGACTTTATGTCGCATCGTAGTGTAACATAATGTTCATGCACAAAATATCACCTGTCACATAATGTCCATAGATATTATGTCCTTGGACGTTTGATTTTACAACAGCAAGTGTAAAATTTGAATTTGAAAATTAAAGGGTGAACCTATAGTTGCCGTAATTTGATGTATATTGTCAAGCTGTTGAGCATTTGTAGGCAGATGGTTGAAATTACCAAGGAGCTGTGGTGCTAAGTCTGCTACAACAAATAAAATGTTTGCAGATTATAAGGGGTTCCAATAGTTAATTAAATATGATATATCTATACTTTTAAAGCGTTATAGACAAACAAACGAAATCTGTTTTCCAGTCGGTTTTTATTACCAAGAATTATTTAGAGCTTTTAATACAATTTTCTTAGAAATTACTCTTCCGTTTAATAATTGATGTAAAATTTCTTGATATTTTCCTACTATTATATTACATTATTTCATACATTATAATTTGACATAACAAAGTTTTTATTTTGACAATTTTTTTTATGTTTTTGTAAACTTAAGTAAAGTTTAAATATAAACATGAGAAAAAAGAAATAAAAAAACTTTAGCCCACTTAGGCAAAAGTTAGATGAACAAAACTTAATTTTTTTAAAGCTGTGATCTTGTTTGACAGAATTTTAAGTGTAAAAACAAAATCACCAGCATTTCTGAGAACATGTAATTTTCGTTTATGTTAAGTTTGCTTCTTATATATTCCCTTATTTGAACAAAAAAAAAATTTGTTTCCTTTTTCAATACAATGATGTTACAATCTTGCAAAATTGGGCTTAAATATAAAGAAAATATTTCTATTGCAACAGCTGCTTAAAAATGTTGGTTTTGTTTTGCACATGATTTTTTTTAATGTGACTGTTAAATAATTCAGGAAAAGAAAAGCCAGGAACATCATCGTATTGATGATGAAAAAAATTCAGCATTAGCTACCAGGGCTATCAGCTGTAATTGTAGTTTAATTTAATGGTTCAGTGCAAGAAGCAAGTGTTGTCAAAATTTTAATTAATACTGGAATAATTAACAAATAAAGTTTAATTTTAAAAGTGGGAAGAAGCCTTACTCTTAATTTTGTAAAAAAAGGTAGAATTTAAATAAAAAAACTTGAACAGCTGTATTAAAAAAATATTAAAATTTAAGATTTGAAACGTATTTCAGGAAAAATGTTTGTGATAAAAATTTTTTCAAACTTATTTAATTTTTTTTATAAAAGTAGCAGTAAAGCTTTACCAACCTAAACTTTTTAAGGCACTCTACAGTTTGAAAACATTACCATCTTGTCTATTCAGTTGCAGTGTTTATGTTAAGTTTAACGGAAACTTCTGAACGGGTTTTCCGTATTCTTATAAGTTTCCACGACAATTGAATCTTCGCTCCGGAACCACCCGTGTCAACATCAGCCACACATTGTCAACTCAGCAACAGCAGAAGTTGAAAGAATTTTTTCTCACGGAAAAACTCGCGAAAGCAACAAAGCTGTTACCACCAAGGATAAAGTGGCTTGCTTAAAAATATCAACAGCACTAAAATCTCTATTTTGCTTACATGTTTCTTAGTAAATAAAAACTCTCAGCATTTACAAAACATTTCATTATAAATGAAGCAACAGAAAAAAGCAAATACAACAAAAGAGAAAGAAACGCAACAGCAAACGTTTTTAAAGCAATTGAATTGCAGATTGCTTTGCTGCGGAAAGAAACACACAGACAGCTAAAGCAAATGCGTTTCTTTTTTTGCCATTTGCTTTTTTCTTTGGCTTCACACTTTTCCACAGCAATAGTTAAGCAACTACATATGCATTGAAAATAGTCAAGCATTTTTAATTACTAGATTCAGCAACAACAACAAACGTATTCTTCCGTCTTAACTACAGGTTTAAAGCAGCTGCTCAATATTGAAATCTTTTGAAATTAGATTGAAATTATTTTCACTTCCATCAGAGCTCAAGTGTTTTTTTAAACAAAAATTGTATATTTTAAACGGGATACAGTTGTAGAATATGCCACGCCTATATTGTAACTGAGAAACGAAAAAAAATATTTTTTTGTGTTGTTTATGTCATAACAAATGTCGTTATCTGTCTTGATTTTAGTTTTAAAAACTTCCTAATTTCTAGGTTTAGCTGTGGCAGGACTGGATTAGGGATTTTTTCGATTTTTTTTTTAACTAATACAAAGTTCTTGTCTATAATATATGTCGTCTAATATCAATAATAAGAAAATTTCTATTTGGAAGTCTTGTTTTTTCTTTGCAGAACAACAACAAATATCAACATTTTAATGAGTTTAAATTTTCTTGGTTCTATCCTTTTTGTTATAGTTTTAAACTTGCGATGATATTGAATTTGACAAAGCTCTAAACATAATCAACTGGGATTGATACCCTCCAATGAATAAGTAGAATGAAGCAAGAGGTAGTGCGCTCATAAAAATTTTATCATTTCTGGAATCCGTTCTAATAATTGCTGAAACAGAGAGATAGAGGCTGCAAACTATTCTAGCGGTCGAAAACTGAAGTCTAACTAAAAATTAAAACTTCATTTAAAAATAAATTTTTAAATTAAAAAAATATTAATTTTAATTTATATCAAATTTTGAAAAACACAAAGTGCACAAATTAATGTTTCATACAATTTTCTCTGTAGACAGATGTCAATTTAATACATTTGCAAATACGCACACATACACACAAACAAAGGCATCCGGTTTGGACAAGTTGCTAATGTGGTCAAAAATGAAATTAATGAGAGGTTGACATTAAAGCTAAAATCCTAGAAATTCGTTTACAAAATTATTACCAGTTCAACAAACAAAACAATTGTATAATGTCACAATGAAAATTGATGATATTTGAGAAAACATTATGACAACAATATGGACGTTGCGCTCGTAAAAGGAGTCATATTTGCAAAATATTTCTTTTATTTTTTACGAAAAACATATGGAAAAATCTTTTTTTATATAGAATAAAACCGCAATTAGGGAAGAAAATAAATAGATCCACATTTTTTAATGGAATTTGAATCTTTTTGTAAGCGAAATGACGATATGAAAATTAAGTCAGTTGTAAAGTTTGTATGTTACTATAGGCTTTGTACACAATAACACACATCTGGGAACTATAGTTATAATATTAATGATTTTAAAGTTTTTTCCGATTATAGGGATTTATTTAAAAAACCCATATGCCAGATTATTGAAACGAACATGAGATGTAGTTGTAATAAAAATTTCTTCAGTTTGGTATGATTACTAAAATTTCTTTTTTATATTCTGTTTACTTGAAGTCAAATGACAACTATCTTAATATAGAAATAAGGAAATTTTTTGCTTTTTATGATGTCAATGATGTTTATTATTAAACATAGCCTGATTTCAATTTTTACATCGTAACTACACAAAAATTATAATGACTTGCTTTCAGTACTAAGCAATTATTCTGAAAACTCTATAAAGTTTCATTTATCTTCATTGTTTAAATTTAATAATAATATTTTTTTTAGGATTTGTCTTGCTAATAAGAACATAATCAAATAGTTCTTGAATATTAAATAAAAATTTTAATACACGCCTGTATAGGTTCAAGAGGTGTTTTTTAAGCCCTTTTGAATTTTAAATTAAAAAAATGTTGATGAAAAAATTCTTCTTATTATTTTTAGTAAACTCTAGCAAATCATTACGAATAGACTCACGCTTGAACAACACTATCAAATCATCCAAATTTACTTTAAACATTACTCATCAATTCGAGAAATTTATAGACGACTTCGTGATTGTTATGATGCACATAATTGTCCATCTGACTAAGTCATCCGTCGACCTGTGGATAGATATCGTACCACATACTCTCTCTATAGGATGCAATTACACCAACACGTCAAAAGAATGTGCCTACTGAAGAGAATATGCTGCTGTAAACGAAAGTGTGAAAGAAGGTAACAATTTATCGATTCGTCGTCGGTCGCAGGAATAGGGTTTCTGTTCGTCCACTACGTGGAAAAGTTTGCACAAAGATTTTGGCCTATTTCCGTATAAGATTCAGCTAGTGCAGGTATTAAAGCCATGAGACCATTATATGCGCCGTTCTTTCACCCGTTGTTTTATCGCCAAATTTTGTTCAGCGACGAGGCTCATTTTTGGCTTAACGGGTTTCTTAGTAAGCAAAATTGCCACATATGAATCGAGACCAATCCAAAACACTCCCTACAGACTCCATTGCATGCAGAAAAATACATTATTTGGTGTAGTTTACAAGCTGGTGGCATCATCGGACCTTAATTTTTTCAAAAATGATCAATGGAGATCGTTACCGCAACATGATTAATGGTTTTTTGAAACAAGCGAAAACTTAAAAAGACAATTTTTTTAACAAGAAAATAAGTGCAGGTGATTTTTAAAGCATATATGCAATTGTTTATTCATTTCACTTATTTCATTTCTTTGAAATTTTATACTTTTAAAAATATTGGTAAAACTATAGCAAGATATTGTGTTTAAAACTCGAAAGTCTCGCCATGCAAAAACAAAAATAAATATTAACGATGATTTAAAGAAGGTATTAAGAGGGTGACAAACACTTAAATGCTTTTTCATACAAATTCTCTTAGTGTGTGAGTATTTTTACATAAAAAAATTAACACGCATTTAATTCTTGGAAAAATTGTAATGACAAATACGTTCAAACTTACAGAACTTTTGTTAAAATTTTTCTATTCTACCGCAAAATACACTCGTTTTGCCACTGTACATATCCGAAGTTTGACACTTAAAAATTTTTTCTAATTTTAAGGGCATTAATTAAAAAATCCAAATGGAAAGTTTTTTTTTTTTGTATTTCATTGTTAAATCCAAAATATTTATACAAATTATTTCAATATTTGACTAGATTGTTTTAAAATACAATGTCACAAAATCGAGCACTCAGTATTATAATTATTAATGTAATATATATTTGTTTTTTACAAATGATTATTTTTACAAATGAATTACATATAATTGAAATTTTATTCTTTGTTGCAATGAAAACTAAAACATTGCTTATTTATCACATGGACATATGCTTGTTTATTATACAAATAGGACGGCAAGACGATTGCATTTATACCATTCAGAATATTCATCCTATTGATTTAAAATTTAATTAATTCTCCGTGTAATAAATTTGCTTTAATATCATTTACAAGTTTTTTTATACAGTTTAAAAAATATATATAGTGTGACTCGTTTTTATATCTGGCCAGTCTTGTTTGAAATTAGTCACTGTATTTAATTTACACCCCCATATCTATACGGTTGAATAAGAAAAGACGTTATATTTTTTAAGATAATTATGAGCTTAAAAATAAACAATAGAAAATAAGTGCAAAAAAAATATTTTCTATTTGCAGATGACAGCACGTAACCTGACAATGAATTAATGATCCAAGCTCAACAAAATCTACTGAAGCCGCTCTCCCAAATTTAGCACAATAGAAGATTAACAAATATAATATATTCTTTATTTATTTAGTTATCAAAAATAATGCTTTCAATCCAAATAGACAGAATTGTTCAATGAAAATGCCAAAAATAAAAAAATATACATATAAAAAATGGACAAAACACTTCAGATTGAAATAACACGCTTTACTACGCGTTTATATCATAAATAATTTTTTTTTTACTTTGGAAATTTTGTTTTTCAATAGGTTTTTGTTATTTATTTATATTTTGTGCGTACGAATAATTGGCAAAAATATTAATGGATGTTTTTTCTTTATAATATTGTCATCACTTAAAACTGTTTATGTCTTCACACACAATTTGGTTACTTTGGAGACAACAATTTGTTTGAAAATGTAAAATAAAAAACAATTCCTAGTGCCAGTATAAAGAAGAATTTGTAAATCTATAGTAAAAGGATAAATAAGGACAATTGTATTAATAACACATCAAACCCTATATTTCAATTAAAGAAATAAAAATTTGGATTTTTTTTTTAATTTTAACTTTTCGCTAGGAAACATAACTGAAAATAAAAAAGGATAATAGTTAAAACTAGTGTTTAGAGCTGAGAAAAGTAAAAGTTCATTTTCGAAAGCTTCTGTGTTACTACTCGTATAATATGAGTTCTGTATATAGAGTATCGGCCGGAAAGGTATACTGCTCGAAAGAATTCCATTGCGATCCTGGCTGTATGCGATGTGACACCGTCTTGTTGATACCACATGTTAATCAAGTATGCAGTTGTGGCGTTAAAAGTTTTCAATCATGTCACGGTATCGCTCCCCATTCACGGCTACCATTGCGCGGTTACAAATGATTCGTCCTGATCAAACTACACACTAGACTATCACTTTTAATGGCTTTGAATTTGACTGATGAATAACTTGAGGGTTTTCCATTGCCCAGAACCGGCTATTTTGTTAATTCACATATTCATCCAAATGAAAATATGCCTCGTATCTCATTATGATTTTTGTCATTAAAATTATAGAAGAGCTTTGTCAACTGAATCTTAAATGAAATCAAATGCAAATCCTTGTGCAAAGTTATTTCCAAACTTGATTCATAGATTGTTTTGAACACTTTCTTGAGCATCAGTAATGTTTTCAGCCAATCTTTCAGTACGTTGTGGTCCATGCTTGGTCCTATTACCTACAGACCCTCCTTCTTGGAAGTCATTCACTACACGATAAATAGTGCGTTGTGTTGGCACGTTGTTTCTTCCAAAAATTTCACGAACTTTCTCATCGTCACAGTAATCGATGACTGGTTTTGAAAAAATGTTTTAACTATTAAAACACGTTGGTTTATAGAGTATTTTTATACCCTTTATCACAAAAAGTGGAAAAAGGGTATATCCAAGTTTCCATTCCGTGTGTAACTTTTACAATATACATTTTCGACGCCATAAAGTGTATATATTCTGACTTCTTCTTGCAGCAGGCAAAACACCATTATTGAAATGTAAAATTATATACATGCCGTACAATTTTTATTTTATTTTATTTATTCAATATTTGCTTTTTTAATTGAAGTTACTTCACTAAACTAGATTTACATATATGCTGAAGGGTATATAAGATTCGGCATAGCTACGTGTCTACTTCAGGACTCCCAAATATGAACTGTCAAGACTAACGTTTACCAAAATGTTGGCAAAATAAAGTAAACCAGATGCCAGCAGGTATCAAGAGACCAAACTTCCAACTTAAATAAAAAAATAAATAAAAAAAGTGCGCCAGTGCGAAAACAGCATCAATACGAAAAGCATCTAAAACGGTAGAAAAAGATATGTCCCTTACTTGATCGTAGATTTCTGCTAATAAAATTAACTCTTTATATTGTGTGATTTAGCACCATTGATTTTCATTTTATAGATTTAATAAAGGTCAGTTTAGCTACCTTCTTTACTAATACTTGCATACATAACTATAACAATAAAATTAAAATATCATTATCATTTTTAAACCGATTCTTACAACTTATTGGACTTAGTAGAAGGAATCATCCCTTGTTTTTACTTCTTAAAAATTCTACAGAATTAATTAAGGCTTTTTTCTAGTTTTAAGTTTTTATTTACATCTTAAATTATTAACAATAAATTTTTAATTTAAAATTTTTCCGTTTTAATATACGGATGTCACACACTTCAATGCCAGCTTAAACAAACTACTAAAACACATTGAAATTTCATTATTGTAAATGTATGCATGTTTGTGTGCAAAAGTATGTGTTTACATTAGTGTGAATAGTTATAAACAAAAAAACTAAATTAAACATCTGTTGACATCATCATAATGGCCAGAACTTAAAACATCACCAAAATAAATAATATTTTTTATTATATTATTTTATGCATAATGAAAAAACAAAATGCAGTGGTGACAGCTGTGTTTACATTTATGGCATTCTTTAAAAATATTCAGTACATTACTTTTTAACAATCTTTTTAAAAAGAAGCAAAATTAATATTATTTTTGAATGCAATACAAAACAAAAGCTTAAAAAAATTTAAAACAAGTTTCTGATATTTCTTTACAAATTTGGTTGCTGAAATGGTAACTCTGAATACATATGTTAGACCTTATCAAAATAAAAATATTTCAAATTCAGATAAGCCCCAACTCCTATACCCCTTTCCTAATCAACAGTAGCAATTTTCAAAAAGTATAGCAAATTTCTAAAATTTTTTCTTATTGCTTCGGCCATTTTTCTGCCCTGGTCTGCTTTAGAAAACCACTGCTCGTCTGGAGATTATACGTCCCGTCTAGGGGGTTAAATTTTCGCCCTTGGGTGTACTACTATAACCAAGTTTTCCATTTTTAGTGAGCCAGCTACATTTCCAGCGTGCCAATAAATTCAGCTTGTTTCCCACTGCCTTTTGATGGCCTTTCACACATAATAAAGCAAAAGAAAAAATCAGGCCTCGTGGTTTACCTTCATTTTCTTTTTCATAGGTTTTCAAACGTTAGAGTAAAAACAAAGCTAAATATGTTTTCAATTCCACAACTATAAAGAGTAGCGGGTGTATACAGAAAAAACAAAAAATAGTAAGATTTTGGATAGATATATGCGTGTCTGCTAATTTTTTTAAAACAATATCATGAGTTCAAATCGCAACAGTACCTTTAGTGTAAAAAGAAAATTATTGTCGAGTAGCAGCGATGCGGAAGTCGTTTAAAGGAGAATAAATATTAATTAGAAATTGAAACCTAATCAGATATTCATTTGTAGTAAAAAGCAAATGTAAAGCAGATGTTTAGTATCAGTGAGAGAGTTGACGAAGGCGGATGTATACCAGATAATGATAATAGAGGTCAAAATCTGTACCGAGTGTTGAGAAATTTAAATTTATAGAACTTTAAACTCTAAATGAGTCCTGCCGACTTATTCTGTAAGTTGCTAAAGCTAAACCACTATCTCTTAAATAATTTAAATTTAACAAAGCAGTTTTTTGTTAAAAATACGACATTGGAACATTTAATCCTATACTTAACACTGTCTTATACATTGAGTTAGACTAACAGATACTGATTATTAAAAAAAAAATGTACATGGATTAGTTCAAAATGTAAGCAATTTAGCTTTAGTTTTAGCTAAAAGAATTATAGAATAAGGCCTGGTTTACTAATGTAATTTCTATTTATCGTTAAAATGTTTTCTTTCCTTTCCCGATAATATTGTTACGAATAATAAAATCTGGCAACCCCTGTTGTTGTTATCCGTATGAGCGTGGTGAATAAGTTAATTCAACTAATGGTGTGTGTATAGAATAATCTTACAATTAGCCAACAAAAGCTGCGGAATCTCGATGGTTACTTTGGTAGAGGTACGTGCTGTAAAACAGGAGATCATGAGTTCGATCCCACCTTCGGACATGCGTACAAAGGAAAATAAAAATTGTTATAATGCAATTTAAAAATTAATAAACAGCAGTACAAACCTCCCGAGAGGCAAAAGACAATTATTGTGTTGTGAAGGCATGGCATATAATTTAGTGGAGACGTCCAATTTAATAAGAGCTACAGATACTCGTAATTGTCGAGGAGCCCTTTATAAAAAAAAGTAGTGAGAACGGCAGCGGTTAGCACAGGGAAGTGTAACACCATAACAACAGTGTATGGTAGGCGTGTGTTGTGGCTAGTGGATTAAAGGGGATGACTGGCTTGCATAAAAGGAATAGAGGAGTTGTCTGCGGATGGTTAAGGTTACTAAACAAGGCATCGAGTAGTTCATGTGTCGCCGGAGTAACACTGTAGTGCAGCGTGGATAACTGCGTTTGTAATAATAACTCATGTTTAGTAAATACGAGACCAAGGGTTCACAAGACCAGTAGGATCAAGAAACATATCCATAAAATTTGAATTTATAATGAGCCCCAGTGGTATTTGCAATCAAAAGAATCCGTACGTTTGTCTAAAAAAGGAAAAACGTAACAATATTTTTTTCTTGTAAAATTTGTATCTTTGATGATATTTATTTTGAACTACAATGCTTTTTTTCAATAAAGTAGCAGCAGTTATTGGTGAATATTTCGGGTTTATGGGAAAGTTTTCCAACTTCTTTTTTCTTAAAATAATAAACTTTTAATTTCCTGTTTACTGATGATCCCATCTGATGGTATGCCGAAATATTGGAATTAAAAATACACAATTTTTTTTAAAGACCTTGTGCTTGCAAATTAAGAATAAAATTAAAAAAAAATCAATGTACTAAAAGAACCTAGATTTTATGTTCAGATTTCGATTTTTTGATGAATTAAGCTTTCACAGAAATTTTTCTTTTTTTTTAATGATTTTGAAAATTAAATTTTTAGTTTCTAATTTTCGGTTCATGTTTCAATTTTTTACAATTTTTTTTTTTAAATTTTTAAACAAAACTTTAGATTAAGGAAATAACTGAACAGCGATATGTGCTGTTTTTCCTGATAGTGGTGTAAGTCCATTTTTGATAAAAAGCTTGTTAATGAAAAAATTGTTTGCAATTTGTCATGAGATTTTAACAACGACATCTGAGATATACAAACGTTTAACAAAATAGCATTAAATTCTTAATAAAACAGAATGTAAACATGTACTTCACAAATGCCACAATAACATAAAAGGTAGAGCAAATTTTGCGCATCGAAGGCAATCGAATGTTTTGAAAAAAATTATTCAAACAATTTTAATAAAATTTCTTTTTTTAAATTAATTTTAAATAACATACTGCTATTTTAACATTCCTAATTGTATCAACAAAATAATATTTTAATTTAAACACAAAAAAGGAAATAGATAAAGAAAACCAGCAAATATGGAAAATAATTTCCAAAAATAAAACAAAGTTAACTAAGCACACATACACACAGCCACAAATACAACATTGTGTTGAGAAATGTTGAGGAATCAGCCTATCCAATATAAAACGAGAAAATAAAATCATATTAAATATTGCGACTACAAACAAGTGCCAGCCTGAGACAAAATATGTGTGACAAAAATTATATGCCAACTTTATTTACAATTTACGACACAATATATACTGCTGGATAATAAGCATAATATGACAATCAATTTTTATCTTTATGTTTATTTTGTTACTAAATGAATAAAAGTAATTTTGTCAAGTTGACAGTCTTTCTTTTTTTTTATAAAAAAAAGGAAAAAGAAATCTGGCTTTTCCTACAAGTACTAGTGCAAATTATTGAGTATGAAAACATCTGGCTGTGTGTATATGTAGTTGACTTTGAGCCCATCCGTATATTTGTGTGTTCGTTCGTTCAAACTGACTGACTGAATGGTAGAGATTTGATGACTGAATGTTACAACAAATGTGTAGGGCTGAGTGTCTACGTACATAAGTCTGCTTTCCTTTGTATTCATATGGGTTTTCATTACTTTTTCCCCAATTCATATGTATAAATTGAGAAAAATGATTTGATATGAAGTGGAATTTTTTGTATATTTGAACACTCTTCACACAAAATTTACAAATTTAATATCGTATTTTGTAAAATGAACACTTGAAAGTATTTATTGCTGTTTTCTATATTATTTTTCAAAAAGTATTTATTTTTATTTATTTAGTCAGTTTTTGTTATAAAATATATATGAGCTCGTATGTTCTTTTTAAGTGTTTCATTTATAATAATAATAATAAAGCTAAAGCTTATTAAGTATCATCAGAATTATTATAATTAAATTTGAAGCATTTTTAGACTCGTTGTAAACTTGAATATAAATTGCAATTTGTTTAAAGAGCATTCAATTTAATGTGTTAAAATGAATATTGAAAAGAATGTCACTTTTAACTTAAATATACATTTTAGATATTGCACTATTAAATTTGAAAAAACATAAACAATCATGTTGTATTAAAAAAGAGCATTTAATTTGCATAAGTCTTATTTTAGAAAATTTATTTGCAAGTGACACATTTATATTAAATTAACGTGAAACTTTTAAATACCAAAAAATGCAATGTTTTTCACCACAGATGTGGCAATTTCCGCTATATTTATATCACTAGGAAATGCTGTTAAGACTTAATTGTTTTGCCCACAATGCTTTAGAGTAAAATATTATTTTACAATATTTAAAATTAAAAGTAAAAATTAAATATAGTGTTTTCCTATAAAAAGGTTTTGAACTTATGTTGTCTTTTTACCGATCAAGGTTAGAGGAAAATATATTTTCCCAAATTATAGACCATACATACCATATTTGACTATTGGGCGAGAACTCACTAGAAGTTGGACAGGCTTAAGTAGCTGGGTGTCACCTTCCATGAGAATTTTTTTGTTGCTCGACATGTCAAAAGCTCTTAACGGTTAAATTTCTGCTATTCCTGGACATTACGAATGAACAAAAACGACAAAAAGAACAGTTTCGTTCGGTACAGCTGTGTTTGTGGTAGAATCACAAACTAAAAATTTATTCGAATAATCGGCAAAAATCTTTCGAATATTAGGAAAAGTTTAGTCCGAACGAATGAAACATTAAATTTAAAACATTAAATTATTCGAACATTCGATTAAAATTTTTCGAATAATTTTTTTTCTAAATTTAAATATTTTGTTCTTTCGGAAAACGAATTCTGATATACGAACTATTTTTTTGTTTTTTTTTTTATTTTTGTATGACGACTCATTTTTCAGACAATGTTAAAACTGTTGTTGACTATTTAGGCCTAAGGGTTCGTTGCGTACTATAAATGACGGGGATATAAAGTGAATTTAGGCAGTTTATAACCTGTTTTAAGCATTAAAACAGGTTATGCCTTATGTATATATTTAATAATTTTCATCTGCTTGACATTAAACACCATTAAACCTTCTAAAATTTGGAAATAAAAAGTGTGCCGTTTTACACTCACTTATTTTATGTTTTTCAATATTAATTTTACTGAACTAAAAAATCTGTTCCAAACTTAATTTGAAAGAATTTAAAGTACTTTTGTAATTTGTTTTTTAAATCTTTTATAAAGAAAGCTTTTTCACAAAAAAGCAAACAAAAAAAAATTTCCTTAAAAACACACACTTGTGTGCGTACAAACCAACCAACCATGCAGCCGCATAATCTTTTTTAAGCGACACACACCACCCAAACATTGAACATAAACACATCTCATTCCATTATTCTAAAGTATTAAGGATAAGTAATTTCTTTTGACTACTTGTGATGCGGTCTAACGTTTTTTTCTTTTATATTTATTTAATATGATGCTTTTTTGTGCTGTCATCGCCTTTAAGCAGTTTACAGTCATGATGGAATGCGCAGAGGTTTCGGTAACAGTAAACCCTCTTTCCCGCATTTTTTGTTTACTTTTTAACACAGATGTAATTTAAAAGTTGAAAACGACATAATTTGCTGCGTACATTAAATCTAATGTGAAAAAATAAATTCTCATTTCAAGCATTTAAGTATTTGTTTACGGTTAAGAGCCTACAAAATATGTATAGAGTTCATTGAACGACACAGTAGATAAATTATATCAATTTATATAAAAAAAAAACTCAAATTAAATGGTTAAAATAATGCGTTAGAAAAAAAACGCCTTGTTACACTTAAAATAATTTTTAATTTTGTTTAATTAAATTAAAGCTTTTATGATTTTTTATTTGAAATTTCTTAAGTACTTTGTTGAACTCAGAGAGATGTAACATTTTTTAAATCAGACATCGGCTACTTGTAAGTTTGTATGCTGCCAAAAAAGACTGTGTTCCTCTTTTATTATTCTTAAGACTTCTTAAAAATTTTCGATTTATAAATTTCACTACATAGTCACCTACTCATGCAGCTCTCAATGTGGTTTGAATATTCTATTCTAGATTACAGGAACCTTAATTTCGTAATTTAAACGGCATCTTGAGAATCCATCAATAATATACAAAGAATCCAAGAGGTGAAGAGTTACCACGAACTTGAAGACTGCGCTTGTGACAAGTAATGAAAAATTAAAGTATCACCTGTTTAGGACAAAAATCGAAGAAGATAAAAATTGCGGTCGGTAGCCTGTAGTTTATATAACTATCCGACACTGGCTAACGTAGGCCTTGCATCCTTACGTGGATCTCAGCCTTAGTTAAGCGTAGCAATTACGAGACACTTTGTGATAAAATAAAATGTCGAAATTATAAAATCAGGTTTCAATTACGTATCACCCATTCTGATCGACTTAGTTTTATCTTCCCCAGATTCCAATCGATTTTGTTTCTAAAAAGTGCTTTATGTTTTCTTTTTCAATTTTAATATCGCAAAAAAAGCAACAATTTTTTTTTTGCTGACCATTTATATTTATTAGCAATTTCGCTTAAAAAATAAAAGTTTCTGCTACCCCTAGAAATTTTTTGTTTTCTGAAAAAAAAGCTATTTACGGAATTAAAATCACTTTCGATTAGAATTAAGTTCCGTCTGGGATTCCTTCTTTAATAAAAATATTTTTGTTATCAAATCAATAAAATTAACTAATAAATTTCACTTAAGTGTGTTTATTGATTTTGTAAAATTTTTCTTATATTGTGATAAAATTTTTCTGAATATAGAAAAATTAACAAAATAAATTTTATAATTATTATAATTATTCACATTATCATCTTGATAATATGATTAAAAGCTTTCGGCTGTATTTGAGGCATTTTTATGACATTCTGAAACATCTTAGCCTCAATTTCTGGAACTTGTAACGAATATTGAATTTAAGATGTTGAATCGTTTAGGGCTTATTTACATCAACATTCGATTCTTAAAAATATATGGTGCTGTTAAATCCGATAATCTGGCTGGCCAGAAGATGACTATTTAGTCAGCTCGCAAAATTAGTCTTGGCGGAAAACGTCATTTAATGATTGAATTGTTCAACGGGATATGTGTTCTGTTGCCCTATCTTGGTGAAACTACATGCCCTTTAGTCCAAGCTCTTCTATATCAGTCACAAGCAAACTTCGAGTCATGTCCTGTCACCATTCTGCAGTAAGGGTAACTCCAACACCTTGGTTATTTCAAAAGAGGTATCTATGATGCTTCCAGCATTTAAACTACACTTTACAGTTGTTTTTAATGTATTCATAAATTATTGTCGATTTCTGTCTTTCCAAAACCTGACAGTTCTTTTTATTGACGTGGCTGCTTAGAACAAAATTAGTTTCGTTTATCAATTTAGGCGAAAAAAAGTCATGAATAATGCCTTAAAAAGAGCTGAAAGTTGCATAGCGAATCGCGGTTACCATTAAGCTAATATACGTTTCCAATCACAACGCAAAAAATATAATGACCAAATAAATTTTTTAAGTAAAAAAACAACTTAATAAGGTATTTTTTCCTTTAAGCAAGGGCAGTCAGAATGGTAGCGGGACTTTTGCCCCACCTGTTACTAAGAATATTGCTACAATTATTTAATTCTTTGGTGCCAAATTCGTTACGCTTTTAGCGAGAGAAACCGAGCGTCCGAAATGAAAACTAATAATTATATTTGTATATAATCAGTTTGCACTTTCGTCTTAATATAAAAAATTTAAGTTAAAAAGAGCTTGACTATTTTTCTCGTAGCTTTTGCGTTTATATAGAGTACAAAGAATAATCATTTGCCATCCGAAAACTCGCAGAAATGAAGGATTTTTCTAACTTAACTGGTTCAGCTTATTTTGTTTCAGAAACCACAATTTTTTCTAAAACTGTTTTTGTCTCTTAAAGAGCTCCTAAGAGTCTTGGAGTGCGCTATTTTAAGGCATGCTCAGAAATATCTCCCTAGGTGGGGTTTTTCTATACGTCTTTTTTCGGGCTGCTCATTTAATTTTTGGCTGAGTTATGAGTAGCAGAACATAGCAGATAAAATGAAAAATCAAAGTATTTAGAAGAATTTCTAAAAATGAATTTGTATTATGGGATGTACATTTTTTTCTCGTATTACTTAACATATAGGAGTATGTACATTATATTTGCTTTTTACACTATCACACTTTTTCATAATACTAACATATTTGACAAATATTTATACTCAGTATTATAGTATGAAAAAGTCTTTAGTAAATACTTTGTACAAGGATTTTGCTTGTATTTACATATTTATTCAAGCGTGTTATAAGAACGTTTACTTAATAATATTAATAATTATAATTAATAATACGCTTCAATGGTATATAGTTTGAACATTAAGGGCAAAAGTAGTATAACTCAAAAAATTTACAATTCTATAATATGTTTTTGACATAAATCAGTCTTACATCTTCTATAAAAATATAAAACTCATTTATTAAAATTTAGAAAAATATTAAGCTTGTAATTTTTCTGTATGTCTTTTCTATTAAATGAAGGATTTAAATTGTTTATTTTCAAGTTAGTTCCTTACGTATATACAATTTTTACACCCAACCCTCTTATTATGCGTTTTTTAATTATCCGAGTTATCTATATTAATTGATATTTTTATATTATTGATATCTATAAGTAAACAGTAACAGGTTCATTTCTGTACATGAAATATTTTTTTAAAATTTTATTGTTGCTGTAGATGGTAATCGATATGGAATACAAAACACCTACTTTTGAAATTTTTCTATGTTTATCTGTATTCGCATCACGTAAAAAATACTGAATGGATTTGGACAAATTTTTTTGAGGAGGTCCCTTAGTTCCAACACAGAATACTTTTTGTTAATAAAAATAAGTCATATCGTAGACAAAAAAATGGATATAATTGTGAACGCACATAATTTTACCGGTATAATAGTACTAAAAGAATTGTCAGCATTTTTATTTTTGTAGATGGAAAACTTTGAACATTTTTCTAAATTTGGATTTTAAGAAATTAGAAATAACACGCAGACGAAGTCGTGCAAGCAAAAAGCCATTTTCTTGGCTAAAAAACTCATATTTTTATAGTGAGAAACTAGACATTAGTATATCATATTTTCGATTTTTTATACAAATTAAAACCAAAGTATTTTTTTAACAGAATATATTTAACTTTTTTTTACAAAATAATTAAAAATCTGGTTAAATTTGAGATACAACAATTGCAAAAAAAAATTATATAGTTTTTAGGTTTCATATGCTAGAAATGTTTATTTTAGTTATAATTATTATCATTCTGGTATTGAAGTTTACAAATTAAGCGTTGAAAATGTTAATTATAATTTTATATGGTTTCGTACACTTGCTCTATATTCAAAATTACAAGAAAGGATTATTAGTATCTTGGTTTTGTTTTTTATTGAAATATAATATTTTGTATGTTTATAACTTTTATTATTTTAGTTAAAGCTCGTGTATTGAAACGTTATAAAATGTTCATTTTATTGAATAGTAAATGTTTGTGAAGATTTATTAGTGCAAGAATATTTTTATTCATACATACTTACAATATATTTATTGGACATATAATGTGTGTGGATAAAATATAATTTTATAATCATTCATTTATGTTAGAAGTATTTTATATTTTGAGTTTAACTAATAGAAATATGTATATTAGTTGATATTGATTAGAAGTGTTCTTTTAAAATACATATGAACTGACTACACTTTGTACAGGTAATTAAAAATATAAGCGGGAAATTTTTAAACCTGCTGTAGTGTGTTTGACAAGTCGTAGTTACCATACCTTCTGTATGTAACACGAGCTTCATACTTTGTTGAAGCAAAAGTCCACACACATCGTGGGGATATGCTGACTAGCTTATTCCCATCCCAATAGCTATTTTAATAGAATAAACAAAGTATCATATGTATGATACTTTGTATTAGTATTAGTGTACTTTAAGTTTGTAGAATGTAAGATTAATTCAATAATAAGAAAACATCGAAAAAGAACAGTCGCAAAAAGTGGCTGTTCGCAATTATAAATAAAATAAAATATATTACAACAATTGAAGTAGTATCATTTCTTAACATGGCGATCCTGCCTAATAATAAAATAAAAAACAGTGTTATACTCGATTGGTGTTAGAAAGAAGTGGTTAAAAACAAGAGACAAAAATAAGTTAAATTGTTTAATGCCTAACAAAGCATTGAAATAATAAAGTATAATAAATATCTATATAACAAAAAGAAACTTAAATAGTTATGATTTTTATGAATACGTTGCGTAATATCTTCACCTCTCGAACTCCGACAGAATGGTCAAAATGCGCAGAAAAACGATATTTTATCATTAATTCAAAAAGCAAACAACAATAAATGGTCAACAACAAGATGAAACAAATAACCAACCCCAAGAAAACAAGAGTCATGGTCAACAACAATTGAGGGAGCAACCAGAAAAACGATAAGTTATCATTAATTTAAATATTATTATTTTTAACTTTACAAATAAATATGTAACCTAAAATATATTAAAACAAAGAAAACATTGTATAACATATTTCATAGGGACAGAAATTAAGAAAATATACATACATAAACTTTTTAGTTCTATTAATGGCTGAGAATAAATGGTCAAATATAATAGAAAGGTTAAAATTTTATAAAACTGAATTCAAAAAAAAAAAAAACAAAAAGTTACAAATATAATTATTAATTAATTATTAATTAAAAAGTGAAATAATTTTGCGTGTTTTATAAAAGTGTCTAAATGGCAAAGCATTAATATGTTGAATTAATTTTTTTATTATTATTCCTAAAAACTAACAAAGTATTACTGCGACACTCACGAGTCCCTCCAGTACTACTTAATCTAAATAAAGACCGGTTCGGTCAAAATTGGCATTGACCGATGTATGACAGCGCCATAGTAGGACGATGCATTGAAGTGTATCGTATGCCACGCGGTGCCATACATACCTTTAGTTTCTAACTACTAACACGCCCCAGGACAAGAAAAGACAGACTAACAAGTAGTTGGCCGTGTAAACTTATGTTAAGTAAATTTTTTTTGTAAACCAGAAATTTTCAAATGTAAACGGTCCAGCTACTAACGAACGAGACGGTTTTATTTAAAATCAGTCCAATCCTTTAAATTTTTTTTTTTTTCCATAAGGGAGAAGTACAATGATAAAGAAGTTAAATTTTTTTTTTTAGTCCTTTTTAATGATAACGATAGAAGGGAATACAGAAAGAGAAGTTAATTTTTGTAATTTAAAAAAAAAAAAAAAAAAAAAGAAAAAAAGAATAGCATTGTGCAGTAGAATTTTTAATAGTATTAACGTTTTGATTCTCAGATCCTTCAAGATCACTCAATTAAAAACTTATTAACTGTCATTGCAATGGGTGGTACAGAATCAAAAATTGAAAAACCTAACGCTAACGTCGTCAATGACGTAGTGGTTAAAATTGACTTTCCCACCGTGTACTTCATAATAATCATCGGTATTTTAGCCACACAACCTCTAGTAACGCTCTACCAATTACACAAAAAATCCTTGAGAAAAAATTACACTAGAGCTGCATCTTTGGCTAACAATCTAGACAAAGTCTAATATCAGGATTATTGCTTTCCACTCTACTAGAAAGAACACTGCTTGCGAGACCTTTTCTGAAAACCTTTTAATTATAATTATATCTTTTACCTTTTGTTACGGAAGTACTCATAATGAGCATTCTCTAGTCTTATTTACCAATTTCTTCTTTTATTTACCAGTTTATTAACTGATGGAATGGGAGCTAATAGTATCAAGAGCTAAGGCAATAAAAGAGGAATTCCTTAAATCCTATAAATGCTTAAATACTGACAGAGACACTAAACTCGAAACCGTCAATAAGCATGTGAATATCCTTCAAAATCAATTAGAAAAGCTCAGAGTACTCCTTAATACAAATTATAATAGATTAACAAAAGCTCATCAAACCTCAGCTGATAACTTTTATTCTGACCTACGTGAAAAATTAATTTCCGTAAGTTATCGAAAAAATTTTAAAATCCTTGTTCCACACTCAATCCATGAACCAATAGTGTTCGATCTTTTACCCGAAACAGAACAAAAATCCAAAATGCCTCAAACGTTAATTGAATTTCTAAATACAGCCTCAAGGTTACTTCCAGATTTCAATGGAAATTCTGAAAACCTGCAAAGCTTTATCGACGCCATTAATTTGGTAGATTCGATTAAAGAAACACACGAATCAGTAGCTGTAAACCTTATCAAAACAAAATTGAGAGGAACAGCAAGAAATCTAATTTCATCTGAAACTACTTTACAAGAAATAATCTCAAAACTAAAATCAACGGTTAAAGGTGAATCCGTTGACGTAATTAATGCCAAATTAATGAGCACAAGACAGTCCGGAAAAAACGTTAATGCCTACGCCCAGGAATTGGAGGAATTGACGAAAAAATTGGAATCCGCCTATATTACTGATGGGTTACCCCATGAAACAGCCAACAAATATGCTACTCGTTCAGCTGTTACGGCTATAACCAAAAATAGTTCCAATGATAGAGTTAAAATGATAATGCAATCAGGCAACTTTAACAACATGAATGAAGTATTAACTAAATTCATAAGTAGTTGTACTGAAGCCTACGGTCAGGAAAACTCTATCCTAAGCTATGGCTTTAAACGCCAAATTAACAATAATAACAGTAATCATGGAGGAAATAACAATGTCAACCCTAACCGAAACTTCAATCAAAACCGAAATTATAGAAACAATAATAGCAGGTTATATCGTAATAACGGGTCAAACAACCACAATTACAATAACTCAGGTTCTTATCGTAACAATAACGATAATAGAAATCGTCATAACTATCCACAGAACAGAAACCGTTATAATAACGCACAAAACGGAAACATAAATCTAGCTGCCGAAGCCTCGGGAAACGAGCAGCGACCCCTAAATATTCAATAAATACAAAAACCTACAATATTAACTTGAATTTGTGTAGCTATTTACGATCTAGAACTACCCTAAATGACAATATTTCAATTTTTTTAATAGACACTGGAGCTGATATTTCAATTATCAAGCACAACCAGGTCCTAAATGAGTCAATTAATGTCTACAATAAAAAAAACCTAAATGGTATTGGCCAAGGTATAATTTCAACTTTAGGCAGTGTACAATCCGAATTAAAAATAGATAAATATCTAATAAAACATACTTTTCACGTAGTCAGGGATGACTTTAAAATACAGGCAGACGGAATAATTGGAATGGATTTTATACGAAAATATAATTGTATATTACAATATTCCAATAATAAAGATCTAATGATTATCCGATCAAATGAAATCGATCATGACATTGGAATACCCCTTAGAAACGGCCCAACCATAAACTCAATATCACTTCCTGCCAGATCTGAGGTTATAAGACCCATACAATTTGTATCATCCGAACAAAATGTTTTAGTACCTTATCAAACAATTCAAAACGGCGTTTATGTCGCAAATACAATAACTTCCAAATCAAACCCTTTAGTAAAAATTATTAATACCACTGAACAAGATTTGGTAATTTCTGATATTAAACTTATTACTGAAACACTTAAAGATTATAAAATTGCCAAACCAAATTGTACACCTGCCAAATCCAAAGAAAAAATGGAAAGACTTTCCAGAAACTTCCCAACTTTTGTTGAAAAAGATTTAAAATCCTTATGCCATGAATTTATAGACATTTTCGCTCTAGAATCTGAAAACATATCTGTCAATAACTTTTACAAACAAAGACTCAAAGTAAATAATACACAACCTGTTTATATAAAAAACTATCGCATTCCACATTCCCAAAAAGAGGAAATAAATAACCAGGTTGATAAGCTAATTAAAGACGATATTGTTGAACCATCCACTTCAGATGACAATAGTCCCATACTCTTGGTACCAAAGAAACCTTTACCTGGTAATACCCAAAAGAGATGGAGACTGGTAGTAGACTACAGAGCAGTTAATAAAAACTTAATAGCTGATAAATTCCCGTTACCTCGTATAGATGACATTCTTGATCAATTGGGCAGAGCTAAATTCTTCTCTTGCCTTGATCTTATGTCAGGTTTTCATCAAATAGAGCTGGAAGAGGAATCCAGAGATATCACTTCCTTTTCCACAGATAAAGGATCCTACAGATTTAAAAGATTGCCGTATGGTCTAAAAATAGCCCCAAATTCCTTCCAACGCATGATGTCGTTGGCTTTTTCAGGTCTATCTCCAGCACAAGCATTCGTGTATATGGATGACCTTGTAATTATTGGTTGTTCAAAGGAACATATGTTACGAAATTTAAAGAACGTATTTGCATTATGCAGGAAACACAATCTGAAATTACATCCAGACAAATGTTCATTTTTCCGCACTGAAGTAACATTTTTAGGACACAAATGTACTGATCAAGGTATATCTCCTGATGATAGCAAATTTTCTATAGTACAAAACTATCCAACACCAAAGAACGGTGATGAAGCTAAACGCTTCATAGCATTTTGTAATTATTACCGAAGGTTCATACCAAACTTTGCTGAATCATCTCGACATATTACTAGATTGTCAAGAAAAAATGTGTCTTTTGAATGGAACCAAGATTGCGAAAGATCGTTCCAATACCTTAAAAACCAATTATTAAGTCCTAAAATTTTACAATACCCTGATTTTTCTAAAGAATTTTTTATTACAACAGACGCAAGCAAACACGCTTGTGGTGCTGTCCTTAGTCAAGAAAAACAAGGTATACTAATGCCAATTTCATACGCTTCTAGATCTTTCACTAAGGGTGAAAGTAACAAATCTACCATAGAGCAGGAATTAACTGCAATACATTGGGCTGTAAAATATTTCAGACCATACATTTACGGCAAAAAGTTTGTAATCCAAAGTGATCACAAGCCATTAACTTACTTATTTTCCCTGAAGAATCCATCATCTAAGCTCACTCGTATGAGGCTTGACCTCGAGGAGTACGACTTTGTAGTCGAATATATTAGGGGTCAGGAAAATACCGTGGCAGACGCTCTGTCACGCATAGAGTTCAAGGATATTAAAAATATTGAAGTAAATAAAGTCCTGAAGGTAACAACAAGACTTCAGACTAAAACAGGAGGAGAAAGTATGAATAAAACTTCTCGAACAGAATCAGTCAAATTTAAAATATATGAGGCTATAAATGCCCAAGAGCATCGTAAAATACCTAGATTGTATTTTACTAAGGATAAAGTAATTATCCATAAGGGAAAGCAAGTTCTTTCCGAATTTAAGTTGAAAGATCTCATTATTAATAGAAATGTCGACCTAGGTCAACTCTTTCTAAAGCTTGCAAAAATAGCTAATAATATTGGTCTCACAACATTGCTACTCTCACTAGATGACAGTATGCTTATTTACCTAGGAACAAATATGGAAACCTTCAAATGTAAAGGTAATAAAATCTTGCAAGATTCTAATTTAACAATTATGCTCGTACCGAAGCTGACTAAAGTTTCTACTGATTCTGAAAAACTGAGAATTATGCAAAAATATCATGATGATCCCATTACAGGTGGACATCCAGGCATAACTCGTATGATAAAAAAAATCCAACTTCAATATCATTGGAAAGGCATGACTAGAGATATAGCTAAATACGTCAAACAATGCCTTCAATGCCAAACCAACAAAACCACGGTTAAAGGCAAGGAGCCCTTGGTTATAACACCAACTCCCCTAAAAGCATTTCAAAGAGTGATAATCGACACAATAGGCCCCCTTCCACGGTCTGATTCACAGAATGAATACGCTGTGACTATAATGTGCGATTTAACTAAATACCTAGTAGCTATCCCAATATTGAATAAATCAGCCAGAAATGTTGCGAAAGCCATTATGGAAGACTTTATTTTAGTATATGGTCCAATGAACACAATAATTACGGACCTAGGGACGGAATATATAAATCAGGTACTCACAGAACTATGCAAGCTAATGAAAATAGAGAAATTACACTCTACTGCTTACCATCATGAAACACTCGGTACAGTTGAAAGATCTCACAGAACTTTCAACGAGTATTTAAGATCTTATGTTTCATCTGACAAATCAGATTGGGATAATTGGTTAAAATTCTTTGTATATTGTTACAATACAACTCCATCTACAGCTCATGGATACTGTCCATTTGAATTGATCTTCGGAAAAATTCCAACGGAACTAGATTTTACCAATACCAATAGCATAGAACCTCTTTACAACGCTGAAGCTTACGAAAAGGAAGTTAAATTCAGACTCCAAGTAGCTCAACGTAGAGCTGCTAGCCTCATTGAAAATGCAAAACTTTTAAGACAAAATATATCCAATGAAAATTCTAATCCTATTACACTCTATATTAATGACTCTGTTCTTGTCCGCAATGAATCAGGACACAAACTGGATGCGGTCTACAAAGGTCCCTTCACAGTCACTGACATTGATAATTCAAACAATGTCACATTAATGGACACTAATGGTAAACTTTTTACTGTCCATAAGAACAGAATAAAAAAAATTACCTAAATAAATAAATTCACAGTAAACTGTCGAATAACGCTTTATATAATTTTTTTCCCCCACTCTTCATATTCTTTTAATAACGTTAGTTTTTACTTAAAACTTATAGAAATAACATAGTAGATTTATGTTATTAAAATAGCGTTAACTATTTTAAGGGTTTTATTGAATAATGCTATTTCAGCAATTTAAGATTCTCTTATTCCTTTCTCTCTTCTCATTTTAAAAAGGGAAGGGAAGGATAAATCCTTTTATTTAATCATTTAAATATATACTCTTTTACTTTTTTAATTTTGTTTAATTTCGTTTTTTTTTTGTAAAAGACCTTTATTAATAAAAACAGTCTTTATTTTATTCTATTTATGCTTGTAATATATAAAAGAATAATCAAATAGTATTGATTATTCTTTTCCGGAAAAGGGAGGTGTAGTGTGTTTGACAAGTCGTAGTTACCATACCTTCTATATGTAACACGAGCTTCATACTTTGTTGAAGCAAAAGTCCACACACATCGTGGGGATATGCTGACTAGCTTATTCCCATCCCAATAGCTATTTTAATAGAATAAACAAAGTATCATATGTATGATACTTTGTATTAGTATTAGTGTACTTTAAGTTTGTAGAATGTAAGATTAATTCAATAATAAGAAAACATCGAAAAAGAACAGTCGCAAAAAGTGGCTGTTCGCAATTATAAATAAAATAAAATATATTACAACAATTGAAGTAGTATCATTTCTTAACACTGCAATATAAAAACAAACAAAATATTTCTTTAAAACAATTCGTCCACCTAGGTGTCTTAGTGTTCTTAAATTTAAATATAAGGTATAAAGTATGACATATAAAGTATAAAGTATACAGTATACAGTATAAACAAAGTTATAAACGGTTAATCACAAAATGTAAAGTATATATATATTTATATATATACATATATATATATATATATATATATATATATATATATATATATATATATAGTATAGAGTATAAAGTGGTAATCAACACATATAAATTGCATCGTGTAGAAAATAGAGTGTCAAATATTAATCAAAAAGTATAGAGTGTAATGCATAATGGTAAAAGGCCAATGCAAGCGGCATGCGGCATGCGGCAAGAGTATAACCCATTTGAAAAAAAATAGTTTGTTAATAAAAATATTCATACAAAAGTTTTACCACGTTGAATTTAATTAAACTTGGCAATGCCGTTAAAAGCGACCGAGCGGCAATGTTGTTTTTATTTTGCCACTTTAATTTTCAAATTATCCTTCATACCCTTAGTCTCCTTTCCGTGTTTGTTTTCTTCACTAAATCTTCTGTTCATTTATTTCTGTGTCAAAAAGACGAAAAATGTGTTATATTTTATATACAAGCTTCTACTTCAATAAGCCGCGTTCATTTGCCTATGTAAAATAAATTCAAGCTATAAAGTAGAAAGTATAAAATGTAAGTCATAAAGAGTATAATGTAAAAAGTGTAAAATATAAAGTATTAAGAATTTAGTATAAAGTATAAACTATAAAGTATAATGTTTAAAAAATAAAATATCAAGGTATAAAATGTAAATCATTGAGTAAAAAGTATAAAGTGAAAAGTATAAATTTTATAGTATATAAATAAAAAAGTAAAAAATTAAGGTATAAAACGTAAATCACTATGAGTATAAATTATATAGTATATTGTGTATAGTATGATATATAAAATATAACTATAAAGTATAATAATAATTGAGTTTATAAATTGATGAAAATTGACTTATTTTATTTGGAATTCTATTAAGCATGATGTTTAAAAAGTAAAAATAAAGGTAAATCATAAATAGTAAAAAGTATAAGCTATTAAATATAAAGTGTAAAAAATTTTTTATAAAGTATTAATGAAGGAATAAATTATAATGATTTAACTAAAGAGTGATAATTTAAGGTAAACAAGGCAAATCATAAAAAGTATAAATTACAAAGTATAAAGTGGAAAGTATCAAGCATAACGTTTAAAAGTAAAATTTAAGAGTAAATCGTAAGGCATAAAATATTAACTACGGTGCGTCATCTAACCTTTTTTTTCAATTAGTGCTTATTTCGTTAATGGTACTACTTAGCTCATTTCTGCTTCGATAGATAATTAGTTTTATCCTTCCGCTAAATGAATATGGTTGTGTGTATGCTTGAACAACGCGACTTACAGAAGAAGCTTATTTTGCCAAAAAAAAAAGCTCATTTCAATCATGACGGGTATGTTAACAAGCAAAATTGTCGCATTAGGGGCACAGAAAACACGCACGCATACATTAAAAAGCCGGTACACCCAAAACGAGTCACTGTTTGGTGCGGATTTTGGTCCAGAGGCATAATTGTGCCATTTTTTTTTTTTTTTTGAAAATAAGCAAGGAGGTGCCGTTACAGTCAACGGCAATCGTTAAGTGCCATATTGAACGAATTTTTGTTTACAAAAATTGAAGAGGAGGATATTGGCAGTATTTGGTTTCAACAAGACGGCGCTACGTGCCCATTAGCCGAAGCTACACTTAATGTTTTGCACCCTGTTTTTGAAGATCGCATTATCAGCCGCAGAGCTGATGTCGTTTGGCGACCTCGGAGCTGTGATTTAACACGGTTGGACTATTATTTGTGGGGGCCGTTAAGAATGAGTATTACGCCGGCAAGTCAGATACAATTGACGCTTTAAAGGACAATATTCTTAAAGCCATTGATGAAATACAGCTGCACACAATCGATAATGTGCTTAAAAATTGAACCGATCGTGTAGGCTACTGCATGGCCAGCCGAGGCAGCAATTTGAATCAAGTTATTTACTCGTAGCATTATTAACCGGAAGGATTGTACTTTCAAATAAAAAATAAATTTGAGAAAATATTCAGTAGTATTTTTTTATAGCATTAAAAAAAGTTATTTGGCGGACCCTTTATAACGAACATGTGTAAGCTAAAGAGTAATAATTTAAGGTATACAAGGTAAATCAAAAACAGTAATAAGAATTTAATATTCTTATATTAATGGCAAACATTATGTGATGTGACAAAACAATTTAACTTTTTTTGAAAAAAAAATTTTAGTGGCAGCTCCGTTCAATTTTGTCAGGACAAAAGTCGAAGTTAAACCAAATCAAACTGAGTGTTATCTGAACAAAATCACTTCTCTTACTCTCTGAGAGAAATGTCAAACTACATTTAAAAAAAGTTGTCCAAACTAAAAAATTTGTACAGATAAAACGGGTGAACCCACCTTAAGGCCCACCTATAATGTGCATAAACTAGCTTTAGCTTATGTCATAAATTCAACGAAAAGCCTGTCAAATGCTTAGGTACCATATTAAAGAAATTAATTACAATGTAATTACAATGTACTTACCTAAATTGAATAACTTATTTGCCACAGTTGCACATTTATGTTTAATTCGTACTTTTGCCAAAAATAATTTCTACATTAATAAACAAAATTTTAAAACGAAAAGGATTTTAAGAAGATCTTTTATATATTTAATAACATTTACATACACATATATACCTTTTTGTTCATGTTCTTAGATAAATTTTCATAAAAAATATTACAAGTTATTTTCTAATTTGTGTTTGTGGCCAACCACACTATAAAAATGCATCGGTGTTCATCACTTATATCTCATACACATGTGTGTATAAAAACAAATTTAATATCAATTTCTCATATTTGTTAAAAATTGGAAAAAAAGCTTAAAATGTTTTTTTTTTCTTAATTTTCTATTGAATTAAAAACTAAAAATTTAACACTGTGGATCTTAATTTCGATTTTTCTTTATAAATGAATAACACAAAGTACAATCAGCAGTTTCCGTGCGGGTAGTGCGATCAGTTTCGTAACTTGCTTAAAGAAATTAAATTTAACGGAACTTGACGAAAAGTTATCTTATGTAAATTATAGTTCACCACATTTAATTTAATGTACTTGCACAGTTGTTTAAGTTTACTTAAGTTATTTTATGCACATCATAGTTGGGCCTAAATGCTTGTTGATATGAAATAAACTACTTTGTCGAAAGCCATAACTGATTTTTATTAGCTAATTAAGACATAAAATTCACTTATACTGAATTTCACTGAACAGTCGAATATCATGTTTTATTTTAATGTATTCCTAGACAAATAAAAGTTAATTAAAAATATGTTTTATTGGACTTCTTGTCAACTTTGTCATCTGTTTAAATCTATACATACAACCATATCCATCAATATATATTGCAAGCAAAAACAAATATAAATAATTTCTCAATATTGTTTATGTTAATGTTTTTGCATCGTAAAATATTCTCTTCATTATGGATTTGTGGTAGAAACCTGATGTTGTAGTAATTAGTTAATGAAATTTTCTATTTTATTGTTAAGTTAAAGTGTCCTTAATAAAATTTTCTATTAAAATACCATGAAATATTTCATATGTACATCTAGATATTTTATATTCATAAGATAATTTCATGCAGCAAATTATTGGATAATATTTTGTAAAAATTTTATTACCATTTTTTGTGTTTTAAAATTTGATGCAGCACAATAAAATTCTAATAAAATGCTTAAATATTAATTCATGTTTAAATTTAAAGAGATGCTTCAGGTCGCTTTAAAAGTTTATAAAAGCAGAGTTAATAGTTTTATTTAAATAATTTAATGTTTAAATAATGTTTTTTAAATTGATTATTAGCTCTCGTTTAATTACGTGTTCCTTTTTTGATAAGAAAAAAATGTAAAGTCTTAGTAGATAGGTAGAGCTGGAGATTTGTGCTTAATTCTACAATTAGTCGCATTAAAACATAGCGTAGCTTCTTTTAATACTCCCATTCAAAATTATGACCGCCATTATAAACTTGATTTATATATTTATTTACTGTTCATATCCTGCACAACCAGACTAAATCTTATAAATACAGTACAGGACTTTGCATGTTTAAAAATAAAAAAATAATAAAAATACAAATAACTGAGCCATTTATTTTGAAAGTGACATAAGTCGCTTAGTTTTAAGTTAAGCGCTTGCGTTTTAAAACGTTTAACAATAAGGATGCGAACTTTTGAGAAAATTTGCTTGCATTTGTTATCTCATGGTACTGATAATTTTCTCGGTAAAAATAGTTTCCTATAAATATTTAGAAATCCCCACTTTTCATTACGGTAAAATGACTTAATCCACTTTCAAAATAAACAGTTTAGAAAAATGACTGACATAATGTTATAATATTATACTAAATTTGTCTGACATACTTTAATAAAGTGATGTTTTGAAGGGGCAATGATTTACTAAAATTATGAATAAATAAATTAATAAATTTAACATATGTGCCCATAATTATGAAAGTGGTTTAAGTCATATATTTCTTATTTTGAGATATTTAATGAATTGCATTTGAATAAATTTAAAAATATTTTTACATTACATTAAATTACATTAAAACAAGGTGGTATGAAAGTAAATGGTAACTTATTTTTTTTTTTTAATTTTGACTAGACCACTTTCATTAGAAAATTAAACGTGGTGTTTTAGCCGCTGCCTCGAAAGACATGTACTGATTTTGCTTATTTTCAATAGCAAAATTTTCGCAACTTTGTCTGATCGATTGGCGTATTTAGATTTTCCCGAACTCATTTAGTGCTTTTGCTTCATCCACCTATGGTGAAGGATATAAAAAGGAATTTCCTAAAAGATATTGTATTTTTATTTCTTTGTTGTATGTTTCAATAGCGGTAATAAAAAATTGCCAATTAAAAAAAAGGCTTTTAAGTTTTGGAAAAATTTTTTTGTTGTGAGTTAGAACATCATCTGTGTACATGTGGAAGTAAATGGTGCTAAAATCATTAGCATATAATGAAAATAATATTAATCCCAAAATTGAACCTCAAGGTACAGCTGTAGATAGTAACAAGGAACTAGATGCTTTGTAAGATATGACGATATAAGTTTCATGGATACAAAGGAGAATTTGAACAGGGTCCTTAGCCTGGACAGCAATTTTCGGTGGTTAACTCTATCAAATGCCTTGGAATGATCAAGTGGAAACAAACAATTTATTTACGTCTTCATGTTGCAAAAAACTTTGATGATATTCTTAAAAATACATTCGATATTTTCATAGCTCAGTGAAAATTAATAAAAATGGTTATGAAAATATTTTATTCGTTTTTTTTTTACCTTCAAAATGCAGCACTCTTTAAGAAATCACTCAAGATAGAGAAGCATCCTTTAAAGATAATTAATGTTACTAAATGGGATAAAGTATTAAATAGTTCTCCCTAGCGCTAAGTTATGAATATTTAACTTATTAAAAAGTTACTTTAAAAATTATATTCTTTCATTTAAATTTTGTTATTTGAAATGAATACAAACAAGAAAAAAATATTTTTTTTTTCATAAAAATCTTAACAAAAACTATGAATATTTTACCTTGATATTCAATTTAAGCTTTTTAGTATGAAATATTTAAGATCCTTAAACTTATTTCAAAGCAGCTCTTAGAGTTTTTTTATGAAATAAATAAAGGAGAAATTAAAACATTAACTGCAATTTTTCTTCTTCTTAGTGTATTTATTTTACGTTATTAATTACATTTTAGCCCTAAAAGGTTTTTAAATTAAATTTAGCTCTTAGAAGAAATTGCATTTATTTCCTTTACTTAAAGAATTTTAATTAATGAAAATGCACTTCTAATCTTTACATTTTAGCTTTAGTTGCACTCATTCATTATGGTATAAATTTCAAGGAATAAATTTAAACTTAAGAGTGCTTTTTTATATTTTATTTATTTTTTTTCTGTTATACATTTCATTACCTTGATTTATTAAACCGAGGTAAACGTGAATCTTGATAATATTAAGTTGGTTGTTGCTGTTTTCTTAAGTGCAATTTTACTGTTTCATATTTATTATACTTCTTAGAAAAGTTACAAAATTTAATTTGTTATTCCGTTTGTTTAATTTAATAGTATGCACTTTAATAAAGTTAGTATACATTTACTTAGTTCTTTTATAGGTTATGTATTTTTTCCTGAGGACGGAGTATCATGCTATGTGTGCAGTAATTGTTTTTTAGTCTCTGTATATGTAGCTTTTCTCGTCGTCTAGTTGATTACGAGTTGCCTTTATACTGGATAAAGGCTGTCATAATTTTTCCCCATCTTCTTCTATTTGTTGCCAGGTTTTTGGAATCAGTGATGTTGACAAACGTATATATATAAAGCAAGCTTTTTTTCATTTACATGTGCGATAATGTAAAGACCATGATTATATATGTATCTCCTCAGGAAGTTTCCGATTTTCATAACCCACCCCTCCAAATTTTTTTTTACTTATTTCACTGTAAGACATCTGCTAATTAAAACTTAGAGTTTATTTTTATCGTAGGTATGGTACCTTCATTGTATTGCTAGACATATTTTTAATGGAATATTACGAAGTAGAATATTAAGCGACCTAGAGTTAAGGCGGTCGCTACACCATTCCTCATCTTGCCGAAAGCACACGCCATCCACGTCAGTATTTTTTAAAAAAAAATATTTATTTTTGTAATCATACTCGTATTATATGGGGCATGAGTTAACTATTTGACTTACATTATTTTCAAGGAAGTATAGTCCAAAAAATAATAATAATAATAATAATAATAAAAATGAATAAATAAAACAAATATAAAGAGTTTGGTGTGCTTAATAAGAAACAACTTTCAATTTTTTGGAGATCACATTAACTCGAAAGGAATTAATTTACTTTCCAGTTATTTCCACTATTTTAGGGTACGTTCGTTCATCTGTTGCAGCGGTCTAACTCTGCAACCGTAGTAGGTAGACCCTGAAATTTTCTCAGAAAATGTAGCTGTTGTAGTCAAGGTGGTAGGCATGTCGACTACAAATCTGGCTGCCTTGGGTTCAACCCTTGCGACATTCAAAAAAAAAATAAATTTTTTTTGTTTAATATTAAATATAAATACATATTCTGAATTATCATTGAAATATACAGCCTCCTTCGTCGGTATTTCATCATAACATATTTGCCGGCAAAGTAAAATAATTAAAAAAAAATGGCTATATCTATCTATCTCCTTTCGCCACCTGTCTATCTCTTATATATCTCTTTCCAAAAGAATGTAGAACGGTTACTTAAAATAACTAAACAAATTATGCCTGAGGTGCTTCTTCTCTAAAACTTAAGATCAAAGGATGTCCAAATATTGACGTGATTATTTCTTATGACTTAAGTTTGTCAGCCATAGAAGGCAAACATTTATGATTCACACAAAAAATGTAACAATAGTAACGCGATTTTTACATCTGTGACCTTCTTTTTCGGAACCGTAGTAAGCTGAGACAGTAAAATTACGCAGGGCTTGTATTATTAAGTCGTTATAAAAACAAGTATAAAAATCAAAACTAAAAGGTATCCAAATAGTAACATCATTTTTACACGACCTTATTTTAACTTTACCCAAAGTATGTTTAACTATATCCTTTGTAACAAGTTAATAAAATTAAATATTAAAGGGTGACTCATACGGACCGCTTCGTATTTTTTTTTTTTTTGTCCGAAATTTTATATAAGCTTTTCTCTATCAAAAATATTCCGAAATTACTAGCGACAAACCTAAATTTTAATTTTGAAAATATTTACTTGTTTTAAAAAAATTGCTACACATCATTGAAAAATTCTTGTTTAAAATTCAAGCGAAAAGGTGTGGTTCACAAATATTTTCGCAACTTGTTTTCACAAAAATTATATTGTAAAAATAGTGTGATTATAAGTCCTTCACTAAACTGCAATAAATCACTAGTGAAAAATTCCTCGCTTTTTTATTTTGCAAAAAATTATTTTTTTTTTTCTTTAAGAATTATTAAAAAATTAATTTCCTATGGATTATTTCTTGACTTCTTTTATTTTTTTACAACCGGTAGCCACTACTACGACCACGACCAATTGTTTATTCTAATTTTCTTAAAATTCAATATTAGAAAATGGTTTTTTAAGTATTTAAGCTAGTTTTTTTTCAAAGTGGTATAAGTCCACTTATTTAGAAAGCTAAGTTAACAGTAATTTTGATGAGCTATAGACACCTTCCCTCCAGAGTTGCACACAAATAAAAACAGATTTACTGTACAATCCCATCGCACAAATATTTTTTTTTCTAATAAGTTTAATTAAAAAACTTTCATTAATTTCTTCCAAACGATATTAAACAAAAAGACCAATTTTATACTGCCAAAGACTATTTTAATGCAATAAAAGCTTGCCGAAAAAAACAGCTTAATTTTTCATTTTAATTATTTTTTTTATTTAATATCAATACAAAGGAAGCTCAAAAGGAAGCTAAAAATATTTAATATTTTGTAGGAAATAAAAAGAAAATATTCTGTCTCAACTAAGTCTCTAGAAAATGCAATATTAAATAGGGGCTGAGAAATTTTTAATTGCCTCCATTCAAAACATTTTTTTTTTGTTTGGAGTATGGAGAAGATCAAATTACCTTAGCAAAATTAATATGTTACCTCTTTACAAAACATCATGGAGCATAAAACGAGAGAAATATTACGATATGATGAGTTTATTACCTGATATACCGCAGATTCACCATAAGTACTTTAATAAGCTAATGTTAAAGAAAATTAAGTATTAAATATATTTTTCTTATTTAAAGATCAAGTAATTTTTTTTAGATAAAAAATTATTTAGGTAAAGCTTATGTCAATAAAAATACGGCCTTAAATTTGCTCTTGTTTTATATCTCTTCTAAAATGTTATTTTTGAAAGCGGCATAAGTCCATATAGAGCCAAAAAAATATTTATTTTTCAAACAAGTTTAGAATTAATTATTTCATAACTTAAAAGGTAAATGACATAAAACATAACTGAAATTCATTAAAGTTGGCCAGTATTTTAAATTGATTCACACACAAATCCTTAAATTAAAAAAATTGACTTATACCACTTTAAAAAAAAAAAAAAAAAAAAAAACAGCATAAAAAAGAAATGCTTTGAAGAATAGTTGAGTCCATTATAACGCCAAAATTCGGTACCCTAAAATTATTTTCTCTACGAAATGACTTATTATTAAGAAAAAAAAAAAAAATATTCTATTGTTGAACTGCTCACGAATTCAACTTCATACAGCAATTTTTACGTTATGCGATTACACACAGACAGACAAAAAATGCAAAAAAGGTGTTTTGTATTCTATTTTCTAATTGTTCAAGCACTACGTCAGTTTTTTAAATAAAAATATATTTTGTTTATTCTTTTATTTTCGCCACACCGTTGGGTGGCATCTTCAGGAAACAGAAAAAAAAAATCTTAAAAGTTAGAAAATAAAATAAACTATAGTGTTTTTTATTCCATAATGATTACATTCTAAACCAACACTTAAGTTTTCAAAAAATATTCCTGTACAGAAATGACCCCGTTACTGTTTTATTATATGTATAGATTATGTAAAAGAACGCAGCATTATTTTTTACTAAATTAAATAACAACATCATGTATTTTTACCATAATATACTTCAACTACAATTTTTCTTTTGTTACTCAGCTTTAGCATTATTGTCCTTGACTTGTCAGAGATATACACTGACATCACAACTACGCATACACAATTGCCTGGCAAAGTGGTCAGACATCATACCAATTTATGCGTGTAAATACAAGGGAAGTTATATTTATACCTTTGTTGCTTAATGATCTCCAGTGTAGCTTGAGTTCTGGGAGTGTATTTGTTTGTAGTCAAATTGACTTACAACAGATAAAACAATGTACCTTGAGTAACTCAAATACACCAGTACGAGTATAAAGGATTTTGTTTTCCCTGTAAGCGTATGCTTTTAAGAATTGAAATTGAATTTTAAGTATTTATGACCACAGATATACAAACAAAACCACAAAGATAAGAGAGAGTGAGGGTACGAATTAAACAAAGTGAATATATTACACACAGATACAGATAAACAATTAAGCCTAAGTAAAGATAGTTTACAGTATCAGTAAAAGTGCAGTAAAAATAGATTGTTACTGATAGTGCAATTTAAGTAGGAGTTCATTAAATTTTTAATGATTACTAAAAAGTTTTGGAGACCTCAGTAAAATATTGCTGTTACTGTAACTTAAATTTCGCTACCACTATATATCTACTGATAACTGCTTTTATTAGTAAATTTGATTTTTTTTGCATTGCCAGTAAAACAAATTCTGCTAATGAATGAAATAAATATTATTATTTTTTTTAGCTTCAAGTTAAATAAGTAAAATCTTTTCAGGAGACCTGTCAATATATCCAAATTAATTTTTTATTGCATTATTTAATTTGTCAAATGGCGGTAATCATTATAATCTTACTGTATACGGAAAAAATTGCAGTATCATTCCATTGCCAGGCAATTCTAATATAACGCCCAAATAAAGAAGATAAATATGAATGGAATGGGCGCAGTCTGCAAATTCCTTCCAATCAGGAACCCGCAAGGCGTTAAACTGTCTTTAGTGATACAACGAATTAACGAATTAAGACCACTATGGCAGAGCCAAAAAAAATTTAAATTTTCTGTTGAAGCTTTACGCTCCACAACATGGTGTATGAATTTAATGATAGTCAGTAACAATTTACTGGTAATGAAAACTAAATTTCATTACCAGTAAACATTAACTGATTACTGCAATTCTTCAATTTTAGTTGCAAATATATAATTTTTATATACAAACGAGACGATATTGAAATATTACTTTTCTTTTAATCCTTTCGCTAAACCCTGTTTTTAAAAAACTTCAGCTCACGTTCAAAAAGTACAATATTTTCTCTTGGAGAAGGTTTACGTACATGTTTTAAGAGGATACCAGTTCATAGAATTGTATTTAGCAAAAGCAGAAACGGAATAATATATTTTTAGTGAAAATACCAAAGCAAAATGAGATTAAAAAATAAGAAAAATATATTTTTTTCTTTGGCCTTTCTGTGATGTTCGTAAGCAAATTTACCTTCAGTTTGTTGAAACAACATATACAAAAAATTAAACGTAAAAAAATGCAAACAAACGAGATGTAAAATAAAAGTAGTTGTATAAAACCTTTAAAATAACGTTACAGTCACAAACTAAAAGAATGTACTGGGGTGAAAAGAAAATTTGTATATATTTCTCAAAATAATAATGCGGTTGTTACATTTTAATATTCATGTCGGCTACCACAATCTTTTAAAATTTCCTGGAAAAAAATTCTTTCAATATCATGATGCATTCAGCCAACCTTAAAACAGCTGTAGGTCGATAATCTATTTTTGCAGAGCATGGGGAAAATATGATTGATTCTAAGTTAATCCGAAAAGTGACAGCTACACTCAAAAACAAAGGGTGCTATAGTTTATACCGGTCACACCTTAATTTATAATTTCATAGATTTGTTATTTGTTAGCGAAACATTTTAAGTGTGTGCCTCGCCTCTCACATTTTTAAAGATAAAACAATAAACATAAAGAGCAGTTATTGTATGAATTTTAGTTGCATTAAAGTTCCAAAACCAAAGAATAAAAACTTAACCTTTTTATCTCTGTGAGTCTCCATCTCTGGAACTAAAATGAATTTAAAAATTAAAGGGTGTCCCTAAAGAGAAATTATTTCCAAATATCGACAGAGTAGATGTACTATATTTAAGACCAAGAGAGTTTTTATTTAAATTTCAAATTTAAGGGTGCTCCATAGAGACGGGATTCTCAGATAAATGATTTTATTTATCCCTAAGGTCAGACAATGTTTTACAGAGAAATTATCCCTACCGAAATAAATGGTGTCCCCATTAAAAAACTTATTTTATTTTATATATATTCGTTCATCTTTTAAACTGCTACAAACAGACAAATTAATTTGTTAAGAACAATTAATAACAAGTAAGAGTGGTATATTCCGCTATGCCGAATTTTATATACCCTTCATCATCTATGTAAATCTAGTGAAGTAAAGTAACTCCAATCATGAAGCAAATATTGGGGTGAAAGAGAATTAAAAAATAAAAAAAAATTTCTGATGCGGCATATATCTTAATTTTAAAATGACATCGGCGCTTAATGGGTTAAGCTTTTTTTAAAAATTTAAGTATTTCCTTAAAGATCTCTGCAAAAGCTTAAAACTGATACCCATATTGATATTTTAAAAAATTTGAAAATTTCAGAGCCCGTAAACTCGGAAATTATGGGTGAGCGCTAACTTTTTTACTTGATGTTTCTTTACTTATTTTTTAATTCTTTATCGCTCTACATATTTATTTTTGATTGGAGTTGCTTTATTGTTCCAAATGGCATGAAAATATTAGAGGTGTTTTGCATGCTGCCTCAAAGGACATGGTCCGATCATGCTGATTTCTAATGGCACCTCTTTTGACACTATATCTTATCGATTGACATATCTATTTTTTTTTTGCCTTGGCAAACTTGATTTCAACACTAACACGGCAGTACTGGACTCATCAAAAACTTATAGCATATTTCTCGCTGGCCAACTGTAGCCACATGTCGATATTGCTTTTCAAAGGTCTTAACCTTGGTATTTTCTATTTCAGGTGGACTGAAGTACAATAATAAAATTAAAAACATGAACACCTTTTGAAAGCTCAGTTACACATATATGTAAAAAATAAAATGAATAAATAAAAAACACAACAAGAGATACCTTATCCTTTTTATACTTTTTTGTCTTTTCAGAAATATTTAATGTTAATCTTCGCATTTTTTATGATTTACACATGACGTTATTTCCAAAAAAAAAAAAAAAAAATTATACATATATGACTTAAGTTGTTATAAAATTGTAATTGTTGTTGTTGTTAATTTTTCAAATATGTTAATTCATTTATCATTGTCATAAGATTGCATGTTGTGTCGTTATACTACAATAATTTAAATATAAGCCAATGCAGAGATGATGAACTGATGATGATGACAAGAAACTGATATAAATAAAGAAAAAAATAAAGCTTAAAATATGTTAAAATAGCGAATGTGTAATAAAACACAAGAATTTTATTCCCCTGAATTTATTTTTTAAGAAGGACACTCCCAAATGTATAACAACTTTATTATGCCTGAATGGACAGAGAAAAACAAATGAGACTGAAGTATAATTAATGCTTTCACAAGTATTTGCTTAAGCTGAAAAATTTTTAATTGTTTTTGTTAACTGTTAAAAGTATACTTTTTAAGTACTCTTGGATGCATACTGTATAAGGCGTTTTAACAAAAAGGTTAAAATATTACAATGCGAAATAAATATATACGTTTGTACTTAATATGTTAATAAGACATACATGGGAATAATTAATTGAACTATTAATTGAAACTTTAATTAGCACTGCATTAAAAGTAATGTTTCTTTCGTTACCATTATTTTAAGTAATGATAATGCTTTTTAGTGAAAAGTTTATGTTGATAATTGGTCAAATACCAAAGATATTATCATTAATATTCTGTTATCACAAATTTAATTTCTATTAAAACAATTTCTTTAAAATTGCATTACCATTAGTAAAAATAATTATAATTAAAATAAAATTACTTGGGTTAGATTGGAAGTTATATTTATTTTGATTTTCATTATTCCAACTAATGCCAATTAAAAAATTAAAATTAAATATTTTACAGTGGGGCAGAAACAAAAAATACTTTGAAATAGGTTTCACCAACTGAATTTAATTGTTTGTAGTAGATGAGCATTCACGCTGAGGATTTGAGTTTAAGCTTTCTAGAATTTTCAGGAGCAGCACAAGAAGATCGCAAACAGTTAATCTTGGAGAATACAGATTTTTGTGAGGCTTAAACTTTTTTTACATTTTTTTTCATCAAAATAAATTCCTTTTTACAAAATTTTAAATTATTCACGTTTTTATTCATATTTTTAAATTTGTTAAGAAAAATTTTTTTTTAAAAAATTTTTGTGTTCACTTAAAATGGATGTTTATAGGATGAATGAATGGTTAAAGGCAGTCCATACACAACTCAAGTCAAATGAATTTTAATACATACTTTTTTCTCCATATTGTAGTGGATTGGAGTTCCAGCATCGCACTGATTGTTGCGAAGGAAGCTTGAATGTGCCGTGTTTTGGGTATAATTTCAACTATTAATTTCAAAAGTTAATAGTTAATGAATTATTTGGCATTCGGTTTTTATTTACAGTGGACTTAATTTTTATCGATACTTTTTTTTGTATACAGCGGTCTGAATTTTAATTGAACTGCTATTTTTTTAATTGTGGATGTTTTCTGTTTTCTGTCAATTAACTCGTAAATACGCTTTGAAGCCATTTTACATATCCGGCCTTCGCAACAAAATAAGTTATAGATGACTCCGCTTATCTTATTGCTGGCAGGTAAATTGGAATTTCTTCAAGTTTAAATATTCAGGATACTTTCGTCAGAAATAAATGCTCAAGACAGCACACAAATGAAACACACACACACATACATAATGGCAAAGTCAAAGTATTTTAAAAATTCTTTTTAAAATATTCTGCATGTTTCTCAATAATAATACAATAAAGCATACAGCCAGGATTTTTACTATTTATACATGTATCCGATTTATGACATAAAACTAAATTGAAATATTATTTTTATTTTTAAAAATATTCAGCAAAATTTGTTTACCGGCCTTCAATGCTAGGAAAATATTTTGCCAACACACATGTGAGTTCAAATATTATTGTGAAAACATTTATTACGTGACCACAATTTTCAATTTGTGAAAAATTTTATATCACAGATATACACACGCACACACATTATAAGTTTTTATGGGTCGTTTGGCACACACATATTTCTACACTATTGTACACGAACACATAAACCATTAAAATATTTTATTTGAAATTTTTACTTTAGTTCCTCTATTGCGTGAATATTTAAGCTTTAATGGCATTTCGGTATTTTTTAATCCTCTATCTCTATCTATATTTCTATCTCTCTCTCTCTCTCTCTTTTTTTTAATTAACATTCAAATCTTTGGAATTTTTGGAAAATAACAATTAAAAACAGATTGTGCAATTGACTCTTACGACAGTGAAATTAAAAACGACATACTCCATTTTGTTTTGCAACGTCAGTATTTTTAGCTCTTAAAAAATAATTTTATATCCTTTTATTGTGGGCATTATTATTTCAATATTCTGTATTTGCGATTTTATATTCCAATTATAGGGGGTTGTGCAAATTGAAAATTAAGTTTGAAAATAAAAAAATTTTAAAAAAATAGTAATAAAGGTTTAAAAAAACATTTTTAATTTGAGATTAAAAAATTCTAAATATAACAATGTCTGTTATTTGATATAAATAAATGTAAATTTTAATAAATTAATAACTAGAAATATTATTAAAATATAAAAACACGGGAATATTAAATTAAATAAATTAAACTCTAAAATTAGTGTGCTACTTTCCCGAAAAAAATATTTAAATCATCGATATTAATTATTGAGGGTAAAAGCACGTATCGATGGCCATTTCGCTACCGCTTACATAGCTCGTCAAGAAATTACTCACAATTAATTTAAATGAACCAAATTTTTTTTTACACAAAAAAGTAAATACAAAAACAAGGTTTAAGCTACAACAATAAAAATCAACTTTGTTTTTACTTTTCTTTATCCACTGTAAATGGCTGACTTTTTTTCGTTTCTTAAAGTTTAAAAATGTTCAAAAATAAAATAAAAATAACAAATTAAGCATCACAAAACACTACGATATTTTATTTTTGCATTATGCCCGGCACTTGCGATTTAATAATTAAAAATTAAAAACAAAGAAAGGTTATTGCTGTTCTAATGAAAGAGTTACTAGATTGAACAATTAGGAACCCTGCATATGAATCTAAAATTTAACCAAAGTACATGAATGACATTTTGACAATAAAAAAGATATTTGGTAGAAGAAGTCTTTCATAATTTAAACTCATTTAATGGACAAATACAATTCACGGTTGAAAAAGAAATAGATAACAAAATACCGTATTGGGATACCCTAGTCATTAGACAACACGATAGAATACTGTACACATTGAAATTGAAGGACTTCCCGATAAGAACTATCAAAGAATTGATGAAAAATGTTGAAGCAAAAAGGACTAAAATTGACAAACTGACAAAAATTAACCGATATATCTGGACTATTAGAAAGATTAAAAGGCTGTAACATATATGACAAAGAAAGTACCAATTAGCCTTCAGGACGAGTAACTCAATACAACAAATGGTTAGTAATATTTTTTTTATAGTTATTTTAATAAATGTCAACATATATTTTCAAATATTTTAATATTACGAGGGCTGCTATATATATTTCTGGCCTGGCAACACTGAGTGCTGCCAAGTGCAATCCGACATTTCCATTGGGAAGTTTGTCATTTTTAAGCATAATCGTACTCAAAACGTTTTGACGTACGACCATTATTTGGGTTGTTTACAGTGAATTGAAAAAATTAATATAGAAAAAAATGGAATTAACCCGTGAACATTTTCGTGCCATCATTTTTCACAACTTTCGACGTGGATTATCAAGACAAAAGTGCATTGATGAACTTAAATCTTTGTATTGCGATGAAGCGCCATCCTATAGCACTGTGAAAAATTGGTATATTGAATTTAATCGTGGCCGAAGCTCGCTCAAAGACGAATTCCGTGAAGGTCGTCCAAAAACGGCTGTTGTGCCAGAGAACATTGATGCCGTGCATGAACTCATAATGCAAGATCGACATTCGACATACCCAGAGATAGAGACATCCTTGGACATTTCTTCTGCATGAACACCTGGCCGTAAAAAAGGTTTGTTCTCGTTGGATCCCGCACAATTTGAAAGTCGCTCAAAAAAAGGCTCGTGTTGATTGGTGCAAAGAAATGTTCCAAAAATACGATTGCGGTGCTTCAAAAGACGTTTATAAGATCGTCACAAGTGACGAATCATGGATCTATGCGTTTGAGCCCGAAACGAAACAACAATCGACCGTGTGGGTCTTCAAAGACGAGCAAAATCCAACGAAAGTTATTCGTCTAAGAAGCACTTCGAAGAAAATGTTCGCCTGTTTCTTCGGCAAAACTGGTCATGTGGCGACTGTTCCACTTGAGCAACGTAGGACGGTCACTTCTGAGTGGTACATTACAATTTGTTTGCCTGAAGTCATCGGAGAAATTCGAAAAACCAACAAGAGAAGACGAATCATTGTTCACCATGACAATGCGATCTCTCACACATCGGCTCAAACCAGAGCGTTTTTGACCGGCAAAAACGTCGAATTAATGGATCATCTGCCGTACAGCCCTGACTTGTCACCTAATGACTTCTTCTTGTTTCCGCACATCAAGAAAAAAATGCGTGGTCAACGATTTTCGTCGCCAGAAGAAGCTGTTGAAGTGTTCAAAAACCATGTTTTAGAGGTGTCTCAATCGGAGTGGAAAAAGTGCTTCGACAACTGGTTTGCGCGCATGCAAAAGTGTATAAATCATGCTGGAGAATACTTTGAAAAACAATAAAACCATTTTTGATTATAAATATTCGCATTTTCACTATTAGGCCAGAAATATATAGAGCAGCCCTCGTACCACTAGTTTGCCTAAACCACATGCATCATTCGTTAGTTGACTATTTCTCCATTTTTCACCGTTTACCACAATAAGTTCATCGCCGGCAGTTTCTCAAGAAGTAGCGAGCATAAAGTCTTAAAGTAGGTTAGCACAACCATTAGGAAGTCCGCATTAGGAAACTCAGCATCAAAATAATGTTTTGAATCTGATTGTTAATTATAACGAAATTGTAAACTCCGTAAACGACGTTGTTATGTTACATTCAACAGTTCAGTGTGAAAAACCGACCTAAAAGCTATCACACATTCATCTCCCAATAAAAAGCGTGTTAACAGTAATGTCACCATCATCAGAAACTGCAAATATGGAATTGCAATAATTATCTTGTTTTCTATTAGCAATCAAACCAAATTAAATTAAAAACAAAAAATTTAACAAATAATTTATTTTTGACTATTTTTTTGACAACTGCAACGTATACAGCTGATGAGCTTTTTCGCCCGTGCGTTCACCTTTATTATGTCGCCATGTAGAAGACTTACTTTAAAAATGTTACATATAATTCACGTTGCATCAAATAAGAGAGAGAGAAAGAGAAATGAGCTCAAATGTACATGAATATTTTTATTAAACAAAAAAATTAACATAGCTGGTAGAAGATAAGTGTTTACTGTGCAAAATGAGTGCGCCCTGTGCATATTTCAAAAATTAATTAATTCTTCTAAAAAAGGGTTTAAGAAATTAAAAAAAAATCCGTTTAAGATTCTAGAAACGAAGTTATTATTGTTTAATCGAGTATATAATGGTTTTTGGTTTTAAAACTTTTTTTCTGCTTTTAATATTAATAGTGATTATCAAAAAAAAATTATTTTTTTTGCATACCATAACATTTTTTGTTCTTAGAAACTAAATATCTTTCGCCTGGCAGCCTGTAATTAAAATTTCAGCTTTTAATCATAAAAACCGCATTAAGAAACATTGATGTTACACAAAACAAAAATGCACATAAAATATTAAACCATCAAACATCAAAAGATTTGTTATTAAAATTTTTTTTAAAATAAAATTAAAAACAAAAAGCCTTTTATTCATTAAAGTATTTTACATTTGTATATGAAAAATTAATTTAGACATGCAAAGAATTTCCGATAAATTTTCAGTTTCGTGTGTGTAAATATAAGCCTGTAGTTCTGAAAATTGTCTTCAATTTTGTAATATTTATAAAGATTAGGGATTAATTTAATTCTTTATAATTCGATTTTCTTATGGCTACAATACGAATAATTTCTTAGAAGCCAATTTTAGGAGGCAAAACCTAATCTTACGATTTTTTATTCTAAAACTTTTCTTTTAGAAGCGCATTCAATTAAGTGTTTAATTCTGCTTTTAAATGAAGTAAAAAAGATAAAATATTTTCTTGAAATTATTTGACTTGTTCAGTTGATGGCGTGGTTTTCTTTATTAACTACAAGGTCTAGTATAGTCATGATTAATACTTTCTAAAGAGACGTAATTTACATCCCTGTTAAAGATACTAATACTCTTCGTCTTAAGTGTAAAAAAGAAACCCGCAACTTATGTATCACTGTTTGGTTATTAAATATTAAGAAAAGTTTTTTTCACTTCGTAGAGGGTTTGTGAACGACTATTCGCGAATTATGCCCTAAACATAGCGAAGAACGCAATACTTATCATGAAGTTAAGCGCATTCTATTGAAGCACTTACATGCTTGGATGCTATAATAATTACCGTTCCACTAAAAAAGTACTTAACCCTTTGACCTGCAGGGTATTGGTTAAATGCATATTTTAATCATTTTTACGCTTCAACTACAAAATTAGTTACGCCTGCAAAACTCGGATAAATATTTATGTGTATGTGTGTATGGGCAATAAAAAATTTAATTCATTATGTTTTAATTTAACTTAAATTAATTCATAAAATGTTTTCAAAAAAAAAAAAAGAAACTAAAACAGTTTGTAATTAATAATTTCCTTTTTTTTTTTGAAACAAAGTGTTTAATTTTGAAATATTTACAAAAACAATGAAAACAATAAAGAAAGAAACTTTGAATTAAACTAAGGCTTAAACTAAGAGAACGGAGAAAAAAACAGTACAGTATAATATTGTGTTGTAGTCGGAAAAAATCAATTGTATGAATAATTCTTGCAAAAATATCCGATCTTAAAATAGACCAATGGGTAGAGGGTCTTTGAATATGAAATAAAGAGTTTAATGCAAACTTTGTTTAATTCTCAATTTTCTATCAATATAGGTGGAGTGTCTATTGGAAAAGTCGATATACAAGGAATTGAATTATCTAATGGGTCACACTTTATTTTCTAAAATTTTAAAATATTAGAATTTTTATTTTTGTTATAGAGGATTTAACAATGGTTCTTCTGTATGAATTTTACGTAAACTCCCTTTACTTTGCAGTTTTATACTTGATTTTATAAAAATATATAGTGGTCAAAATATGTCAAAAGTTTTCCAGATAGATTAAAAAAATCTAATAAATTCAGAAGAATTCATTAATGCACAAGATATGTTTGCCTGTTGACTTGAAAAAGTACGCTGAAATTATTATATCCTTAGTGAAATAAATTTTAATAAATGATAAAAAAAAAGTCTATAATTTATGCTTTTCAAGCCAAGTAGACTTTTACATATTTACTTGCTATGTACTAACATCCAGCTTAGCCTTAAAGGTTTTTATCTATTGTATAGGCTTTTTCTTAATTTCCTGTTTCGTACTCGTATTGTAATAAATTATTTATTTTATTTTATATGTGGTTTTACTTTATTAAAACATTTTAAATGTGAGATGTTATTGTGACGAGCAAAAGATATTATAAGAATTTCCGGTAGTCTTAAGGAAGTCATTTTATAAAAATCTTTTTTAGAAATAAGTGAAAAAAACGCTAATACTATTCGCTACACAACTCGAAAGTTAAATTAATTAAATATTTTGTAAAATGGATACTAAAATCTGCTTATAAATTGGAATGTGGAAGCTTAAAAAAATAAAAGAAATAAAAGAGAGCTGCGCCAGTCATGTCTAGCAAGTAACAAGCGAAAAAATATTTGAGGGTGTTGTGCTAAGCCCAATAGAACTTAAGTTTTGAAAAATAATAAAAAAAAAAATTGTAAGACAAATTAAGCCATAACATTAACATTTGGAAATTATTTAGAGCTTATTTATGGTCATAGTGGCTGTTCTTGACGAAGCGCATTCTCGACTACCAACTTTGAGCCACTTTTTCAAATACAGCTTGTTGTATGTCAAGAATAACAAAAAACAACAACAACAAAAGCAACGTTGGCCTCTAAGGCGCTAATTAATTCCGGTTTATTAGCATTAGTCAGAGACTCCATCAAGCCCTACTGCAATTAATCGATAGGTGTGAAAGTGGTTCCCTTCAAAAAAGCAATTTATCATTAAATTTAGATTTTAATGATTGGATGGTTTAGGTAGCCATATTAGAGCTGCAAAACTCTCGATAGTCGGAACATTGGATAGTTTCGATAGCTTAAAATTAGCTTAAAAACTATAGATACTTTAGTTTCGATAGTTTGCATGAAAATTATGGATACTATAGTTTCGATTGTTTGCATAAAAAGTATCGATACTAATTCTATAAACTATCGCTATCCGATGTTATCGCTATCAGAAAAAACCTATCGATAGTCAGCCAAAAATAAAAGTATCGATATTATCGGTAGCACTATCGATATTTTTGCAGCTCTTAGCCATATGGCACAAAGGTTCTTCATGTGGAAATCGCATATTATCGTATTCAATGTCATCCACGCTTCAAATCATTAATCATGCTGTTTTCGAATAAAAACTTAACCAATGATATTTTTCTGGATGTGATGCAGTCTGGATGTGACAACTTTCACTTTATATGCTTCAGTTGTGTTTGTTAACAAACCTCCGGGACTCGTGGTCGAAATAAATTCGTAACGAAATTAATTTTGATCGTGTGAGTTTTTCTGATGATAGCACTCGTTACCTTGCGAATCGATTTTTTAATAAACTGTTGTAAAAGATAAAAAAATCCTTAACCAACACTATAAGTATATAAACATATGCTTACAAAGAAAATTAAATAATTTATAAAAAAAAACAATAAACCGTTAAGATACTCGTTAGTGTTTGTGTAAAAACTCCTTTACAAAGGTGCAAAAAAGGGAGTAATTCAAAAAATTACAAAAATCTATACGAATAATTAATTAATATAACAATTAAAATCTTAAATCAACACTTGTTATCCAACGAACTATTTTAAAATAAAATTTGGACACCAAATTTGTTATCGAATAAAACTCGCACTGTTACGTTCGATCGAACACTCGCTATCGAGTGCCATCATAAGAAATTTCGATACAACTTACTCGATAGCGAATGCGAGCGTCCCAAAATTAAAAAAAGTCTAACTTCGAGTAAATTTTGCACGGTATCGACTGCGAGAATTAGCCCCTTGAACTGAGCTCCATGACTAAACAGTAGTAATTCATTCGTAAAAATGGTGACTAATTCAAAAAATCTATGTAAAATTAAGTGTTATTATAGTAATACAACGTAGTTTACAAAATATTTTTTAGCAGTTAAATAGACCGATTAATGGCGATGGACGCATGAAACAATCTTATGAGAAAAATATAATAAACTTACAATTTGATGAAATATAACTAAGAATTTCAGTTTCACTTTGCCAGGACACATACTGCAATTAAAATTAACTTTAGTACTTTTAACCAATTAAATTTTATATTGTTTATTTAAAAATTTGTGGAATGTTAATATTAATTAATTAATTTCTTAAGGAAAAAAGTTTTAAATATTTGATACTCTATTTTATTAAAAAAATTTCACTTTGTTGAAAAAAAACTTATATTTCGAACTTTAAAATTAAATTTTCTATAGGGTATCATAAGGTCATTTAAACATAAATACAAATCAAACATTACTTTTCACTTAATTTTTTCACACAATTATGACCTTTTGAATACAAATATCATTTGCAATAAATTTAAATATTTCCTTCCGCAATAGTGCGAAAAAAAATACAATAAATGTTGGAAAAAGGAAAACTAATATAAAACAATAATAATTTGTACTATAGTTATAGATGGAAATGAACCACGATGCTTTTATATAAAAACCAATCCAATATAAATTAAAAAAAAAAAAAAATACATACGAAACAATATAATAATTTTATGCTGCATAAAATTTGATTAATGAAATAAGAGAAATAAATATTAAAACGTTCAAAAATTATTGTATTGTTTTTCAAGTTGAAAAGATAAATCAATTTTTTTTCCTTTTCAAGCAATATTTTTCTCAAATCCATTTTTTTTTTATTTGAACCGAATTTCTAAAAATTCAATTGTACTTTTTATTGTGGGTGTGTATTATTGCAACAATATTAAAATCTTTAGTTACAGACACTTACGAAGATAAATATTTTTTAAAAAGAAGCCTCCTTTCGATGGAGTCTATATGTGAAAAGTTGGACTGTTTCTTCGATACTTGTACCATTTTCTTAAAATTAAAAAGCTTTAACTCTTCCACCAAAAATGTTTCAGCAGTCATTTTCAAATTAAAATTTTATGAAATTTTTAATAGATTCAATTAATTATTTAATTAGAAAAATGCTTTTTTCCTTTTTAAATTATAATTGATTCAATCACTTTTTTATTTAAAATTTTTTAATAGATTTAATTAATTTTATAATAATTAAATTTATGATTGATTCAATTACCTTTTTAATTAGAAAATTTTGTATACATTTTTTTACTAAATATAGAATTGAATTAATTAAAAACTTAACTAAAATTCTTTCTGAAAACAAATACAATTTTGTACAATGTACTGACCTTGACAATTTCGGTTGTTGCTCTTAATACATTATTTATGTTAAAATCTTCCATCTCTGCAGACTCAAAACTTCCGAAAACTTCAATCTTGGTTTTTTTTTTTCTTTAGTAGAAGTTATCTAATACTGTTATATCAAACTTTACTCAAATAATTTGTATTGTTCAAGAATGTATAATGTGTATAAAAACTATATTTTCAATATTTTCACACCGGATGTTTTGTCGACACACAAGAATAATTATAAGATTAAACATTTAATTGTGTGCACATAGAGAAAAATTAGTTTAGAACCGACAAATGATAAGGGTCTGCAACATTTTTTTTATCTTATTAGGTACCAAACAATAGTATCACCAAAATATTTGTAGGAAACGGTATTAAATAAATCACACATATGCAGAAAACTCGGAATGTAACTAAAATATGTTTCATGATTTATTGTCCCTTGAAGAGCGGGGTGTTTTCAATGGTGGTAAAAGATGGTCTGCTGATTTTCCCTACTCACACATCTGTGACATTAAGCCCCATTTGCTTTTTAAGCAACCCCTGGCCTGGTGACATTGCTAGCTCCCTCAAAACATCCTTTTGATTTAGGTCTAAGATATGCATAATGAGTAAAGAGTAATGAGTTTAGAGCCACTTTGACTTGAAAACTCTTCGTACTTTACAACTGCATGAAAAATTTCTGCTTTTTGCAAGAGGTACCTTAAGATATTAATTTAATAGATTTACGACTGATACTGCGTTCAGGTAAACTATCATGTCCTAGCATTAATATATATTTTTTCTCAACAATCGCCCAACTTGCCTTAAAAAAATTTTCACTTCAATAATAACAAAGAAAATATTTGTAAATTATGATTTTTTAACACCAATTTTAATTGCAGCTATTAAGCCACATTAAAGCTGAACTATTGGGATTTTTTAAAATATTAAAAATAAAAATATTAAGCTGTAACGGAACATGTTGTGATATAATGAGATTATTACTAATTTACCAAAATTGCATTAAGAAAAATAATAAAATAGAAATATTTTATAAATTCATTGTAATTAATAATTAAAAATTTTGAATTTTAGTTGGCGTGAAATTCTAACTGCACATATCTTTAAATTTAAATTTAATAAAATTTTAATATCTAAACTGTGTTTTTAAATGCATATATAATGAATATATTGTTTTTCATAACTACGTGAGCAAAAATTGGAAAAAATTCTTATATAATATGTTAACACTGTGATAGAAAACAATTTAATTATAACTATAATTGTTCGCTATTAATATAAGTTTAACCTGTCAGTAGTGCGAATCTCTATACTTTTTTTAACGATTATCGGTTGTTTAAGTTGACTTAACAGTTTTAACAATATTAGTTGCTGCTAGAACTCTGCTGATATTGTTAGCAAGCAACTCAACGTTAAATAACCGACTATAATTTTTGAGTATTTAAATCTGTCGACAAAAATATACATAAGCTTAAACACAGAACATATATATTCAAACACAGAAGAAACACAGTTTGTTTTAAACATACTTGTTTAAGTATGTAAGTAGATAAATGCACATTTAAAATTTATCTAAAAAACAAGAAAGAGTGCTTTATTCGGCTATGCCGAATTTTATATACCCTTCACCATCTATGTAAATCTGTTTAGTGAAGTAACTCAAAATCAAAAAAGCAAATATTAGGGTGACAGAGAATTAAAAAATAAGAAAAATAAAATATTTTACATAAAAATATCATCGGCTCTTAATGGGTAAAGCATTTTTAAAAGGTTTTAGTATTTCTTTAAAGATCTCTTCAAGAGCTTTTAAATGATAACCATATTGATATTTAAAAAAATTTTAAATTTCTGAGGCCCGTAATTCGGAATCACTTGATGCTTTTTTCTAATTTTTTAATTCTCTATCGTTCATCGCTCAATCGACTTTGCTATGTATTAGAAGTCAGAATATATATACTTTATGGGGTCGGAAATGGACCCCACTTTTTGTGGGGAAGGGTATAAGAAGAGTGCTATAAGTTCACAATGCACCATGTGTTCATAATGCGCTGAAAAACGTTTTTGTTGCATATGGACACCCTTTAATTATTTAAGGTTATGAACTTTTTTTAAAGCGGGACCAATCTGTAAGAATGACGTTTCAAATATGGATGCAAAAACATAAAAAAACAACATTCAAAAACAATAAAAAAAACACACTTTTTAAAGATCTCTTTAAAAGCTTTAAAATGATGCTTTAATTGATATTTAAAAAAATTTGAAAATTCCCATAACTCGGAAAATAAAGGCCTCGGCGAGCTCCATTTTTTCTACTTGATGTTTTTTTATTTTTTAATTCTCTATCGCCAATTATAATAATTTTTTGTGTGGGAATTACATTATTGTTCCAAGTGACATGAAAAAATTAGAGGTAGGCGCGCTATTTTGCTTGCTGCCTCAAAGAACATGGACGGATCATGCTGATTTCCAATAGTACCTCTTTCTTCACTATATTTGATCGGTTGACATATTTATTTATTTATTTTTTTTTGTGTAAAATCAAGTTTGTCTCGTCGGACAGACGACATAGACTTCGCTATGCATAAGAAGTCATGATATCTATATATGATCGGAAATGGATATTGTAGAAATTACAAACGGATCGACAAGCTTATTTATATCGTTTTTCCACTTCTTGTGGTGAAGGGTATAATAAATTTTTTGTTAAAACAAAAATTGCACATACACATAAGTATGTCTTTAACGTATTTGAGAAGAGGTAATTGCAACTACACAACCAAAACAATTATTTTGCTTTTCTTATTGCCATACTCTATTAATGCGTATCGGAAGATACTAGTTCATGTGTGTAAATTGACATCATAAATTAAACACATATATATGCCTCGCTTGTAATCACAAGTTTTTACTCTTCTCGTTGTGTTTTAGGACAAAGTTGCCGCTCCATTTCAAGGATATCTGCTATTGTTAAGCTGAAGTTAGTGAATCACTTTATCGTTACTGCAAACAACAGAAAATGTCGACAAATATAACGATTATCGTATTGCTTATAATTAGTGAATCACACTACAGGTTCAGTCTTCTATTGAGAAAGGTTTTTGAAAACTATCAAAAGAACATTTGATTTTTTATTTATTTTTTTTACAAAGAGTTTCCAACAGCCTCGTCGGCATATTCAATTCCCTTTAAATTATTTATCGAAACTTGATTTTTTTAAATCTACCGTATGCTTAATAACCGACTTACTGTCGTATTATTATTTCCCAATTTTTACGAGGGCTGCTTTATTTATTTCTGGCCTAATAGTGAAAATGCGAATGTTTATAATCAAAAATGTTTTTATTGTTTTTCAAAGTATTCTCCAGCATGATTTATACACTTTTGCATGCGCACAAACCAGTTGTCGAAGCACTTTTTCCACTCCGATTAAGACACCTCTAAAACATGGTTTTTAACACTTCAACAGCTTCTTCTGGCGACGAAAATTGTTGACCACGCATTTTTTTCTTGATGTGCGGAAACAAGAAGAAGTCATTAGGTGCCAAGTCAGGGCTGTACGGCTGTACGACGTTTTGGCCGGTCAAAAACGCTCTGGTTTGAGCCGATATGTGAGAGCTCGCATTGTCATGGTGAACAATGATTCGTCTTCTCTTGTTGTTTTTTCGAATTTCTCCGATGACTTCAGGCAAACAAATTGTAGTGTACCACTCAGAAGTGACCGCCCTACGTTGCTCAAGCGGAACAGTCGCCACATGACCAGTTTTGCCGAAGAAACAGGCGACCATTTGCTTCGAAGTGCCTCTTCCACGAACAACTTTCGTTGGATTTTGCTCGTCTTTGAAGACCCACACGGTCGATTGTTGTTTTGTTTCGGGCTCATACGCATAGATCCATGATTCGTCACCTGTGACGATCTTATAAACGTCTTTTGAAGCACCGCAATCGTAATTTTGCAACATTTCTTTGCACCAATCGACACGAGCCTTTTTTTGAGCGACTTTCAAATTGTGCGGGATCCAACGAGAACAAATCTTTTTTACGGCCAGGTGTTCATGCAGTATCGAATGTATGCTGGTGGAAGAAATGTCCAAGGATGTCTCTATCTTTTGGTATGTCGCATGTAGATCTTGCATTATGAGTTCACGCACGGCATCAATGTTCTCTGGCACAACAGCCGTTTTTGGACGACCTTCACGGAGTTCGTCTTGGAGCGAGCTTCGGCCACGATTAAATTCATTATACCAATTTTTCACAGTGCTATAGGATGGTGCTTCATCGCCATACAAAGATTTAAGTTCATCAATGCACTCTTGTCGTGATAATCCACGTTGAAAGTTGTGAAAAATGATGGCACGAAAATGTTCACGAGTTAATTCCATTTTTTTTTTATGATAATTTTTTCAAGTCACTGTAAACAACACAAATAATGGTCGTACGTCAAAACGTTTTGAGTATGATTATGCTTAAAAATGACAAACTTTCCAATAGAAATGTCAGATTGCACTTGGCAGCATTCAGTGTTGCAAGGCCAGAAATATAAATAGCAGCCCTCGAATAAACTTTAAAAAAAAACTTTAACGTTTTTCCAATTAAAACAGAAAAAATTGCTAAGGAAAATCTAACTATACGCGCTTTGATTTTATGATTAGTAATTACCTAATGGACTGTTTGTACTCGTGCGTTGGCAAACCACCGAAATCCATTGTTCCAACACATTCACACATAATTATGAATGTATAAGTTTATGTATAATGCGATCAGAAGTGTGAAATTTATATTGGCTTGGAAATTACCGTATGTATATTTACACACACGCATACATATTGCAGTTGCAATATATACGTTTATGTAAACGCACATAAATATTGGCATTGATGCAGCTACGTACGTTTTATGTGCAATATCGTAATTGAAAATATTTCTGTTGGCCACAACCGAAAAAAGAGCAAACTATTTATTTTAGATTAACTATAACCAAATGTAAAATAGTAATTTAATATGGAGAGAATATGGAAAGAGTTGAAAAAACTCCTAATTGAATTCTAATTACATATTGTGAAAAGATTTAATTTTTTAATATTTAAAAGTTTTTAAAAACCCCTGGGTAAAAGTTTTGGATAACATAAGATAGTTGGCTATAATTTAAGTGAATTTTTTAATGGAACAGGGGAGAAAAACAAAATTAATTTTTTTTATTATTTAAAATAACACAGGAGTGGACGATTTTATATTTGAGCAACTAAAGTGTGACCACCATTTTAAATTTTACACTGTCTGTGGAGACTTGATGGTCTTAAGAAGCCATCAGGGTTTTATTTTCTAACATACGCAACCACTTTATTCAAAAAGATAATAAAATTAAGATTATTCTACTACTGATTCAATCGGCTTGTAATGGAGTTAAGTTCAGCTCTTTTCTTCTCGAGAAATTTACAGTTTACCCGAGTGTGTAATCTTGTTTAATTGAACTTAAAATTGCTTCCATTTTTAATTTTTGTCACTACTACTAAGTGTAGTTAAGAAGGGCCTTGATAGCTAAATATGGATGTAATACTGCACAGTGGAGCAAAAACGAAAACTTTTAAAAATAACTAATTTCATTTTTTAATTTATTATTTAAGCACAAGGTCTTTTAAATATTTCTTTGTCCTGATGAAACTACACAAGGGAGTAGCGAAATATTGAGAAAATAAAAATAAAAATTAAAAGACCTTGTGCTTAAATAATAAATTAAAAAACTAAATAATTACAAAGGTCAAATAAAAACTATATTAATAACTAATTATTGAAGGGCTCGACGCTTAAAACGAAATTTTACATGGTGTACTTGGTTTCTGTAAATAAAGTTAAAAATTTCTCACATTAAAGTTTTATTGTTATCAAGCTTTAAACAGTATGAATTAAAATGGAAAGCAATAAAAAACATAGGTAAATAACACAAGCTCACCCTGTGTAGAACAAGATGTCTATAATATTTTTGTTAGAGAAATTTCTAACTTACAGCAACAAGACACTGGCAGCAGAATTTAATTCAAGAATCTTAGCTGTCAACACCTTTCACGAACCCACAATAAAGGACCTCGTTCATGAATTTTTATAAATCTTATCATTTTTTGGTGGTAAATAGATTAATTTTTTTTTATTTACATGAAAGAGTCCTTGTTAAAGTGGGATAGGAAAAAAATGCTTAATTTTTCCAATTTTAATGTTAGCTAAACTGAATTCCAAACTTAAACATAAAAAATCCCAAAAGTGGAATAACTTAAGGCCTTCGGATTTTAAAATTTCTTGATGGAATTAATCTGAGTTCGATATAAATTTTTCTCTTTATTAATGACGCTTTTTTCCAAAAATTTGTAGAAATAAGCTTAATAATTGCATACCTTCGAACCTAAACATAAAAAATAATTGGAAAAATAATGAGAGAAAATAGTGTAAGATTAAAAAAAAATCTCAAATTGAGAAATTTATATTTTTTAATTGTCAAATTTAAATAAGTCTCTAACTATAGATTTTAATATTATTTTTTTACTTGAGAAATGATAAAAGAAAACAAAATGTTAAAGCCCTACAAAAATTTAATATCCAATTCGACTTCTTTTAGAAGCCTATTGCGACGCTTCAGAAACAACAAGTTTTAAAAATAAACTCAAACACTACTTTGCTTCTGTCTTGCTAAATTTAGTTTGAAGCAGTCATTTATTAAAAAAAATTAAAGATAACAGTCATCATACTTGTTTTAAGGATATATGAAAATTTAAATCCCACTTAATTTATATTCATCTAATTGATGAAGACGATAACAAAAAATCTGCTTTTCCCTTTGAGTTAATTGTCAGTCTTTACGCCCAATACCCATATAATAAAATAATAAAAAAAATGTTGATTAAAACTGTAGTAGCGTCAGATAATATTTAGCAATTTTGCAGTCTCTTTAAATAAATCTTCCTGCAAATCCTATTACAGCACAAACATTGAAAAAACACAAAAAAGTTTATTTTTAACTTACTGGCACACAAGCAAGTACAAGGACAATCTATGAAAAAAATTTTATTTCTATTTGAAATATAACTCAAAAACATCTAATGAATACGAAATTGTTTGTGATCATCTTATAAAATTATTTCATATTTTTACTGCAAATGCTCAAACACAACAACAGAACATAATAATGAGTAAATATTTCTTGAAAAATTTTAATACATCAATATGTAAGTTTCACTATTTAAAAAAAAAAAAAAGTTTACAAAAAAAATTTATTAGCAGCTGTTAGTGCAGTAAGAAAATATGCAAAGAAATAAAATGTAAGTATATTTTTCGTACACGCTAAAGCAATGAATTTTTACGTATATTGAAAGAAACTCAAAAAACAAATTTCATTTTTTAAAAGAGGAACTTAAAACAATTGTGAGTTAGTAATTTTTAATGCAGACAAACTCTTTTTAATATTTTTTGTTATAGAGTTTTTCACATTTTTTTAAATATTTGTTAAACAAAGCACTTCTTATAAAGGTGCTTTAAAAATAAAATAAAATCTGAAAACAGATTCTTCAAACTTACATTTTTTACTAACCTCTTTCAAAACAATTAAGAGTATTTTTAAATTATTTAAACATAATTTGGTATTGTTTAAAATTTTTGTGAGAAGTTTCCTGACGAGCTAAGTAAGCGATAGCGAAATGACCATCGAGACGTGCTTTCACCTTCAATAATCAATACCGGGAAAATAGCACGATAAAAATTTTAAAGTTTAATTATATTATTAACTATTCCCGTGTTTTTAAATTTTAATTATTAAAATTGCAAGTGCCTGTGCATAAAAGAAAGAATAAAATAACGTAGTGTTTTGTTGTTTTTATTTTTCAACATCTTTAAACTGTATAAAAGAGCAGAAAAAAAGTCTGCCGTATGCAGAGTATAAAGAAAAATAAAATCAAAGTTGATTATTGTTGTTTTTGCTTGAACTTTGATTTTTGTCTTTTCTTTAAAGTTTAGACAAAAATCTTTAGTTCATTTAAAAATTTTTGTGAGAAGTTTCCTGACGAGCTAAGTAAGCGATAGCGAAATGGCCATCGAGACATGCTTTCACCTTCAATAATCAATACCGGGAAAATAGCGCGATAAAAATTTTAAACTATAATTTGATATAATTAATTTATTTTATTCGTGCTTGATTCCTTCAAATATAAATATTTCATGATATTCTCATGAAATAGCTATTATTTTAAACTAAACTACAAAATGAAATGTATTACTGGGGAAAGCATATCCATATGGCCATTTCACTACTGCTCAAATAGCTCATCAGAGGATTTTACCCAAATTTTGTATAGAAAAAACAGAAAGTCTTATATCAAAAGCCAAACTGATTAAATGAGAACTCCATTGAATCAATAAGACAGAAGACAATAACAACTCAAAAATGTTCTACACAAAAAACTCAGCAAATATTTAGTAACTATTTTTATTTTTTCTTTCAGTTTTCTACATAAGGGATCCCATTAGGAACCATTCAGATGTAGTTTAGTTTAAAATAATAAATATTTCATGAGAATATCATGAAATATTTATATTTGAAGGAATCAAGCACGAATAAAGTAAATTAATTAAATTTTAAAAGATTCCGAAAAATATATTTTCGTTTTGACAATTTGATATATTATTTTTATTGTTTTTTTTTTTTTTTTTGTTTCGGTACTTTAAAAAGTAAAATTGAAAAGCATTTTTCAATACAGGAATATATTCAAAACAATATTTTAAATAAGTGTTTTAATTTTTGGTAAAGGGTACTTTTTTAAGCGATATTTTTCTACTTTAAATTCCTTTAAAGTTACTTTTTGAAATGTTACCTTTTTAAAAATTTTTTTATACATTTTTGTACTTATTATTATACTTAAAAAAAAAACAAAACTATTTAGTAATTTGAAAAAGTACAAAAATTCAAAACCTACCTCTTAAGAGACAAAAGATACTATAAAAGGTTTTTTTTAACTACCTTTCAAATATCGTTTTTAAAATTTTCATTTTCAAATGGTGGTCTCTTAAAAAAGTTCTGTCTCAAAACGTAACTTTTTAGAGGCACTTAAGGGTTTCAACTAAAAGTAAATTATTTCAAAATAGCTCCTTTAAAAAAGGTCTATTTTAGAGAGCTTCTTGTACCACTTAACAGATTTTTTATATTTGATTAAGAGAATACTTTGTGTACTACATTTTTTACTACATACTGCTTCTTCACTAAAATGAAAAGAATCAAATCGAACAGAAATGAATAAAATAGAAGAGAATAAAACAGAATATAATAGAATGGAAAGTAGTACAATAGAATTGAATAGAATGGAATAAAGTAGAATGGAATTAAACAAAATGGAATAGAATTGAATAAAATAGAATAGGATAGATACAACAGAATAGAATAGGTAGAAGGGAATAGAATGGAACAGAATGGCATAGAGTATAATAGAATAAACTAGATTAGAATATAATAGAATAGAAGAGAAGAGAATGAAACATAATGGAGCAGAATGGCGTCGAATATAACAGAATAGAATAGAATAAATAGAATAGAATAGAATAGAATAGAATAGAATAGAATAGAATAGAATAGAATAAAATAGAATAGAATAGAACAGAATAGAAGAGAGTATAACAGAATAGAACAGAATAGAATAGAATAGAATAGAATAGAATAGAATAGAATAGATAGAACAGCAGAGAATAGAATGTAACAGAATGGAAGAGAATGGCATAGAGTATAATAGAATAGAACAGAATAGAATAGAATAGAATAGAATAGAATAGAATAGAATAGAATAGAATATATGGTTTAATTAAAACACTAAGTCTAAAAATTTCTTCATGTGTATGTTTACGATTAAACAATATTTCATTTCATTCTCGTAAACACACACACACACGTTATATGCTAATAATTTATATTCTTCATGTATCTTGTACTTGTGCCTTTCTACGAATAAAAAAAGTTTATCCATATGGTAAATAATGTAATTTAAGTATATAAATATGCAAAAATGCATAATGTTCAAGTACTTTGGGCCCTTTTGTGTACAAGAGAAAATTTGTTTTGCATACTTTAACTCATATTCTTTATGTAAAAATATAAAAATATTGAAAAATGGTAAGAAAGAAACTACATTATGTTAAAATCAGAAGAATTTATAAATCACATATGAACGTTGTTTGGTAGAAGTTATGATTCATTAAGCCACATAGATACGCACGTGCAGCAGGCTATTGCTTCTGTGTTGGTATAAACATCTGTGTAGAATATTATTTTAAATTCCTTATAGTTTTATTTAAAATTAAATTTTATTTTTATACTAAACTATTTTCTTAGCTTTTAAAATAAAAATTTTAGTTTTAAATTGCCAACGAAAACAGCTGCAAATGAAAAAATTAAATTGAGGGGTTGCAATAAATTTCTCTCTTAAAATTGCTGCTATGAATATTAACTAGTATTTAGTAAAAAAGATAATTTTATATAAAAATGCAACAAATTCCCAAAATTAATTAAATTTAATATTTCAAAAACAAAAACTATTTTTTTCATATTCAAATAAATTATGAGTTATTTTTATTCAACTAAAAGTTCTTGTTTTTTTATTTAAACTTTTCAAATTAAATTGATGTATTTGTTAACTTTAAAAAAGTTTAGGAAATGTTTATTAATACGCAGTGAAATGCATTGTATGCAATGAGAAATGTTCATATTTTTTTGTGCAAAGTGATTGGTTGAATGCGAGTGCGTTTCAATACGTCTCTTAAAATTTAATCAAGCTGCCTAATTCATTTTGCGTTTGACAATCATAGCAGACTACCTCGCGATTCAGGAGAAAGTGAAAGAAACTGAATAACGTGTGTCTATAAGTATAAGTTTTCGAGGGAAAAAAAATCCGTAAAACAAAGTCTCAGCTTAGTAACTGCTATGGAAACTTTGTATCATTAACTTTAATAATAAAAAAGTGACTTACGCTCAGTTAAAGTCTCTACGCCTGAAACAATTTTCGATATGGCATTTGCCAGTAGGAGATTGAAAGTGCGATGAGAAAGCTTTCCGCAAATTGGGTAACCCGATTGCTTCAATCGAATACAAAGGCAATCGTGGGTTTCTCAAATTAATACATTGCCAAGTAATCCACATTGTTTACTTTCAAAACTGTCCAATGGATTTAATCAGGATTTAAGGAAAAAAAACTCTAACATTTGGCCAAGAAAAAAGTCCTCTTGCAACAGGACACGAAGAAACTTTGGTGAGCTGAACAAAGACAATGCTGAAAAATAAAATAATTTTCTATTGAATAAAATTTTCTATATTCAAAAAGTCAAAGACTTGTGGAACCATCCTCGTATTTTTCATTTGTTTATATACTTTTATAGCTTTTTAAAAGAAACATATTTTTCATGATAAACTAGCTATTCTAATCGTACCACGACCACTATTTCATGCAAGTATTTTTATTTGTGTAATGTAGAAGTTATAACAGATTTCATTCTAAATATTGGACCTTATTAATCAGGGCTTATTTATTAAAATGTTAAAATCGATTCCGCGCATTTTTCAACTTTCCCTCTTATCCCTCCTCTTCCTTATTTTTATAATACGAATATTCTGTTTTAACTTCTAAGTAAATATTTATCTCTGTTTTAAATAATTTTTAACCGGTGACCGTTTTAGTGATAACGCACGAACCCGCTGACCGATTTCGTGCAAACTTTAGATAAACCATCATGAGTTATAAAGTTGCAACAACTTTTCATATATAGATTCACAAATAAACTTTTCATGAAGTTGAAGAGCGTTTAGTTTTTCCACTTATAGAAAATTAATTACAAATAAACTAATGACAGAAACATGAAAACCAATTCTTGTATGATTGTTTATTTGTATAATTATATGTCCGAAACACAACGAATCAATTCACATTATCCTTTATATGCGTTTATTGTAATAATCAATTAATTTGACGGCCAAAGAGAATTGAAAATTACAATTAAATAAAACACACATTGAAAAGCAATATCAATAAAATATACATACACATACATTATACATACATTTACTTAATAAAACTAGTTGTGTTTCCGCTTAAATAAGCTAAAAGTTCGTTCACCTTGTCATAAAATAATCAATTAGTTGGATGCTATTTATTGAAGTAGAAATTAAAACATCAGTAAAAATTATAAAGAATTATTTAAGATCTTTGACTACTTTCAAAACCACAGAGTTTTCTACTTATGATAACTTAAGGGATTCAATTGTCTTGTTAATGTTAAAACAGTATTTGATTTTTAACCAACTTAAAAAAATAAATTAATTGGGTTGATTCCGCCAGTATATAATAAACTGTTGTTATAATTTTCGGTAATAACCGTCGACATTGGCTGTGTACTTTGGATGTTCGGCGAGCGCTTTCGATGTGATAACATCATTTTCAAGCCGCGTGTTTATTAATAAACTTTAATTTAATATTTAAAATTTTTTTACTTTTTATTATACCAAATAAAGTAGTAGACATTCTCTCTAAAATTCAGGTGTTTATATATAACGGTTAAAAATACAGCCATATAGAAAAAATTACATTAATTTTAGGAACACCCTTTGATTTATAAACTCAAATTATAAGCTTCTTGTTATGGAAGACTTAGCAATATAGGTTCCTTTTATGTTTCAGCATTTTGTTTATAACGGTTCAAAAGTTCGGCCACATACACCAAATTACATCAACTAATGGGACACCCATTTATTTCCAGATCAAAATTTTATGCCTGTTATAGCAGAGTTAGTAATACAGGTTCTTTGTAAATTTCAATCGTCTGTCTACAACTGTTTTCAAGTATGGCCATCAAATTAAATTACCTATCGGGGCACCCTTTTATTTATTATTTCATATATTAATTTTTGTTATTATAACGGCCATAGCAATTGACATTCTGTCCAATTTGCAAGCGTTTGTCTAAAACGGTTCAAAAGATAGACCCATGTAACTAAATTTACATCAATTATGGGGCACCCTTTAATTTTTGGGTTTATTTTTTTATAAATTTTCGTTATTGGGAGCTATAGTAATACGCAGTAATTTTAAATTTTACAGTTCATAATACACGTAAAAAATATGTATGTTGTATGGGGACACCCTTTAATTTTTAAGATTATGAACTGTTTATAAAAAAAATTACCAAAAATTTCCATAATCGGCTCAGAAATGTCTGAGCTCTGCTGGTACAAACATAAAAAAGCAACATTCCGTCGAATCGAATCGATCTTTCTTATTAAGTCGGCTAATAAAGAGTGTTGCTTATATTTTTGGCGTATATCATTTTAGTTTTGTCATTAAAAGGCTGTTTCGATTGAGATCGTGATTTTCTTGAATAAGGCCTTTTCTTTTAAACCGTTATATATAAATTAAAAAAAAAAAGTTAAAATATATAATTGGTGTTCCGAAATTAACGAAGAAAATAAAATAAAAAATAAATAAATAAAATAAAAAACACAACAAACCGATAACTGCAAATTAATTGCATGTATTCTAAAATTTTAACCACTGACGGTTTGATAAAATCGATGTACATTATAATGTACACCACGTATCAAAGCGTTAAAAGAAAATACAAAAATAAAACTCTGAACAAAATAACAATAACTAACGATTGATCTTATTTTTCTTTTTTTCAACTTCAATTATATATATCGATGTTTTTAAATGAATTAATCGAAAATCAGGGCGCTTAAATATAATTTACATAAATTGAATATTTCCGTGATTAAACTTCATTAAAGCATTTTTACCATTTAAACTTTTTTCTTTGGCAGATGTTATCTCTATTCTAAATCTATTTTTAAAACTATTTTAAGTCGTTAAACTTTCTTTTTGTACTATTTTTTATTTTAAGATTTTGTAATTTAATATGATTTATTAAAATTAAGAAAATTTTAAACAACAATATTACCTACTACTAGCTAAAGTTAAATCTATTGCTTTATAATTGCAGCCATACAAGTAACATAATATTTGCGAAAGTGAATACAATTTTTAACATTGCAATAACTGCAGAAGAAAACTAAGACTTAACTGAACCAATTGCTTTTTATGAGCTCCTCAGGGTGCCATTAAATGGAAGATTGTGGCCCAATAGTGCAACTTATTTTGTTTCACTGTTAGAACTTTTACGTGTTTATCATAAAATTTAACATAAAAACAATGCTGTACACATTATTTCGAAGATGTTGTCCTTGGTTTTGTGACGGAATTTTAAAAGCACTACTGCTGGTGTGCTTGAAAATTTTATTACCTTAATTTATTTCGTTCTAATCAAAGTGATGTTTTTTTATAGAAAATAAAGTTCATATGTTCTGAGTTCTTATGCGCAGCGAAGTCGATTGAGCGATGTCCGTCTATACGTCTATATTTGTGTTGATGTCAACTTTGCAAAGCACTAGATGAGCTGCAGAAAATTTAAATACGCCAATTCATCAGACATAAATTGAAAATTTTGCTATTGAAAATCGCCGATATGGCGTAGTGCTTATTTCGCGAATGGTTACACTTAGCTCATGTCTGATTTGACAGATAATTAGTTTTATCCTTCCATTGAACGAATATGGTTGTGTATACGCTTGAACAACGCTGGTAAATATTGCGACATTACTTTGAAAATCATGGTAATGTTGCAGAATGTGTGCAAAAATTGCGTGCGGATTTTGGAAGAAGAGAAGCACCGTCAGCTCCGTTTGTCCGTTATCTTGTGAAAAAAGTGAAATAAACTGGCATCCTCATCGATAAACCAAAGCGTGAAAAGCCAAAAACACCGCGTTTACCTGAGAATATTGCTGCTGTGGCAGAAAGTGTGCGTGAAGCGCCATCAACATCAATTCCCCATCGTTCTCAACAATTAAACATTTCGAAGACATCATTGAGACAATTTTTGCATAAAGATGTTATGACGTCATACAAAGTCCAACTGATTTAGCAGTTGAAGCCAATTGACAAACCAATAGGTTTTCGCTTCGTTAAGTGGGCCTGCGATCGATTTATAGAAGATGCCGATTTTGCCAAAAAAAAATCATCTTTTCAGATGAAGCTCATTTTGATTTTGGCGGATTTTGAGCGCAGAAACCTGCACGACTACATTAAAAAGCCAGTGCACTCAAAACGAGTCACTGTTTAATGCAGATTTTGGTTCAGATGCATAATTGGGCGATTTTTCTTCGAAAATGAGCAAAGAGTGGCCGTTACAGTCAATGGCGATCATTATCGGGCCGTCTTGAACGAATTTTTGTTCACAAAAATTAAAGAGGAGAATATTGGCAACATTTGGTTTTAACAGGACGGCGCTACGTGCCACACAGCCGAAGCTACACGCGATGTTTTCCGCCCTGTGTTTTAAGATAGCATTATCAGCAGAGCTGATGTCGTTTGGCCACCTCGGAGCTGCGATTTGACACGGTTGGACTATTACTTGTGGGGTATCGGCAAAGGTAAGTGTTACGCCGACAAGCCGCAGACAATATTCGTGAAGTCATTGGTGAAATAAAGCTGAACACACAATCGATAATGTGCTTAAAAATTGGACCGATCGCGTAGGCTACTGTATTGCCAGCCGAGGCAGCCATTTGAATAAAATAATTTTCCATTTTTAACCGGAAGGATTGTACTTTCAAATAAAAAAAGAAATTTGAGAAAATATTCAGTAGTTTTTTTATAGCATTTTCAAAAAAAAGTTATTTGGCGGACCCTTTCTATGTATTTATTTTTGATTTTTAATTTACTGAATAAGAGGCATAAGTATAACACAGATTTTTACATTCCCTTGATATTTTCCTAGAATATTTTTAATATTCATTAAAACTTTAAAATCTCTTCTTGCATAAATTATATATTACAGTTTACCAATTCATTTTTTGTGTATTTAAATTATTTTTTCTCCTTTATTTTCCAATTTAGAAGCTTTGTTATCATTGCACAAGAATGATGACATAACGAGAAGATTTAAAAAGCAAAAAATGAATTTATACCTTGAAGCTTAAAATGTTTACAGTTTTATAAGTGCAACTGCATGAATGTTATGATAAAAAGTCATAACAGGCTTACAGAATATTAGCAAAAAGATGTATAAGCTGACTGAAAAAGGAAAATATAATGAAAAAGAGAAATATTTATATGCAAAATATGAATGAGAGCTCTGTTTTCTTCTAATATCGCCTTAAAACATAAAATATTATTTGCTTAACTAAAGGTTGTGCTACAATAACAAAAATATAGCAGTAAACAAGGTAAACGTTGGATATATGTATGTAAGGATAATGTTGTTGTATGCTGGGTGTCGAAGATGGGAATATATGAAAACCTTAAAATGAAAATTAGTTTAAGTTTAAAGTCAAAAATTACGAAATGTCTGCTAATGGTCTAATTTATGGTGAATCGGATTAGTTGAAAGTTGAACTATAAACTATATTAGAGGCCTTTCCAATGATGCCTTGAACAATTCGAAATGTAGATCCAAAATAAGTCAATTTATATACAGTCAATAAAGAAAAATAAAATGATTGTTGATTATTGTTGATTTTTGATTAAACTTTCATTTTTGTCGTTACTTTATTATTTGAACAAAAATTTCTAAAATTTGTTAGAGTACATTGTTTTTGGTTTCCAGGAATTAATTCTTTTTGAAAATAATGTTTCCAACGATTTCTACTTTGTAGTATTTTGAACACCAGCCGCTCTGGATTGCGATCAAAGATTTTTTCTTCTATATTGTTTCTATCACCTAACGAAATATTTTGCTTATTAAAGCCACATTACTAAAGCAACTATAAATAAGTAGTATACCTTTTTTGAAAGCTAATTATTATCGACTCGAAAAAATTTATCAAAAAGTGAGAACTAAAATTTTTGTGTTCAAGAAGCTTCTAGCAGATTCATACTACAGGATTATGGTTATAAATAGATTTCATAAAACAGTATATTTGTTCGAATTGGCCCTGTGGTGCTAGAGATATAGGGCGTACAATTTTTTTTATTTATTGGTCGGCCTACTCTCAAGTAGGTGTATCAAATAAACAATAATTATAATTTGATTATCAGAATTGAAGTATTTTTTTTATTTTTGCTGAAACTTTGAGTATGATCGGGCAGATGCTTATAAACGAGAATTAGTCCAAAAAAAAAAAAATATACGTACGTGAAAAAACAAATATATAGGGCGATAGAGAATTAAAAAATAAGAAAAAAAAACATCAAGCGAAGATATTGACACTCGCCCATATTTTCCGAGTTACGGGCCTGTGAATTTTCAAATTTTTTAAAATATCAATATGCAGACACGTACAAAACACTTTTTTTATTTAGTTGCAACTCATTAGAATTGAAACGTTTTTATCATCATCTCTTTATTATTTAAATTACGCTTCCACAACACAATGCTCCGTAACTCCGCTGAGAGTCCAACTAGACCAACTAGCCTTTAAACCAAAAAGGCCAGCAAGCAGATATCATTGTAATAAAGTATTGTTTTGTTATGTTTTATGTTAGTTTTATATAAATAATCACACTTTTTAACGCACACCAAAATTAAATTATACACAAACTGATTTGTTCCTATTAAAATTGTCACATACAATAAGATAAACTTGTTGAGCTTCTGTTTGCACACGATAACGGTAAATCAGCTTTTCAGAAATTCACACGCATAAAAAAAACCATTGCAAATGTTGCCGCATCAAGAGATATGAGGTTTTAAAACGCGATGTAAATCTACATCACTATGCATTTAAGGGTTAAAGTCGATTTCACTTCAAAACTACTTTAATTTTACAACTTATTATAAACTTTTTTGATGTTATAAAGTTGAACTCGCTTTAACTAGGTGACACATCAAATGAAGGAAATGTTTTGCCATAATTTGTAACAAAATACGGTTAAATATATTCTCCATCTCTGACCAGCTGCTAGTATATTTTGTTGAAAATAAAAAACAAATATAAAAAAGAAAATTTGTTCACTTTGTTAATAAAATTGAAAATGAATTACTTGAAATGTAAGTTTATTGAATTAGTTTGATAAAACCGGTATTTAAAATCATCAACTTCAGGTGGTTGTAAATTTAAAACCGACTTCTACCTTTTTGCTTGTCTATAGTACACGAAAAGTGCACTTCAAAGAACACTGTACTTTAAACACGAAAATTACACTTTATTGAAGACTATGATTATACTGTTCTGCAAAAAAAAAAACTTTTCTCCCCTCCTTAAACAATTTTGCCTGTTTCTCATGAGTAAGAATCTGAACTCAGAAAAATTCTATCACCCTCTGATTTTGAGAGAAAAGAGGAGAAACTCGGAGCGAAAACCTCGAGAGTACTTATCAAATCCTAGAAGAAAATAGTAACAAGAGAGCGGCTGAGTGGAAGGGGGGAGTTGGGGTATTGAGGGTGAAAGGGGGGCAGGAAGGGGTTTGAATGAAAAGGATACCACCATAAAAAAATTTAAGATTATACATACAGGAAAAAAACTTTTACCCATATTTCTTCAACCACTCGTAAAATTCCCATCAATTTTTTTTCGTTCAAATATACTTTATTGAACTGAAAATCATCGGGCTTTTGAATTTTTTTCACTATATTTTGATGCCAAAAAAAAAAAAAATTCGTCAAATTTACAAAAAACTTACATTTTTGGATTAAAAACTATAATTTCTCAAAAAACTGTGCGTGATAGACAGAATCTGACTTTAAATTCGTGTTCAGCACATTTGAAAAAAATAAGAAAGCATATTTTGGTTTAAAGGAGGATTTTCGTGCAGAAAAGTGTTATGGGCCATTATCTGTTAAAAAAATAAAAATAAAATATTTTTGATATAATTATCATTAAGCCCATCTCTGCAGAATTGCCTTTATTCGCACATTACGTTATTATTTTATATAAAAGGGGGTTAACATTTTTCAATTATGAAGTTTCTCGCATAGTTTTTGTTTGTGTGCTGTTTTGTGTTGCATTGCTCCTTATTTAAAAACAACTTACTAAATGTAAGCTTAAGGCATTTAAAAGCTGTTCTTTTTATTTTCTTCACTTTTTTTCTCATTTTATTTAGATTTTTTCCATATAAAGTATTTAAAATTTAGAGCAGTTACTCGTAAATGTAAATGTATGTACTAAAGAGCTGCACAAAATGTTTTGAAAGTTCTATGTTCTAGTGTACACTACTTCCAAACACAGAATTTCAGTGTAAATATAAATATCAAAACAAGCATAACAAAACATGGCTCCCACTAAAACAAAACAAGCACCATTCGAAAAGTTTCTCTTTACAGCTTTGTTAGTGCTTGTGTTTTAAAACAAAGTAGAACATCAAAACAAAAGGCGACAATGAAGTAAAAAAACTGTAAATCATAGTAGAAACATCGAGTGCACTAGAACATATACAAAAATGCTCACGATAATAAAGCAGTGTTGTTAAATAATGCGATTTAAGGCTGTTGAAAGAAAATACTTTTATACAAGCAATTTTTGTACGCATATGCTATTTATATATTTAAGCTATTTGAATTAGTTAAGTTTTTAAATAATAGTAACATTTTGAAATGCTCCTTTTATAATTCTGTGCTAATAAATAATAATAATAATATTAACTCGGCTTAGCTCGAAATTAAATAAAATGCTATTTGTAGCGTAAACCAAATCATTTAACCAAAAAAAAAAAACCATTGGTTTTTTGCGATTAAATTTTAGTGCTTTAAAATTTTAAAGTTAACAACTATCATAGAAAAATAATTTTGGTCTCATTTTAAAAAGTTTTAAACAGAATTTTTAAAAATAATGTGCAAAAATGATATGTAAACACACAAATTTGTTTTTTCATAACAGGCTGTTTTTTAATACGAAAATATGATACTTCTGATAAAAAATAAATTTTTAAAACATATTTTCATAAAAAGATAAATACTCCCACGTATTATTAATTTTAAATCCTCACTATCAATTGCTGAACTCTTTTTAAAAACTTTTGTATAGAACTTGAGAAAAAAATTTATCTGGTATGATCGAATACATGCAAATTTGTTGTATTTTTATTTTTGTTAAGTTTCATTACTATTCGTTTTTCTGAAAACCCCGAAATGTAAAAGACAATTTTACTATTATATTTTTAATATAAAACTATTGAATTTGTTTTGAAAAAGTATTTCAATTAACATTTTAAATAAAACAGATATTATAATGTTTTTTTTCTCCATTTTAATGCGTTTTCAAATCTTAAAGTTGACAACACTCATATTGAGAAAAACGAAAATGATTGTAGTTTCTCTTTAGCCTAATTCTGCTATCAAAAACTTCAAGCATGTTTTGAATGTTCTACTTCAGTTTTGATATTCTATTTCATTTTTGTTCTAGTTCAGTTTTGTTTTGCTTCAATGTTGTTCTAAAACACTTTTGTTCTCTTATTCTATATTTTGATAGCAAAGCAAAACATTTGTGTTTGGAAGTATGTGTTTGAAAATGAGAGTGTTCTATACACACACTACTTGAAATTTACGTGATTGCTTATAAGACATTTTTCTTATGCTTGTGCAGCCCTTTAGTATGTACATACTTATGACGTATGTAAATTATTTACTTATATATTTATGCTGAAGTATTTATGTTTTGTATATTGTAATTTATTTATTTTTTTTTTTTTTTGGAAAGTTCAACTTAATTACAATTTAATTGCCATTGAGGAATATAAAAGGAATTAACCTGCTGCGCCATTAAAATAAAAATTAATATGTCAACACTCTAAATGACATAAATAATAAAATATATGTTAAATGTTATATTAGCGTTCTAATCTTGATTTGATTTTTGCAAACAAATTAATTATATTTTTTCACGTATAAACTTTACTTAATATTGCAGTTCTATGCCGCCTGGTAACCATATAATTGTGAAAGCTTTTATTGTGCTTTATGTGTATAGGCTGTCTGCCAGGAAGGTATACTACTTTGTTTTGCCGCCATTTTCGTAAAAATTTGGTAGTCATTGCAAATTTATAATGGAAAGAAATTCGATAAACCAACGTGCTTTTTTCCATTAAAACGTTTATTAAAGTCAATCGTTGATTACTGTGATGATGAGAAAGTAACGTTTAATTTTTTTGCAGCAACAACCTGCCAACAAAACGCACTATTTATCGTGTAGTGAATTTTTTCGAAAAAAGGGGGTCTGGACGATAAAAACAATTTCTCAGTTAGATGCCGTGCTCAGGAGCTTGGTCTTCAAAGAACAACTTTGGCTACAATTTTGTACAAGCAGTTTCTTACTATTTGAGACTAAATTGACACAAGACTTTGTCCACAATACCATTGACGCGGCTGTACATATATCGATAAAATGTTACAGCTTGCCCATGACAACTGTGATTTTGAAAAATCATAATGAGTGACGAGGCACATTTTTATTGGATGGATACGTGGATAAACAGAACAGTCAGTTCTTGGCAATGAAAAACCCTTAAATTAGTCATCAATCACCTTTGTATCCATTAAAAATGCGTGTGATATTTGGAAAGGAAGAATCATTGGCCTTACTTCTTTAAAATGGGAAGCGTTATCGTGATATGATTAAAAACTTTTTAACCTCACAATTGCATGCTTTGGGTTGAAGACAGTGTCACAACGCATACAGCTGTAGCCTGTAAATTTCCGGCAGACAGGGCTTATATATGTTAGAAGCAACTATATGTTTAATATATATAATGACCAGGGTACACAGCCATATAATTTCTATGCATGCAGGTACACGTGATACACAATTTTCTTACTCTTTAAATAGTTTTGTTTTTCAAAAGCAAATGATTATAATTTTTTTATTAAATATTCTTTCTACTAAAGTTTTGCCGGACTTTTATAAAAAACATGTTTTTCATTTAAAAAAAATTAAAGTAATTTAAATAATTTTAAAGTATAAAAGCAGTACTTTATTTTAACATGCTTTAATTTAATTTTCTATTTTAAAAAACCACAACAATTTTTTAATTATTTCATAAACTTGCATTTTATGTGATTGTAATTATAGACATGTAAACACGCAATTTATTTCACATTTATTTTAATAAAAATCATAATTAATTCATGGGTTGTAATAAAGAAAAATCCCTGTAGCTTTGATAGCGCATTTATATGCATACATAAGTCAGTATAAAAATCCTTTATTTAATGTCATACAACTTAAACTACAGTTGACAGCTTTTATATTTTAATAAAAAAGTAATTTATAATTGTTGTTTCTCGTTTTTCTATATAAAATTTAAAATGCCTAATTATGCATACAATGAAAATGAACATAAAAATTTATATTTAATTAAAAGTAAATTAACACAAGTAAATTTATTTATTCAACCACCCACGATATAGGCGTACATACCAAATGTAATTTTATAATTCGTTTATAGAGATTTTTTTGTAGGAAAAACTATATAAAACCAAATTTATATACAAAAACTATACAGCGGCAGGTGTATGAAAAGGTCATAAGGAATTTTGTATTATAAATTAATACTTCCGTACAATTTTCCTTAGGTTTTGATAATATTTCGAAAAATATTAAGCAAATTATTTGACATGGCACAAATAATCAAATCTATAAATATCGTTTTAGAAAAATTTTTTTAAACTTATTTAACAATTAATAAATATTTTATATGAATTTAGCATACAAATTTTTTTAGAGTTGCTTATTGATGAACAATTTTTTGATCCTGTCACCACTACAGAATATTTAAAGATCTTTCATGGCCATTTATTACAGCCGTTTACTATAACATTTTTTTGTAATTTCTTCTTGGCAGTGTTCCCCTTTAGATCCTTAAAATTTTTTTATTAACAACAGTAAAATAAATATTTTTGATAATGAACCAAGAAAACCAGATTGCGCACTCAACCATACACAAAAATTTTCTACTACGTCATCGTAGAATTAAAATAAGTATTTGATGTAAAGTAACGTAACGTTAAAACGGGTGCATCGACTTGAAAAAAAAAATACGATTGAAAGAAAAGAGATGTAGTCGAATTAAACTCTTAAGTTTTGGCTTGAAGCTATCTAAAAAAGAGCTATTTCGGGCTACCAAAAATTTAAATTTTGGCTTATATGAAAATTCTTATAATAAAATATTTATTGCAGAAGTTATATCATTAGTTATTGTAAATTAATATTTTTATAAACAAAATATAAAATAATTATAATCGACCTTAAGCTTACATAACTGAAAATAATATAACCCATTCTATGCAGCAAAAATTAAACGTTATTCAAAATAAAATTAAAACCGAAATGTTTAAAATATAATTTAATTTTTTTATTTTATTAAATTCATTTTTTCTGGATATGCAGTAGTTGTCTTTAAGCTCCTCACTATTCTTTTAAATTTCAAAATAAATTCTTGCTGTAAAAAATAGTTTCTTACTTGTCTATTACATTTAATGTGATGAATCTGTTTAATTACATCTTTTACAAGATTTTGTTTCGTTCGCCAACCGCCTTGAAAAACCTTATTTTATTTGCTTTTAAATTGTTCACATTTATTAACTGCATATTTCATTTTTATTTTTAATAAAATTTTAACGGTCTTTAATTTGATTTGTTACACTTTTCATACAAAAAATATTCTATGTCTACGTCACACAAAAAATAGATCGCTACACAACAAAAAAAAGGACCTGCCCAATCTTGATTTTTGATTCATAAATTTTGATCACATACGCTCTTGCACTCTCACAAAAATACTTTTGCTCACGCAGCCTCACACATTCTCATTTAACAAATTAATTTCGTCATTTGTTTTAAACAGGATTTTATTAAAAAAATAGATATTCTGGTTTCAGATTATCAATTAAATTTTAAAACATGATTGGAGAACGTCAGAATTGCCAATTTCAATAGTGTAAATATTTTTGAATATAAATGCGTTATTTGGAAGTCACCTAGAAAAATATTTTTTTTTTTTCAAAAGAATTTTTAGCTGAAATATAAAACGCATAGAAGAAAACTGGTTGGCCTATCGAACTACTAAAGTTTAATGGCTATCAATTGAAATCGATTTTCACAGTCTTTATAAAATTTTGAATTATGTATCTTTGGTCCATTAAGCACCTACGATTTAATCAAACCAAACAATAGACAAGTTCACCCATATTTCAATAAATTAATTAAAATGTACTAATGTGCGTCCTTAATTTTATTTTTCTTTTTTTTTAATTTACCACACTTAGTCGTAAATCATTTGCATTTTTAAAGCAACAGTAGAGCAACGCTGCTGAAAAATCTAATAACAAAATTTTTAGGTTTTAATTTTTTGTTACTTTTGGTCACAAAATTAAAAAGAAAGAAAAATTAATCTATTCAAGATCTTCAAAATCTGTTTTATTTTTTTGTAAGTTAATGTCATTAAAGCATGAAGTTTCAGGTGTGTTTTCTTAGTAATTTTGGTTTCCGCGCAAAGTATTATTTTTTTAAACATTTTTAACTTTTTTGATAGATTTTTAAGCATTTCATTAGCATTTTGCCACGGGCGTCGTACACAAAAATTATACTTAAAAAATATATTATTTATTTTTCACACATCTAAAACAGCAGATGTTTCTAAAAATAAAATCGAATTAAGCTAAATTTAATTTTGGTACAGTGCTTTTAATAATATTAGTGCCGCAGCTTTAACCAGTTAAAATTAAAAAAAAATCCAAATAAAAGTCAATCAAGTTTTCTGCCTTTAATTTTGACAATTAGGGAAATAACACGGTCAAGTACTGAAAAGCCAGTCCTTAACACGCAAGCACTATGACAAAGTTTTTTATAACGCCAAGCTTTATTGGAAAAGGTGGCAAGAAAATTTTTTGTGGATTCACACGTGGCATTGAAGAGGCATTTTGTTTTCCTAGTTCATAATTAGTACGGCTTTTTTCATACACACAAATTCACAAACTAGAAACAAGTATGAAAAATTAAATGCGGATTTGAATTCAGCATCTCAAAAAAAGTCATTATTTGTTCTCATTTGCTTTGATCCAAAAGTTAACCGGAATTTTTAAACTTGTGTACGCGACACAAAATTGCATCCAACATAATGCCAAAACAATATTTTGGACTTCCCTTTGATTTCTTTTGATTTGTTCTTAAAAGTATTTAAATTTAGTTTTTCTCTATTTTTTATTTTGATTCACCAAAAAATTTAACTAAATGAAACAAGTTTTGTTTTTGTATCAAAAAGTGTTTTTCAAGAGACACGCTTAAAAGTCACACAACAAAGATGACATTGTTTCTATTCTTCTATTCATTTTATTGCCTTTTTTTTATTTCCTCAATTCCAAATATTTCGACATTCAGCTGCATTCAGGTGCATTTTATAGATTTCTTGCAGACAAGATGCTAAATATTGCTTGCGATTTCGTTAGTGTATCTAAGAATAAAATCATTAGAGTCACTTTTAGACTTCTTATATTAAATCGATTAAGTTTTGTTTTACTGTAATCTTTATTTATTTTGTTCTTAGCTTAAGTGTAGTGTCATTTCTTTTTTAAATTAAAGTTTTTTTTCTTTTTTTTATAGTTACAATTCTATTATGACAATTTTTAAAACGAACAGATTGAAAGAAAGAAAGCAAAATGGAACAACTTTTATGACTTCTTTGCTTATTTCACTTATTTTATTACCGCTTTGTCTCTAAGAGGATTTGCCTTTTATTTCCTTATACATTATCCGAAGCTTTTGCTTAAGGCAAGCCACGTAGTTGCCGTTAAAATGATGTGTACGAAGTTGCTTAGAATAGATGAAGTTTTATTTTTTTATCAAAATAAAATGAAATCATTTTATTTTTCTACAACAAAATGCACTTGCACTTTTCTTCTTCATGGATTTTTATATGCGGTTTTTTATTAAAAGATCTAAATTGACTAAATTCAGATGCTGGCAGTAATGTAAAAAAGAGTAAAACTTAAAAATAAAAAATGTTCCATTTTAAAAATACTTTCCTGCTATCATAAGTGGTAGTAGTTAAATGTGAAATAATTTTATACAAAATTCTTCACTGAATAAGAAACAACGTTCAAATAAACCTTAAATTTCCTTAACATTATAACAAAATTATAAGGAATATATAAGTCAGAAAATGTATGAAGGAGCAAGATATCAAGAGCTATCTTTCTTTATTTTTACAGGTGCTGCTATTTTTAATAGATTAAATTGCTAAAAAGTATTTTTATAAGAAATACTTTTTTAAAATATACTTTACTAAAGGTACAATTTTTAATATATGTACATTTTTTAAATGCCGTTTTGCTATTTTTTAAAAATAATGTTTTTTTTTAATTTCTTTTGTTCGGAGCTATTTTCCTAAAAAGGTAAATTTTGAAAAGTAATTTTTTTTATCACTGCTTTAAAAAGTACCTTTTCGAAAATATATTCTTGAAAGAATTTTTTTTGAAGAGTTGTTCTTTTTATAGATTAATTTCCTTTATTGTTCTTTTAATAAGGATACTTTTTCAAAAGTACTTTAAGAAAACGTACCTTTAAAATCATAAAAATTTTAAGAGTTGTTTAGTGCAAAGCTGAATTTTTTCTTTAAAAAAATTTTTTTAAAGTCCTTTTAATTTAGGTACTTTTATGAAGTATTTTTATAAAAAGTACTTTTTTTTTAAATATACTTTCCTAAAGGTATCAATTTTTAATATATATTAATTTTTAAAAGCATGTTTTGTCAATTTTTTTTAACATATAATTTTCCCTAGAGATGGGTTTTATAAAAACTAATTTTGTTCAGATTTATTTTCTTAAAAGGTAAATTTTGAACATTTTTTTTTAATCACTGTTTTTAAAAGTGCTTTTGTGAAAATATATTCTGGGAAGAATTGCTTTTGGAGAGTTGCTCTTCTTTTGTAGATTAATTACCTTCAAAGTTCTTTTATTAAGGGTACTCTTAAAAAAGTACTTTTATAAAACGTCTTTTTTTAAATAACTTTAAAAAAGTAATTTCTTTAAATAAATATAAATATTGTTGAAAAATAATTTGCTTTAGTTTTTTTATAACGGAGTATGCAAAGATGTTCCTTCATTTTTTTTTTTTTTTTTTTGGTTCTTTTTGAAATCGTAAGCGCTGTTTAGTGCGAAGCTTAACTTTTCTTTAAAGATTTTTTATTTTAAAAGTCCTTTTAATTAAGGTACTTCGTAGAAAGTATTTTTATAAAAAGTACCTTTTTTAAATAAAAATTTTTGAAGCTAACAATTTTTATTGCATATATATAATTTTTATAAATATGTTTTTTATTTTCTTTAAGATAATATTCGCAAAGATGTGTTTCCTAAAAGTTACTTTTTCTCCTTTCCAGAAAGTAAAATTTTAAAAGGCACATTTATCAAAATCACAGTTTTAAAAAGTACTTTTTTGAAATTATACCCTTGGAAGAATTTATTAATGAAAGATTTACATTTTCATAGAGTAATCACCTTCAAAGTCTTTTTATTAAGGATACGTTTAAAAAAGTACTTTTGAAAAACGTACTTTATAAAATGTCTTTTATAGAATGTAATTTCTTTATTAACTTTTTTCAATGCTAATTTTATTAAAAAATCATGTAAAAAGTGTTTTTTTTTAGTTTAATGTTTTTTACCGAACTGTGCAAAGATAAGGACATCTTTTAAGGGTACTTTTTGAAATCATAAATTTTTAAGAACTGTGTAGTTAAGGCTGAACTTTTTCTTTAAATTATAAAAATCCTTTTAATTACTTTATATAGTGTTTTTCTGTAAGAATTTTTTAAAGTGTACCTTTAAAAGGTTTGGTACTTTTTTTTAAGTAAAAGTTTGAAAAAATTAAATGGTCAAAGGAATATTTTTTCGACTAACGCTTTTTAATTTTTTTTTAAATTTATTTGAAGATAGTTATTAAACGAAAGTGCATCTGTAAAAAGTATTAAAAAATCTTATCAAGAAAATATTTTTCCAAAAGGTACCCCTACAAAGGAATTATTATTTTCTTGACAATTATTTTGCTAAAATTATTTTCTTGGAATTTCTTAGAAATGTTTTTTTTGCAGGCCTTTTTTAAATAATTGATTTAATTACTTACTTACTTACAAGTACTTTTTACGTATTCTTTTAGGCGGTACCTTTAAGCAACTTACGTTAATCTCTTAAAAATTTTAAAACATTTAGAACTGTTTTCCTTAGACTTACATTATTAGAGAACTGTTTACACTTCATTTTAACTTATCAATCAAATTTGTGTAAAATAAAATTTTCCATCATCATATAACAATTTTTAGTCATGTATTCACCGCTGTGTAAAAAGGTTTCATTTTTATTAATATTAATATTATTTTCAAACAGCTATGTTAACATTATTTAATAAGATAAACTCGCTAACACGAACAACCCAAAGGCCAGTGAAGCAAATAACCAATTATGCCAGCTAACAAAAGTCAAAAGATTATCAATAAAATAATGTTTCTGCCAGAACGCTACCTTAAAAAAAACCGGAATATTCAATAGCAAGACATCTGTGGATCCCCTTTCATACAATTTGTTACGTTTATTACTTAAAGCTTGTCAAGACACAAAAGTATACCTCATTCTGGCAAATACACACAGGACATTGAATTACCTCAACACGTAAATTTTAAACAAAATGTTTTTTTTTCTTTTTATTTTTTGAATATCTTTAAATAGTCTTGTAAAAGTTGTTGGTAGCAAGCAACGTAGCTACCGTCATCATCAATAGCAACACCTTTCAAAAGACTACCAACTTAAAGTTTAGGCCCTTTAGATATACTTCCATTCAAACGTAAACACTAAAACCTTAACGAATTGTTTGTTTATTGAAAAATGATTACAAACTTTACAAACGACACGTCCGCACCGGCATCAATGGCACCTTCAAACGCAGCAACAACTACAACAATGAAATTTATATATTTTCATTATTATTATTCACATTGAACAAACTTCTAAAATATCTTTAACCCACGCAAAAGTATCTTTAGCAAAAATTTTTAATGTTTACAGCTCAATGGCATGGTAACGAGTTCTGGATAAATTGGAGGGAGTTAGAAGTTAAAATGCTTTTGAAATTGAGAATATTAAATTGAATTGAGCCTTAGGCTCACGTACCTTAATAATCAATGAGGCGTAAATAACATCCTGATCCTTTTAATGTGAAAAATTAGACAAAGGCAAAAAAAAATCTAGGAATAAAAATAAAATGATTTATTAGAAATTCTTTTTGTACAACGAATATTTTTAAATTTTCTCTATGGTTTCATTGATTATTTTTATAGAAACTCAAGACCATTTACCTGTCGCTGCTTTAGTCAAATTAAAATAGAATAAATTACTATCTTAATAATTACAATGGTGGATTAATAATTGTTGACTTTTAACTAAATTATTTAATAATGTATATTAAAGAATTTTTTTTTTGCTTTTACTAATTAAATCAAGGAAAATAGAGAATGTAAAATTAAAAATGTCTACATAACACCCTTTAATTTTGCTTAAATACAACTGCAGTAAGTAATTGCCCCAATCGGCTTATGTCTGGAGGCGAAGCAATACAATTTTTAAGACGATCATCTCACTTCGTTTTATTGTTCTATTAACTTCTTAAGCCACGTTACGCACAATTCACAAACTGCGTGTGTGCTCTTAATTGGGTGGTACAACGCTTGGTTAAACGTGTGTGACCTCTATCACTTCTTTAATGAATGTCGTAGTTGGAAAATGAAGAAATTTAGGTTGATCTGTTTTCTGCTTTTTATATATATATATATATATATATTTTATTTTATTTATTTTTATTTGAAATATACTCTTACTTTAGTATAAATAAATCTAACGAATGGCTTGTTTGTACTTAACACAGCATACAATAGTTAATTTAAATCAAAAGAGTACGTTAACTAATCTGTCCAGCGTGAACGGTTTTTATCATTTGTTTTTGAAAATTTTTAGCGTCTGCCTGTTAGGGTTCATAAAAATTAGGTCATATATTGAAATATCTTATTATCTTCATCTTAAATTTTAATTTTTATATTTGTTTTTTTTTTAAGGCACAACTGGTAATAAGTTTCAAATGAATCTTCTCTGTGAAAACACCCTTTAATTTTCAGTGTTTCAAGGTATTTGTTACTTTTCTCTATAGCAATACATAGAAATGTTAAGCCACGGTTTAATAGATGACCTTCATATATATCAAAATCGCTGTCTCTAAGGAAACATCTCTTTATCTTTAAACTTATTGTTCACTATAACTTTTTATAGTGGATATATTTTCATATACTCCACGTAACGTCTAAATTAATAAATGATGTGGTCGAAAAACTAAAGCCATATGCCTTAAAATCACGTCTCTGTAGATACACCCTTTATATTTTAGTCTTATTTTTATAGTTTTATACATTCTATTCAAGCGCACATAAAAAACTTAAACACTAACTATTGCCGTTAAAAACAACACGACGTACGTAAAAACTACGTCATTAATAGGACCCCCTTAATTTTTTTAATTTATTTTGTGTTTTTGTGTATACGTGCTTATAAGTATATACCCTGGTAGATATAATATTAAATTTTATAAAAACTTATATCGTTTTGATACTTAATCAGAAATTTTTTCTCGCAAGCTGTATTTTTGTGAATTTGAGTCCTTGTAGCAGCTTTTTCACTTTGTTTGTGTAAGGCAATGTGCAGCACACATTGGCTTTTTTCATTTGGAGCATTCTTGCGGAGTAGCTCTCTTTCTTTTAGAGTCGTGGTATCACATGTAGCAGCCAAATGCCAACGTCTTGTTGGTCTTTTGGTTGAGTTTGTTGATAGCATTTTGCCCATTGTGTCAACGCCTTCCTTAGTTTTATTGTAATATTAAATAATTCCAGGCTTCTGCTTTAAGCCTGTAAACCAGAGTCGCGATGCATAGATGAAAGTAAAACTATCGCCTTTCCCTTTGGAAATAGGAACATAGGAAGTCATTGTTTAATTCGGACCTAATCCAAATTCACTCGAAAATAATTGTCAATTTTTGGAGGCCTTGAACTGTTCGCGCATATATCATTTGTTTTCCTTTAGAGTTCAAGCAATGATAGTGAATTAAAAAAATTATTTACCATTACATTTCGTGCGGAATTTTTGTAAAGAGAAACTAAATACTTCACGATGCGTTCACGTCTCTACAAGTAGCCTCTTTTCCGATGTATGTTTGTCCATTTAGGGGATATGTAGTTTGTGAATCGCAAGCCCACTAAATTTGTTTACCATACTTTGCTAGTTTGCAAGGTAGATATTGAGTGAACTTTGTGCGATCTCGATAACCATATAGCTGCTCCTCAACAGTTATGCATTCATAAGGTCGAAAATAAGTTTTCAAATTTGAGTTTATCATTTTAAATGTATCTCTTATTGGAGCTACTTTATCTGCAGACTAGCGAGCAACTCGTGTCATATGATTCTTGAAACAAATAAAACGTAAAAGTTGTTGGAATCGATTAATATACATATATAAAGTGGAAAATATTTCTGCTTCCAAAGCTTACTTAACTTTTATTTTGAGGATTTTTGAGAGCCCATCGCAAGCAAAATTCCTAGGAAGTTTGTGAACTCAATGCCGGAAATTTTAGTCCATGTCAGAGGGTGTTTGTCAGGATTTTTGGCATTCCCAGGATTAAAGAAGTCTTCAGCTTTCTTGTTTGAAAGTCTGTTGATTTAGTCTCTTATCGGAGAGCTTTAAATTCAAAAAAATTTTTCAATGGAGATAAGTTTTTATTAATTGATGGGAGGCCACATTCCAGATGAGTCATGAATAATATTGTGGGCTCGTTGACGTATAAAAGTATTAAAGTTTTTATACCATTTGGTTCCATCTAAGCTAGTAAAAGAGTTATTATTTGTGTTAAAAGCTGCTGCTTCATTATCACTTTCATCACTATCGGATTCGATATCACTATTGAGCTAAATACTATATATACCATATATATGCTGCACTAATAAGATATTTCGATAAAAAAAAATGTACATACATAAAAATCGAACATTAATTTAATGTAAAAATTCATTATCTACCCAGGTAGATACCATGAATTCACATACAAAAACGTCTTCATTAAAGCGAATGCTAAAAAATAGCAATATTTTTTTGAAGACCCTTTAATTTGTACTATTTACTGTTCAAACGAATATAGCAGTACAGCTTCTGTGAACAAATAAAAGATAGGGCTATAACATATGGACAGTCGGACAACCAATGTAGGAAAAAGAATAGGGTAACGTTTTCATCCTTTAGGTACAAGACTCTCAAAATTTTTATTTTCATGTGAGAGAAAATTTTTTCGGATGACAGTGACATATAAATCACTGCTTATATGAACGTTACTGTTATAGTTGGGAATATGTGCTGAAGAACAGTGATAGATAAAAAGCATAATTTCTCAAAACACTGCATTATTTCTATTAGAAAATGTGATGCATCACTGATAAGTCAACCTTTTTTTATTTACTTATTATTTAAAATTGTTGACGATTTAATATCGTTGAAAGATACCGAAAAAGGAAGGCACCGTAATTGCAAATAAACCAATACATATAAAAAACTTGTTGCCAAGCTGAAGACAGCCCATATGCTTACAATCTAAGCTACGGCATCCTTTCTTCACAAGATATTAATCTTCCTTAATTGTGCTTGATTTCTTCAAATATAAATTTGGTCCTCATGAAATCTTAATTATTTGAAATTAAAAAGTGCAACGTGTTACTGTGAGGATATTATGTCCATATGAGAAGTTCTGTTCATATATCTCATCAGTGTATTCTACCATAATTTTGTACAAGAGTTGTATATGTCAAGCCAAATTGTTTGAATAAGAACGATATTCAACCAAACAAGCTAAAATACATATAACAAAAACCCTTTATTCAAATACAGAGTAACTGTTGCGGGACTATTTTAATGTTTTCTTTTATTTTTCTACATAAAGTTGCCACTGGAAACTATTTATATGTATTTGAAAGTTTTAATGAAAAAACAAAAAATATATATATATTAATTTAAAAATTTATTATTTTAGATGTTTTTCTTTTTTTAATTCTGTCATTCAATTTGAAACATCGGCAATATTCATTTCCGAACCCATTAAGTATATATATTCTGAGTTCTTATGCATAGCGAAGTCGATTAAGCAATGTGTCTGTTTGTCCGTATTCGTATTGAAAGCAGCTTTGCCAAGGCACTGGATGAGCAAGAGAAATTATAAATACTCCAGTTATCATAGACATAGTTTCGAAAATTTTGCTATTAAAAATCAGTAAGTTCGATCCACGTCCTTCGAGGCACCAAGCGAAACAAAATGTAAACCTCTAATTTTTCCATATTTTTGTTTTATTTAAAATTTTTCTTTGTATTCCTGTAGTTGGTTGTGCTTATAATAAAAAATTAATAAAAAAGATAAAAAAAAAATTTGTTGAGCTTTCACCTGATACAGCAACCTTTTTAAATACTGAGTTTGGACAACAACTCTTAGCAAAATTTACAATGATAGAAAGAATTTTTTGTGCCGATTTTTATTAAAGCTCCTTAATAGGAAATCTGCAGTAGTGCACATGTGTTTATACAAAGATAATGTAGGGCATAAAAGATTTGTCATGGTCGAATATAGCACTCTTACTCGTTTATGTTATACGATGTACAGACAAGTTTTCTTAATTGAGTTAATTTTAGTTTAATTGCACAATTTAATTTAGTGTCCACACATGCTCCATTAAATTTATTCAATTAGCACAAGGCGTATTTTTTTTACTAGGTGTTTCGCCCGCTCAGTTGATTTCTCTATTTATTACAAAAAAAGCATGACTTTTGGTTTTTCCTTTGAATTTGGATGTGTCAAAAGCCATTTTCGTATTAGCCGCCAAACTCTTCCTCTTTAATTCATCGCTATTTAAAAGAGACCCTTGTTAAATTATAATAAAATAAAAAATAATTTTAATTTGTTTTGAATTTTTATTAACTTATACCGCATTTACACTATGCAATTTTTCATGAAACTAGCATGAAATTTTTGTTTGTTTGTGAAGCAGGAGGAGTAAGCAATATGGTATTGATTGAATTTTGAGGGGATGTTACTGTTGCTAGTGTTAACTTTTAGATATCGTATAACGCTATAACTTAAATAGAAAATTGAGAAAAAAATGCCTCAAAAAATTGCATGGTGTAAATACGGACTTACTTTTATCACCGCTTGGCATTTTCTTTTTATTTGTTTGTTTATATTTTGTACTTGCAGCTTGTCATCTTTATGAATTTTTGCTTCTCACTGAACTTAGGTCCCAGTAAACATACAAGTTTACATTTCAAATTGTATTCAATTAGTGATGCAATTAATTACTAATTGCTCAATTTATTAATTTACTTCTTATATGGTAAATTGAGCTCAATTAAGGCTTGAAGTGCGTAAATTCCTTAATTGCGCAATTAAAGCGTATGTATGAACAGAATCTATGTTATTGCGCCAACCATTCAATACCATTAAAGGTTTTTTTTTGTGGATAACCTCCAGAGTGATTCCATTTTAAAGACCATTGAAACGGCTTCATAACAGACTCAAGCTTTTTCTTATTATGGTAATGATTTTTACACAAGTCTTTAAATTATTAATAGAATACCTAACTTATATTTCTTCACTCTTCACAATAATCAGTCTGATTTTTTTTTTTTTTTACCAAAATCTCGATTTTTAACAATGACGACGACAAAGAAAATGCAAAAGTGCACATCAGGATTCCAATAAATATAATAACTGGTCGATGACAGATGCCGTGGTTGTAACTAAAAACGAGAAATTTTTTAGATGCCTTCTTTTGTTTTATAGCCTTGTATGTTTTAACTGTCAGAATAAATAAACTTTAATAATTTTCTTTCAAAAAAACCTAAATCTTAATGTAAATTTCTCAAGAATTCTACAAATTTGAAATTAAAGTTTTTTTTTGGATATTTTATTTTTCGTTATTTTTTTATTTTCAATTATATTTATGTATATACATTTTAATAAACAATGTAACACAGAGTACTATATTATGCCCTTTTAAAAAGTCCTTAAAAGAATTAACATTTCCTTCATTTAGTTCAAAGTTGCTTTTTTGATAAAGCAAATCTATTATAATTAATTTGATTTAATTTTATTAAAAAAAAACACAAAACAATTTCAGTCACACAATAAAGCAATACTTTGCTTTGTTAGCCACTACAAAATATAATAAATAATTTTAAATAAAACGTTTTATTAAGGGTTTGTTAGTTGTTTCTTTTTTTCCTTAAATAAAGAAATAAAGAAGGAATTTGTTTTTATTTAACATTTTTGTAAGACATAATTTCTACTCGAAAAATTCAACTGATGTTATCGTTTACGGACTCACACAATTTTAAAATGTTTGTTTTTTGTTCAAGTGTACTGCTGTGTGGATATGTACATCTGTTTGTGTTTTTGTTTTGGTTACTGGTGAATGTTTTGGTATGTTACTGTGTGTAAAATAAAGGACATTCCATAAAAATTAATTAGAATCAGATATGTGTTTTATTCTTATTAAAATATACTAATGCTCTTCTTCAAATACTTAGCGTGACAACTTTGGTAGCACTCAAGTTTTAATAAAAAAAATCTTGGAAGATTTGCAGTCAGAAAAAAATTCAAAATATTTTTATATAATCAAATTACAGTCATCTTCTTTTACACAGGCTGGATTAGAGTTAATCCAGTTTGTGATAATTTATCAGTGTGCCTTTAATCTAATGTCTCTTAATGTTTTAACAGCATGTTGCTTTTGTTTGGTACTGCACACAGCTTCTTAAACCATTTGTTCCTTCAAAAAGTGTGTTGCTTGTTTGCAAGTTGTGTTATTTTGTTATTTTGCTATTTTTTTTTTTTTTTTTTGTTTCCAATTGAAACTCAAGTGGCAATTCATTTGCGCTTAATTTCTGACATTTTGTTATGCTTTTGCAGACATAAATACACTTGAGATAAAAATGATTTAATTTTTTCTTGCTTTTCATATCCTTTTTTTAATTTTGTTGTTATTCCCCATTAAATATTACTTATATCTGAAGGACCACATTCTTTATAAAAAATATGTAAACAGGGGAAATTATTTTTTGTTTCGCTATAATTTTGCGAAATTTTAAAACATTTTTTTTTAAGAATTAATTTATTTTTGATTAGGGTAGAAAGAAATTAAGCTGCATTTCTGTATTAATAGAATATTTAAACAAAAAAAGGTCTGCTCTAATTATTTTTTTTAAGTTTTTTTAGACAAATGATTACAGAATTCAACGTGAAAAAGTTTTAGCTTTCAAGGTAATTGAAGGACTTAAGAATGATTAAAAAAATGCCAACAGTAATTCTATATCGATCAGATAATCGTTGTGCAGAGACGGACGATTTTTGCTGCTTTCAGACGACATGTTTTTTTAATATGAAATGTTACTTTACAAATACAAATACTTATGTCATATTTGTAAATTAAGAGACGAATTAAATAATAACTACTACTATTACTATTACTACTACTACTACTACTAATTATATCCGACATAACATTTTTTGTGTTGAAAACAACTAAAAATGTTTTGTCAGAACAAAATAGAATGCACTAGAATGATGGCCGACACATTAAATTTCAGGCAACAGATAATAAAAAGTAAAAGATGGTCTACAAATGTTACGGTACTTTCGTTTGGGAGTCCGACTTGCTCTTGGCTGATTTATTTTATAGGCGAAGTGAAAAATTTAATAATTTGGACTTAGAAAATAAATATGGTTGCCTCCATACGAGGTAATTAATTATTATTCCATCATTAAAAAAAACTGGAACTGTTTAGTTGTTTTAATTTTCTGGGAATTACTTAGTTAAAAAATACTATAAGTGAACCAGGAGTTATTAAAACTGGAATAATGTACTTAGATAGCGTTAATATTAAGTTTATAGGAGTTTCTTCAAAAATGTTTATTTTTTTGCAACAAATGATTTCGTGATATTTCCAAAAAAACTAAATTAAGGCTGGAGAAACGTTACGAGAAAATAAATGGAACAACAGATTATTGTAGGAAATCAGACCGACATGACCATTGATTCATTTAATCCTAAATTTCTTATGACTGTATTTATTTAACAAATAAAAATTTTGTACATTATGTAAGTGTTAAGTGTTAAGCCAATCACAATAAAAATATAAGTTAAAGAGGAATTTCCAAAAAAAAAGGGGACAATTAAACTAATTAAAAAAGGATAAACTTAAAACAAACTACACACTAAAGAAACGAAACAAAATGTAACAAAAGTTAACAAAATAAATAAATAAAAAAATTAGCTGTGTTACTCGTATAAACTGTATCAACAATATCTAAAGAATTAACTTTTTTATGATAAAATAGCAGGTCTGTACACACATGACGAAGCCCAGCTTCACAAAGGGTCAACAAATCCACTGGAGAAAGGTATTTAGCTATCTGTCACTAGTTCTAGAGAAACACTCCCTAACCAAGACATTTTCTGCAGATCGCGCACCTTCCAGAAATTCAAAAGCCTTCGCGACCGTAAACAAGTCTATTCGGCCAAAATCGATTTCACTATATATACAGCTACAAGAGGGCCTACGGAAATCTCCGTTGTGCACTACATATATATGACATATGCATGTCAGGGTCAAAATAATCTGCAATATAACAATATAGCTATATCGCTATCCCCTTTAAAGTTTAACAGTGATTTTTATACAAATTTTGTTTAGAAATCCTATGTCTAAAAAATTGATTAAATGAGAACGGCAATCAATTAACAGAGTAGAAATTCTTGCAGTTACCATTTATATTGTATATCATATTTATTTTTCTTTCAATCTTCTGTTAATTTTTAATATTATCTTAAATCCCATTAATAATTGTGCCCATAATATGAATGGTCTAAGTCAAAATTAAAGAAAAAAATGAATTTACCAGTTATTTTCATACCACATTCTTTTAGACTAAATTTATTGAATGAAATTTTTACGAAATTGTCAAAAATCAACCATTAGATAGTGGTTGTCACATAATGTAAAAATATTTTTTAATTTATTCAAATGCATTTCATTCAATATTTCGAAATAAGAAATATATGACTTCGACTGCTTTCATAACGATCGGCAGAATTTGTGACAGCATATAAGAAAAATTTTTAGTTTGAAAATAACTGCCACACAAAGTAAATGTGTATATAATATTCAATTACATTTCATATTTATATTCCGGGTAAGCTTACGCAGATATTAAAGTCTAAACGAAATTATGTTTGCTCAATTTTATTTATACTCTCAACTATAATCTTTGAGTTTTAGCGAATACAGAACGTAGAAGTTGTAAAATTTTGTTTTTTACTTTTGATATATTCTGGCAACTACGCATTAGATTTCAATACATTTCAGACAAATACACTTTTTTTTTTTTTACAAGAGAAGTAGCACTTCAGGCATCAATACCTACTTAGTTCGCAACCGTGCTACATTCTTTAGGAAAGGGATAGATGAGAGAGAAGAAAGGTGGTGAAAGCAGATAGATATAGCCATTTTATTAATTATTTTACTTCGCCGGCGAATATGCTATAGAGAAGTACCGACGAAGGAGGCTGCATGTTTTAATTTTAGATCTGAATATGTATATATACCATTAAACAGAAAAAACATTTTTATTTTTTGACTACCGCAAGGATTGAACCCAGGGCAGCTGGTTTGTAGTCAACGTGTTTACTACGTTTAGACTACGGCAGCCTTGGTCAGAAAACTCAAATGCAATAGTCTCAAAAATAAATTTTACATAAAACATTTTATAATGTTTTTACCTTCTACTGTATATTTACAATTATGTGAGTTAAGTCCTTTTAACATAATAACAATAGTCTGTAGAAATGTAATGATATTAAAGTTACTTGTTTAAACACATTAACCTAAAATGAGCGAAGCATTTAACAAAAGGACACAGGTACTACTCCTCATCGATAATAATTTTTAGTGAATTTAGTTAAAAATATTTATTTGCATCATTGTCTTTGGGTTTAAAAAAAATATGTGCTATAAGGCAGTTGCAGGATTCAAAACTTCGAATTGTATTTTATTAAATAAAACGTATTTGATTTACTAAACCTGTCCTTTAAAATAAACACAGATGCACTTATTTACACACATTATAACATAAATGAATAAAAAGAATTGTTTAAGTATCGCAATAAATTTAACAACTATAATATTTTATATTTTATTCTTTTTATTTGCAATACGTGCAAATAAATCTATATTTTTACATACAAAATTATTAACAGCTATAAAAGCCAACAGGGGAAATAATAAATAAAAAAAAAATATTAGAATACTTCTAACAATGGCCATTAGTCAATCTAAGTAAAACCGATTTTATCCTTACATGTGAAAATATGAATTGAAATACAAAAAGGGGAAAACGTTTGTGAAAATGTTGTCTTTTAATAAAAAATATATGAAATCTATTGCTGACAAATTGTAACAACAATAGCAATAACAGTAGTTATTTGGTTGCCAGCACTTTTGTTTGTCAAAATAATAATAACAAACAATAAAACTAACAACAACTTCGAAATGCAATTCATAGGAACAATTTGCAAAAGTAAACACAAATGGAATGAAAACTAAGGCAAGCGATTGATCACAGGCATCAAAACCGTCATTATCGTTGTCATCATGGTCAATATTACATTTAATCAAAATTGTACTGCATCACACAACTCATATTTGAGTTTAAAACGAAGGTCCATTCATGGATATGTTTGCATAAATATGTACGTATGGACGTACAATAATAAATATCTGTCTATAGAAAAAATTCACATGTGGTTCAAAATATACAGCGATGGACGTAGAAATAGTACTTGGTTTAAATAATTTCCTTATTTCATTCTTAACCCGCTCGTGCTTTTATAAATACTTTAAATAATTTTTTTTATTTTAAAAATAGGCCGGAATGAAGGCTTTGCCTGGAAAAAACCTATTTAAAAATTGCTTTAAAAGGAACTATTTAAAAAGGTACCTTTATGGTTCTGTCGTACACTAAATATAACATTCACTAACACAAATACATTTAATATGCTAACCAACACACTTTTACTAATACAAAAAATATTTTCATTTAAATATCGCACACCTAGTTTAAAAATGACACAACTTAAAATTTTAACTTTTCAGAAATCGTAAAAAAGCTGTTTTTGACGTGAATAAAAATGTTTAAAAATATTTATGCAGTAGATAATGAACAATTTAATTAAATATTGAGTTCAGTCACTTTTAAACTATGTGTGCGATATTTACAATTAAGTATTTTTTTATAGTTATTTTCAGAGCATAAATTAAGAAACAAGATTGCGCATTGCGCAGGTCCGGTAGTTTTTTATACAGCTGTCTCTCTCTTGTGTGTGACGTAGTCATAGAATATTTTTTGTAAACAAACTTCATTTGTGTATGAAAAGTGCAACAGAATTAAAGTAAAATCAGTGAAAATTTATTGAATATGAAAAATAAAAATAAAAAAATGAGTTAACCGAATTAGAGAATGATGGTCTCGAAAACCTCGCAGGCTATATTTGCCACAAACTTAAAAATTATATCCCAGATACTGCAGTGGAAAAAAACGAAGAAGGTCCATCGTATTCGTGGGTTGATCATGTATCTGTAGGCGGACTAACAAAGCCAATACCTGGAGCTATGAAACACATTGAAGAACTGAACCAAATATTTCAAAAATAATAAAGACGGTCTTCTCATTAAACAAGATTTTGTAAAAGATTTAACTTAGCCGGCTCATCATATTAAATGTGATGAAAAAATAAAGAAAGTTATTTTTAAAATAAAAAAATATATTTTAAGTTACGAAAACTTAATGCGGAGCTTAAAGACTATAGCAGAACCAAAGAAAAATTAAATAAAACAAAAAATTAATTAATTTTTTAATTTTATTTTAAAAACAAATTTATTTTACTTTCAGCTATTTGGCATTACGGTCATTACTACTCGTAGTAATTATATATGTATTTCCTTTATAAAAAGATTAATTTAGAATACCCCAATTAATAATTTTTTGTAAGAATTTTTATATAAGACAAAACTTAAAATTTTGGTAGCTTGAAATAGCTCTTCTTCTTCTCGGGCTTCACGCCCAAACAAAAAATTTTTACTCGAGTATATCTTTTTTCATCCCATTTAAAATTTTGTTCATATCGATGCACCCGTTTAGAAGTTATGCAATTATTTCCAGTTTTGCGCCAAAAATCTCCTACACTTTCTTACAACAAACACTTATTTTTATTCTACTGTGACGTAGATGCGCTGTAGAAAAAATTTTTTAACGGCTGAATGCGCAATCTTGTTTTCTTGGATTATGTTTCCAGAGTACTGATATGCTCTCTAGCTTCTCACATTTGAAAGATCGATGGGACATTTTAGTTTTGTTACTTCTTTCATAAATGTGTGAGAAGCTGATAATGTTTTAGTTTATTCAATTATGAATGTGATGATGTATTTCTTTTTTTTTTCTTTCTAATTGAAAGTGAAAAAATGAAAAAAAAGATATTTTTATCGTGCTCATTTATGAGAAATTAAAATTCTAAAAGTTTTTCATCAGTAAAAAGATCGTAGAAATATTTTTTACATTAAGCGTTCCCGTCTGTGTATATACGCATATTTTTATGTTATACTGCCGGCGTATAAACGCGTATGTTAAATTTGTTTTTATTTTTATTTTTATTTTTTTTTTTTGATCTATTAGTGCTTAGTATATTCTTTGGTGACCCTTCCAAATACATATTTTGCATAATTGCTTAAGCTTATTTATTTCTAGTGTATCCGTTGAATTCAGTCTTTCGTATTAAGAATAGCAACTCAATAAGTGTGAAAGTTTGCTTAGTTTCCTGGTTTGAATTATTTTTCAATTTGTTTAAAATTTCATATGCTTTAAGCAAATTATCCTAAAAAAGTTTTTTTTAAATTTTTGTAGATAGATGCAGAGTACTGCTTCAACTAAATAACGGAACACAAGAATAAATTATTGTTAATTTTTTAGAGATTTTTCCTAGTCCAATTATAATATTGTCTTTTATAATACTCATTTTCTTTATTTTTCACCATTAATTGCATCAATGCTAATACATACGTACTTTCATGTGGGATCGTAGGCAGACAATTTTTTTTATTGCTCGTTAGTGACCGTGAAAAAGAAAAAAATTATTTTTTCTCATTTATGAGAAACTTCATTAATCTCATCTTTGAATGCTCATAAATGGGAAGTTTCCAACGCTAAAAAATTCTTCACATTCGTTTATGAAAAGCAGCATTAATGAGAATGATGCTAATTATCCCTTATCATATATGAATGCTTAAAAACGAATGAGACACACTCATTCATGTGTTAGCGTAGTAAGTAAAATTTTTTGGTGGTCCTTTATAAACATGAAAAATAAAAAAAAGTAAAAAAACGTAAAAATCTCTTTTATTAAAAATATCATAAAATTTATAATTGAATGCTTATAAAAAAACGTTGACCTCTTGTTATTTCATTAAAGAGTTCTTTCTGAATATTTCCTTTTTTTAAATAACGTGGCAGTAATCTGTTTTTCTTAAAAAATACATTAAACGCGTTTTCATTAGTTGTTAGAGTAATGTAACTTGCTTCAAATGTATTTTCGTATAACATTAATATTTAGTTCTGCTTTTTTAAACCATACTGTTGGCGTGTGTTCGTGTGCGCCATAAACCACTAATCATGCCAGAAAAAACTTTGATATTGGTTTTTGTTGAATACTAAATATAACATTCACTTAAACAAATACATTTCAAATGCTAACAAACTTGTATGAATATAAAAAAAAAATATTTTCATTTAGATATTTATGGTAAAGTATTTGTCTGATACTGGTACAAATGAAGCCATGCAATGAATGATTTCTATCACCATATATTTGTTTGCAATAAAAGTGAAGTCATTTCATATAAAACTTTGTCGGTATATATACACAGTGTGTGTACACTCACACACATTTATGTATATATGTATGACTTGGCACAATTGCTCGAAACTGTGACAGGCAAATTTATTCTTTAGGTGGCGAGTTGCGTGGTTCTATTTATTTGTGGGAATATAATATGTTCCACTCCTTCTCATGCACATGTTTTTCTCTATCACTTAAAATCATCAGCAATAAAATTAAAATAGAAATTTAAAATTATAAAATAAAACTGTCAAATGTGTATGAATAAGATATGGCCCTCTAAAAATAATTTTACTAATAGGACACCTTTCAAATTTAATTTTTATAGCAGTCGTAACAGTCATACTCTACTTAAATTTCAAGCATCTTCATCTCTCAATACATTTAGCGGTATAAAGCAAGGATGTCTTCTCTCTTCGCTCCTTTTTATCAGAAGCCTTGTGATGCCGACGATACGGTCATGCAGAAAACGGTTGATGACCTCTCCTAAAGAGCAAAACAATTCGGGTTACAAATAACGCAGCATAAACAAAGTGCATCGCAGTAAAAGGCAGTCTAATTGAACATGTGGTTAGCTTTTGCTATCTCGGAAGCAACGTCACAACGGATAGAGGCGCAATTGAAGACGTAGATATGCGAAAACTTAAACTAAGGGTGGAGTATTACAATCTGAGAAAAGTCTGGAAATTTAACGCCCTTTCGTCAAAAACCGAAATACATTTATACCAGTATAAATTCTTTACTTCACTAAACATGGTTGGTAAAGCAAACCATTAAACGTAAATTGCAAAGCTTCACAAACAGAAGCTTGCGCAAATACTTTAAAATATGGTTGGCAAAAATTATATCAAATGAACAACTACTGCAGGTCTCTAAACAGGAAGACATCAATATGAAAACAAAAACAAAAAAATACCACTGACTATGTCACACTCTCCGTAAGCCATACGACGAAATATGCCACACGGAACACGGCAATGGAACCTACAAGGCGCATGCTCGTGTAGAAGACTGAAGACTATCTGGAGAAAAATTATTTTTCTGGAAACAAACTAAGAATCATCACAACAGACAGAAAAGAATGGAGATTCTATGTAAACAGCTTATGTACCTGATTTGATGCTAATATTTATAAAGCGGAAATATTTTTACATGTTCCGTATGAATTCTATATGTCTGCATGTTACAGTTAAAAGCCAAAACCATATAAGTGAAAATCACGTCAATATTTAATTTAACGTTTTATTTATTCTACTTTTTGCTAAAGCGCTTAAAATTTTACAGACACTGTAAATTTAAGTTTATATAATTTTAGATAATTTTTTTTGTTGTTTTTAAAAAATATTTACAAATTAATGTGAGTTTAACACGAATTAATCAATTCTGTTAATTTGTTGAAAAATTAAATAAATACTTTTTGAACGAATCATATTCTGGACGTTTAATTTTGTGTCGCTTTTTCCAGTCTTGCTGGCCGTATGCCACGAATAACACTTATAAGGTTGACCTCTAAGAAGTTAATTGTTATTTCACATTTTCCAACAAGAAATAATCCAGAGGTGTCAAATCACAAGGCCTTGCAGGCCAATTGACAGCTTCATTTCTTGAAATTAGCTTTAGTTTTTATAAAACGATTTTTGCGATCGCCGTACGCCAAGTTGAGGCCATATTTTCAAATAAAAATGCTTTGCTCATGGTGCGGTATATTGACCGTAGAAATCAAAAATTGAGTGCAGACAACTCTTTTACAGTTAGTCTTTTCTTAAGCCCTATCGGGATTAAAAAAAAAACATAAACAAGTAATTAAAACAATAATTAAACTTACAAATAATTTTAAATAAAAGCTTTTTTTAATACCAATTTTTCGGAATTTATTTGTGCGACTGACTTTCTTAAAAAGGTTAAAAGATCACTTGCCTATGTGTATTGTGATTTAAATAGTTAAATGTTAAGCTTCACCCCAGAAATTCTTACTCAGCAAAAAATTAGACATTACCTTAAAGAGTACTTGCCATATAATGACTTACTTTTGGGATTGCGCTTACAAAACACATTACATTAGTTGCCAAAAAAGGAAGAAGTAATGGAACTAGTTCTTTATGTTAAAAGAGACTACAGTACTAATGCTACTCATTATTTCCTACAATTATTAATGTAATCGATTCTCAGTAATTGATTATAAAAGTTTCATTGTTAAAATCATTAAGTTGGCAATCTAGTTGGGAAGTACTTCTGCCAAAAATGCTTAATTCCACACTTGATTACCTTTTCAAAAATTTTTTGCTGGATAGTTTATTTAAAATATTTGTGAGATATATGTGTTTCCTAAGTAAGCAGTAGCAAAATCGCCATTAAGACGCGCTCAATATTCTCTATTGCTGATTTAATTATTTAATCAGGATGAAAAATAGCAAAATATTTTTTTTTAATTAATCCATTTAATATAAGATTCTAGGTATTTAATTTGATTAAATAATATGCACAGAGCATAGAAAAAAATTATCGTATTGTTTTGTGATATTTTATTTTTCATTTGTATAGAAGAGCCGAAAAAAAGTCAGCCGTACAATGTATATAAAGAAAATTAAAGTCATTGCTATTACTTTATTGTTTGGACAGAAATCTTTACTTTATTTAAACTATTTGTGAGAAGTTTCCCGCAGAGCTAAGTAAGCGGTAGCGTAATGGCCATCTAGAAGTGATTTTACCCTCAATTATTAATATCGGGGATTCAATCAATTAATCGGGATAAAAAATAGCTCGATATTGTTTGGAAAAAAAAAATAAAGAGATCCCTTCGTCTGTTAAGAAGCTAGTCACGAAAATTTCCCAGTATACCTTGAACATCTTTCATCATTCCTAACATATCATACTTTAGTGAATCTTCAGGGTCGTTTCATTACATTTTCTACTTTTCACAGAAGAGAACACTAATCCGATCCATGCAGGGCCACAATTTTTTATTTAACCTTGATGAGTTTGCAAATGACTTGTAATTTGAGCCCCGCTATCAGCGATGAAAGTCTTCTTTCAGTTACAGTTTGAGCTTGGTAAAGATAAGCATATTCTTAGGAGCTTTTTATTTTGTCTACTAAATAAGGAGCCATTTGCCTGTAAGAAAAGTTCTGGTGGTACTTTTGATAAAATAAATATCTTTTAGATAACTTACCACTGCTTTATAAAAAAAATTTAATCAGCTCCTATTAACACATTTACCTGTAGGGGTGTAAAAGCCTTTGGTAGAAACCATGGGCCTTACTAACGAGTTTTAATCGATGTCGAGTATGTATCAAGTTAATTGTGATTGATAATGTTTTAAGCACTTTTTAAGAACCTTAAAAATATTTCCATGTAAAATCTGTATTTTTTACTCAGCATAAATAAAATATTTTTATCTCTTTATAGAATTTACTTTTTTATTTAATTTATATTTACTGGCTTAAAATAAACGCACGACTTAACCAATTATATGTAACTCAAGTTAACATTCTCTTATATTAAATTAGTTTATCTAATACGAATATTAAGTAATATTAAGAAGTAATAACTACATTGTAAACACAATATTTTTACATTACAGATATTTTTCATAGACATTAGGTTTCATTAACTTATGAAATCTTTCACTTCAAAAATTTTTCTGTTTTGTCCACATCTTTTTAAAAGTGACGGTTTATTTCAATATGTGCATATTTATGACAAAAATCATTTTCAATCAATTTTAACAACAACAAAAACAACAAATGAAAATTTTAATTTAAAATATTATATGAATGCACTTGCTGTTGTTACTCCTGCATGTATTGCCAATGTTAGTTACGTTACAAGTTTTCTATTAAATCCATAACATTTGTCGTTTTGTGGGGATTAAATTGTAAACAACATCAACAATAATAAATCATATTTTCTATACAGTCTAGTGCAAAAATGTTTTCATAACACAATAAAAATAAAAATTACGCCATTCCGTGGCATTTCTTTCTAATTTAAAAATTCTTTCTTAAAAAAAACAACTCACATTAAATAATTAAGATATAAAACAGTAAGAAAGTAACTTATATATAAAACTAAAAAAACAAAAATATATAAAACTAAAAAAACTAAAAAAACAAAAAAAAAAAATCTTGAATTGGTACAGTTATTAATTAACACTCCTTTAAGTCTTTTCATTTGCTGCAGTAGTACTGTACATTTGAGTCATACCTTGGAAAACACATTTTGGAAGGGTAGCGCTTAAGCTATTATTGAAGCTAAGTCCATCCTGGACATGCTTATCTAAGCCAGATCTGTAGTTATTGATACAAAATTTTTAGATATAAAATGAAGTGTAATAACACATTTTTATTCACAAAGTCTAAAACAATTGTTGCCAGCTATTCTTCGCAAATTGATAATTTTTTATTTAAGAGATATAAAAACTAATTTGTTAAAACATGAAAAATCAAGTCTTCGTGGCTGACACAATTTACTCATTTAACTTAGAATCTTATGTTTCACAATATACAAAAAAACAACAAATAGGTATAGGTTGTATAAATTAACCCTTGTAGAGCCATTTTTTATTAAATAAAAATTCAATTTCCCTTTGAAATCAGAAGCTGAACTGTGGATATCGTAAGTAAATTAAAATTGATTTCCGGTTTACTTCATCATTTATTTTTTTTTCTTACAAATAATTATTTATTCGAAAGAAAGCAAGAAAAATTATAGATCAGTAATATGTAATGCTGCGTATTCGAGATCGCTACATCCTTCATCAGCATTCTTCGCATCTTCCTAACTTACATTTGTAAATAGTTATTTTTTTTTAATTTTTAGTAATTTAAATAATAAATGAACTTCGGCCGAAACTCAATTTTAATTAATTTTTATTAAAAGTTTTTAAGATAATTTTAAATAAGAAAAAAAAATTATCACTTTAAAAACACCTAGAATTTTTTTCAGAATTTTTAATTATTTTCTCGACCTTCATTTTTTGTTGTACACAGGCCCAACCTTCATGCACTTCGTTTTTGAGCGGTACTGATTCTCACTGCACATAACGAAAAGTGCAGTGAGAATCAGCAGTTTTTATCCATAAAATTTTGAAATGTAGCAGATAAAAGTAGACAGTCTAATAAAGAACAAAATCCTAAAAGTTGAATGTATAGTTGGTATATCTGTATGTGTATTTATGTCTGTGTTAACGAAAGCGTTTATTCATAAATACAATTGTATGCCAGAAAGAGCAAAATAGTTTGCTGTAAAGCAGTTGAGATTTTTGCTTGTGCATTTTACTTGTAGGTAAAGATTAAATCTACATGTCAATATATGTCAATATATGACATGTCAATATATACCACTGCCTTGAATTTATAATAATTTTACTTTGTCTTGCTTTTTATTTTCACACATTTCAAGGTTTTTTAATATATATTTTTTAATCCCGTTTTTTATGGCGTATAAAACCTCAACAACTACTTTAGTCTTTACAACACAAATACATGTAAGTAAACCTATGTTTCTGAGTCCTGAGCTGATAAAATGTACTATATATTGTTATGTGTATGTGTTAGTAGAATTCTATTTTAAAGCGGTTTACATAAAATATATTGCTAAGTTGTTGTTCATTGATGCGTTTCTTTATACAGCAACAACAAATACACCTACTCATTCACTTACAAAATGTAAACATACACCTCACACTCACACTCCCACAATACAAATACCCCTCCTTCAACATTTAGTGGCCTAAAGACCACTTTACCTCAATGTACATTATGTGTATGGTTCTGTTGTTATATATAGCTCACAAACACAAATTAAAGGATGTATGTCTGTACAACAAACTAAAATCTATTGAATGTTCATGTCACTTTTGATATTAAACATTAAAATGCATTATAAGCTTATGGCAAAAATTAAAAAAAAAAAATTATTAAAGACTTGAAAGAACACATACAAAAATAAATAAAGATTTGAAAACATTTATTTTAAATTATCGATCGAAGTGATATCTGTCATTTATGGTGTCGGTGTTATGGGCAAATTATTTATAATTGGATATTTCAATTTCAAGTGATTGACCAACGATAGAGGAAATGAGATAAGTGTGCGTAAGATAGTTTAACACACGCCTCTACAATCAGTTGAGCATTTTTTCAATTAAAATTAGGGTGATATATTTGAACGAAATACACACATGGTGGTAGAAATGTTTTTAATTAATTTAGGGTATTTGGTTGAGTAACTCAATTTTTAATTTAAAGAAACTAATCTAAATTAGTAATCTCCAACCAAAAAAAAAAAAAAAAAGTTGGAAAAAAACATATATAAAAAAATTTTGGTACTGCATACACACAGAAAAAGGATTGGTAAAAATTCGATTGATATGTTCATAATTTAATTACTAATATATTTATTTGACTTTTAATATAAATAAATTATAATTTTGACTTACTTTTAATATTCAAAGCTAACAAATGATATTTGCGTCCAAATGTTGGTTGTAAAACATCTTAAAAAAGTTATCCTTACCGATTTGTATCTTTACTAAAATCAATTCTATTAAATGGAAAATGCAACTAAACTTATTCAGCACATTACTACTGAAAACCAAATTTTGGTAGTTAGAATCATAAAAATCGATTGTGTCTTCTTAAATCAAAAAATGTTTGACATAATAAAAATTAATTTGTACACATTACAAAAAAAAAAAAAAATCAACAATACTTGAGTTAGAAAATACAAAGATATTTTGTTAGTGGTGTAAAGTTCTCCAATATTGTCGAAAGGTAAGTTGAAAATCAAACTGAAAAGACGTTTGTAAATAAAAAATCTAAGATGTTTAATACACCTTGCAGCAGCAAAACCTGAGGCATAAGGTGGAAGGTTGAAGAAACTATGTGGAAAAGAAGAATCATGATGTAAAGAAAGGAGTAGGTTGAATACGATGGATCGAAACATAAAATTAATGATGTATAATCTTATTTCTAAAATTATTTTTAAAATAAAAGTAAATATTAAAATATTTTACTGTTTTATTTTATTCACAATAATACTTTATAGTCTCCCAAGAATTATTTTTTTAAATAGTTGTTAGTGCTATATTCATTCAGTTATTACAACCGAATTCAAGATAATACACACAACCGACAAAATTCGATTGGAAACAAATTTTACATAAAATGAACTCGGCTCTTAATGAGCATTTTTAAAAAACTTTATTATGTTCTTAAAGATCCCTTCAAAAGCTTTTAAATGATACTCATATCGATATCTTAAAAAAATATGGTGCATGGCCCATAACTTGGAAAATATGGCCCAACGCCAATTTTTTCACTTGATTTTTTTTTTTCTTATTTTTTAATTTTCTGTTGCGTGATGGCAGGCGTGGTGTTTTACCCGCTGCCTCGAAGGAAACTGTGTCTGATCAATTGGAAATTTAATCCTCTAGCTCATCTAGTGTCGTAGAAAAGTTGACTTCAACCCGAATACGGACGGACAGACGGACATCGCTCGTTCGACTTCGCTATTTATTAGAATATAACTTTATTTGGTCGGAAGTGGATATTTCAGAAACTACACGCTTCCGCTTGTGGTGAAGGGTACATTAAACGAACTTAGAAAATAAATTTTTCAAATATCAAAAGTAATTCCCAATTTGCTGTTTTAAAATCTTTGTATATATAAATGGTGTAAAAAATATATAGAAATTCATAAGATGAGAACGGCTAGGCCGATTTCTGCAAAATTTTTTGTCAGTTATTCGTATTTTCGAGGAGAAGGTCTTTACGGAAGAAAATTTTGGAAAGCCGGAAAATCGAGTTTTTGTATGAAATTTTGCGTGAAATTATTCCTTAATGGTTTTTCAAATCAGAAAATAGAAATTTCTTGGTGTAAATCATGGAAAATTGAAAAAATTGAAAATTGATTGTTTGTATGAAATTTTGTGTGCAATTATTCCTTAATGCCTTCCCAAATGAAAAAAACAATTTAAGTTCTTAGTATAACGAAAACATTGTTCATCATCGCTCTCTACTGATTCCATCAAATAAATCACATTGAAAATTTAAATATTTGTGTTATATTATTACTCTAAAGTTTGTCTGAAGACTTAAAATTGGAGCGAAGCGAAGTTTCCGAAGGGTCCGCTACTATATATTTTAAGATAAAAGAAAAGAAGTAAGTGTACCAAATTTAGCCAAAAGTAATTGCAGTAATCGTGCATCATATTACACAGACATAAAGATTTTTATACCTTGCAATTTTAAATTTGTGCAATTTTATGTCATGCAATTTTTTATTGTCGAAATTTTGTTAGATTTGATAATATTTATAATAATATTTATTTATTATTCTTAATACAAATTATTTGTTGGAAATTGTTTAGAATTTAAGCACATTAAAAATATAAAATTTAATTGTCATTAGTTGGACCATCAGTAACGTATGAAAACAACTTTTTGCGTAAACAACGTGAATCTTCTGGACAGCATTAAACAATTTTTATGAACAATCCCATTAGTAAACTTACAAAATTTTCTCTGTCAAAATGAATAAACAGTGAAAAATGTACGCGCTAATTTTTCACTTAATTTTATTTAAATTTAAAAATTCATTACTTTTTGTATTTTGCGAACGCAACTAATAATTATGGTGAGCACGATTGTATTATGCCAAAGAAAACTAAACAAATAGTATAAGTGGTGGCACAAAAATATCAGTGGCAATTACCATTTACATTTAATTTTAAATTGCATAGATAGAAAATAAAATTTTGATTGTGCTTTACAGTTGGGCAATAAAAGCTTGCTGCTATAGCGTGTATAATAATACAGAATCTGCGTCAATTTCGGAGGTCTAAAGTTTATTTGCCTATTAACTGCAAGTTTATTTTTTAAATCTGCAGACTTTTTGCAGAAATTTAAAAAATCTGTGCGATTTATGAATAGACGTCTTATATGGCGAATTCTTTTTGATTTATAGCGCACATTCTTTCTATAGTGGTTTTGAAATTAAAGCTACATAGAGAAAATAACTACTCTGCAGTAATGCTCGTAGAACTTTCACTTGACATTATAACTTTTTTTTCTAGCAACAACAAAAATTAAAATTGAAAATAATTTTAATTGTAACAAAAAGTTGTTGTAGTTGTTCATTATTTTATCTTATGTTCGTTACTACAAAAATCAATTTTTTTTTAAATTAAATATATTAAATTTAATTTAAAAATTCTGTGATTATGGTCTTGAATAGGTTTAATTATATATTTATACAAATTTGGAATAAAAATGTTTTTAGTTATATAAATAATTTAATCAATTATATATAATTAATTTAAGAAAGAAGAAAATGTAATTTAATAAAATGCAGAATTTTATTCATTAAATTTCAATATAAAACTAAATAAAAATTTAAATAGATGAAACAACTTTTGCTGTGTTTTTTTTTTTTTTTTTTGTTTATCTTTTTCTTTATAAAGCTACACATACCTGCACATCTATATTCTAGCGTCACAGAACCTTAATAAATACAATTTATTATTGATAAAATATTTTTTATCATGCATGAGTGCATCCTTGCCTAGATAGCTACATGCTTCTTCTACCATTCTCCATAGATACATACATAACCTTTTAATAAATTCTAATACAGTTTTAATTTCAAATGTTTTCATAATTAATTTCCACAAATTCAGGTTTTTTATATTTTTCTGCAAGTTTTTTCCTTCTATTTAATAGTATTTATTTAACATAATTATATTAACAATAAACAAATTAGCGCACCTAATTTAATCAATGTAGTAAATGTTACATGAATGCCTGCAATGGTATGTGTTTATGCCCAACAAGCAAAATTGTGTTTTATTATTTAAGGGCCAGTTTTTGACTTCGTATTTAAATGTCATTTATATTTAAGTTCTATTTAAGTTCAAAATTCAGTTTTTCAATGCACAATGGTAATGTCATTTTTTGTTGTTGTTTCGCAAAACTAAACAAAAGTAAACAAACTTTTTAGCAATTGATAGAACAATATTTTATGTTTTAAACACATTTCATAATGAAAATACGAGGGCTGCTATATATATTTCTGGCCTGGCAACACTGAGTGCTGCCAAGTGCAATCTGACATTTCCTTTGGAAAGCTTGTCGTTTTTAAGCATAATCGTACTCAAAACGTTTTGACGTATGACCATTATTTGTGTTGTTTACAGTGACTTGAAAAAATTAATATAGAAAGAAATGGAATGAACTCGTGAACATTTTCGTGCCATCATTTTTCACAACTTTCGACGTGGACTATCACGGCAAGAGTGCATTGGTGAACTTAAATCTTTGTATGGCGATGAAGCACCATCCTATAGCACTGTGAAAAATTGCAATAATGAATTTAATCGTGGCCGAAGCTCGCTCAAAGACGAATTCCGTGAAGGTCGTCCAAAAGCGGCTGTTGTGCCAGAGAACATTGATGCCGTGCGCGAACTCATAATGCAAGATCGACATGCGACATACCGAGAGATAGAGACATCCTTGGACATTTCTTCCATCAGCATACATTCGATACTGCATGAACACCTGGCCGTAAAAAAGGTTTGTTCTCGTTGGATCCAGCACAATTTGAAAGTCGCTCAAAAAAAGGCTCGTGTCGATTGGTGCAAAGAAATGTTGCAAAAATACGATTGCGGTGCTTCAAAAGACGTTAATAAGATCGTCACAAGTGACGAATCTTGGATCTATGCGTATGAGCCCGAAACGAAACAACAATCGACCGTGTGTGTCTTCAAAGACGAGCAAAATCCAACGAAAGTTGTTCGTAGAAGAAGCATTTCGAAGCAAATGGTCGCCTGTTTCTTCAGCAAAACTGGTCATGTGACGACTGTTCCGCTTGAGCAACGTAGGACGGTCACTTCTGAGTGGTACACTACAATTTGTTTGCCTGAAGTCATCGGAGAAATCCGAAAAACCAACAAGAGAAGACGAATAATTGTTCACCATGACAATGGGAGCTCTCACACATCGGCTCAAACCAGAGCGTTTTTGACCGGCCAAAACGTCGAATTAATGGGTCATCCGCCATACAGCCCTGACATGGCACCTAATGAGTTCTTCTTGTTCCCGCACATCAAGAAAAAAATGCGTAGTTAACGATTTTCGTCGCCAGAAGAAGCTGTTGAAGTGTTCAAAAACCATGTTTTAGAGGTGTCTCAATCGGAGTGGAAAAAGTGCTTCGACAACTGGTTTGAGCGCATGCAAAAGTATATAAATCATGCTGAAGAATACTTTGAAAAACAATAAAACTATTTTTGATTATAAATATTCGCATTTTCACTATTAGGCCAGAAATATATAGAGCAGCCCTCGTAGTAATCAAAAACTAAAATTAATAAATAAAATAAGTTTAGGTAGTGAATACATGAGTATCGCCGGCATGTTTTCATATATTTGAAATATTATTAACAAAATTTGCAATTCATTGTGTTTGTTAGCAGCTTTTTTTCATAAACAATGGAGATTTATGTTAATATATCGTAATGCTGCCATATTTTTGTGATATTTAAATGAGAACTTAAATTGCGACTGAAAAAATGAAACTGCATTTAAATACAGCTTAAATTTAAATGAAAATTAACTAAATGCGTATTTAAATACAAACTTAAAAATAGGCCCTAAGTCTGCTTTGAAAATAATAGATTTTTTTATTTAAACTTGCAAAAACCTAGAAAAAAATTGTGATAAGACATCGAACATCACTGACGAAAGAAAACAAGAATATTAAATAAAAGCGGTCTGCTTTAATATTGGACTTTTCAGTTTTATCAATACTTATAATTCGTTGTATAATTTGCGGTATAACCGTCGTCTCTGGCTGTAATAACATCATTTTCAAGCCACGTATTTGTTAAAACTGAAGAGATAGTGTTAAGAATAGATAGTGTTAAGACTAAAAGGTGGTGGGTTCAGGTAATTTTGTCCGTTTAAATAGTATTATGCAGGTAGATTCCCTGATATCTGTCTTGTTTATTGGGGTAATAGTTAATATTTGGGTCTTTTATTATTGGATAGGTAAATGTGACCGTCTGTGGGTGTTTTTCGTTTGCAAGAGTGTTTTAGTAATTTTAATGATGTAAAAATCGTGTCAGAGATTGTGTTTACCTGTTCGTTAATAATGTCTCTATTAAACGTTCGTGTTTTGTAAATTTCCATGTTTTCAAGAATTTCTAGTCTTCGTCCTTTTTTAATTGGGTGTAATACTGTCATACATTCATCTATTTCCCTTGGTTCGTGTCCATGTGTGTTAAGGTGTATTGCGAAATTGGAGTCTTCCCTTTTCCTTTTGTATGATCGTATGTGTTCTGTAAACCTTGTTTTTTAATGTTCGTCCAGTTTGTCCGATGTATGTATGGTTGCAAGTACAAGTACGTCTGTATACTCCGCTGGTGCTAAATTTATCGGTTGTTTCTATTGATGTCTTAAGATTGTTTCGTAGAGTGTTGCTCGTTTTTAGTGTTGTGTGTAAACCTTCTTTTCGGAAAAGGTTAGTTAATCTATATAATTATGGTCCTGTGTAAGTAAAGATGTGTCGTCGTGTTGTGTCGATTGTTTCCTTGTCTTCTTTCTTCTTGTTTTTGTCGTTGTATTGTCTGAGTAGTTTGTCGATGGTTGTTTGGTTGTAACCGTTATTTTTAGCTATAGTGTAAATTGTATCGAGTTCTTTGTTGTATTTATCTGGAGCGAGTGGGACTATTTTAAGTCTGTGAATCATGTGTCTAAACGCTGCGAGTTTATGTTAATTCGCCTTAAGAATTTTTATTTTTCATATCTGCATTATAAAGAGAGAATAATTACCTTCTTATATGTGTTTAGTTTTACACGTATAAAAAATTTTGACACTAATGAATGTAATACAGTATTTTTAGATTCCCCACATCAGTCACCAGCATTCTCCGTAGTAGTCTACCTTAGTTTGCGTATGCTCTCAACTTCATCTTTTTATTGAACCTATTTAAGAAATAGAATACGAGAAAGTTCTTATTATGGCCACTACTAAGTTAGTAAGCAATAATGCAACTTTCCCAAGGCACTAAATGTGCTAGAGAAAATCTAAATACGTCAATTAATCAGTTATAGTTTAGAAAAAATTTTCTATTGAAAATCAGCAAGATTGATCGATGTTCTTCATATCTTTCGTTTTTATTCCTGCAGGTAGTTGTGTTTGTGATAAAAAAATTATCTAAAAATTAGTTTAATAATGATTATTTGACCGTTTTTTTTAATAAATTATTTTCTATTTAATTAAGCTTTGGGTCCTTATATTTTTTATTAATATTTTATTTCAATATTTCGGTACTTTCTGCGTACCTTCTTCAGGAAACAAAATTAATATTGATATTGAATCAAAAAAACAAAATTAATTAACAATGGAAAAAAAACATTGTTTTTTAATTTCATTATGACAAAAATTTTTTTTTTTTTTTTCAATTGTTAATTAATTTTGTTTTTTTGATTCAATATCAATATTAATTTTGTTTCCTGAAGAAGGTACGCAGAAAGTACCGAAATATTGAAATAAAATATTAATAAAAAATATAAGGACCCAAAGCTTAATTAAATAGAAAATAATTAATTATCTAAAAAGTTAAGAAAAATTGGTGGTACAGTAACCTCTTTATTTACTACGCAAAAATTACAATTTTTGAAAAAACAAGTTTTTATTTAAACTATACAATGGGAAATCTGCAGTATGGCACACGTAGTTAAACATTAATGGTGAAGAGTATGTAAGCTTTATTCTTTTTCTTTTCTTCCTGTATCAGATGGATATTGGGGAATTGTAAATTAACCCACTGTTAAGACTAAAAAAAAGTTATAACAATTCTCTACAAGAGGCAATGGAGCGATATCGAAATATATAACATCAAATTATTGTTAAAAATGTTTTGATCAAATTTCGGTCTATTATTTAAACGCAACTTGAATTTTTGTATTTTATTCGTTCTTACGATATAATTTTTCTTTTTGTTTTTTTTATATCTCACGTTAGGCACGTTTAAGAAAACTTTTTTGTATAGGAAGAGCTCATTTTGTGTATTTCTAAAAATATGGCTGCCAATTTACGATACGACAAGAGATTAGTGCTATTTATTAAAGTTGATTATATAATATATTTTTTTTTTTTTCAAAAAATCCTGAAGAGTTAAGTAAGTGATAACGAAATGGCCATCTAGACGTGCTTTGACCCTCAATATTCAATATCGGTGATTTAAATAATTAAGCAGGAAAATGGCGCCAAAAAAAGATTATTTGAAAATCAATTATTATAATTTAAAAAAATTCCTGTTGTTGAATATAATTTAATATTTTTTTTTCGCTTTTTTAAAACATAAAAACTGATTGATATAAAATACGGTTATACTTAATTCAAGTAATCAATTTTTAAAAAATATTGTACAATTTTTTTTCCATTTTGCTAATGCTTACTTAACTCTTCAGGAAACTTTCCACAAATAAACTAAAGATTCTGTCCAAGCAATAAAGTAAAGACAAAAATCAAATTTTAAGCAAATACATTTTTTTTTGCTCTTTTATACAGTTAAAAGGAGATTAAAAATAAAATACTACTAAAATTGGTGATTTAATTAACTAGTAATTTTAAAAAATTACTGGAATGTTTGCAGGGTTATTAAGTTAATGTCCCTTCATTATGTTTCATAATTCTAATAAAGAATTTTTTGTTTCTTGGTTAATATAATTATAGCTTGTATAATTTGCCTTTATTTTTTCTATCTTTTTTTGTCTCTTCTTAATTAGAAAAACACCATTAAATTACATATTTAATTTTTAAATATTTGTTTAGCTATCACAATAAAAACAAGAGGTGTAATTGAGCTAGAATTTATATTTAATGCATGAAAATACAACCCAATTGTTTAAAACATTTGTTAGTATATTGCAAAATATTTTAAATATTTACTTTAATCTACTATTTTCTGTAAAATTTATTTATATTTTTGCGCAATTTATGTGTCTAATTGGCGTATGACAAACACCATTTTGTTTATGAATACAATTTTATAAATAGCCTCAAATAGCATAATTAACAAATTTAAATACTAAATTAAAATAATTAAATATTTTAACACTAGCGATAGCAAAAACGACAACAACAAATAAAGTTAGAAATTGCGCATTCTTACATAAATAAATAAAATCTAAATTAAATTAGAATTTTATTACACTGCATATTTATGTTTTATATTTAAAAGGGAATTGATCATTTAAGGTGTAAAAATAGTGTGACTTCGAATCACCACAAACGGTTTCTTACCGTGTATGAGTCACTCTTTAATTTTTATATTTTAATTTTTTTTTAAACTTCTTACAGTGGACATAATAAGATATACGTTACGTGTTTTCCTTTTTACGTAAAGCTACGGGGATTCTTTTAATTTAAAATACCACTGTGGCACATTATAAATTCTGTATTTCTTACTCTGTGGCTCTGTCTGGCTATACTTCACGATCTTACGGTCTTGTTTTTACTGAACATGCATTATTACAAATGTAGCTACGCTGCACTACTGTGTTACTCCGGCGGGACAGTAACTACTCGATGCCTTGTTTAGTTATCTAAACTGTCTACAGACCACTCTTCACTATGCCTTACATCCAAGTCAGTCATCCCCTTTCATCCACCCCGGAGGCATTAAGAGTCTGGCTGAGCTAACCTAAGCTCAGGCGTAGTGCAGGCACCAAATCTGGATAGAGAGCAGGGTACTTTTAAAGAACTCATCAGTGTCCTTTGTTATACTGGCACCACGAGAATTGATAGCCCATCTCTCAAGCTGGTTATTTGTGAGGTCCCGTCGGGGTACACGTGCTGGCTATGCTTAAAAAGTCTATGTCTGCAGACATGGTGCGGAATAGATAGTGAAGTGTGCTGTTGCGCTCTTAACAGACAGGGTTGGATAGTCTCCAACCTTCAAGCAAGGGAAGTTCATGGTCCTGCTAGCCATGTTCTTGAAATTGCAACTTCGTTGGCTTTTCGAAGCTTTGTATTTCCCACAGTGGTATGAACACGGCCAAGTACTGACGTTAATCTAACCATGTAATCCCCTTTAATCCAATTGCTAAAACTCACATCTACCGTACACTGTTGTTATGCGTTTATTTCCTTTTGCTAACAGCTACCGCTCCTTATATTTATTGTAAATCGCGTCGTGACAATTATCTGTTGCTCTTATATTAAATAGATAAATTTAATAAATTATCTGCCATGGCTTCACGCAATTATTGTCTTTGTCTTTCCGGGATGTTTCTACTGTTGCTTCTCTATTTATAATTGCATTATAACAATTATTTTTTTCATTTGTAGGCTTGACTGATGATAGTTTAGACAATATTGGAATGACAGTATTGGAACACTCTTTAATTTTTTATGTTTGTCTTTTTTAGCCATATATACTCTACGTAAGTTTTTAGTCTTAGCTCAAGTTAAAACAAAAGTAAGGCCATACAGTTGAAAATCAGGTTACTATCGGGGTACCCCTTGGCTAATTTTAGTTTTTTTCTGTGTTTATTCTTATACCAGACATACGAGTAGCAGTAAATCCTTTGTGAAAATTACAATCGTTTGTCTATAACGATTTAAAAGATAAGGACTTATCCATCAAATTCCCAGCCTTTGGGAAACACCCATTTATTTTTAAAAGTATACGAGGGCTGCTCTATATATTTCTGGCCTAATAGTGAAAATGCGAATATTTATAATCAAAAATGGTTTTACTGTTTTTCAAAGTATTCTCCAGCATGATTTATAAACTTTTGCATGCGCTCAAACCAGTTGTCGAAGCACTTTTTCCACTCCGATTGAGACACCTCTAAAACATGGTTTTTGAACACTTCAACAGCTTCTTCTGGCGACGAAAATCGTTGACCACGCATTTTTTTCTTGATGTGCGGAAACAAGAAGAAGTCATTAGGTGCCAAGTCAGGGCTGTAAGGCGGATGACCCATTAATTCGACGTATTGGCCGGTCAAAAACGCTCTGGTTTGAGCTGATGTGTGAGAGCTCGCATTGTCATGGTGAACAATGATTCGTCTTCTCTTGTTGGTTTTGCGAATTTCTCCGATGGCTTCAGGCAAAAAAATTGTAGTGTACCACTCAGAAGTGACCGTCCTACGTTGCTCAAGCGGAACAGTCGCCACATGACCAGTTTTGCCAAAGAAACAGGCGACCATTTGCTTCGAAGTGCTTCTTTCACGAACAACTTTCGTTAGATTTTGCTCGTCTTTGAAGCCCCAAACGGTCGATTGTTGTTTCGTTTCGGGATCATACGCATAGATCCATGATTCGTCATCTGTGACGATCTTATAAACGTCTTTTGAAGCACCGCAATCGAGTTTTTGCAACATTTCTTTGCACCAATCGACACGAGCCTTTTTTTGAGCAACTTTCAAATTGTGCGGGATCCAACGAGAACAAACCTTTTTTACGGCCAGGTGTTCATGCAGTATCGAATGTATGCTGGTGGAAGAAATGTCCAAGGATGTGTCTATCTCACGGTATGTCGCATGTCGATCTTGCATTATTAGTTCACGCACGGCATCAATGTTCTCTGGCACAACAGCCGTTTTTGGACGACTTTCACGGAATTCGTCTTTGAGCGAGCTTCGGCACGATTAAATTCATTATACCAATTTTTCACAGTGCTATAGGATGGTGCTTCATCGCCATACAAAGATTTAAGTTCGTCAATGCACTCTTGTCGTGATAATCCACGTCGAAAGTTGTGAAAAATGATGGCACGAAAATGTTCACGAGTTAATTCCATTTTTTTCTATTTTAATTTTTTCAAGTCACTGTAAACAACACAAATAATGGTCGTACGTCAAAACGCTTTGAGTACAATTATGCTTAAAAATTACAAACTTTCCAATGGAAATGTCAGATTGCACTTGGCAGCACTCATTGTCGCCAGGCCAGAAATATATATAGCAGCCCTCGTATTATTTAAAATATATTTTTATAGCAGACAAATTTATACCTCTTCTTGTTACTGTTTTGTTGTTGTTTTGTCTACAGTTCAAATATTATAAGAGATTTATGAATATCTCACAGTTACAGCAATACATCTTCTATGAAAATTTCAAGGTTACTTCACTTCAATAAATAACAATAGTTAAATTAATATCCCGTAACTTTCGCAACACCCTTAATTTTAAGTGTTTTTTTTTTCTTGGCTGCATCATCTTCTATAAAAATTTCAAATGTCTAGCGATTACGGTTCCAGTGATATCGTGCTGTTGCAGATGGAAATACGAACAGATTTTGTAACGAAAGCAAGAGAGTGGCATCTTTACACTTTAAAACCAAATGTGTTCTAATTATGAAATTTTTAATATGCCATTCAGCGAAACTCTAAGACGAAGCCAATGGCATCCTCTTTCGAGCCAAATAATAAAATAAGATTAGAGTGTGCGCTCTTTATAATAATAAATATAGAAAAAAATTAGTAGGGTGTTATCATAGAATAGCTGCTATTAAAATGTATTGTTTTATCTCTTTTCAACTGTAATAGGCAGACACCTTAAACTTCAATAACAAATATCTGTGGCATCCTTTCTGTGTGACTCTAGCTTCCATTTTAGCGAATACTTCAGTTCTTTTGTCGTAAAAAAAATATATTATATTAATAATTAATAAACTATTCTCTGTGAAATACTTTTCACATCATATTTACTACTTAATTAAATTATTAAACAATTTAATCTCACCCTTTTAAATATAAATAAAAACTACAGTTTATTTTTATAAAATAAAAAGAAAGTATTTTTTAAATTAAAAACTCATTAAATAATATATTGTTAATTATCCAAGTAATATATTATAAAATAAATTGCAACTTTTTTTTTTTGTTCTGGGAAATGATTTTATATCTGTGTACGTTTTTTTTGTTTATGACAGCTTACCAGAAAACCCTTTTTTGTTGGTAATTTTGTACGCCCCCTCAGTGAACCCTTTCAATTAAATGCAAAGTGCTAATCCCCTTTTAAATTCATTTTTAACACAATTGTTAAATTCTACCATTAAATTTTTTTTTTTGCAACAAAAAAAAAATTAATTGAACTACACATAATTTACACGCAAACATACAAAAACGAAAAGGGTCTACAAAACAAAATAAAGTGTCTGTTAATAACAAATGTCAGTCAGCCAACACGTTGAAGAAAAAAAAAGAAATTACATTTGTTCATCTTTGTCCACAACATCGTTGTTATCCAAAAACATAAAAATTAAGCAAACGGGCGGGTGGACGTTTGAACACATAAAGTCAGACAGACAAAAGCCGAAATTAAACAGAGACATAAAAACCGTAAAGGTGCAAAGTAGAGCAATGCCAGCTGAGCAAAAAGAATAAAATGAAAAGAGTATAAAATTAACTGGCACAAAAAGTTAACTTCTACCCAAAAAAATAATAAATACACGCAAACACACACACACACAAAAACACTGTGTTTTACTCATCCTCTTTTCAAAATTCTTATAAAGAAGTTTTATACACGAGCCCTTTACCATTAAATATACCAACAAACTAAAATGTATTTTAAATACAATGATTGTATGTTTGCATTTAGTCAGAAAGCCATACATACCGGCCTATGAACACATGTTAAATTTTGAAATAAAAAAATGGACCACATGGCAAGTAGAGTGGTTTTGAAATTTGTTGTAGTTGTTCAAATATTCGTATAATGGAAATAACACCTTCTACTAACATACATACATATAACATGTTGGCAAGCTGCTTAGAAGTCTGTCTGGGTGCAAGCGTATCAGTGGTTTTAAATGTAAACGAATGTTTTATAAAATGTTCTTTATCTTAATAAAGAAACAGGCCCATAGTCAGTCACTCCTTAACTTACTCATACAGTTCGTAATATTTGTTCATTGTGTCAATGAAAAGACTAAAGCACGAGGGCTGTGTTGGGCAAATTGTTTTAAAGGGAGTGGCGAGTTGGATGAAAATATAGGGTAAGGATTCCCAAGGCTGCGATACATTTCTTGGAGAGTGTATATACCACATCAAGATTATTTTTGTAAATATGACAGGGATTTCTATACAAGATGGCGAACATTCCAATCTAGTTCTGTTTTAGATAATGTTGCACTCGGGGATATAATTGCAAATGGATTTACTTGATCGGCATTTGTGGTGAAAGACGAGGCCACAAATCGCCTATTAGGTGTGTCGCTTATTTCAGCAGGTACTCTTTAGGGCCGCGCAGTCTAGATGGTCTGAAAAGGTCACCTGCACCGTCTCGAGGACATTGTGGCCTCAGTATGATAGTGAGAGAATCGCAAATCGAGGGAAGCTGCGTACACTGGTGGCTGTGCTGAGGGGACTGTGTCATTGGTACCCATGCTAAAAGACTGAAACTTCGCATCATGACTTCTGTAGAAGTTGTCAGGATAAGGAGGAGGAGGAAACGGTGGAGCATCTGCTCTGCCATTGTCCAGCTCTTTCTGAGAATAGAGCGGCCATTTTCGGAAGTCCAGAATGCATGGTCTTACAGACACATCGGTCTGCGATGTTGCTAGGATAAACTCGTTTATTCGGTCCTCGGGGTGGTTTGGATATGGATTTTTGATGGTACCGTAGGGAATCTGAATCTGATCCCTGCACGTCCTATTCCAAGTGACATAACGGGTTCTTGGGACTCAAGTGAGTCGGTCTCATTATGCCAACAGCCTGTGCAACCTAACCTAACCTAGGTTTTTCGCTTAATGGCTATAAGCGGAAATAACTAGTAAATGCACAAACTATATGGCCAACACGAGGTTACCTTTACATTATGCGCCTTATGGGTGCAGTATAACTGAGGAAAAGCTGCGAATTCGCCGCAGATCCTTAGAAGGTAACTTAACAAGTTGCCAGTTTTAGGCTGTACGAGGTTGCAGAATCTTGTAAACCGTTAGGAATATGATATCAATGGGGTAAACTCGTTCATCCGGGCTTAAAGGTGATGTGGCACTTCCTGTATCGTGGTTTTAGGCGGAACCTAAGAAATTCCTCCCAAAACCCCACGTTCAGGTATCACAAAGGAAACAGTAGAATCTAAGTGCAGCCGTCTAGCATATAGGTACCGGCAATTGCGATTTAAAAACATACGGGAAAGGTTCTGTATTATGTGTCGACCACTCTTAAATTAAAATTTTGTACTTTTATAACTTGTTGCTGAAGATTTAAAGTATCCGGCTAAATTGGTTTAATGATAAAACAATATAGATCAACAATATGATACTTCTTTTGCAATGTTTTATATAAATTTACAATAATTGTGCTTGATTCCCTCAAATATAAATATTTTATGATATTCTTATGTTATGACACATTTATTAAATAAAACAAAGAGATAAAATATATTTCTGAGGCTAAAGCATATCAGTGTATTCCACTCATTTGAGTAAAAAATTTAGGAGTTTTATTTCTTAAGCCAAATTGGTTAAATGAGAACTATATTAAACCAACAAGGTTTTGGCTTAAGATAAAAGTTGAATTGATATTTGACAGCTTTCCTCTTAAGCTCACACAAATATACGCACATGGCGTTTACACTACAAAGATATTTATGCTCTTTTCGAAGGTTTAATAGCTCTTTATACTTCTTGACTGGCGCCTTACTTGTAAGATCCATATAAAATTAATTTTAAAACAAATAAAATGAAATTATAAACCAAGCTAAGACTGTCAACCTCATATTAACATGGTGTCGTAGAATTCAATAATGGAGCGATGACTCTGCTTCTAATTTTGAAAAAGTTCAAGGGCGGCAAAATAAAATTTTACAAATATAGCCCCTTGCATATATATAAACAGTCTCTTTGTGTAAAAAAATTCGAAGCTTCCCAAAGAACTAAACGCGTCACTTGTGAAACCCAAAATCGAAAAACAGCGTATCTAAAAGTAATACTTGAAACACATCCTGATTTCTAGCATGTAACATACTGAACCATTTGTATTTTAAAAATTATTGTTAGTTTAAATTTATTAAAGATTCAAAAAATATAAAATGCTGGCTCACAAATTCTCATTACAAAAACATTTTTAATGAACTCTTACGCACTCTAGCACGTGACAATTTTTGCTTTATTTGAAAGGTAATGCTTACAGATTGATCTCTTTTAAAAATTAAAGGGTGCCGCCGTATAACATACATGTTTTTTAGACGTATTATGAACCGCAAAAAGCGACACTTTAAAATTAAAAAAAAAAATAAAAAAACTGCGAAACAGTTTAGCTCCCAATAGCAAAAATTAAACAAAATTATATTTAAAATTTAAAGGGTATCTCCAGAGGTGACGTAAAGTGACCTATATGGGCCTATCTTTTGAATCGGTATAGATAAACGCTTGAAAATTGGACAAAATATCGATTACTAAGACTGTTTTAATATCAAGCATAAATATTCAAAATTTTAGTCAAAGGGTGTCCCAATACCTAAAGTATATTGCCGTACTTCTGAGTAGTTGCAAACAGACGATTGAAGTTTTCAAAGAACCTGTATTGCTTAGTCCGCTATAATAACAAGTATACAATATTTTCAATATTTTTAAAAATTAAAATAAATTTGAAATGTGCTTTATGACAAATTTTCCATACAAATTTGTCCTAAAATGCATTTCAAATCTATTTTAATATTTTGTAAATATGGCTTTATAAGTTTAGAAATTAAGGGGTGTTCCCGTAATTGTTGTAATTTGGCCTATATGGGCCTTTCTTTTGAACTGTTTTACACAAATACTTGAAAATTAGACAAAATGTGCAGTACTTTTTCTGGTATTATAGGAAGTGTAATTATTTAAAATCGTAAATCCAAGGATGTCCCAATAGTTGATGAAATCTGATGTATATGGCCAAATTTTTAACCGTGATAGACAGCTAGCTAAACTATATTTTAAAGTCGATTTTTTTGGAAAACTATTTAGGAATAATCTCTATTTCAGGTCAATTAATTACCGCTGCCCGTTTCTATGGTGGTTGCGCTAAGAACCAAGTTTAAGTGCCTAATCTACTGATAAGGCTTTGATCACACATTCTTGGAAGACGTGTAAGCACTTTCGTTGAGCCAAATTCCAAGCAACATATTAAAAAAAAAAACTTATTCAAGTCCAAAGCAAAAGTAAATTTTATTTACAATTTCTTTGAGACCACAAAATGAACATCCCTGTGTATTATGAATATGTGAACTCCTGTGCAGGTCTGTCTTAGCATTTAAATGGGATTCTTTTTTTTCTCTTTCCGTTTTTTCAGTAATAGCAAAGAATGTACTCACTACAGGATTTCTTTCGGCACTGCTAAAAAGCAAAGATGGTAGAAAATTAATAATAGTATCTGAGAAAATAAAATCTGCATAAAGTAGATATTCGCGATATGTTCTTTAACATTCATAAAAATTCCTTTCAGCCAGAATTATTACACACAAGTTTATAATTTTTCTTTTACATTTTTCAAATAAATAGCAAATCTCTATAAAGAAAAATGAAATAATTTATATGAAGCATCTGTTGTTAAAATAAACGTTTTTAGGTTACTGTACCAAAATTTTATGTGGGTGTGTGTGTGGGTGTGTGTTTTTTCTGTTTGTTCCTTTTTTTGTATTTATTTACACTGTCCTTAGTATAGCTGATCCTTGTGTAAATACTACCACACATATGGCTTTAAAAATACACATATACTTATGTATGTATTTACTTTGTGTGACATGTTGATTTATAATGACATTTGACGTGTGCTCTACTATCCTTGCTGCTTACCCACTGTTATCATTGATTACTCTTGTCATTTGTAAATTCGTAAGCTTCTAATTTTATAAGTGTGAGTGTAAAATTCCAAATAGGAAGGAAAAAAGAAATGAAAACACAACAGCAACAACAACACTGACACTAACAGAACTCAAAGGAAATTTTTGTTTATTTATTGCGGTTACTTTTTGCTTAACTAGTTAGTTCTACCTTTTTTTCTTTAAATGTATTTGACTGGTTTTCATTTTTTTTTTATTTGCATGTTATTTGTTGTTTGTAATCAAAAAAGGTACTTTTTAACTACTTTTCTTTTTTACCTTTTATTATCTACTATTTTTAGTAGTTAATTTTTTCTTTTTTTTTTGTGGTTGGTATATTTAAGATTTTTTATTGATATTTTCCTATTAGTCAAAGTGACGTTCAATTACAAACTGATAATGATTTTGGGAAATGATTGTAATAGTAACTTGGAATTTCTTAGTTGAGGTGTTTTAACAAATTGTCATCTGTTTTTTTTCTTTTTTTTTTTTTATTCAGGTCTTATTAACTCTTGATTGGTTTTATGTTAAAAAGTTTAGGTTTTAAAAGGTTAAATAAAAGAACAGAAAAAGGAAAAAAGAAATGGCAACTCTTGTGTACAAAAATGAAAAAATAATAAAAATATTTACTGAATCCTTACTGTGTTTTTGCATAAAATGTTTTTTGAGTTTTTGTTGGTTGAATATAATTCTCATTAAATCATTTTGGCTAGAGATATGAGCATCCTCAATTTGCTGTTCAATATTTGGGTAAAATCTGCTAATGACGCAGCAATAATATATTTCATTTTTTAGTTTTAAATAATAAAAATTCCATAGATATCATGATATCATTCTCGTTTAAAGGAATAAAGCACTATTAACGTATTTAACAGTACGAATATAAATTGGTTTTCTTTTTTTTTTTAATAATTTAATCGGGAATAAAAATATAGCACGATAATTTTTAAAAATGAATTTATTTAGTTAAATAATGCTAGCTTTAAAATAATTCTTCCCGGTACGGAACAAGAAGCAAAAATAAAACCTTTATTAAAGGGTGTCCCAATAGTGATGCAATTTTTACTCACTTAGGCTCTTTTTTTAACCGCAATAGGCATATTTCTATGTTTGCTGTAAATACAAGGACAACAAATTAAAAATGAAACTAAAATATAAATGCTGGACCTACAGTAATATAATGCTAACATAACCTCAGTATGCACACAACTGGAATTTACACAAAATATGTAGAAAGATATTCACTATAAAAAAAAGTGTGAACAATAAATTTTAAAAATAAAGGGGTTTTCCGTAGAGGCCGAGATTATGATCTTTTAAAACGCTATAGGCAGACAACTTAAATGAACAGAGTATATATGGCCATCTCTGCTATATAAAAGATCGGAGAATCCTTTATGTTTCGAACCATTACAGGGAGATGCTTTAAATATTTTAACAAAAAAATAACAACAACAACAAGAAGAAATTAAGAGGTTACCCAAGCAAAGTACGTTTAAGTTCAATTCGAATTTTACTGATTTATCGTTTAGTCGTTTCAAAATCGAAAAACATACAAAGTTTAAACAAGAGATTAACCAAAATTCTGTTATTAATAAAAATTAAATGCAAAAACCAAAACTTAATCCTTACTAAAAAATATCTTACACGGAAATATTTTGAAAATATTTAATTTCCACTAAAAACTTCGTGCTATTTTTAAAAATATCCCGATAAAATTAAATAAAATGTATCAATAAAATAATTTAAAATGTATCAATTAATTTTAATTTACTTTATTAGTGCTTGATCAAATATTTTTTGTTTAAAACTACAAATTTAATGTATTACAAAATTTGGGTAAAATCTACTGATGAGCTATTTGAACAGTAGTGAAATGGCCATATGGATATGCTTTCCCCGCAGTAATACATTCAATTTGTAGTTTTAAATAAAAAATATTTCATGAGAATATCATGAAATATTTATATTTGAAGGAATCAAGCACGAATATAGTAAATTAAAATATAACAAAGATTCCAAATAATAAATTTTCATATTAATATATCAATTAATAATTATTATCAAGTTAAATAAATTCTTATTATTATATTATTATTATTATTATTATTTTAAAAACACATGCAAATAAACCGTTAGTAGTTTATGTTTAAAATATTATAAATAATTTATAAAAATATTGCTAAATAAAAAAGTAAATAAATAATTAAACTACACAAAATATTATTATTGATTATTGCATTAATATTTTATAATTTTTTTTTTTTTTTGCTATTATTACTTTAATGCTGAATTCTAAAAGTGCTGAAAAATGCTAATCAAACCATATGCAGCACAAATATTCTCCCTTTTTTTCATAAGTATTGTTATCATGACAAATTAAATTTTTAAATAGCGACATTCCTTTTTATCTTTGTGTTTATTAATTATGATTAACAACCGGTCATTGGTCTTTTGCAGTATTTTTTTTTTTACTACTTTTTAATGTTTTTTCTGGTCATTATTTAAGTTAAAAATTTTAAAATACAGCAGATACTAAAACAAAGTGAACTTTAACCAGAAGTTATTACTTCATTATTTAATGCTAACACTATTTTAAAATAAAACTATTTTTGTTTTTGTAACTACCCTCAAAGGAATGTTTAAAATGAATATGGGTCTTTATACTGAGAACTTGTTGTACGATTGCTTTTTTTAAGAAATGTTGTATTAACTCGTTTAGCTTTGTACACCCTTCAGCTTCCATTTGTAATTTCTAAAATATTAATTTTCGACCCCATAAATTAAATACATTCGGAGTTATTATGCAGAGCGATGGCGTTTGAGCGATGTCCGTCTGTACGTATGTGTTTGAGTTGTAATCAACTTTGCCAAGGCACTAGATGAGCTATAGAAAATTTAAATACGCTAATCGATCAGACACAATTTCCAAAATGCTATTAAAAATCAGCAAGATCGGTCCATGCCCTTCGAGACACCACGCCTGGATATAATTGTTCTCTTTTTTTTCAACTTCCGCTTGTACTCCTGCAGCTGGTTGTGTTTACTATTTATTCACCTCTTACCACTTATTAACCTTAATTATACTAGGATCTGATAAAGCAAACTTTTTACTTAGCTAGGACAACAACCCTGAGCAAAACTTACAATTTCGACGATTAAATAAAAAAAAAAAAAAAGAATTTCTTTCGCCGACTTATATGTACATGTATTTAAAAATATGTGGTGAACCGTATATGAGATTTGGCCGTATAAAGCACTCTTAATTATTTTCTTTGTATCGTTTAATTAGATTAATTACCTCAATGGTTATATATGTATGTAGCCTTCATAGAATACCAAAATAAGAATAAACATCTTAAACCAGGGTATGAAAATAAATAAAACGAAACGTTTGTGGTCGTCTTGCTTGTTTCATTGTTTTTGTTTGTTGTAAGCAAAAGCTCTCAACTAAATATACGTATTCAGCCAAAAGAGCAAATAACGAGAACAAATTTAAAAAGTTTTGGGTAGAAATATTGCAAACGTTTGCGGATTGATTTTCTCGTTGTAGTAGAGCTTAAAGGAGACTCCAAGCGGAAAATGAATAATCATAACAACTACATTGAATTCTTCTCATTAATCTCTAGCAAAGTATATCTACGCCTTAAAGAGCCATTGCATGCTGTAACTGCCTGAAATGCAAGGCATTAAAGATATAACGTGTGAAAAATAATGTACGCAAAGAAAATCGCTTGAGAGCATATGATGTGTGACCATAAAGTATGAAATCATGTTAATGTGCTTTTCAGTGACTAAAAAATTTGAATGGTTCAAATGTTGTCACGATACGAGGAAAGAGTAGCCATCATAGCAGAAAGAACAAATTTATGGTGTATGCTGCTATGGCGTATTACGGCACAATCAATGTAGAATTTCAAAGTAGAAAAATAATCCGATAAACTTATAAGACTTTATATTTATATTTTAGGTATCAAGCTGTATTTCCGAAACTATTAGAGTTCCTTACCCATTGTTATAAATTTTTTTACATTGTTATAGCCAAAAATTGTCCTTTTTAAATTGTGTTATTAAAGTTTTCTTTTAATAAAAATAAAAGCTTGAAATTTCATAAAAAAAATATTTCCTTTTTCATTGGTCTTACTGTACGGCGTGTATCAAGGGCCCTATATAAATTAAGCTAATTGCGTGACAAATACCAAATTCAGTATCAATTGTGTTAAAAATGTATTTCTGCCGCTAAAGTTACACAAAAAAAAAAAACTTTTTAATGGAAATAAAATTCGCGTGTTCAATTCAATAAAATTTGAAAGTGAAATCGAAAAGAATGTAATTTTTATTCCTTTTTTAATTCTTTTTTTTTTTCACAAAAAAAAACATACATATTCAATAAAGAAATATCACTGTGAAAAAAAGTAATTTATGATCTTTAAAACAGTTTAAAAGCCAGAAGGGTGCATGACGTGGCATTTACGATTAATAAAATATGTTGGGATTTTGACTATTAAAATGAACAAAATGTGAGAAGGTAGAATTGGTTGTTCTGTTTTTATTGTTCATTATAACACAAGCATGATTTTAATATTGAAGGGTTCAAGGGCATGACTTTTTAACCACGCAGGAAAGCTTAAGGTTAAATTGCAGGGGTACATTATTGTACAAAATATGCGGACATAGAAAATAAATTTTATGATTCATTCAAATTATTCAAATTGGAATGGTGGTAACGTAGGTCATCTTTTCATTATATTAAAAACGTAACGTTTCTTAATGCCCTTTACGCCTTTGGTGATCAGTGTCGTTCATCTGTTGACTAAAACACTGATCACTGTGCAGAAAAATCTTTCTGTCGTATTTTTAAAAAGAAAATAATATAAGTAAAAATTGCCAACTGTCAGCATTAAAATTTTCAAAAGACAATTTTTTTTACATTTTTTTAATGTGAATTATTATAAAAGGTACAAATTAATATTACAAATCTTTATCAAAACAAAGAGATATTATCAAAATGAAGAAACTGCAACATCTTACGTTTTTAGCGAGGACCAAAGGAATAATTCTGGCTAAAAAACCGACTTCAAAACAGATTTTTGCTATTTGTCTAAAAAGGTTCAAAATTTTGGCTATTTATACTTACTTAGTTTTAACTATTTATATTTCATAATATACCATACAAATTAGCAGACGTTTTGTCTAATTTTCAAGTGTTTGTATGCACCGGCTCAAAATATAGGGCAATATACATGTAAAATTACATCAGGTATGAGCACACTTTTTAATTTATATATATATATAATCTATAAAAGTTTACTAGATTTAAGAAAAAATTGTGTTGATTCGCCTTTATTTTAATGAACAACAACAACGACCACCCGGCTTGTTTTAAATACAAATAAAACAAAATGTTTTTTTTCACTTTTGACATGTCGCTAATTCCCCATTTACAGCAATTATCTTTAAATTGTTAAATTGTCAAATTGAAACACAACAAAAACTGTGTTCGCCCAATGAATATATTATTAATTAATAAGCAACAGTTCAAAAATTGAACAAATAAAACTCCTTTAAATGTGTAAAACGTTTAGTTGCGTGCAACAGTATCTATCGACAACATGTATTTTATATTCGTGGCGATTTTTGTGCTCGTACCCTGGATTGGAACTGATGGTCTAGTGCAAACGATAGTGAACACTCAAGAAGAAATTCACAATGAAATCTTGGCAAAATCCTTCGAGCATCTATTGAGAAGAATCGATAGCGAATTGCAATATGACTACATTTTATTTGTGAGGGATGTGACAAAGAAAAGTGATTGCATATTTGAAGATTCTATTGTTGATATAAACAAGCCCGTCATAATAGTTTCAGAGTTAATTAATCCAAGTCTACTTCGTGGGCAGCATTCGAGCAATTTCTTGATAATCGCATGCTCTACGCGGTACTTCAATCGATCCAGTATCTTTAATACAGTGTATCAATATGTGCCGCATATTATTTGGTTAGAAGAACAAACAGAAGCAGTGATGAAGGAAAATATGCTTGAATTATGTTCAAATATACATGCAAGTGGTTACTTTCAAAATTGGATGATTACACCACATCCTTTAAGTGGTGAATTCCAATATTTTAATTGTGATTTTCAAATGAATTTAAAAGTAGACGAGGGCAAAATGTTTACTAATCCATTTCTCAATATGCATGGATATTCAATAACAACCGAAAGTAAGAATGTCGCACCGCGCATCGTCGTGTTTTATGATGAATCTGGTCAATTGAAACCCATTGGATATTTGGCAAATTTATTGGTCACTTTTGCTGAAAGATATAATGCAACTTTAAAAGTAGTGCCCCCTCCCAAAGAGGGTGTGCTAGTACGTTCTACTTATCTGATTAATAAAACTACCAAAGGAATGTTGGATATACCAGCCATATTAGATCCACTTAAAGTCGATAATTTTAATAAATCGTATTCTCATCCCGTGGAATTAATGGCAAGTTGTTTAATGATACCATTGCCTCATATCCGCCCAGCCTATCGTGTATTTTTTGAGATAATTGAAGCCAAAGCAATGCTACTTATTTTCATTTATTTTATCATAATCTCCATATTGTTTTATATCGCACAAGGCAACAATATAAAGCATTTGAAAGTTTCCAATGTGCTGTTAAACGATAAAAGTTTACGTGGTCTGTTGGGACAATCGTTTGTAATGCCTCGAAAATCTTCGCGGTTTCTGAAATATATTTTACTTTTGGTGTGTTACAGTAGTATTCTTCTTTGTACCAGCTATCAAGCCTACTTACAGTCTCATTTGGTCCATCCGCCTCTTGAAAAACGTATGGAAACTTTTGATGATATTCGCAAGAATAAATTCAAAATATTAATAGACGAGGAAGGGTTTTTGTATACGCCTCAAGATATTAAGGAACACCAACATGATTTATTTTTTAAGGTTGAGGATTTTGATAGATATATCAAATTACGTGACAACATGGATACACGTTATATTTTTCCCGTCTCTCGTAGTGGTTGGTCTGTGTTTTATGAACGTCAAAAATTTTTCCAAAGAAAACTTTTCTATTTTTCTTCAGAATTGTGTGCGGTTAAACTGATACCGCTTTCTTTTCCTTTACGTGCTGGTTTACCCTACAAGATTCAATTCAATCAACATTTATTGGATGTTCGAGATGTGGGTCTCTTAGACCGTTGGCTGAAGCATAACTTTTTAAATGTGGTGAGTTTAAAGCTTTATTCTTTCGAGGATTTAAGCGTTGCTGATGAATATGGAAAAGCGATTGGTTTATATGATTACATGTGGATATGGATTCTGTATACCGTCTGCGTTTCTTTCTCAATTTTAGTGTTTATTGGGGAATTATTATTGGACAAAATTAAAAGAAAATAAATATGTATCCTTCATCTCAATGTTTTTCGTTAAAGCAATCAGCAAATAACTATAATAAATAACAATAAATCAGCAAAAAGAAACAATAATTTTTTTTAATTATCTTTTTGGCTATTGTAATTTAACTATTATTTATTAATATTCTAGATATACGGCAATATTACCAGTTCTCTGTGGGATAAGTTTTAAAGAAAGATTTGTTGCAATAAATATAAAAATAAAAAAAATTTATTATAATTAAATAAATTTAACTATTTTGCTACGTACAAGTTTCCTTGAATGGTAACAACAAACATTGTTAAAAATTATCACATGTCCCTCCGTAAATTTAAAAAATGTTAAAGTAACTCAAATAAAAAAAATTGGGGTGACAAAGAATTAAAAAATGAGAAAAAAAATAACTTATGTATATAAATTTACATAAAAATGCTATCGGCTCCTAATGGGTTAAGCATTCCTAAAAAAATTTTGTATTTCCTTAAAGATCTCTTCAAAAGCTTAAAATTGATACCCATATTGATATTTTGAAAATTTCAGAGCCCCGTAACTCGGAAAATATGGGCGAGCGTCAATCTTTTTACTTGATGTTTTTTCTTATTTTTTAAATCTCTATCTCCCTATATATTTATTTTTTTTTTGATTGGAGTTACTTCGTTGCTCCAAATGATATGGAAAATTTTCTCCCTTTTTTTGTGGTGAAGGGTAAACTAAATAATATAATTTTTAGTGGGGATATTTGGGCATAGTTGAAATTGTTTTTTGGGAAATAGTGGGGATATTTTATTCAATTGGGAATACGACTCGAAAAAATTAGGGCACGAAGAGAAAGTTTGGGATGTTTAGTGCGAGAAGAAGAAAAACTTTATTCTGTCAAAAAGGCTCTCATTCACCGAATTTTGAAATAAGAAAACAATTTTCGCGCAAATTGGGATCCCACGGGATCCAAAAGTAGAGAAAAGAAACAGAATCAAATAAATATATTTTTTGCTGAAGTTCTTATTTGTTAATTAATTTTAAAAATTTTTGGGTTAAGCATCACAGTAAAAGTTAAATTTTTGTTGAAACTCTGAACAGTTATGATCATGTTCTCGATAGCGAATTTAATAATTTCGCCGTACGCGCTTAATGTTAAACTCCATATCGATGGCTTAATATAAAAAAGGCCTAACTCATTTTTTAGTTGTTTTACGGGAGAAGGACAAAACTTAATGAAATCCTACAAATTTTAAATACTATAAAATATTGTGTTGCGTTTTTTTATTAAAAGTTTCATAAAAATTTTTGTTGGATCTTAAATTTTTAGGATTTTATTAAGTTTTTTTTTGCTGCTTTTTTATATTAAGCCATCGATATACAGTTTAACATAATGCGTTTACAGCGAAATTATTGAAATCACCATCGAAACCACCTGTATTATTTCGCCATGGTTAAAATATTATTTTGTGATTTGTAACCGCCCTCAAAAAAAGATGAAGGTTATTAATTCGTGTGAATATTGCTTTTTTTTAACGATTGTGCCTGCAGAACTGAACCGATTTAGAAATTTTTTTGTTATTTGATAGATTATGCTTACAGATTGGTCTCGTGTTAAACATAGTTCATAATCTTAAAAATTAAAGAGTGTCCCCCTACCACATACATGTTTTTTAAGTGTATTATGATACCTCACTATAGCTCCCAATATCAATAATAATAGAAAAATAAATCTAAAAGCTACAGTGACGTTAATTGACTTATTTGGGACTAACTTTTGAACCGTTTTAGACAAACGCTTGAAAATTGGACAAAATGGCGATTACTACGAGCGTTATAATAAGAAGTACACACTTTTAAAATTATAAATTAAAGAGTGGCCCTATAGTTCATTTAATTTAATGTACATGACCATACTTTTGAACAATTGTAGACAGACGCAACAAATTTACAAGGAACCTAAACTGTTATGTGCGCTTTAACAGCGGATACAAAGTACAGACAGACGGAAGTTATTTACGAAGAACCTGTATTACTAAGTTCGCTATAACAACATATCAAAAATTTTAAATTGGAAATTAAAGGGCGTTCCAATAGTTGATGAAATTTAATGTATGTGGCCAAACTCGTTATAGACAGACAGCTGAAATTTATATAAAACCTGTATTGCTAAGTCCGCTATAACAACAAGTAAAATGTTTGTATTTGAAAATGAAACGGTGTCCCAATAGTTAATATAATTTGTTGCATGTTGCCAAACTTCTTTAATAAATGGCTAAAGTCTGTTTTGAAGTCGTCTTTTTTACAAGAATTATTATTAAAAATTTTATTTTATAATGGAATGTCGATGTTTACGGGAATTTTTATTTTTCGGGTGATTTAAATTTTCCTTCGAATCACTATTTTGTGGCAGTGAAATATTGACTGCGAATGAAATATTGATGTTTTTCAATAAATTTGAATTTAAAACTTTGGCTCAAAATCAGCCGAAATTTCGTAAGCTATAAATATTTACTAGATTTAAGCAAAATTGTGTTAATTCGTTTTTATTTTTATGAATAATACCATCGACCCCCAGCTTGTTTTAAATATAAATAAAACAAAATGTTTTTTTTTTCACTCTTGAAACATTATGAGTCGTCTAATCGGTAGATGGTGGCATGTCGCCAATTCCCCACTTACAGTAATTATCTTTAAATTGTTAAATTTTCAAATTGAAACACAACAAAAACTGTGTTCGCCCAATGAATATTTTATTAATTAATAAGCATCAGTTTAAAAATTGAACAAATAAAACTCCTTTAAATGTGTAAAACGTTCGCTGAAAAATATAATGCAACTTTAAAAGTAGTGCCCCTTCACAAAGTGGGTGTGACAGTCTGGTTAATAAAACTACCAAAGGAATGTTGGATATACCAGCCATCTTATCGATAATTTTAATGAATCGTATTCCCATCCCGTGGAATTAATGGAAAATTGTTTAATGATACCATTGCCTCATATCCGCCCATCGTATCGTGTATTTTCAGAGATAATTGAAGCCAAAGCAATGCTTCTTATTTTTATTTATTTTTTTTTTTGGTTTTTTTTTAATAAAATTCTTTTGATAGAACTATATCTGTCCGAAAAAAACCTCCAAGAAGATGCCATATCTTTTTATATTTTAAAAATTTTGACGTTTTAACTCGTCTATAAATAGAAATCGCACTTTTGAGCAATATAACAGTATAAAAAAACAAGAAAATGCATATTATTAAGTTGTTTTGCCAATAAACTAATACAGAACTGAGCAAATAAAGCAGAGTTTTTTAACTTTGCAATTAAAAAAAAAAAAACGTAACAATATTAAATAAAAAAAAAAATATATTAATTCGATAATTTAGTAGAGTTTGCCCTTAAAACTTTTTGCCTCAGAATACAAAGTGCTTCGATGTTAAGAATAAAAAAGCTAGAGGTATGTAGTTACACTTAAAGTATAATAATTTTTTAATTGAATAACAAAAACGTTTTGCTATCCATCTTGTGATCTGACTTATTAACGTTCGATTACCTTTCACATCTTTATGGCATGAAAATGGTGATCTGGTTTAATATTACTTAACTTTAAGTGAACACCTTTTAATGTTAATGTCATCTTTAATTGATTTGTAATCATTCAGAACTAGCAGTCAGTGCCCACGACTACGTCTGCGTGTCGTTTTAATTTTCTTACAATCTAAATTTAACTATTTATTCCAGAGTTCTGCTGTAGACAGTGTAAAAATTTTCCATCTATAAAAATAAAAAGTGCTGACAACTGTTTCAGTACCATTACGAGGGCTGCTCTATATATTTCTGGCCTAATAGTGAAAATGCGAATATTTATAATCAAAAATGGTTTAATTGTTTTTCAAAGTATTCTCCAGCATGATTTATACACTTTTGCATGCGCTCAAACCAGTTGTCGAAGCACTTTTTCCACTCCGATTGAGACACCTCTAAAACATGGTTTTTGAACACTTCAGCAGCTTCTTCTGGCGACGAAAATCGTTGACTACGCATTTTTTTCTTGATGTGCGGAAACAAGAAGAAGTCATTAGGTGCCAAGTCAGGGCTGTACGGCGGATGACCCATTAATTCGACGTTTTGGCCGGTCAAAAACGCTCTGGTTTGAGCCGATGTGTGAGAGCTCGCATTGTCATGGTGAACAATGATTCGTCTTCTCTTGTTGGTTTTTCGAATTTCTCCGATGACTTCAGGCAACCAAATTACAGTGTACCACTCCTACGTTGCTCAAGCGGAACAGTCGCCACATGACCAGTTTTGCCGAAGAAACAGGCGACCATTTGCTTCGAAGTGCTTCTTCCACGAAAAACTTTCGTTGGAATTTGCTCGTCTTTGAAGACCCACACGATAGATAGTTGTTTCGTTTCGGGCTCATACGCATAGATCCATGATTCGCCACCTGTGACGATCTTATAAACGTCTTTTGAAGCACCGCAATCGTACTTTTGCAACATTTCTTTGCACCAATCGACACAAGCCTCTTTTTGAGCGACTTTCAAATTGTGCGGGATCCAACGAGAACAAACCTTTTTGACGGCCAGGTGTTCATGCAGAATCGAATGTATGCTGGTGGAAGAAATGTCCAAGGATGTCTCTATCTCTCGGTATGCCGCATGTCGATCTTGCATTATGAGTTCACGCACGGCATCAATGTTCTCTGGCACAACAGCCGTTTTTGGACGACCTTCACGGAATTCGTCTTTGAGCGAGCTTCGGCCACGATTAAATTCATTATACTAATTTTTCACAGTGCTATAGGATGGTGCTTCATCGCCATACAAAGAATTAAGTTCATCAATGTACTCTTGTCGTGATAATCCACGTCGAAAGTTGTGAAAAATAATGGCACGAAAATGTTCACGAGTTAATTCCATTTTTTTCTATATTAATTTTTTCAAGTCACTGTAAACAACACAAATAATGGTCGTACGTCAGAACGTTTTGAGTACGTTTATACTTAAAAATGACAAACTTTCCAATGGAAATGTCAGATTACACTTGGCAGCATTCAGTGTTGCCAGGCCAGAAATATATATAGCAGCCTTCGTATACTTATTATTACGAAAAAAATGTATTCTTTATCGGAACCAAGATTCTAAGGGATTCTTCACAAAATTTTGTGCCAATCCTTCCAGTAGTTTTTACGTGATGCGAACACAGACAGACAGACAAAAACTCCAAACATAGGTGTTTTGTAGTCCATATCGATTACTATCTACACCAACAACAAAATTTTTAAAAAAATATTTCATGTAGAGAAATGATCCTGTTGCTGTTTTATTAAATGTATAGATCATCAGCGTGCAAAACTATTGTCGACATATGTTAGGTGTAGCAAACAGTGTTGCAACTGACTTTTTTTTTAATTTAAAGAGATTAAATTTAAAAATACTCTAATTTCAAGTGGAACTTCGCTAATCAAATGCAAATGTACATTAACATTTAGATTTTTTCCACTAAAAAAATTTTCTTCTAACTTAGCAAGAAAAGCACCACAATGGCAACGCCCTTCAATTCAAAATTATTGCAAATAAGTTAGTGCAAAGTACTGTTAACTATTTAATGAAGTTTAGTTATTAATTACGGTAGCCTTTTAGTCTTAAAAGCAGCTTATTTTAATCAAATAATATTCGTAAAATAGCCATCATAAAATTCTACAGTAGAATTTCTATAATTACTACTCACAATCATTCATAACAAAGAAATTGTCTAAAGTAGTTTATTTATAAGTTTCGCACCCTTTTCCGGTCGTTAAATATTTTAAGAAGCATTGCGTGTTTCTAAAATATATTCTTCAAAATTTAATTTTCAAATTTTATTATTTTATCTAAATAAAAAAAATTAAATTTAATTTTACGCTATTATTTTTTGTTTATCCAACCACTATCACTATTATCAAGAACAGTTTATAATTGAATTCTATTTTTCATTTGACAAATGTGAACGTTATTGTCCATTGTCAGACAAACATTTGAAACGATTAATCATTAAATGTGTGTTCAAATTGAAACTAAGTAAAAACTTAAGAACTTAATTTATTCCTGGCAATTAATCAGTAATAATAATGAATATTCCTGAATTGTTTAGAAACCATCATTCAATGTCTGTCCTTTGTTCGCATACCACAAATATTAAATAAAAAAAAATAAAATTCAATTGACAAATTTAAGAAAAGGATAATAAAGAAGAAGAGTAAAAGGGACTTAGTGTATAAGTCCAAACATGAATACATTGTAATGTTATGTTAATTGATTTTTGTTTCAGACAACAAGAGTCACATTTGAAAAAAAGAACACCAGCATTCAGACTGTCAAAATTAGATACAGTAATGCTTTTTAGAGAGAATCAAGAATATATTTATCTTTATACTAAATATTTCTTAATTTCAAGCTTATTATAATTATCTTCTATGTCTTAGTTGAGTAAAGAGTCTAACAAATGAGCCTTTTTTTGAAAGTGGTATAAGTCCACTTTTTCAAAAAACTAACTTAGCGGTAATTTTAATTAGCAATAGACTCTTTCTCTCTACTATCACAATAAGAATAGAATTCTATCTTGACATAAAATAAGCAAAAACCGTTCGCACACATATTTCTTTTGAAAGTGGGATAAGTCCATTCCCATTCAGTTTAATTAAAACAACTTTCATTAATTGCTTCGAAACGACAAATATTTTGTAGTTAAGCAACAATAATGTAACTCCAATCAAAAAAATAAATATATGGGGCTACAGAGAATTAAAAAAACAGTTAAGTATAAAAATTGGCGCTCGCCCATATTTTTCGAGTTAGGGGGCCCTGAAACCTTAAAATTTTTTAAAATATCAATATGGGTATCGTTTTAAAGCTTTTTAAGAGATATTTAAGAAAATACTAAATTTTTAAAAAAAATGCTAAACCCATTAAGAGCCGCAGCCGTTTTTATTTAAAATTATATAAATGCAGTATCAGAAAATTTTTATTTTTTAAGTCTCAGTCATTCCAATATTTGCTTTTTTGATTGGAGATACTTCACTAAACTAGATTTACACAGATGGTGAAGGGAATACGAGATTCGGCATAGCCGAATTAATTTGCATTTTTATATATTTAACATGACTGAAATAAACTCTTAATAAATTTGGTTATTAGTGTATATAAATGTTTTCATTTTAACTGTTACTTTTTACCTAAAAATTTATTTTGGTTAAGCTTATGTCTATAAAAATATGGACTTAAATTTCTCCTGTTTTTTATTTCTTTTAAAATTTAAATTTTAAAGTGGTATAAGTATATGTAAAGCCAAAAAGTCGGTTTTTTAATAAATTTAGTATGAATTAATACATAATAAAATTTAAAAGGTGTGTAAAAACAACAACTCGAATTCATATAGGAAAAAATGGACTTATACCACTTTAAAAAGAAACCAGCTCAAATACAAGTTTCAGATAATTAAAAATATTTTTATTTAGATTTTTGATTAGCTCTTTTTGCTTTCCTATGCCAACATCTAATTAAAAGATTTAAGGTAGACTAACATCCCATCAGTAACATCAACTGAAGTATCATTTTAAACCCTTGAGTTCAAAGAATTTTGTAAGCTTGTAGGTTTTAAATATTTTGTATTCTCATATATCATTTATGACAAAATGCATCTAAAATACTTACACTTATGTAAATAAAAATTGAAACAAAATATCCATTCATTTTTGCCACAATCACTCGAGAGCATAAGTAAAAATGTTAATGCTTTAAATGTCTAAATAGTTGTTGTAAACATTCATCTAATTCACATAAATACTTGTTTTTATCACTCAAGTTGTTTCAACAAACATCTTTTCACTTCACTAAAGTATTCAAAATCTTTTTATTTAATTTCCTGACATCGTTGAACATGTCATAAAAATTTTGTTTTCAATACAAAAATGCAACATTCATTCAAAAGCAGTTGAATGTTGAAACAAAAATATTTATATTTCAATTCATAAAATTTCTTTTGTCCCAACAAGATCTTAAGTCAAGGGGTGCTTAATAGCGTTTAAAAACTGTAGACAGCAGCAATTACAGACGCTTCTATAGAAGAAGCGTGAGCACAAGCACATGCCTTTTCAAAAAAGGTGTACAATGTTTTTTTTTGCTTTTGAACAATTTGTTTTGTTTTGTTTTCTCAATTTTCAATAGCAGGTGCTTTTTATGGTTCCTTGTTTTTAAGAAGACAGGTTCTTTGTTTGCTTTGTTTAAAGATTAAACAAACAAACAAACTTTAAAAGAGGTTTTAAATAAATTTGTTTAAAGAGGCCTAATAAAATCATTAAGGTGTTTAATTTGAAGGCAAATTATGTGAATGGAAAAAAAAGGCAGCGCAATTGAAAAGGATGTTAGTTTCTTTCATAATAAAAGCAAAAAAAAAACTGAAGAATAGTCCATCCATGTCAGCAGACTTTTGTAGAAATTGTGGTGTGTTTAATTCTTTAGCAGCTATAGCAGTGTAATTAGTGCAATTATTTTTCTGAAATTTTGATGATTTAGGTAAGCGTGGTACTACCAATATTAGAAAAAAGGTTTTATTATGACAATAAATGATTGTATACGTTTAACTACAGATGAAGCAGTCTGGGATCAGAAAAGAGCAGCGATTTGCAATAAGTGCAAGGCGAAGCAATGAGGTTGACAATTGCTACCTGGCTAAGAACAGATGGTTAAATGAATCCACATGCTAAATTACGAGGCTGATTTCCCCTAGAATAAAAATGGTCAAAGAGGGAGTCTGACAAGATTCCATTGCAATAATTAAAAATAATTGTGGCCACAATTACTTGACGTAACGGGCAGGTTTGGAAGAGTACAAGTGGCTTTTTTACAGAAGGTACCAATTAATCGTATTATATCTAGAAAACTATAGCAGATAATATCATCGAATTCTCTGTGAGGCATATGTGAGTAAAAAATTTGTGCTATTAACACAATCGGCGTGGCAAGATCTCTCGAAGTAAGTAGTAATAGACGTATAGCTGAAGAATAACAAGTCTTCAAATAATGTTTGTAATTTTTTTGTAGTGTGTGTAGTTAGACACACAACATTGGGGTAGTGGGCGTGGCGTTTAATACTAATAATTATAATTTTTGCTTTGGTGTTTCTAGAGAATCATAAAACAAATACCCCTGATGGTGTGGAAATGTAACTCTTATGCTGCGTACACAATAAACGAACAGTAGGCGTGGGTGGTAGGAACTAGGCAAAGTAGTTATTTACGGTGAAAGAATATTTATACAAATGTTTAATTCAACCCAAAGAATGAAGCGAAGAAAAGTGCGATAGAGAAATCTTAGTTAGTTAGGAGTGGCAGCCTCTCGCGACGAAGCTCACTTGAGCACAATCAAATGGCCCGTTGTGATACCACAAGGAAAGCGGCGCGACTCCCCTTACCCAGCCGAGAACCATGAGGATTCATGGATGAACTTCGCTATGTCCCCTACAGAGTGAGATGATAGCTCCGTAAGAGTTCCAAAGAAGGGAGAGCCCAGAATTCTAAGTCTTCTTCGAGCCAGCGATGGGCAGTGGCACAGGAGGTGCAGTAGGGTCTCTTCCTCTTCCTTTGAGCCACAGCTGCGACAGAAATCATTAAACGGCAGACCGAGTCTTTCAGCATGCCTGCCGATTAGACAGTGTCCAGTAAGTACCGAGACCGTGATGCTTATGGATTTTCTGTCCAGTCTGAGTAGCTGCCTGGTCCGCTTAAGGTCCAGTGTAGTCCATAGTTGTCTAGAGACATAACAGGAACTTTCCTCTACCCATAATTTGCGAGCCAAATTGAGGTAGTGGTTCTTTATGGCCATTTTTACCGTTGCCAGAGGAATTCCAACATCTGGTAGCGAGGAGACGTTAGGAAGCAATGTGCCTTGTTTAGCAAGATCATCGGCCTCACAGTTACCCTGGATATCCCTGTGACCAGGGACCCAAATCAGGTCAATCTGTGATCGCTCCGATAGAGTGTTAAGTAATGAGCGACAACGCAGGACTAGCTTAGATGTACTGTATGCACCAGCAAGCGCCCTGATTGCCGCCTGACTGTCCGAAAATATCCGAATATCAAAGCCAAAAATATCGTCCCTAAGCGCTATTTCGGATGTTTTTAGAATGGCCATTACCTCGGCTTGAAAGACGCTGCAGTAGTCAGGAAGTCTGAGGGAGAGTCTTAGTCCAAGGCTATTGGAGAAGATTCCGCAACCGACTCTGTCGTCAAGTTTCGAGCCATCGGTGTAGATGTCAACAGTACCACTCACAACCACTTCGTTACGGACCCATATCTCCCTACTCGGAATACGGGTCTGAAATCCGTGGTCCAGAGCGGGAGTAGAAGAGATGTAATCCACCATAGATGGCAGTGGTACATCCAAATCGATAATCTTAGAGTGCCCTATAACCAGCCTGAGCCAGCGTGAGAGGGCATTAAGTCTGGCTGCACAGCATTTAGCCTGTTACAATACCAGAAGTTTGGTGGGTGAATGAGAAATAAAAAGCAAAAAAAAAAATAAATACATCTAGTAAAAAAAAAAAAAAAAATGAAGCTCGCGAATATTTTACGAGTTATGGGCGTCTGAACTTTACAAATTTTTTTTAATATCAATATGGGTATCATTTAAAAGCTTTTAAATAGATCTTTAAGGAAATACCTAAAATTTAAAAAAAATGCTTAACCCATTAAAAGCCGATGACATTTTTATGTAAAATTATATATAGTGGCAATAAAATTATATATAGTGCTGCATTTATTTCTGTTACCGCGTAATTTTTCTTGTTTTCTTTGGAAAACGTCTGCATACATTTGTAACTAATTTTTCTTTCTAAAAATGTTTAGAAATTAAGTGAAAAAATTAACCAAAACCGAAAATAAATCAATTGTAATTTATAAGATCTAATTTTTTAATTCCCTGTCACCTAATCTAGAATTACATATAGGGTGAAGGGTTTATAAGATTCGGCATAGCCGAATATAGCACTCTTACTTGTTTTAATTTCGTTTTTAAATAATATATTATATATTTTATTTTAGCTTATTTCTCTTTAACTAATCATTTCATTTTACTACAAAAAGTCTTTTTTTTTGTTTTTGTTGTTGTGAAGATTCATCTTTTCCTAATTACAGCTTCCTTAACTAACCTTAAATACCTTAATTTGAAAAAGGAAAAAACTTCTACCAACATATTTCAATTTAATCAAATTTACATTTTCCTAACAAAGACTTAATTTAGCAACCATTCTTTTTTTCATTACATGAGAAATATTAAGAAGTTTTTCATTCAATTTTGTAATATATTCTTTTTATGGGTTTTGTCTGCAATCAAGCTTCTGCTTTTTCTTTTTCTTCTTCTATCTCTAGCAATGAAACTTTTTATTTTTAATTTCTTTCCTTTTCAATAATCCTATAGAGCTTTAGCATATTCACTACAAGACTTTTGTACTTATATCAAGACAGACGACGACTCAGTGCGTTAACACACATTCTTCACCCACATTTCAGACGAACGTGCCTTGTTAATCATATGTATTTACATACATATATGCTGTTGTATGAGATGAGAAACGCATGAATTAAAAATAAAAATGTATGAAGAAAAAAATTACAAGAACAAAAAGTCATTAACAACTGTTGCTACATACTAATGTATTTACTTTTAATGACTGACAAAATGCTGAGCTTTACATTTTTATTATTATTTTTTGTGTGTTTTTATTTTGCTAAATTATTACAATATAAGCAAAAAGACTGCAGGCAATTTACAACAAATATTTAGAAGAGTTTAATTTCTGGAGTGGAACTCACAAATCGATAATATTACTGTTCGCCCGTTTTTCTCTTGAAAGAATTTATTTACAATTTTTTTTTTTGACCTCTGTCTCATGGTGACTAGAAAAGAAGTTCATTAAGTTTAAAATGCAATTATTAAATTTGTTAGCATATTAACCTTTTGTGTTTTTTTTTCCAAACTTTTTTAAGATTACGAGTAAAACACCATAATGCTTTTTTAGCGCCAGACACGCATACTTTTACATAAAAAACAGACAACAAATTAATATAAAATATAAAACGGAAGAAACAATCAAAGACAACAGAAACAAAACAATAAAAAATTTTGTAAATAATTTGAAAACCACAAAAACTTAGCATATGTGACTTATTCGCATTATTTTATGTATTAAGATTAAAACTGAAACTTTGGATATTTGCTGAATTGAAGGTTTTTTCTCAGTCCATAGAGTCCTAGTATAAGGAAAAAATAAAACAAAATATATAAAAACAAAAACTAAAAAAACAGATAATAGAGAAATGGAAACTAAATTAAACAACAACCAAAAACAAAAAATTAGAAAACAAAAATTGCAAATAAACAGACAGACAAATATATCCGCAGGAACATGCTAGCGAAACATAAACCATAACCCAACCATACCAGATGTCTTTCTCTGAAAGACATACCAGACAAAGTACCCAACAAAAAATGTAGCAGCAAACATGACACACAAACCTCTATAAACGTTTAAAATCTATACATACATTTAATGAGACCAACTAATCTTCGTTATCTTACAATGAAAAACTGAAAAATCTGAATTTTAGACTTTTTTATACACCAACAGCACAAAATTTAGAAACTTGCAAAAACAAAAACTAAAATACTTTTTTTAAAAAGGTACATTCTAAAAGGTTTTATTTGAATGGTACTTTTTTATTAAAATACTACTCTTAGAAAACATTTTTTGGGGCTTAATTTTTAAGGATACTATTTTAAAAGGAACTTATTCGATAGTACTTTTCATAAGAGTACTTTTTAAAATCCATATTTCAGCACCACTTTTGTAAAGATGATTTTTAACCAATATGTTTTATTCTTTTTCTTTAAGTAATTTAATAAGTAATAATTTAAGTTACTTTGTTTTCATTGGTCCGGTTCTTTTTTAAACAGTTAGAGAAACGGCTTCTTTATTCAGGTTGAGTTCTCTATAAAGGAACCAAGTACTATTCTTAACAGGAAAATAACCTTTATGTTTCAATCATATGACTATTCACAGTTCCAATTCACAGTTATCATTACGCCATTTTCCTTTTCATAGAAGTAAGGTCCAGTGATTCGCTCTCACCAAATTTCACACAAAACTGTCACTTTTAATCGATGCAAAGGTGACTGATGAATAATTTGAGGGGTTTCCATTGCCCTGAACCGAATATTCTGCTTATTTACAAATCCATCGTAATGAAAATGTGCCTCGTCACTCATTATGATTCTTTCGTGTAAATCAGGGTTGTCATGAGCAAGCTGTATAATCCTATAGGCATATGGAAAGACGGTGTACACTACTTTGTTGGTCTTGAGGAAAAGGTTCTTGTATCAACTGAATCTCAAATGAAAACAAATGCAAGTTCTTGCTCAAAATTGTGGCCAAAGTTGTTTTTTAAAGACTAAGCTCCTGAGGGCGGCGTCGAATTGAGGTTATGGATTTTTCTGAACACTTTCGTGAGCAGTAGTAAAGCTTTTAGCCGATCTCGCAGTACGTTATGGTCCATGCTTAGGCTTATCACCTACAGACCCTATTTCTTCGAAATCATTTACGGCACGATAAACCGTGCGTTTTGTTGGCACGTTGTTTCTCCCAAAAATTACACGAAACTTTTTCATTGTCATAGAAATCGATGATGAATTCTGGTAAAATGTTTTAACGATTAAAACACGTTGGCTTATGGAATATTTTTCCATAATAAATTTGCCATGTGTCTACTTCACGACTGCCAAATATAAGCTGTCAAGCCTAATATCTTCCAAAATGGCGGCAGTAGATCTTTCCGGTGGATACCCTGTAGTTCTATTACTCTTCGTAAAATAAAATAAAATTTTATCAGGAATTTTAGCTGAGATACTTTTGATGATTTAATGATGGTGGGAGAAATTTAAAAATAATAATAAGAAAATTGTGAAGCAGCATTACAGCTCTTTTCATTATAAACTTTCACATATGGGTTATTTTAAAATGCTTTCATACTATTAACTTACATTACAGTGGAAACAAAGTGACGAGTGCTATATTCTGGGACCTAAGGGACCAGCTGAAAAGAAGAAATTATCTATTTTCTGGCAGAAAGAGGTTTATAAAATTAGAAGCATTTTAATTAAGACAAACACACCTAATTAAATACTTTTGAGCTACTTCAGTCATGGTACTAGGCACGTTGACAACAAATCTGGTGGGCTAGGGTTCAATCCCTGCGGCAATTAAAAATAAAAGTGTTTTTTTTTTCTGTTTAATGGTATAAATACATATTCAGAAAATTAATTATAGCATTTCATAGCGTATCCGTTAGTCAAGTAAAATAACTAATAAAATGGCTATTTGCTTCATGAGCAACCGTCTAATCAACAGCATAAGGCGGACAGTGCTGATTTATAAATGAAGCACTTTTTCTATTATCTTTCTCCTTTTACCATCTATCTCTCATCTATTCCTCTCCTAACGAATGTAGCACGGTTACAAAAATAACTAAATAGGTATTGTTGCCTGAATTGTTACTTCTCCTTCAGAAAAAAAAAAAAAAAAATCCTTTTCTTAAATAAAACATCTTGTATCCAACAATCACCCATAAAGTCTTACTGTGAAAGATTCGGACTGTAATAGCAACATCAAAAAAGGAAGAGTATTGGTCTACAGTACACATTCCTTGTGAATGCCGTGTTCTTTATGGATGAAAGAAGGTTTCTGAGTAAAGATCAATTTTATGTATAGCAGCTTTATATCCAACTGCTTTGCAGATGATGATGGAATGAAAAAATCTGTTCAGACAGATTTACTTAAATAATTACGAGTTTTTTGTTAAATAATAATATTTAAAATCTTTTCCATTTTTTCAAGAAGATCTTTTTTATTTAGATTCCCTTTTTATTGTATTTTACAGTAGGTTTTTTAGATAAACTTGTCGTAAGAAAGTACCTCTCTTTAAAGCAATTTTATAAGCTACTTTTAAAATGGTACTTCCTTCTTTTAAAAGACAAATTTACAAAGTTTTACAGGAAATTCTTTTACTGAATAACTTTTTTAATTATACTTTAAGCTACTGTTTTAAAAAGATTTATTGAAAATGTAAGAATCAATTTTGAAAAGCCTTTTTCTGAAAAGTACTTTTTTAAGCGGTGCCTTTTTAGTGGTTGCTTTTTTAAAAGCTACATTCTACAAACGATACATTCTTAAAAATTTATTTTATTATAAGAAACGATTTAGATTTTTTCAAAAAGTTCTTTTATTTAAAGAAATTTTTTAATGTAAATGATTCTAGTTGGACTTATTAAACACCCACTTAAACACTGTTGAAAAAGCACTACAATATTTATTCTATGAGAAGAGAATCCTTTATTAAAATTACATTAAACCAGTATATTAAGACCAAAATACCAAAAGCTATTTAAAAAAAAAAAGGAAAAAACAAGGAAAACCAACTTTTGCAGGACAGCACCAAGCAACCAAAGCAAATAATGCTTAGTAGTTTGCAATACAAGTATTATCATCTAAAGTATACAGGCATCTTTTTTTCAAACAATAAAAAAATATATGATCTCTAAAATGAACGAGAATAAAATTTTAAAACGGAAAATATAAATTCAATACCTTGGTGTTTGTAAACAGTTGCCTCTGATGTTGATGGTTAAGTTGAGGCTTCTATGGCAGTTGTCCTTGTTGTTGGCGTTTTTTATTTCTCTTGGTTCCTGCACTTTTTTGATATTATGTCACATATGCTTGTTTTAATGTCCTTCAATTTAGTGGCTGCTTATTGGTGTTGTATTATTTAATATTTTTTTTTTGTTGTTGTCTTTTTACTATACTTAGGTCGTCCTTGCAATGAAATCTAATAATGTTTTACAGGTTGTTTATTTGGACTGCTGCAAGCAGTTTTTTCTTCATATTTTTTTTTTTTTTTTTTTTGGTAGCTGCTGTTCGAGGGTATATTAAGTTAAGAGGACTTGTGAGAATATCCCTAATAAGTGCCCTAAACATGTATAAGTACAAGTAATTTTGAGTTTTTACTTTTACTTTTTGCATAATTTTGAGGCTGCTTCTTTTTTTAATTAATGGTTGATTAAACATGAAAACGAAGAGCAGTTAAAATTAATTAAGCTATAAAATTGTAACAGCTGTTAGTTTTAGGTATAAAAAGATCATTATCATCAATTACGGAGAAATTTGAAACAAAAAGAATGTGAACAGATGAAATATGTCACTTTTTTGATATTTTAAATGTGACAGAAATTCATTAGAATATGAAGAAACTAAACAATTAAAAAAAAAATAAACAAACCAGCAAAAATAAATTTTATTACCTAATAAAACTTATTGTAAAAAAGAGGATTTTTCACACATTATGGTTGTAAGCACCGGTTGTTTGCATATAACGGAAAATATATAATTGAATAAACAGGCAGTCGTTATGAGTTAATATTATCAGTCCTCTGTTTCAATGTTTTGTATTATTTAATTCGTTAATTCGTTTTACTTTTCATAAGTAGCAAATGTTGTCATAAACTAAACAATCAGTAAAATTATTATTATATTCGTTTAAAAAAATATCATATAATTTGACGTAATATTTTAAACAGTGTTACCACACTGACAATACCGCCTAAATGTAAATTATTAGAAAATATGATAAAGAAAGAAAACAAAATCGAGTCGTTGTAACATATTTTGAATTTATTTGACTACTCAAAAACAAACACGTTAAACAAGACTCGTGTAGCTGGCTTAGTGTCCCCAAATTAACCACTTTTGTGAACTGTTGGCATATTTCATGAACTGCAAAATATCCTTTACATACATACATAAAATGCATACATACAAACACACATTGATATATACATACATGCATGCATACATACATACACACATATGTACATACATTCATACATACATACATATACATGCATACATACATACATACATACATACATACATACATACATACATACATACATACATACATACATACAAACATACAAACATATATACATACATACCTACATACATATTTTTGAAAGTTAAATTATGCAGTCCCAAGTTCGGATTTTAATACACTTTTTTTAGATTAAGCGTACTAAAGGAAACTTTTAAAGGCCCTGAAAATGAATGTGGCATTTCTTTTAAATTGTTAAAAGCAGACGCTTGAAATTTGTACAGAACTTATACTACAACGTCTACAAGCAAAATGAGTACGTTAAATTAAAACTAAATGAAAGGAATCGCGATAGCAATATGTTTTTCATGGACTTATCTTTTTTTAACCTTTATAGGCTGAGACCAGTGTTACGGCTCCGCGTAAATAAAAATATTTTTTATTTGACTTTTTCGTGACTTTTATTACAGATACGAAATAAAGTAATATTACTGAAAAATTAATTGTTTCATTATTTAAGCTAAGAAGCTTTCTGACAGCTGTTTCCCTGAACATATCAATACGATTTTAATATCAAAGGTTACACACTTGCAAATGATATCAAAATACTACATAAAATAAAGTTCAAAATATACAAAAAATAACGCTGCTAATTGCATAGAGAACAACTTACTCTATGCAATTAGTGAGAAATAAAGGAAAGTTATTTTCTTTATGTTTAAACACCAAAATGTTCCTGGCAACAATTTTTCCCACCTGTGAAATAATATGAGCTGTACTAATTTTTTATTACTCTGTTTAAACTTGCGAAAATTGTTAGCAACTTTAATTATTTCGCTTGAAAAATTTGACTACTAACTAGTGGTACCGAAGCAATGGGTGGTGTGAACAAAAATATAGTTCTAGCTAAAACTAGTAAATCTTAAGTTTAAACTAGTTTTGAGGTGAATAAAATTTTCAGATAAAGCTAGTGCTTTTTGTTGCCTAGTTCAAACTAGTTTATCCAGTGTTTGCTGAAAATATGTGTGAATAAAAACTAGTAAAAACCTAAAATTACTAGTTTTCACTTAAATTTTTCTAAGCATGTTATTGAAGTGCTGGAAATACATTTGTTCTTGGGTTATTCGTCAAAAAGTGCATTGCCGTTTTTTAAACCCTTCACCACAGATGGAAAAGGGTATACTTAAATGTGTCATTCCTTCGGTAATTTCTACAATATGCATTTCCGACCCTATAAAGTATAAATACTCTGAGTTCTTATGCATAGCGAATTGTATTGAGCAATGTCATCCTTCCGTCCGTGTTAGTGTTAAAATCAACTTAGCCAAGGCACTAGATGAGCTAAAGAAAATTTTAATACGATAATCGATCCGACATAGTTTTGAAAATTTTGCTATTGATAATCAGCAGGGGTCTTTTTTGCCATATCATTTGGAACAAATCTAGTTAAGTGAAGTAATTCTAATCAAAAAATATTGACGCTTGATTTTGAAGCATGTCAAAAATATTTGCACTATTTTTGTCGCCCATCGTGAAAATAAATAATCAAAACAAACTTATAGTGTTACCACAATATTTTACCACAAAGTTTTGCTTAGAATTTATAAGAAAAAAAATTTTTTTGAAGCAGAGGTAACACTCAAATGTTTTTGTTTTCCAGTACAAGCTATCTCTTTCAGTACTAGCTACCTAGTAGTAACAAAGATTTATTCACACTTTTTGTAGTTTATACTTTTCAGCCTTGCTAGTACTGAAAAGTTTAAGCTAGTGCTAGTACTTGGTACTATGTAGTATAATGTTTTCATAACGATATTTATATTTTTTTAATGTCTTTTTTTTAAACTAAAACTTGTGTAAATTGTATTTAGACTCAAAATATATAAAATTTAAATTTTAAATCGACATGTATATAACTAATGGCAATGTAAAACTTAGCATTACTTATATATTTAATTTTTATTCGTTGATATAATTTTTTAAAGAGTGTGTGAATGAAAGGCATATGTTAACGCATTTAGATGAAAATCTGTCACATCGTTTAGCAACCAAAGTCATAGGTTCCGAAATCACTTGATAAAAAAATGGCATCTGTTTATTTTAACCCCTGACTTACATTGTATATTTCTCTTAAAATGTCATTTAAATAAGTATTTTTTTTTAACAAAACACAAAACCAAAAATCAATGACAAATCACACAAAATGTGTAGAAATTGGTTTTTAAATTAAACAATCAAACAATCTGATATATATTGTCATTTGTAGGAAAAAAAATGTGATAAAACATGAAAAGTACTCGCTATGAGAATACACTTCAACCACTAGAAATTATAACAACAATATAAGAACATTGTCAAAGGCATAAAAACTGAGATTATTCTAGGACGATACTTGCATACATGAAAATAATACACAAGAGAGAAAGCAATCACAAGAAACCAATAAAATTCTTATTTTATATTGATTGTGTAAGAATTTGTGGGTTTATTTAAAGGATGCAAACCCTAGTGAGACATTGATAACGTACATATAATAAAGTAGTGTCATAAAATAGTTTTACGATAAATTCAACACCACACTAATCCATATTTAGGTGCCAAAACAGATATTCCTATTACAGAGTAGAGCACTTGATTGTATTGTTTATTTTAAGTGGTTTTTCAGTTCAGAAGGTACAAATAAATGTACAATGCATTGCACACATACTCAAACACTGATCTGTTTATAACGGGAAAATCAACAATATAAATTAGTGGCTGAGGGAAGTATTGCTCAAGTTAAAGGCAAAAAAAGATTTTAAAGATTTAATCTTCAAGTATTTTTTTTTTCTTTTTTTTATAATTTAAATTTGATAGAGTAATTCCCTAAGATCTAATAAATCTCCGATTATATTATTTTGTATCAAATAGCAAATAAGAATACACATGAATCCAAACTAAGGCTGGCTGGCTCGAAGCTTGTTTATTTATTAAAAATCTATAAATCTGTCCTTATTCCCCTCATCTGCCCGTTACTCGTTTGTAATCAATTTTGTTTACGCCACAAAAGAATTAAGGAAGACGTAAGTCCACCAACAAGTCAAGCCCCAGCAAAAAATTTTTGAAAAGGTAATCGAGTGTGGAATTAAGCATTTTTGGCAGAAGTACTTCCCAACTTTATTGCCAACTTAATGATTTTAACAAGGCATGAGACTTTTATAATCAATTAATGAGAAACGATTACATTAATTATTGTAGAAAATAATGAGTACCATTAGTACGGTAGTCTCTTTTAGCATAAAGAACTAGTTCCATTACTACTTCCTTTTTTGGAAACTAATGTAATGTGGAATCGGATTTTCACTAAAATATCACATTTCCACCTAAATTTTACAAAAAGAAAAGTTAAAGCATTCCAAAAAAATGTACTTGCAATCAAAAAATTTAATTTTATTCAAAACCAAAAATTTATATATGAAAAGTACTAAAAATTCAAAAATTCATTAAAAAAAATGCCCAATTAAAAATTTGCTAAAATACAACATTTTTACCAATATTAAAAAAAAATAATATTTGCCAAATATTTGTATTTAAAACTAGAAAATTTAAATTTATTAGAGATGGAAAAATAAAATAAATAATTTCACAAAAGAAAAAAATAAAAATAATAATTTTTATTTATTTATTTATTTTGTCAATTCCTACACAACAAGTTTTATCTTATATTTAAAGTATAGGAAAGTGGTGGTTATAAATTAAATTTAGGAATTACACATTAATACAAGTACATAAACTTAAGAAGTTTTTACTTAACAAATACTTTACAATTGAGAATTGAAATTCAGTGTTGTGCAAAAAAATCAAATAAAAAATGTTTAAAGCTATTTGCGTTGCTATTGAGTTGTTGTGTTTGGGGAAGAATATTCCACAGACGAGCCGCGTGTATAAAGAAGTGCCATTCAGACACATGAAGACGGTGTGAAGGAATTATAATCTTTCTTCCTCTAAGTGATCTGGCAAACCTAATCTTGTCTATAAGATATTGTGGAGCTTCAGAATAAATAATCTTATGCAGAAATAATAGAACGCGTATGTTAAGAAGATTATCAAAGGAAACACCGTAAAGTTTAGCGGAAAAATTAGAAACATGGTCATGTATTCTTAAGCCATACACATATCTAATTATGTTATTATATAAAACGTTTAATTTCCTTTTACTAATTGAGTCGCAGCTTGCGAAAAGCTCACAGCCGTAAATTAAACCTGGTGTTTTATTTTTATTAAAAATGTGCGCTATTTTTTTTTTTTGTATTTAATTCTTCCAATTAATTAATTACCGATATTGATTATTGAGGGTCAAAGCACGTCTTGATGGCCATTTCGTTATCGCTTACTTAACTCTTCAGGAAACTTCTGACTAACATTTTAAATAAACTAGACATTTTTGTCCAAACAATAAAGCAAAGACAAAAATCAAAGTTTAAGCAAAAACAACAATAACCAACAGTAATTTTATTTTTCTTTCTCGCCTGTATACGGCTAAATTTTTTTTAGCTGTTTTATACAGTTGAAAGATTATGAAAAATAAAATATCAAAAACACTACGATAATTTATTTGTATGCACAGGCACTTTGCAATTTATTTAATTAAAGACACGGGAATATTTTTTAAATATTTAATTTTTATTAAAAATTCGTGCTATTAGGAAGTGAAGTTGGCTGCTTGTTGGTTTGTTTTGTTTTGTTAAGGTTTAAAAGTAATGATAATTTAATTATTTTCATGGCAATCTGGCGGTTTTATCTCTTCTTTTTTTTCATACAGCGGGTTTTAAAGACACAAAGTAGACGCTCTTGTTTAGGGATGACATTCCAGACCAAAAGCTTTGAATTATATTGGTTTGCGTCTTACCCGCTTATTTAGGGATGGTGTTATTTGTTTATGGTTAAGAGGAATGAGGGCAAAGTTTTCAAGAGCTCTGCTTTCAACAGCTCTGCTATATTTATATTTATAACAGAGTTACAGCACCTCTGGTGTTTAGTAGGTGTAGAGTTTAAATTTTGTAGAAATTTTATTCATTACCTAACTTTGCCGACAATTTGATGATTTAAGAAAAAATGAAAACCAGCTACGCTATAAGAAAATTTTTTTCTTTTTTTGCCACTAAGTAAGCAACATTGTTATCTGTTGCACGTGAAAAAAATTTCGCTGTAACATTTTGCAAGTATAAACGTACTGTCATAAACATTTGCCAACTTTTCACAAAATAAACAGAGTACAACTTCGGCCGTGGACAAGTATAAACAACGCAGTAAAAAGATAATCAGGACATTAAGGCCGAGATACATAGAATCCGTCATAAGTTATACTTTGCCTTTTTCAACTGACAAGTAAGTTAAAATACATGTTTTCTTGAGAGTGTTGTCACAATCAATACGTCTCCGTCAACATAAAGTACGAAAGAAGGGCAACTTTTGACGTACGTTGTATACTTTGACAGCTATCATTAGCTGCAACTTCGTGTTTTGTTTTTGATCTTGCTGTATTTTAATGGTTTTTTGTCCGTCAACAAAGTACTCATTGTGTTCAGCTCATCCGTCGTTTCATTATTTTTAGTTGTATAATGTATTCGGCTGAGAATTTTATATTTTGAGCTATGACTTTGCTCCAGCATTGTCTCAGGGTAACGTCTTACACTACCCAGTAAAACATCATTTCATGCTTTTGTTTTATTTTAAAACCTATTAAAAAATGCTTTTTTTGCATTTTCATTTAATAATTTTTGTTTGATAATTTGTTTACACAGGGAATACTTCCCCTCAGTGTTTGTATATTTTAAACTATATATTGATTGTTAAGTAGGGAGGGTTTACCACACATTACTTTGATTTTTTTGGTATTCTTTTTTTTTTTGCAATATATTTTCTCTACAATTTTTCTTTTCTAACGAGTCGAGAAAAAGCAAAGTATTTCTATAACACTCAAGTGCATGTTGCCATAAGACTAGGATAAATAGTTACAACTAACAAAAGGATAGTGTTCTTAAGTGTTAAGTGCAAGAAATGCATTTACAAATTTTAAAAGGGCAAAAAAAAAAACTCTTAAAGAAAATTAAACAAATGTTTTATCAATTTTAAGAAATTATCAATTGCTTGCTATTAAATCCTTTTATGTTGTTAGATTTCTTTAAATGAAATATTACACTTACAATATTAAATATAAACACTTGAGATTTTATTAGTACGACATGAGTTTTGTTTATCAGAATCTGATTAAAATTGTGAGAAACGTTGTTGTAATACGGGAGATTAATATCAAGACTCTTTTTTTTTTATAGAAATAATGGTTGCGTAAAATAATTTATTTACGTAAAGAAAACATTTCAAATGTTTGTAATACTGTGATAAAAAAAATATTCATTTGATTATCTTTGAAGTAAGTACAACATTGTTCTGGTGGTGTAAAAGATAAATTTGCACGTCTACTAAATGTGACATACATATTTTAGGTCATTATCCAATCACTAGTCTTTATTCTTTTCAAGTCCTTAATTAGGTTTACAAACAATATCCTTGACGTAGCATTTTTGGCTCTCAATTGTATGATTATCATTGCGATACGTGTGCGTGAGTGCAGTTGATGTATCTATAAATTTTAACATTTAATACTGTTAAATGCGTATGTTTAGTTAATATATGACTTCAGTAACAGAGCACTGTTAAATAAAACACATTCAACGGGAAACATGTTGGATGTACAACAAGTTTGAACACAAGTTGTATCCAACTTTTGTGCTATAATATAAAACAACTATAAGATGCTATAAATAATATAAAAAAAAACGTATAAAACTCTTAAACTACTTTAGGCAAAATACACTATTTCTAATTCGAAGAAAATCAAAATGTTTCCTTTACCAATTATGTGCAGGGCTGCCGTTTTTGGTTATTTCTAACCAAAAGTGGTTATTTTTTTCTTCAATGTGGAGACGTGAATATTTTTCTCATTTTGGTTATTTTTTTCTCCAAAATAATAATACACATGTACATATTTTTTATGTTATACTTTTAAAGCTTTTATATTCTTCAATTTTTCGAATTGCTACCAAGACAACTGAAAATAAAACAGCTGTGACTAAAATCGCTAGTGCAGCCACCTGTTATGAATTCGCCTTTATTGCTACTCATTTGCTTATAATACTTTTCTTTTACAACACTGTCAACAGCTTTTAATTTTGCTAAATGTGAAATTTTACTTCAAAATGCAATGATCTTTTAATAAGTAAATCTGTGGTCTCAAACTATTATACTGTGAACTGCAAGTTTTGTTTACTTTGTTTTAAACAAACTTTAATTTTTTTAAACATACGTGTGCAATGGTTACTTATTACATACATATGTAGGTAAAAGAATTTTATTTTTGTTATTATTATTAACTGAATTTAAATCACATAAGTTACATTATAAATATGTATCCATTTTAAATGTTATTTAATAAAAATACTACATATTGAAATTTGGTTATTTTTTTTCTCATTTGGTAACTTTTAAAGCAAATTTTGGTTGTAAAAATTTTTGGGTTGTGGCAGCACTGATTATGTGTATAACTGTCTGTTAGGGTTTCATAAATGACATTTCATTACGGAAGTATGAGGGCCAAAGTTACACTATTTAAAAAGCATAAGGATTTGAACGATTAAAACGTTTCTTGTTGACCAATTATAAAAGACGCTAATTCATAACTTATATTTCTTACTAGTCTAAATTCTTGACTCTTAAAGAATTTTCATGCAACATTATAAGCAGTCATAATAAACACAGTTACACTAATACTAATAACGAGAAAAAAAAAAACCTGGTAATTAAGAATCATTTATTATTTCTTTATATTTTATACACATAAAGAAAAATAAATAATTTATAAATTATTTACCTTTCGAGGAATCGCAATCTAAAAATCTATTAACGTTTCACTAAATCGAATGGTACTACTGATATTAAAATACGATTTGAATAAAGATTTATAAAATGAATGCAATATTTATCAAGTTTGAAAGTTAATGTTGGGATCGTTTGGGTACAAAATCTGATTAATTTGAAAAATTTAATTGTTGTATTTGCTAAAACAGCTCATCCACATAAGATTTAAAGAAAATCTATATATATATAATTTCGTTGTATGTCCGGATGTATGTATCTTCGATTCTCTTTCCAGAGCTTTCTCAAGCTGTCTGATATCACAGAAAGCTAAAGAAGACAGATTTTTGTTTTTCGATTTGTGGATGGTGGGAGTGGCTTTGGAGTTTTACTACAATCAATTTTTCTATGATTTTTTTAAACCAATTTAAAGAAGACCAATATTATGGTCTTCTTCATACATAAAAAATATTTTTTGACTGGCAGGGAAAGGCTTTGCGGCTAGTAATAAAATTTTTATTTAATAAGTATACAGAAAGAAAATTTTAAATCTATTTAAAGTTTTTTTTTTATTTTAATGCAGTTTTTTATTTGGCCTTTTAATTATTTATATATTAATTTATTTTTCAAGCAGAAGGTCTTTTTATTTTTATTTTTTTATTTTTGTAATATTTCGCTACTCCTTTGGTAGCATCACAAATTAAAATATAGTTTTTTTTTTTGAGTTTAATTAAATTTTTAATTTACACATGTATTTTATTGAAAAATAAATTCGAAATTTTATAACTTAATTATTTTATTAAATAAATTATATACTATCTTTAAATAAAAGAATACAATTTTTAAATTAAATAAATAACTAAATCAATTAAAAATTTAATAAAATATAAATCTGGAAAAAAAAGAAAGGTTTAAATTGGTGCAAACACATTATGTCACATTAAAAAACGTCATTATGTCCATGAACATTGTGGGGTTTTTATAATGGATATAGTGTCACTCATAAAGGCCAAGCGAAGAAATTTTTTGCTCTATAGCATAACCATAACTGGCTTCGCCGGGCGCAGAGATTTGCTCTTTTATGGTGTAACCAACACCGGCTATGCTTACGAAAAATAGCAGGGTGCAGAATATTAAATATTTTTCTGTGCTCTTTTGTTGTTTTTTAAACTTTAATTAGTTAGATAGTTCTTTTAATCACTTTACCTATGAGACCTATAAAAGGTCATTCCCTTATATATCATAAAAACTACGGTGGCCCCTACATCGAAAGAAATGGTAGGCCCCAAATTTTTTTAAATTCCACTATTTATTGCTTTTAACTTTTGATCTCTGCTACTAAACTAGTTTTTAGCCGTCCGTGGACATTATAACATGCCACCGTATTGAAATTCTTAGATGCAAAAACTTATGGTATAAAATTGAAGGAATGTGGATTGTGATCTTAAGGTACCTTTACACTACACAATGATATTGAGTACTTTATTGCCTTAATTATTGTCGTTTTGATCCACACTACTTAATAAGTGTATCAATATTTTTAAGCAAAATTGCGGCAATTTTTTTTGGCAATTCATATGCATGTTTTAAAAGTAAACAAAACCATTTACACAAACCTATATTTTTTTAAGTTATAAAATTATTTTTAAATAAAAATTTTGATTATTTCGGCATTAAATAATTTAAATAATGAAAATGAATTGAAATTATTTTGGCTTTAGTTCTGTTATTTTTAATTTCTAATAATCTTTTTTTAGAAAGAAAATTTATTTTACAAATATATGCGGACGTTTTCCAAAGAAAACTAGAATAGCTGTTCAGTGTACATAAATCTAATCAAAGATATAGAGACATTAACAGTTCGCAAAAAACTGCATATCTTCCCATTGTATTGGTTTAAATCATTTTTCCTACAATGCATTAAAAATAGCAAACACTATTATGTTTCTAAATGTTTTGAATATTTTCTTATTTTTATTTTTATTTTTGTTTTTAGTTTTTAGTTTTTTGTTTATTATGGTTTTAAAAATTTTTATAAAATGACTTGCATCTTTTTTTAATGTTTAAATATTAAAATTTTTTATCTTTTGGTTTTTTTAATTATTTAAGTTGGTTTGACAAACTTTTTCATTTTATTGTTGTGTTAAAAAAATTATTAATATTTTTGTTTCCTGTTTTCAGAAGATGCTATCCACCGCCGAAATGTTCGAAAATAATAAACAATATTTTTATATTTAAAATCTGATATAGTGCTTAAAAAATTAGAAAAGAAAATAAATTTTAAAGGTTAAATAAACGATTATATTTATACAAAAGCCAAATATTTTTTTTTTCAATTTGTTGTTTTATATCAGGGGCCATACATATGTATATAAAAGTATAAAAAAAAATTTTTTAACAGAGAAAAAAATTCTATAAATAAATGTTGCTACAAATATATTTCTTTTTTTTAATAAAATTATCTTTCTAAGCAGTAAAGATTTTTTTATCGTACTTTTCAATATTGTATACATACAGTTTTGATAACACATATTTACGTACATATGAAATAAAAACCTTTTATTTTAGTTAAATATTTTATTTGCGTAGAATATACTGGTTCCGCAAGAATTTGTATTTTAACCCATAACTACTATTTCAAATAATAAACTACTTCATTTAAAACAAATAATTTTTATCCATACGATCGAATTTCATATTCCATTTCCACGCCAACTAAATGTACGACTGCATTAATTTCGTCGCTTTATCCTAGCGAAAGGAAAACATTGAAATTATTTACAGCTTTTAACAGAATTAAAATGCAACGTCTGAAGAAAAAGTGTCCTTAATTTATAACGCTCTCTTTGGATTTATATGATAACAGTAAATATAGAAACACACATTCAGCGTTGCCGCTTTGGTCCAATCGGACCAAACTTGGTAGTTTTTCGACTTTAAAAAACGGTTTGGTAGTTTGGTTGGTTTGTTGCATTTTTTTTAAATTTTTGGTAGGATTTCCTCCTGTAGCAATTTTTTAGTAATAGTAAATTTTTCTCCTTAGAAATTCAGTACATATAATTAAAAAAAAAAATGTAACTTTGAATTAAATAAACAATAACTTTGAATAGTGCTACCACTGTTTTCAAAAACTATCTTAGGTGAAATAAAAAACATCTCTGCTTTTTGCATAGAGATGATTAAAGCTATAACCATGGCTTAAGAAATCCGAACAATATTATGAAATTGAAATTAACAATATTTTTGAGTGAAGGTTTATTTTCAGAAGACGACATACCATCAACCAGGTAAAACCACTCTTAAAATTTTTGTTTTAAAACATTTTTAAATAATATAATACTTTTAGTGATCATTGTAAAGAAACAGTCAAAAGAAAATTTAGAACCGAATGGTTGAGCGAATTTGATTGGCTTCAGGAAAGGGATGGGTGTTTATTCTAAAAAGATAAACTTCCATCTCAACAATTACGGAAAAAAACCAAATGAGTATAACAGAGTTTATGTGCAAGAAATGCATTTTTAAATTTTTGGTAGGCTGTGAACGATTTTGGTAGGATTTTTGAAAATTATTGGTAGGAAGTCAATTTCTTGTGTGGCAACTCTGCACACATTCAACATTACGTTATGAAGACTAGAAAATATTGGTGGTAAAAATAATACTCTCACACATCGTTTACTTTCTCAATAGTGTGACCAGATGTTTAAAAAAACATAGTGATTTATACAGAAATATATACTTCTTTCAAGGGCAAATTTATTTAGAAGAAATCGAAGTGTAAATAAATTGTAAATAATAAATTGCTAAGGAAACATTTTTAATATGATGTGAAAATAAAAAAAAAAAAAAAAAAATCATGAATTTTAATAATGAGGTGCAGCTTAAACATGATGGAATCGAATGTGGAGTTGTCTGTCTAACAAATATTTTCAAGGCCAGTCTTTAATTTTTTCTGTTGAAAGTGCGATTTCATTTGCTTTTACATTCCTTCTAAATAAAGGTGTTGTCACAAGCGAAATAATTAAAGTTCCTAAGCAATTTTTTCGAACTAGAAAAAAATCACCAAACTGTAATATGATTAAAAACTATTCTGGTAACGCTGGTCTCACTAGTTTTCTTTTAAGCCCTTTAAATGCAATAAGAGAGTCACATCTCATGCAGTTTACGAACAGCTCGTGCCCTCGTAAAATGTTTGTTTACATAATTTGGGTTACAGTTATGTGCTGCTGTTGTAATTAAATGTAAAAACCAAAACTAAACAAACATTGAAAAAAAAGGAACAACAAAAAGTGTGTATGGCAGCTGAATGATTAAAATTTCAGCTGTTTTTTGTTTTTTTGTCGACTTCATACTCATGCTGATGCAGCAGCTGTATGGGTATGAAGTGTTTTGTTGTATTATCTGAAAATTCTGTTAATGCCTGCCGCGTGCTCTTTTATTTACATTCGTTTTACTCACAAACCCGAAGTATAATTTTCGGTATATGTAGCGTTTGGCGATTACAAAAATTTACAGTTGTGAAATTTAGTCATTTTACTAGCGCGCATTGAAACGGTCTATTCGTAACGGATAATTGGCCGGTAAAAATTTCTCTTTGAAGTTTTTTTTAGTTAAGTGCTAGAGGAAAAAAAAAATAAGAATCTACATACATACACATTCTTGATTTCCTTCCTCACGTTCTTATTAGAAAAGTGTAGTTGTATTTGTGTTACAAATAAATAAATTACAGCGAAGACAACAAAATTCTTCATAAATAAGCCAAACAAAAAATAAAAATTATTTTACAGAAAAATCTAAAAAAAAATTGTGTTCGTATTTAAAAGTTTTAATTAATTAATTGATTAATTTTTAAAGAATTTATTTAAAAAGTGGTTTAACCAAAAGTATTTTTTAAACAAATACCAAGAAATATATAAAAAAATATATAACCAAAAATTTAAATTAAAACATAAATTAATATCAAAGTAGTTAAAAATACTGGTGTCTTGTGTGGCGCAATTAAAAGCCAATTAATTTAATTTTTAACGGTTCATAAAAGTTTGGAATAATTGCTTTCAATAAAGTAGGAGAAATATGCAAAATAATTGCCATAATCCCTAATTACTAATAAAAAATAATTTATTAGTTGTTGATGTTTTGCAAGCATAAATATTTCGTGTAATATTTGTAATTAATTTTATAAAAATTCACACAACTAGCAAGCATTTAAACACAAATTAATTTATAAAAGAAAGTTTCAAACTGTTTAAAACAACAACAAATTATTTTAAAAGTTTCAAAACCACCACTTAAAGAAAACTTTCTTAACAACGATTTGTGTAAAGGATTAATTTTGTGTGTCTGTGTTTAATTGTGTATTAAAATCCTATTAAGGATAAGAGGAGTTATTGTCTTAATAAAAGACCAGTGTTGCTTATTGCTGTTTTTTATAAAAAGGAATATCAAGAATTACTTGAAAGTTGTTAGACTTTTACTAAAAGGTAAAATATAAATTATTTATTTAAATTATAATTAAATTAAATTATTTATTTAATTTTTTTTTTGCTTTCTTTGGATAACATTTATTGTATGCTTACAATACCGAAGCACACCCGTCTTTAAAAAATATATTTGTAAGAAAATGTGTGTCTATTGGGAAACGAATATTTTTCTCAGGCCACCCTATATCGAATTAAGAGTGTGTAACTGTTTTAGTTCAACAGATATAGGATAATTAATAAATACTAATAGGATGTCACTGGTGTGGTTCTGAAGAATTGGGGTACTAAATTACCGCTATAAATATTCCCGCTATACTAACACGATTTTCCTCGAAAACGTATCCTACTCCAGAAGAAAATGGTTATAGTTAGATAGTGACTCTATTGCAGTTCTCTCATTATAGGAAAAATAAATCATGTCATTACAGGCGGAATATCGTTATCCCTTCAGCCCGTCTCCAGCATATTTTAATTTTCGATAGCATAAAAATTTTAATACAAAATTTAAAATTAATTGGTTTTAATTAAATTTCCCTTCAAATAAGACACAAACAAAGGAATATGATATCATAATGTTTACTACCTACACCCAGTGTGCTTCGCCTCCCCATATAAACGATTAAAATTTTTCACTTTTTATCGGAGATACCACGTCCACTACTCAGTCCTGTATGTTTTTCGCTAAACAATGTATATTGATATAGAAGTTACTTGTGCAAAATTTAGAGAGCCTACCTATCGTAGTTCTCTAGCTGCACAGTAACAATTTTTCACTTTTGTGCTGCCACCCCCATTTTTCAAAAAACTTCAAGGTGATGCCTACTACAGTTACCAAAAGATTCAATAAAATATATTTACTTTTTATGGGAAGTGCCATGCCCAGTACCCTATTGTACTAATCGTATGTCTGATGGCAAACTGTAAAAATTGCAGAAAGTCGCTCAACTGCTGTAGGCGGATATAACTTTCCAACAAACACAAAAAAATTTTGTGTTTTACATTTGAGCTGGTTTTTTGAAAGTGGTATAAGTCTACTTTTTGAAAAAACTAGTTAATGGTAATTTTACTGAGCTGTAGACTCCTTCCTTCATAGTTGCAATCACAATTTCAATAGAGTTCTATCTTGAATAAAATAAATAAAAACAGTTTTGCTGTAGAATTCTATCGCACAGATATTTCTTTTGAAAGTGGAATAAGTCCATTCCTGATAAGTTTAATTAAAACAAGTTTTCCTAATTTCTTTCACACGAATAATATTTTGCAGTTGTGAAAACAGCATTATAGAAAAATACCAAGACTATTATAATGCAACAAAGGCATAATCTCTAGAAGAGGCAATATAAAACAAAAACAACAAAAAAATGCGGACAAATGACTCAATATGTTGAACTAGGTTTAAAAAGAATGTACTTTATAAAAATATTTATAAAATAATTGTGAATGGAAAATGCTCAATTTAAAACAATTTTTTGTTTAAAAAAGGGGAAGACCAAAAAAACCTTAGAAAAATTACTTTGTTGCCACTTATGGCTTTTTACCATAAACAGTTCAATTAGCATTATTAACATTAGTTAACATTAACATTAGTTAAAGAAAACTAAGTACAAAACAAATTTTTCTTATCTAAAAACGAAGTAATTTGTATTTTTATATTTTTAATATTACTGAAATAAACCTTTTATAAATGTGGTTATTAGTGTATATAAATGTCTTCATTTTAACTGTTACTTTTTACATAAAATTTTTTTTCAGTAAAGCTTATGTCTACTAATATATGGACTTAAATTTTCTCCTGTTTTTATTTCTTCTAAAATGTTAATTTTGAAAGTGGTATAAGTCCATGTGGAGCCAAAAAAAAAAAAAATATCAGTTATTTTTTTCAATTAATTTTAGTAATTGTAATTATAAAATAAAAAAAAAAACCTAAACTCAATATATGAAAAAATATCTCAATATATGAAAAAAATGGACTTTAAACACTTTCGAAAAACAAAAAAAAAAAACAGCTCTACTTAACAAATAAATATCCTTGGATTACTACGCAGAAAGCATGTAACAGGAAAAGAGCAAAAATAACAATTGATTAATTCAGGTATTTGAAATTAATGACAGATTCATTAGATGGATTAAATTTCGTTCATTATATTTCATAAAATAGATTAACTTTCATTCATTATAATTTCATCCAAAGGCGAATTGTAAAGGAAGAATATTTAAATTTTAAGGAAATAAAAAATTTATACTTCCCAAAATTCTCAGAGTTTCACATACATATCTTTAGTTGAACCTTGAAACCTGTTTGGTTTTATATCACGTATGACATATCATTATATTGCTTGATGTTTTTGGACTATAATATATCGTATGTAAAATATAGCACTCTCTAAATGGAACATAATATTTTTCATTTATTTCTATATCTGTAAAGTCTTACGACTTGCAGAAGATTTTGTAAGAAAAAAATTTAATGAGAATTGTTGTGACTGTCAAAAAATCTAGCGTAATATATATTTTATTTCTACACTATCACAGTTTAAGTAGAATGAAAATTCCCAGCAACCTTTAAGACTTCGAAAGGAAATTTTACTAACTTCTTTCTCGTAGATTTTGCATTCATAAAGAGTACTAAAAATAATCATTTACCATCCAAAAACTTGCAGAAATGAGGTATTTTTGTACTTCACTAATCCAGCTTAATTTATTTCAGAAAATACTATTTTATATAGCCTTTTGTCTCTTAAAGAGCTCTTAAATTTATAGCTCCATAGATACACATATTTAGTGTCATATAGAAGTCATTGAGTGAGCGATTTTAAGTTATGCTCAAAAATGTCTTTTTAGGTGGGTTCTTCTAAGAGTCTTTTTTGGAGTACTCATTTAATGGTTGGCTGGGTTATAAGCAGCAAAACAACCATGACAAAAGTTTCTAAAAATTAATTTGTATTGGGGGAGGTCAAATTCCTTTCCGTATTATATGACATATACATTAAATTTGCTTTCACACTATCACACTTTTTCATAATACTTATATATTTGACAAATCTTTATACTCAGTATTACAGTGTGAAACGGGCTTAAATATAATTGTCAACCAAAAATGTAACTCACTGTAATTTTAATGCCGAAGAACTTCCCGTTCCCTTTACGAATTGTTATCCGGCCTATATTGTTCTTGAATGAAAGGTACTTTGCATTTTTCTCACTAGTGTCTGGTAGCACGAGAACCTATAAATTCCTTAAACTTTATTAGGGATAACTCTCAGGAGCTCACATGAATAAGCAATTTTTCCCTAACTGCCATCCCTAAATTACCGCGTACAATGCAAAGCAATGTAATTCATAGCTTTTGCACTGGAATGTCATCCCTAAATAAGAGCGTCAACTTTGTGTCTTTACCATTAATGTTAAGTCATTTTATTTTATAAAACCCGCTGTATAAGAATAAAAAAAGAGATAAAACCGCTAGATTGCCTTGAAAATAACAAAATTGTCATTACTTTCAAGCCATCACAAAACAAAACAAACCAACAAGCAGCCGACTTCACTTACTAACGCACTGTCAAAATTAGATTTTCCAATTGCTAAGCGTTGACGCAGTGCTATTTAGGGATGCTTCATACATTTTGTATGAACATGAGAAATTTTGACACAAATCTTGCGCTTTACGCGCTAATTTAGAGATGGCAGTAAGATTGAACTAACAAAAAGTAGTTACAACTGTATAAATTAGTTCCAGCACGTAAAGCTGAACAAACGTCCATAAGCCAAGAAACGCTTATTGCTAAAAATTGACACTTTCTATTTGGAATGGCATCCACTGGAAATCTAGACTCTAAACCGCAAGTTTATAATGCGTCAAATTGACTTAAATTGTGGCAAATCAAATTTAAGCAAAAATCTTTGAGAACATCTTCAAATAAGTTAAGATTTGTAAACACCCCTTTGTCAGAATATGGACATAAATATTTGTTTAAGTTGTTTAGGTTTCCAATATTCTACATCGTCGCTTATTAAATTTATTCAGAAGCCATGAATTTTCGTCTTCAGTGCACACACACATATTTATACTGAATACAAGTACTTAGTTTTATGCAAAAAGATTCTTAAGATTTGTTTGCATAAGGGAAAATAAAAGTCCTTTGCAACGAAAATAAAACTTGAAAATTTGTGTATCAACACCATTGAGATCTTTTATCGGTCTTTGATTGTTTAAGATTTTTTTTCACGTCTAATTGTCAATGAAATACGAAATTCTAATTTTTATAATTAATTTATAATAATTTTTTATTAAATTATTTTCTATTTTATTAAGCTTTGGGTCCTTATATTTTTTATTAATATTTTATTTCAATATCTGCGTACGCAGAAAGTACCGAAATATTGAAATAAAATATTAATAAAAAATATAAGGACCCAAAGCTTAATAAAATAGAAAATAATATTGTTAATAATTATTACAGTCCCTGATTTCATCACAACCGTCTATTACTTCGATAAAAGTTGGCTGATGTAGGGAAGTAATCTGACCTAACAGGAAAATATATAATAGTGGAAATTCTACCTTCTGTGTCTTATTTGCGTAGATTTAAAGCAACATCTATACTACAAATATCTTCGCAGTGAAGACGTTATCTTTAGAATAAAAAACACAAAATTATTTTTACAGGCGAATCATAAATTAATGAAAATTATCAATTTATATCTCGATTAATGGATAAATTATTTTATATATATATAAATCATTACTGGAAATAAAAGTTATCGATAAATACTGGTTCTCAGATAATCGAACCATCTCTGCTTACGGAAACGGAAAATTATTTTTAGTGATTTTCGTTAACAATTTTATATGACTTAAATACTTATATGTTATATAAATGTTATATTCAAAGTCATGGTATCAATCTAGTAGTGACTGCCCATGCTTTTAAAGAAGAACAAAAAAAAAGGAAGAACATAAAATTTTATAAGTCTTACAAATCAAAATAGAAAATAACAGTAATAATTGTTCTTAAAAAAACAAATTGTTTTGTTCCTCCTCTCCTATTACTATTTGACTTTCAACAACACAGTACTAAAGCGGCATAAAAATTACAAGGAAACTATGAATATAAACACTTGTGAATAAAAATTTTTTCATTTTTAATATTCTTGTACTTTTTCTGAACTCATATTGTATGATTACAAAAAATTTTACTTTGACTCATAAAACTTTTAGGGCATAAATTTTTTCGTCGTAAAAATTTATTTTACAAGTAAATTTTCAAAAACTCTGAACTATTTTAATCACGAAAAAAAAACAAAATGAATAAATAAAGCAAAATTTGTTCTTCCGACCCAAAACATGTTAAATTACAAACTATTTTTGTTAATAAGCTTTTATAGATTTTTTAAATATTTAATTGATCTAATTACATAACGTGATTTTTATCATAGTTGGGATTTTTTCATTACAATTGATATTTCATTGGCATTGTTTGAATTTATGACAATTAAATAATACTAACTACTACTTGATGCTGATGATTGTATTTGAAGTATAATTGTTTTTACTAATGGTAATGAAATTTTTATGAAATCGTTTAATTGAATCAATTAAAAAAATGTGTGTGAATAAATAAGTCAGTTAAATACGTTTAAAAAAATGTAGCACGCGATAAATTTTTCTCATATACATACAGTACAATTTCCATAGTAAATTCCGCACTTTTTTAACAAATACGATTACAGCGACAAAACCCTACGATCTCGAAGAATCAAACCTATTGGGAAATTAAGGGCACATTTAGGGCTATTAAACGTTGAACACAGTTTATTGAAATTGAATTTGTGAAATTTTTTATAAGACGCGGAAAATTGACTTAGTGCAATTTTCTCATATAAGAAGAGTTCTGTGAGGGATTTTGTTACTATGACCAAAACCTTCGATCTTTGAGAATCAGACCTATTGGTAAATCAAATAAGTATAAAAAGAAAAATTATCGTTAGTAGATAGCAGAACAAATACGTGTGATAACTAGTACAGAAAACAACGGAAAAAAGCCTTGGGGTGTGCGGATTTTATTTGATTGATTATGAACATTCCTCGTATTTGTATTTTCCTGTCTCCCTTAAAACCGTAAACACAAAAATTTGAATTTATTATCAATTAAAATTAAGACAAACAGCTGCAGTCTTTATTTTACTATTTTCAAATATTTGTATTGGGACACCGTAAACAGATCCTACTTAAGACACCAGTTAAACCACATTAACCCTCTTCTTTTGAAAGTATTAAAAGTTAATAAAAAAAAACACAAAATAAAAATAAACAAATAAGAAAAATATACACTTTATCTATATGGATTAACCATCGCTAAACACCCATCCAAAAGACAAATAGTAAATTATTCAGAGGGAAGAAATACTGCAGTATAAATCATTAAATATTTGCTTAAACAACCGATGGTGGGGGTGTTGAAAGTGTTTGTAAAACCAAATGCACAAAGTAAATAGTTAATTAATCATAAAACTGATTTTACACTATCAAACATTCTGTTATTTTCTACTCTTTTTTTTTTCGATTACCTTTTTGTGTCTTTAAGAGATAAATAAACAGAATTGTTAATGAGACAGTCATAATGAATTTGTTAAATGTGAAAAATAGATGCAAAAAGGTTAATTAATTGGTACAGTATTCTTGTATTAATTGATTTGTATGAATTTCGGAACTGGAATTCAGAAATTTAATAAAAATCTTTTTAACAAAAAAAAAACCTTTTTGTAAGAAATATATTTTATTATTTATTTATTTGAAGAACTGGACAAAAAACTGTAGAAATTTTTTTCCGCTCGTGGTCTTTTTCTGTGTATTCTTTAAAATATTCTTTAAAATATTATCATTAAAGGTTAAATCTAATTATAATTCTTTGTTCTCATCGAAAGCGCTCCACAAATCGTACCCAACAAACAGGGTACATAGTAAGCAATAAAGACTTGGGCAAAGGAACGATCGTAAAGAAATGTAATGTATTGGCAGATTGGATACGGTACATACACCAAGCATTAAGCTTGCGTTCCCTTAAAAGATTTTAAAATTATTTAATTTAAATAGAAGGTACAAAGCATTTGGTTGTTTTTTTTTATCAATTTTTATCCTGTTAAAATGCAGTAACAAATTTAAAGGCATTTTATAGGTTTTTCGGTGATAAAATACAACAGTTGTTAACGAGAAATTTTATTATTAAAGCGTGTTACATACTCTGTGGAAATATCATATGCCGTCTGTTCAATATATATATATATTTTTTTTTGTTATTGGAGGTCATAGCGAGACCTATTTAAACATATATGGAACGTTACATAAATATTGATGGAGGCACACACTGTTTATATTATTACTTTACTGTTTAGGGACAGATTTTATACTTTTAAATCGCTAGGTTAAAAGTTATGAATTATAGGGTTACCCATGGAAGACGCGAATTTAACTTTTTTGACATTAGCCTTTAAACCTGACACTTCTATAATTACTTTGTGTCTTTTTAATATTATGCTTGCGATTGTATTCATTCTAAACATCATTTCATTGTCAGTTTTGATCAGTTTTTTTTTTGCACATGTTGTTTAAAAACTATTGTGTATCGCCAAATTATGGTTTAAAGAAACAGTTAATGTTCTACAATATTTTTTTTTTGAAGTATTTAAAGAAGATTAATAACAACTCACCAGCTCCAATATACTTCAAAAATGAAAAAGAAGTAAGACTGCCTTATTCGGTCATGCCGAATCTTATAAACCCTTCACCATCTATGTAAATCTAGTTCAGTGAATTAACTCCAATCAAAAAAGCAAATATTGCGGTGACAGAGAACTAAAAAGATTTGGTACTGCATAAAAATGCCATCGGCTCTTAATGAGCTAAGCATTTTTTAAAAATTTAAAAATTTCCTTAAAGATCTCTGCAAAAGCTTTAATACGATACCCATATTAATATTTTAAGAAATATGAAAATTTCAGAGCCCCGTAACTCGGAAGATATGGGCGAGCGCCAATTTTGTCACTTGATATTTTTTTCTTGTTTTTTAATTCTCTATCGTCCTGTATATTTATTTTTTTGATTGAGGTTTCTTTATTGTTCCAAAAGACATGAACAAAATTAGAGGCAGGCTTGGTGTTTTGCCTGCTGCCTCGAAGGACATGGATCATGCTGGTTTCCAATAGCATCTTTTTCGACACTATATCTGATCGATTGACATATTTCTTTTTTTTTGTGAAATCAATTGCCTCAGCAAACTTGATTTTATCACTAACACGGACGAACAGACGGACATCGCTTAATCGTTTTCGTATGCATAAGAAGTCAGCATATGTATACTTTATGGGGTCGTAAATTAATATTGTGGCAATTACATACGGAATGACAACCTTATATATAGCCTTATTCCATTTTTTTTTTTGGTAAATGGCATACAAATAAAAAATTATTGAGCTTAAAAATAATTAGTAGAGTGGCATTTAGGCGGAACTGAGAAAGCCAATAAAAAATCGTAAAATCTTTTAACGAATCTTTATCAAATACAAAAATTGATATAAAATAAGCAAAAGATTTAAAATTAATTTCAAAGGATCACTAAAACAGCTGTCAAATAGTTATTATCTTACTTTTACTAAAATATTTTAAGGGCAAACTTCGAAAGGTAACCAAACGGAAAAGCCTGTTATAGCTCGATTACCACAGTATTTGATTACCAATTTTTTGCTGACATGATAAATAATTTAATTATAATTTGCGGAAAAATATTTAAATTTATATATTTGACTGTTTGACTATTTTTATTATTTAAAAATTTTAAAACTAATTATTTGAATTACTTTAGAATCATAAGGTAATAATTAATTCGATACATTCCTGAATATTTTAATTTCCAAATTTATTAAGAAATAAAATTTATTTTCAAATTTTTGTGCTAATTTTTAGTTAGAAAAGGAAAGCAATAATACATAATCACTATTACAGTAGCTAGAGGAAGTCCACTTACAACAACGAATCAGTTTTAATTGCTGTAAAAAATCAAAGCTCTGTTTTATATACAATAATGGTAATTTTAATATTTTAATTTGATTTTTCAATGACATCAAGTGCATGAGTATAAAGAATATTGGCAACATTTTTTTTTATAAAATCAAAATTCAGTAGTTGATTAATATTCATTATTTAAAGGAAATGTGAAAGTACACGAATTCAAATGTCCGGCGTAGCAGTTGAATTTTTATATAGACACTCTGGAATGTGGCACTGTTTGGATGAAGTCTCATGTTATTGGCAATAGCTATACCCTTTAAGTTTTTCTGTTAAAAAAACGTTTTTTTTTTTGTTGTAAAAATTATTAGTTTTGCTTGTTGTTGTCCCAGCATAGTCAATTAAAAGGTTGCTGTATCAGCTTAAAGCTTCATCATAATTTTACCTTTTTAATTTTTAACCATAAAACACAACCACCTGCAGGAATGTAAGCGAATGTTAACAAAAGAAGAAATTGACAATTTAGAGGCAGGCGTGGTATTTTACACACTGTCTTAAAGCACATTAACCGATCTTGCGATTTTCAATAGCAAAATTGTCGGAAGCATGTCTGATCGATTGGCGCATTTAAATTTTCACCGCTTAAACTTTGAGGAATTACTGTTTAGTTACGCGTCCAGCTCGAATTTCGCTTTAAGTACTCAGAACCAACAAATTTTAACTCTCAAAGAATACAAATGATTTTTTTTCTCTTGTGCTGTTTAAAATTAATATTTTGCCTGCAGTTTGTGATTCCATTTGTCTAAGAATTTTCAATTTACCTCTTGCCATGCTAATCATAAATTGTCTGTAAACCTATTAACACCAAAAATATTTTAGTTATTAAAAGAAATTGGACAAACCTCTTTAAATTACTAAAGGGCACACATTTCATTAAAATGTTATCAGCAAATACATATTTCTTGACGGCCATAAAACTCAATTAACACTTTCTTTTTAATAACACGAAAAAAGCACTCAGTTTATACAGTGTTGTTGTTATTGTTATATTCACATTAATGACTAAAAATAGAACTGGCAATTTTGTATGAAATCGGTTGGCATTTAATATTAATGGTGCTTGTAGCTATTGTTATTATTGTTCCATATACATATATTTCCATCATTTACCGGTGCATGAATTAATCTTTTACCAAAAGGGGGAAAAGTATATAAAAAAAATCTTTTAATGCTTAGAAGCCTTTAAGGCAACAATGACAGCAGAGCACTAGCAGTTCAGTCAGTAGAAGAAAGGCCTCAATTTGTTTTACATATTAGAATATAAAGACAGACACAAAAAACGACAGATAGACAGACAGGCAGACAAACAGTAATCAATAGAACTATATACACAGTCAAGTAGAAAAAAACAATTATACGCTTAAACAATCATCTTGTCACACCCGCTTTTATTTTATTTTACACCCAGAAAAAAGTGTAGAACAAAAAAAAAATGAAAATTTCTATGAGAGCTACATTTGAGCAGAGACACACACACATACACCAATTTATGCTTCTATGGCATGAATTCATTTCAATCTTATTCGAATTTCCATTAAAATGCATTCACCATGAATATTGCTGCAAGGTGTTAAGAGGGCAACACTTTGCTTCACTTAAAAATAGTGAATATTGTTTTTCTTTTATTCTTTTGCACTTCATGCTGTTCGATGATGACGATAATGGTGATGATGATGAAGATGTTGATAAAGACAACGACGAGGTAAGAAATTATCTTTGATTGTTTTTTAGATTCACATGTGGTGTTTCTTGAAAAGGTGTGTGAGAGCGAGAGTGGAGAGAAGGGCAAATTTTTTATCAAACCGACAAATAGTTTTTAAAGATGTCAATAGAATCAAAAACAAATGGAACATATTTTTGTTTGTTTAAAAAAAAAATGCAAACAGTGTTGAAAAATATTCTTCGTATACTTTAAATTAAATATAATATTTTTTTTAATAAGCCAAGGGAATATTGAAATTAAGTCAATTAATTTTTAAAAATATTGCGTATTTTTTATCCCGATTAAATTATTAAATCACCAATATTGATTTTTGAGGGTGAAAGAACGCCGCGATGGCCATTTCACTACCACTTACTTAGATAGCTCTTCAGAAAACTTCTCCAAATTATTTTAAATAAACTAAATATTTTTGTGCAAACAATAAAGTAAAGACCAAAATTAAAGTTTAAGCAAATAACAACAAAAATCAACAGTGATTTTGTTTTATTTTTCTTCATTAATTTTTTTTATCACAAAATTTCTTAAAATATCAAATTTTTTTTAATTTAAATTTTCAATAATTAATCTAATTTTTTGTATTGCTGTTTAATATATTTTTCTTTTTGTTTAATTTATTTTAAATGTAATAAATTAACAGAACTTTATTACAAAAAAAGAGAGATTTTATTAGGTTCGCCATGTGCCTTCTGTTTATAGCTGACTTTCGGCTTTTCACCAACCCTAAGAACATAAATATTTGTGGGCGAACTATTAAGTTCATTTGGAAAACTCATAAATATATAGATCTGTGCTGGAAAAAAATTGACAACTTTAATCTGTTGTCGATAAGATTGTGAAATTATAGATTATCAAACTTGATAAATGAACAAGTGTAAAATTAGTTTTAATTAATACGAAAAGAATTTTGAAAAAAAAAATATAAATTTTTAACAAAAAAAAAAAATAATGCATTAATCTTTATTTAGCATTTTTAGCTAAATTGCCGTTTTAAAAAAACCATGGAGTAAATAAGTTAGAGTGCTATATTCGGCTATGCCAAATCTTATATAACCATCACCATAGATGTAAATATAGCTTAGTGAAGTAACTCTAATCAAAAAAGCAAATATTGGGATGACATAGAAATAAAAAATAAGAAAGAAAATTAATTAGTATATGTAATTTTACATAAAAATGTTATCGGCACTTAATGGGTTAAGCATGTTTAAAAAAAATTTTAAGCAATAGATCTTTATCTTTTATTTATATTTTTTTTAATATTTCATTACTCCTTCACGCAGAGAAAAGTGTGGTTCTGCTATGGTTACAATAACCGTATTATGTTCTTTGTAACATTATATAGTTGCTTTCAACAATACTTTAGTCACCATAAACATTTTTCTTTTAACATATGACCATTATATGGGCACTGAGCACAGCCAAAGTTTTATAGCGTATTAAAGATAATATAATATTTTTTAACCATAATATATTTTTATTAAACAGAGTATGATTAAAAGTAAACAAAATATTGTTTGCGTATAAAAATATTTTGTTCTAGGTCTTGACAGGATGCTCCTCTATCAGTTAAGTAACTTTTTGTTAGCTTAAAGCTTCAACAATTTTTATGTTAGGGAAAATGAAAAATATAACAATGTACAAATAAATAATTAAAAATAATACACATAATATGAAAACAAAAAAAAGTTACGCAAAACATTTTAAAATAAATAAAATATACATATGTATGTGAATGTATGTAAGAATATTAATCTTTATTGTTGTGTTTAAAGCACAATTGTGAAACTATTTACTAATTTTTTATTTAAAGCTGTCATATTATACATTAACAATAATTAGATTTATGTGTATACAAAAAGCAAATAATTAATTTTTTTTTGTAAATTTATGTTTTTCAAAAAACTTCTGTAACAAATCAATAATAAATTAATTAAAAAAGAAGTTCTTTATGTCAGGAAATCCTTGCACTTACGTGACTATATTATAACACAATTATATAACATGGACTTCTCAACCATATTGCCATATTTTAATAAAAACATTTAATGTTTATATTTTAACACAATTGTTTTTAGATATTACAATGTTATTGTTATGCTAGACAACAATATGGTTGCAAGAACAGCTTTATTATTGTTAAATGTAACAATGCTATGTCTTGTTAACAACCATATAATACAACTATAATATGTTGCTCTTAGGTTATGGTTACCTCAAACAAGATTTTCTTTGCGCATTTGTCAGGAAAAACAAATATTTAAAATACACAAAGGTGTAGCGAAATATTCAAAAAATATATAAATAAAAAATAAAGATCTATTGCTTGTAAAATAAATAAAATATAATTAAGAAAAAGGTCAAATAAAAACTTTATTAATATTTTAGTATTTCCCTAAAGATCTCTTCAAAAGCTTTTAAATGATGTCCATATTGAGATTTTAAAAAATTTGAAAAGTTCAGAGGCCCGTAACTCGGAAAATATGGGCCAGCTCCAATTTTTTCACTTGATATTTTTTTCTTATTTTTTTTATTATCTATCGCCGCATATATTTATTTATTATTATTTTTTTTTTTATTGGAGTTACTTTATTGTTCCAAATGACATGGAAAAATTAGAGGTAGGCGTGGGGCTTGGCCTGCTGTCTCAAAGGACATAGACCAATCTTGCTGATTTACAAGAGCGTCTCTTTCGACACTATGTCTGATCGACTGGCGTATTTAAATTTTCTCTAGATTGATCTAGTGCCTTGGCAAACTTAATATCAATACTAATACGGACGGAAAGACGGAAATCACTTAATCGACTTCGCTATGCATAAGAACTCAGAATACTTTATGGGATCGGAAATTTATATTGTAGATTTTAAAACGAAATAACAAACTGAGTTTTACCCTTTTTCTACTTTTTGTGGTGAAGGATATAAAACGGAGAATCATAAAAAGAAACTAAAGAGCGAAAGTTTTAAAAAAACATGACATTATTAAAAATTATTTCCGTGGTCCTAAAAAAATAAAAGAAAAATTTACCAAACAAGGATTAGTGGCCTTAGTTTTTCAACCGTAGTATGCAGGCACTAAGAAGTTTAACAGAGTGTGTACTCCGCTAATATTAAATTTAAAAATTTATGGGAGAAATTTTGGAGAAACTCTACCCAAATTTTGTAAAGAAAACCCTAAAATCTTATATGAAAAGCCAAATTTATTAAACGAATTTATATAAGACTCTGAGATTTCTTTACAAAATTTGGGTAGAATCCACTGATGAACTATATGAGCAGTGGCGAAATGGCCATATGAATATGTTTTTCCCGTTGTAATACATTTCACTTCATAGTTTAGAATAATAAATATTTTATGATATTGAATGAAACTTCACTTATTTTCGGCTTTTTTGGTCATATTTAAATTTAATTTTTAAACATTTTTAGATACAAAAATTATTAACAAATGCATGCGGACGTTTTCCAAAGAAAACAAGAAAAATTAGACGTTAATAATTTTCTTTCTAAAAATAGTTAGAAATTAATTTAAAAATAAACTAAAAGGCCGAAAATAAGTCAATTTTCTTAATTTTTAAGATCGATGATCCTAATTTAAAAAAAAATTTTAAATTTCATGATATTTTAATTTTTCATGAGAATATCGGGAACTATTTTAATTTAATTTAGAGAAAATAATATAAAAAAAGAATTCTAAGTAATAAATTTTCGTGTTAAAATAGTTGCCAAATTTTCGCCTTAAGGATAGTTGATAAAGGTATTAAAATTTTTTTTTCCAAAGTGTCCAATAATTTTGGAAAAAAGTTGTTTTTTAGTTAAACCCCTATATATTCCTTATTGCACCCACTTACTGAACATGAAAAATTTTCAATTATTAAATTGGTTTCAATTTATTAGCAATTTGAAAGGATACCATTGAATAGCAAAATAAAAGTCTTCCTCAAAAATTCTAAGAAGTTATTTTAAGGATAAAACTTTTCAAAATAAAAAAAAAAACTAAAATTAGCTCCGATGAAAATTCAAAAAGAGAAACAAAACGCAAGGAAAATTTCCTTAAATTATTCACAATAATTTTATCCCAAAAGCCAACAAAAAAAAAAAAAAAAAAAACATTGTTGACTGTAACTACGCATACAATAACATTCTAAATTGAATTACTTTCGGCTTTCTTTTTCTATCCTCCGGCTTTATTTTCAATAAAATTTGTGTAGCTTGTCTAAACAGACACAAAAATAACCACAAGAAAAGTGGAAAATATTCATACAAACTTTTCTCCCACTTGCGTTAAGAATTTGTTTTCGTTACAGGATTATTGTTGACTTGAAAGTCTTATCTAGAATATTTACAGCAAATCAATTTCGATAAAATACGGAAAGAACAAACAAAAAAACTTTTTTGGAAATTGTAAAAATTGAGAGTGATGATATTTGAAGATTAAGACAACAAAATAGTTTCCATAGCAATTTTTCAGCGAAATGAAAGCCGCAAAGAAATTTATTTTTTAAAGTGAGAATAACATGACAGCGAATAAACGAAATTTTTAATTCAATTCAAATTCTTAACAGTTAAATAAAACGAACCACAAAAACAGAATATAAAGCGGAAAAAAAGTTATTCATGATAAGTTTTGTTGCTTGTTGTTGTTTTTTATTTTGAAAAGTTTAAAACGCTTTTAACCACTTATGGGTGGCATGTTAGCAATTGTTTTAAGTGTTTTTTTCCCTTTTCGACTTGTTGTTTGTTTAAATTGACAGATTGATGGAATGTTTTTTTTTTCTTTTTTTTGTGTATACGATGCAGTAATCCTGGCCTTTACAATTTATTAAGAATTTTTTTGTGTTTTTGTTTTTTGCATTTACATCTGAATTGTGTAATTGAACAGCGGGGAAAGAGTTAATTGCTTATATATCATTCTTACTTTTTTCGACTTCAGCTATAATTTTTCACCAACATCATGTGGCTTTGTCGTTTCCTGACGTCGACTCATGTATCTTGAACTTAAAATCTATGTAAATTAAATAAATTTAATTTAATTGATGCACTTTTAGCATCCATCAGGTGAATTTTTTAAAATTGTTTGTGTTTTTTTTAACTTTTCTAATTCTGATTATTGGTTTTACTAAATTAATTAATTAATTAATTAATCAAACTAATTAATTAATCAAACTCATATTCTATTTAATGTTTCTAATGATAACAGAGGAAACAAATCCAAGCTTAGTCACATGATAGATTCCTGAGTCATAATGACTGAACATTACATTGTCATTGAAAAATTTAAAATCCATATTTGTTGAAGAAGTACATACCTTAATTGAAAAACCTGTTAGAAACAGGATTTAATAAATATGCAACGGAATAAATTAACAAAATAATGTATTAAATAGCAACTTTACAACTACAAATGCTTTTGTTAAAAATTTTGCACTGTCAGAAAGTTGAGTTTTTTATTTTGCACTTACATCGCAGAGTTGCCACTTTAGATTTTTTCAATTTTTTAATATCCCTTTTTTTCCAGAACAATTCTTGTTTATGTAAACCTCTCCGAAAAAGTATTTAAAAAAAGGCCTTAAAAGCTAAAAAAGTGTTAAAACTTTTATAGCCGTTAATAATCCTTTAATATTATTATCTTATTTTTGCAATGAAGATCAAAATGAAGTAGATTTTTTTAATATTAAGATTTAAATTTTTAATAAAAATACCTTTTTAAAATGAAGACAATTTCGGTTTTAAAAAATATATTTTAATGAAATTTTACTTTATTTTCGGCTTTTTGGTTCTTTTTTTTTATTAATTTCTAAACATTTTTAGAAAGAAAAATTATTTACAAATGTATGCAGACGTTTTCCAAAGAAAACAAGAAAAATTAGACGCTAGCAACATAGGACGGTCACATCTGAGTGGTACACTACAATTTGTTTGCCGAAAAACCAACAAGAGAAGATGAATCATTGTTCACCATAACAATGCGAGCTCTCACACATCGGCTCAAACCAGAGCGTTTTCGACCGGCCAAAACGTCGAATTAATTGGTCATCCGCCATACAGCTCTGACTTGGCACCTTGGCTCTTCTTCTTGTTTCCGCACATCAAGAAAAAAAAGCGTGGTCAACGATTTTCGTCGCCAGAAGAAGCTGTTGAAGTGTTCAAAAACCATGTTTTAGAGGTGTCTCAATCGGAGTGGAAAAAGTGCTTCAACAACTGGTTTGAGCGCATGCAAAAGTGTATAAATCATGCTGGAGAATACTTTGAAAAACAATAAAACCATTTTTGATTACAAATATTCTCATTTTTACTATTAGGACAGAAATATATAGAGCAGCCCTCGTAGAATTTGAAGAAAAGTAATTTTTTGACGAAACTTTTTTAATTAATTGGAAATATCAGTTAATTAATTTTGTGCAAATATTCTAAAGGTTAAGTAAGAAAGCTTTCAATGTATAATATGCAAAAAAAAAACGCGTTTAAAAAGTATTCTAATCTATGAGGCTGCTGTAGTTATAGATGTAAGCACCATGACTATAAATCTGGATGGCCAGGGTTCAACCCCAGCTTCAATCAAAAAATAGAAATGTGTTTTTCTGTTTAAAGGTAAAAATACATATTCATAATTAACGTACAACATGCAGATTGCTTGGCCGGCGAAGAAAAATAACTACTAAAATAGCTAAGCTTTTCTTTCATCTATCCCTTTTCTTAAGAATGTAGCACGGTAGCAAAAATAACTAAACAGGTATTTATGCCTGCCAATTCTCTGTTAAAAAAAGTATTTTATTTATTTATTCTATTTTCTTACATCACAAACATTTCTTTTCTTTTTTTCATTCTACAATATCCATTTCTGACCCCATAAAGTATATTTCGCTGTTCTCATGTAGAAAGGCCCTAAGTGGCGTAATTATAATTTTACAGCAAAACGTAAACATAATAGAAACTGTATTTGTCACAATGTAATATTTGAAATGCAATTGTTTGTAAAACAGTTATTTTTGATACTATTGCATTCAAACTTTATGAGGAGAGTTATCTGTGTGGAATGTATTGAAATAACGAACAAACTCAATGTCGTAAAAATTCAACTTAGGGCCTTTCTACATGAGACCAGCGATATATTCTGACTTCTTAATCATAGCGAAGTCGATTGAGCGATGTTTGTCTGTCCGTCCGTGTTAGTGTTTAAATCAAGTTTGCCAAGGTACTATATCAGCTAAAGAATATTTAAATATGCCAATCGATCAGACATAGTGTCGAAAGAAGTGCTATTAGAAATTAGCAAGAATGGTCCATGTCCGTTCGAGGCCGCAGGCAAAAAGTTTTTAGTTTTTTCATGTCATTTGGAACAATAAAAATACTCTATTAAAAAAAATATATGGGAAAATAGAAAAAAAAACATCCAGTAAAAAAGTGCGGCTCGCCCATATTTTCTGAGTTACGGGGCTCTGAAATTTTCAAATTTTTTAAAATATCAAAATGGGTATTATTTAAAAGGTTTGAAGAGATCTTTAAGGAAATATAAATTTTTTGTTTTAATGCTTAACCCATTAGGAGCGTTGACATTTTTATGTAATATTATATATATATATGCAGTGCCAACATTTTTTTGATTTTTTTGTTTTCTGTCACCCCAATATTTGCTCTTTTGATTGGAGTTAAATCGATGGTGAAGGGCATATAAGATTCGGCTTAGCCGAATATAGCACTTTTAGTTGTTAATTAATGATTTTATTAAAGAAGAAAATTATTTTAAAATATTTTTTTTGATGCATGTAAGAGAGCACTGGAGGAGTAATTAAGACATAAGCGAAATGCAATGCAGATTTTTGTAGATCTTCGTCAGGGTTTCTTGTATTTATTTTATTAAGGTAGTGTAAGCAAAGTAGCCACCATGTATTGAAATAAAATATGAGAAATATCTCATTCACTGTGATTAGTTGGTTATAATGAAACTTACACAATACAGAAAGCTTTTTCTTTCTCCCTCATATATCACCGCAGGCAAACTATGAAAAAAACTTCTTTTAGCATTTTTTATTCTAAGAGACAATTTAATTTAAAAAATTTTCATATTTTTGCAATTGTCTTTATATTCTTACTTGCAATAAATTCGTATCTTTATTTTTGTTAAGTTTTTGTTTCACAAAAAAGTTTTACATTTCCTTTTCTGCTGCTTTTTTATAAGTCTTAAAATAAATATTAGTTAAAGCATTTAACCGTAGCAAAGCAAACAATTGTTATTTACATTCTACCTTGCATGCAGTACTTTAAGCATTTTTGTTTATGGTCTTAAGAGCCCCTTACAACTACTGGTTGCTACATTTACCAATTCAGCTTTTGTTTGCTCTTGTGAGTACAACTGTTGTGCGTTGTATGTTGTACATAAATCGTAGGATTATCTTACATAGTTACGCATAAGTGATTTAGTGTGAATTGATTTTTATTATTATTGTTTTTTTTTTTTTTTTGAAGATTTAGTTTCGCCACCTTTTTGATTGGATTTGATAAATAAATTCTACATAAATGATTTAGAAGATTGCAAACTTATGCCGCTTAAAGAGTAAAACATTATTGTTCTAGTGACTTAACGATTCCTTAATGTTGTCTGGGAGATATGATGTTGTGCAGCTTTAATTATTCAGGATTATTTTGCTATTTATGGCCTTTTATCTTAATTGGCCTTTAGCCTCCGCGGCATTTGTTATCTTTTCGTTTTTATTTCCTTCCAGAACTGAGTGTTTGCTAAATTCTATAAATTTTTTAAATTTCATTTTTTGTTTTATTTATGTTTCTTTTTAATTAATATTTTTAATTGATGTTAAATGTCTTATGTTTCCTTTTAATTAGATAAATCTTAGTTTTTTTCTAACAAGAAATTCAAAGATTCACCAATACACATAGCAATTAAAAAATATTTTTATAAACGTTGTTAATCCTTATTTATTATTAATCTATTTTTGTAATGAAAATTTAAATGAAACAGAATATTTGTTTGTAGGATTGAGATTTAGAGTTTTAATAAAAATACCTTTTTAGTTTAACTGGCTTTTTTATTATATTTCCATCCTTAATTGAATACTAAGAATTTGGGTTGTATAGGAAATATATTTTTTGTTCAAGTAACGTTCATTATAAAACTAGTAAGATAAATGGTGGAATAATGTCTTTTTTTTATTCAATTTCTTAAAAAGAACAAATAATTGAATATTAGATTCGGCTATGCCGAATCTTATATACTCTTCACCATCAAAAAAGCAAATATTGGGCTGACCGAGATTAAAAAAATAAAAAAAATAAAAATTTGCTACTGCATATATATAATTTTACAAAAAATGCCATCGGCTCTTAATGGGTTAAGCGTCTTTAAAAAAGTTTTAGTATTTCATTTAAAGATCTCTTCAAAAGCGATAAAATGATACCCATATTAGTATTTTAAAAATTTGGAAAATTTCAGAGCCGCCCCATAAATCGGAAAATATGGTCGAGTGTCAATTTTTTTACTTTCTGTTGCGTTCTTATTTTTTAATTTTCTATCGCCCCATATATTTATTTTTTTGATTGAAGAAACGTTATTTTTTGAAATGACACAAAATGCCTCGAAGGACATGGACAATTCATGCTTATTTCTAATAACACCTTGTCGACACTATGTCTGACCGATTTACATATTTATTTTTTCTAGTTGATCTAGAACCTCGGCAAACTTGATTTCAACAATAACACGGACAAATTACAAACGGAATGAAAAACTTGATTATACCCTTTTTCCAGTTTTTGTGGTGAAGGGTATATTGCATAGAAACCAGGGTACGAAAATAAATGAAACGAAACGTTTGCTTACGTTTTTTTTTATTTATTTTTTCTTTTACTTTTATTTTTAGTAAGTAAAATAAAAACAATAATATGAAAAGTGTTATTTAATTTTATGTGAGCATAATTTATTATTTTAAACGTTTTCAGCTGAAAGATAAAGTTCTGCAAATGTCTGTTGATTGATTTTCTCGTTTAAAAACAGAATAAATTAGCGCTTAAAAAGCGACATGCAACAAAAATTGTACGATTTAATCGGTATATTACGAGGGCTGCTCGGCCACGCTTAAATTCATTATACCAATTTTTCACAGTGCTATAGGATGGTGCTTCATCGCCATACAAAGATTTAAGTTCATCAATGCACTCTTGTCGTGATAATCCACGTCATAAGTTGTGAAAAATGATGGCACGAAAATGTTCACGAGTTATTTCCATTTTTTTCTATATTAATTTTTTCAAATCCCTGTAAACAACACAAATAATGGTCGTACGTAAAAACGTTTTGAGTACGATTATGCTTAAAAATGACAAACTTTCCAATGGAAATGTCAGATTGCACTTGGCAGCACTCAGTGTTGCCAGGCCAGAAATATATATAGCAGCCCTCGTAAAGCAATTAGATGCGCTCTTTGTCATGTCTTTGTCATGCAAATAGCATATGATTTCATTTGTCAGGTGCATTTATTTTAAATGATAGGTTTGCGAAACATTTTGTATCCATTGTCATCCATTGCTTTCAAAAGCTTATTGAAAAAAACATATTAACTAGATAATTTCATACCATGTGTATAATAAAATAAAATTGTAATAAATTCCTACCTGGGACTTGCCTATTTGTATAACTTATTTAAAGGCTTTATGTATGAATTAATAGATATTCTTTAATAGGAGCTACTAAGTGTATTCTCATGCAGTGCGTGCCATAAATAAATAAGGATTCTTAATTTTTTTTTATAAATTCGCTCTAAAATTACTTATCTAAGAAGCCTTAATGCTCTTAAAATCTAAAAAGTGAATTGATATAAAAGCCATTTGCAACTGAAATTACATTTGAAATAAATTCACAAGTGTTATAGTTTTATTTTAAAAAATTTTTTTATAAAACTATTTTCTCATTTTAGTTACTTTCTTTTCGCCGAAGTAATAAAAAACCTTCCGCTTGATATATTGAAAACAGAAAAAGTTAATTTAAAATTCACATAAAAACACTTGGAAATTTGTTCATGCCAGTGTGATATTTAACAGATATTTATTATATCAAAGAAATATTTTTTATATTATATGTATTTTTAAGAAAAAAAAAAACATTAAATGTGCACAAATGAACGCAATGCAAGTTTGTAGAATAAATAAGGCTGATTTTATAAATGTTTTTCTTCTAGTTTGTTTCTATCAAATAAAAACTTTATTTTTGAGAGAATAAAATTGAACAAAAAAATTGTTTGACAAGAACTGGCAGAACAAGTGTAATAAAATGCCAAAAGCGTGCCACATGTTACAGTTTTAAAAGTTATTTAAAAGAGATTTATACAAAGAACTAATAAAAACACAGTCATTCCCATAAACGCATGCTATTGATCATTATGACTAGTATCATCTGCTTTGTTGGTGTTACATTCTTAGAAATCAAATAACATATTGTGACTATGATGATGCTGATTATGAGATTGAGGCATATTATGCCAAAGATAATAAATTTTAGTTTTATATTTTGTATTAAAAATTTTTTAAGGCAAATATCACTTGAAAAATATAATTCTAACACATTTGTGTCAATTGTTACACCATTTTTAAGCTTTAGAAGTTGTAATTCAGTCAGTCAGCCAGTGAATATATTGGTCCTCGAAAAAATATATATTTGCAAGTGAAATTTTACATGTTTGTTATGATCTCATAATATAAAAATATTTATATATATATACGATGTCTGTTTTAAAAATTCTTAACACAGAAAGAAATCTACAAAGAATTTAGGGGAACAAATAAAACACATTTACAGAGAAGAGGAGTAATTTGTTCAGCATATTACTTGTGGATGTCCAGCTGTGCAAAATCACGGTGGTTTTCGGTGGCTCTAACATTAAAATGAACCTTATGGGCTGAACTTGCTCCATACCCGTCTAATATAGACAAACATTTTTTATATATTTCTTATACGAGTACATATTTTAATTTGATTTTTGTCGTCACTGTTTGCATTTTTATTTTAATTTTCGATTTTTCACCACTATTCGATCCTAAAGTTTATTAAGAAATTTTATTTTTTATTAAAAATTATTTTTATGAAGAAATACCTCTCTTCCGCCAACTAATTAAATGCTTTTAAAACCGTTATTGTTTTTAAACAACAAATTTGGGGCCATTCCTAGACATAGTTTTTCAAGCCCAAATATACTCCCAGTGTAACACAGGAGTCTTGAATTTATATAGACATGACCAGCTTATCAGTTAGTAAGTGCGGTTATCTCTTAATTTTACCTTCAAGATTTTTTCTAATAATCACGAAGAAATGAGCTGCTCTCAAGAAGAATTCTGCACGAATTTAATTTGGTAGGAATGGGAGCTATTCACTCAGATGACAAATCTTTTTATACCCTTTACCACAAAAAGTGGATAAAGGGTATAACTAAGTTTTTCTTTCCGTTTGTAATTTTATAAAGAATATATATTCTTATGTACAGCGAAGTTAACTGAGCGATTTCCGTCTGTGCGTTCCGTCCGTTTTAAAATCAACTTTTCTAAAGTTCCAGATGAGCTAAAAAAATTTTAATTACAACAAGATATAGTTTCGAAAATGTTGCGTTTGAAAAGCAGCAAGATCGGTCCATGTCCCTGTAGGCAGTGAGCAAAACACCACGCCTGCCTATAGTTTGTCCAAATCGTTGGGAGCACTCATTTACAAAAAAAAAAAAAAAAACAAATATATGGGTCGATAGAGAATTAAAAATTAGGAAAAAATAACAAATGAAAAAATTGACGCTGGTCCATATATTCCGAGTCTCTGAACTTTTTATAAAAAATAACGATATTTTTATGTAAAATTATATATAGTACTTAATTTTTTTTTCTTATATTTTAATTTTTTTAACCCTAATATTTTTTTCTTATTGGAATCACTTCACTAAACTAGATTTACATATATGGTGAAGGGTATTGTCACTTTTAACAGTTGCTACACATTACTTTGATTTATTTTGGGATGACCTTCGTATAAATAAATTTATTGCCTTGCAGCCATTTGTTAAATATCTTTTTTATATTTGCAATTTTTATTTACAATTTCAATTGCTGCCATTCATTTCATTTTCAACTTCAAGTGATAAATTGTTATTTAAAATAAAAGGCACAGGGAAATATTGCAAATAAATTGCATTTAATTATTTTGCAACAGATTTGTTCAGGGATATAATTAATAAATGGAAATTTGTGAAAATTTTACTTTTCTTTATTGGTTATTTTTTTTTTAACAAAAGTACAGTTCCATTATTTCTTGTTAATTTTGTTTTTGTTTTTGCAGAAAATATTTATCAATATCTGTCAGAAAATGTTAAGGCATATTATTATGTTCAATTAAATATTTACAAATGACTTCAGGCGCTTTTAAGAGTGCAAATAACAGTTTAAAAAAAACATATAAATATTTTTTTTTTATTTATGAAAAACTTTAGTAAAAAGTTGTTTTACTGAAGTCATTTTTTTAGTACAGGTGGTCATAAAAATATTAACCTGAATGTAGAAACAATTTAATTAAAATTGTTTGCCATTAATGAGATTTCCATAAAAAAAAACTTTTATAAAATAAATTTAAAAGAGTTTTCTTTAAATGTTTTCATTTAATATTTTGCAACAAAAAAAAAAATTTTAAAAAAATTGTTAACAGTTTTAAATTATAGCAAAAATATTTGTGAAAATAATACATTAAAAACTCTTGCAAGAAGAATATTTTTTTCTATAGTCCTATATAGTGTTCCTTATCTGTAATAACAGTGCTACTAACTAACGTCGTGGTTGCTTCGCTTAGTTATCACCATTCACAAGTGTGATGTGTATCTGCTCAAACAATAAACAAGTAAAAGTGCTATATATACCGAATCTTATATATCCTTCATTATCTATATAAATCGAGTTTAGTAAAGTACCTTTAGTCAAAAAAGCAAAGATTGGGATGACAGAGACTCAAAAAATAAAAAAATAATACCGCATACTTTTACATGAATGCAATCGGCGCTTAATGGGTTAAACATTTTTAAAAAATTTTAGTATTTCCTCAAAGATCTCTTTAAAGGCTTTAAAGTGATACCCATATTGATATTTTAAAAAATTTGAAAATTTCAGAGCCCTGTAACTCGGAAAATATGGGCGAGCGCCAATTTTTTCACTTGACGATTTATTCCTCATATATTTGCCTTATATATTTTTTTTTATTGGAGTTACTTTGCTGCTCCAAGTGACATGAAAAAATTAGATGCAGGAGTGGTGTTTTGCCTGCTACCTCAAAGGACATGGACCGATCATGCTGATTTCTAATAGTACCTCTTTCGACACTATATGTGATCGATTGTCTTTTTTTTTTGTGTAAAAAAAAAGAGTTATTTAATATATCTTTAACAGTAGAAGAGGATGCGCTAACAGGGTTGTCTGCTTTTTTGTGAAATAGAAGATCTGTGTTCAAATCCCAACAAAAGTGTAAATTTAAAAAATAATAATTATTGTTAAGTAGGGGCAGTACATGAGTCGTTTTAAAGGTGAATAGATGAATCAGTACTTCTAACCTTTCGGAGTATCGATAAAAAAGAAAAACAAAATAACTGTTGTAGAGCTATAGCAGATGATGAAATGAACTTGTCTATATATTAAGTCGCCTGTATAGGAAAAATAAGTAGATCATGATACAAACCATAACGAAGCCTTGGCTAGGTAGGATAGTAACAATATAATCCCTTTATATTAACGCTTAAAATTAAAACCAAAGCAATATTTTATCACATTAATTTTCTAGTTTTTAAATAAGAAATAGAATGCAGCCATGTTAAACAAAAACACTTAAAAAATGTTTACCTTAAACCGAGCACAAGAACTATTATTATAAACTTTATATTATTTTATGACCTTTTACAAAATTTTGAAAGAAGATAGTTTTAATATTTTTTTTTCAATTTATATGAATGCCTGTAATATAAAAGTGTTAAAAAATTATAATCTTTTCATGAAAAACATATAAAACATTTATTTATACACTTTTAAATATTGAAATAAAACAGAAATAAGAGAAAAATCTAAATGAGAAGTAAATCAAATTATAAGCAATAAAGAAGATGCCTGATTGAAATGTAGGTTGATGTGGCGCCACTACTTTAAATTACAATAAACATAAGAAACTACAATAATAAAGAAGAAGCTGCTACCACTTGTTGTTTCGAATAAACACTGATAGCGAATACATTTTAGTACTTATACACAAGCTATTGTTTGTTCCACTTTATACGAGGGCTTTCTTAATTTGATAGGTTCTCTTCACATCTTGTGTATCAAAACGTTTTACGTTACTCGTTTATTTTATATATTTTACGTAGAACATAAATTAGTGTGTATTAAAATCCAATAAAGAACTCTCAAATTTAAATTTTAAGTAAATTTTTTGGAAGAAAGTATCCATCGTATTTTGAAAATTTATTACAATTTATATGATGAATTTCCTAATTGTTTATTATAAAAAATTAGGTTTGTTTTCCTACTAGACTATAAAATAATTTTTTTTATGTGTCTATTACTTTTCACCTTTTCTAGCTCTTTTTGTTGTTAATGAATTTGAAGGAAAACATTTTTAAAATAAAAAAAAGCTGTTTGTCTGTTTGGGGTTGGCTGGCATCCATCATTTGAATTAAACAATTAATGGTTATGGGGTTTTTAATATTAATATCAATTGCTTGTCAATCATTGTGTAAGAATATAACAAAAAAAATTTTAAAAATAAATATTAAAATAAATTATTTTAATTTGAATAATTATTTTGAAATAAATTTTTTAATAATATTTGCTTCAGCAAAGCTTTCCATGAAAGAAAACAGTCACTTAAACTTTCTGAGCTGATCGATACGTAGAGGAAATGGTAGAACCTTATTCTTAAAACACATATATTTTTGTGCAACGGTGCGAGAGCTGTGCAACTGGATAAGTTGAGGTCAATTATTTTAGTGAACATCCGTCAGTAAATAAAACTCTTGATCTAACTAAATACCATGAGTAAATAAACGGTCAACTAGTTGCAGTAATAAACCTGCATGGAATTGATGTGACGAAATCTGACATTATTAAATAGAATATTTTAAATTTGACACTATGGGCTTAAGAGTATTTATATATTTTAAGCAAATGTCCTATAAATTAGCCACCAAGCTCAAGCAATTTGAAACCGTTTTAAACAAAACTAAAGCTCCTCAAGCGTTGTCTACCCGTCAAAAGTTATACTGCTAGATACACACGATAAAAAATCATGTGAAATTTAGTTTAGAAACCAAGTTCATTTTTTAGTACAAATGGGGAAACCATTAACATTAGTTCTTTGTGTATTTTGCAGGTAAAATACATACCCAGAACAACGAATTAAATCTAATACAGGCTGCCGCCATTTCGGTCAACATTGGTCTTGATAGTTCGTATTTGGCAATCGTGAAGTAGGCACGTGGAAATTTATTCGGTGCCACATCCCATACAGCTAGTATTACAATGGAATTCCTGCGAGACCTTTTCACACAACAAGTTATTGATTTTGATTGGCCTCCACGGTCGCCTAATTTGACTGCTCCGGACTTTTTTTTACCAAGATATCTAATATGAAAATAAACCAGCAGCTCATGAGCAACTCAAACAAAATATTCGTGATGAAATTAATAAAATACCGCGTAAAATGTGTGAGAATGTAATGAAATATGCGCTCAAAAGGGTTCGAATTTGTGAGGACAACAGCGTTGAACATTTATTGTATAATGTGTTTCCTGCATAATTCCCTTCATTAAAAAAATATTTATTAATACAAATATAGATATTGTATCTTTAAATTAAAATTATAAACATTTAAAATTGTAATCTTCTTGGCGGACACCCTGTATATGTTGAAAATATCTTTGTAAGTTTGCGCCTGCGTCAATAACGGCTAAACGACTGTACTGATGTCAATAAAATTTTAAACACGGTTAAATATTTGTACTAATATTTGTGGACCAGGCGAAAGGGGATGCCGGCATTTTTATGCGTCTGCATAAATTTTGGGAAAGTCTTGGCTAATAGAATTTTATAATATTTAAAACAAGATAGGTCCTTATCTGTATCTGCTACCAAGGACCGGGACCTAGATGAGAGACAATTCGGAAAAACGGGCATTTACCGATTCAAATTTTAAACATCTATACATATAATAAAACAGTAACGGGGTAATTTCTGTGCACAAAAATTTTTTTTTTTAAATTTTGTTGTTGGTGTAGATAGAAACCGATGTAGAATAGAAAACATCTGTTCTTATAATTTTTTTCTGTCTGCCTGTGTTTGCATCACGTAAAAACTACTGGATGGATTTGAAGAACGTTTGTGAAAAGGTCCCCTAGAATCTTTATTCCAATATACAAAATCGATTTTAATGAAATTCAGGCCGGCACCTTTTATTTTTTTTAATATTGCATCTTCTGGAGAGCCAGTTGAGACAAAAGCTCATCTTTCCCTTTCTACAATGAAAAATCTAGCTGTTTTTTTCGGCAAGCCTTTATTGCTTTACGTTAGTCTTGGGTAGTGTATAAGTGGTATTTTGCTTAAATGCTGTTTCCACATCTTCAAAATACCTGTCATTGGGAACAAATTAATGAAAGTTGGTTTAATTAAACTACTCATAAATGGACTTATTCTACTTTCAAAAGAAATATTTGTGTGACAGAATTTTGCAACAAACTATTAACTATGGAGAGAAGGAGTCTATAACTTGTTAAAATTACCGTTAATTTAGTTTTTGAAAAAGTGGACTTTTTCAAAAAAGCTGCTCAAATTATCATACTTGTAATTAGTTTTTATTGAGGATGTATTGTAAAATGAGCCAAGGTTCCGTAAATCATTAAAAAACCATACACCACGACTGCTGTCAGTGAAGTGACTCAAGAAAGCTATAAACATCATTAGGAAACACAAAGTATAAAATTTTTTCATATTTCAGGCAACATGAAAGAAAATGTTATACCCAGCTTGTTTTAACACACAATGTTGTCATTTTATGGTGGGTATTAAAACCGCACACATTTTCTTTAATGATAAACGTTTAAAATTAATTTATAATACGTTTACAGTGAACTGAAATCTGTTAGATGTAATTTAAAATCCTTCTCAAAATTTAGATAGCTTACAAATTTTTATTGTCACTAACGAGACTTTGTATTCACAACAGGTGGAAAATTGGGAATTTAAAAATTGCATTACGTTTCGTTTACAATTTATTCTTCATAAATTTGTTTAGTTTTATTTAAATATTTGTTTTCATATTTTATCCAAAATGTTTAATGCTTTTTTTATCAATTATGTTTAACAAAAATGTTATTTTGTCTTGTGTATCGTCGTATATTTTACTACAATTAAAAAAAACACAGTTGAAATAGTAAGTACTATTAATTTCAAATCGAATCGAATCGTTGCGACGAGAATTTTTTTTATGGAAAATCTGGTAAAAATTAACTAAAATTCGCTTAAAATCTCACAAGCAGATTTCTATATAATGTTCGATTACAAATGCTTTGACAAACGGGCTAAACTAATTCATATCATTAATATTATCAAAAATAACGCTTAAAAAGGAAAACATATATTTTAATCAAATATTAAAGAATATATCATCAATTTTCATAAACACTTCCAAGTTTTAAATAAAAGTGCAGTAAATTTAAAATTGAAATAAAAAGAAACAAAAAAAAAGAAACCAAAAAGAAAAACATTTTTTTTAAATTACTTCCCTCTTTTCAAAACCAACTAAACATTTAGAAGTAGAGTAAAACAAAAATACAAATTTTTTTTACTTGTATTTTTTATAATTCATGAACTTTTTACTTGACCCTTAAGTAGTCGTTGTTTAAGTATATGTGTGTCTCTTTGAGCGCTTGTGGCAGTATTTACTATGTCTGCTTCTAACATTATCTCTGTTCAAATGCATGTTAGTAATACATACAATATGAAAGAGACACTATTAGTTTATATGTTTGTTGTTAATGCTTCGCAGCATTTATTTGCTATATTTTATATAAATGTCCATAATAACATATGCATTTTATGTGCTAATATTGTTATTATTGAAGTAGTTGTGGGGCTTCCTGTCACTCTATCTAAAAAAAGGGGTCACATACTGAATGACCAAAACAATATTTTACTTAAACTTATTTTCTATTTGTTAAAAATTTAACACTTTAGTATTTAATAAAGGGCCATAAATAAAGAACAAATGAAGCTCAAAAAAGGGTTGTGACACAGAAAAATAAACCAGTAAATACTTATTATAATTAAATGGAATTAAACTTTTAAATATTGTATTTCTTCTTTTAAAGTTGGGTAAATTTATTTAATATTTTTAATATTTTTTACTTTTATTCTTCGCATCGTAAATTTTTTGTTTAATTGCATCTTGAATTTATAATTCAGGTATTTTAAAGGAAGCTTCTGAGAGTCTTTTAATTGGATTATAATAGTATAAACTGCATATGGAAGTAATATCAGTTAACACAATGTTCGCCATTTTCTATAAATTTCAAACACATGCGAGTATTGAATATTACGATAAGAGTAACTCCGAAGTTAATAAAAAATAAACAATTAATACACCTCTAAGTTGCTTTGCCTTCAAAAAATCGTTTAAGCAAAAGTAAATAAGAAGAATTATATTGCGGTGTATCATGAATAGTGATGCTAACCTACCTTGTTGAATAAAACGCACAAAAAAATTATCAAAATAATTGAAATAAAATCGCTATATTCACAAAAATAACTAAATTATTATTATTTAAAAAAATTGTAGCGGCAAACTTCACTACCAAACGTTTTGTCAAAATCGAATTATAGAAACGTTGATGGCGCCTTATTTGGGTTTACTTACATGAAATATTTTGACAGATAGACAACATTCAACCTACGTTTGGTTTTAATGCTCCGGAAGTATTCCAAGTTTAAAAGCAATTTAATACTCTTTATTACTTTCACATAACCTTTGTATTAAAAAAAAAATTGGCAACACGTGCTTAAACAAACCTATTAAAAGGGAAACTTTAGTTTATTGCATGTGTTTTTAATGTAAAATAAAAGTGATGGATTCCGTCGCATATACTAATTTTTTTGGATATGCTGAATTTTTTTTCATGCGCTTTTTTTTTGTTATTTTTTATACCCTTCACCACAAAAAGTTGAAAAATGGTATATATGGATATATAAGTTTGTCATTTCGTGTGTAATTTCTACAACATCCATTTCCGACCCCATACTTCTTCTTATGCATAGCGAAGTCGATTGAGCGATGACCGTCTGTTCGTCCGTGTTAGTGTTGAAATTAATTTTTCCGGGGTAACCTTGTTTTAAAAAAAATAAATATGTCAATCGATCAGATATAGTGTACACACAGAAAAAAGATTGGTAACAATTCGCTTGTTGCGTTAAAAATTCAATTACTAATATAATAATTTGATATTTATTATTAATAATTTATAGTCTTGATTTATTTTTTATATTAAAAGCTAACCAATGATATTTGCTTCTAAATTTTAGTTGTAACACCTCTTAGGAAAGTTAACATGACCGATTTGTGTCTTTACTAAAATCTATTCTATAAAATGGAGGACTCAACTAAACTTATTCAGTACATTACTTCTGAAAACCAAATTTTGGAAGTAAGAATCATAAAACTCGATTGCATATTCTGAAATCGAAAAATGTTTGACAATATAAATAAAATTTGTACACATTACAAAAATCAAAAATATTTTAGCTCAAAAATGAAAAGATATATTAAAAGTGGTGAAAAGTTCTCCAATATTGGTTAATGGTAAGTTTAAAATTATCTCAGAAAGACATTTATATATAAAAAAAATTTTAATATATTTAATTTATTTCGCAGCACAAAACGTGCGGTATGGGATAGCAAGTTAAAGAAACTATGTGGAAAAGAAGAAATCATGATGTAAAAGAAGAAGAAAGCTGCGTTCAATGGTTCGAATCATGAAACTTATAATATAATAAACTTATTCCTATAATTTATTATTAAAATAAAAGCAAATATTAAAAAATTATTTTGTTTTTTTAATTCACAATAATATTTTATAATCACCCAAGAATAATTTTTTAAAATAGTTGTGACTGCTATATTTATTCAGTTACTACAACCGAATTCAAGATAATACACACAACCGACAAAATTCGATTGGCAACAAATTCGGTTCTTATAACGAATTTCTTTTCTGTGTGTAGAAAGAAGTGCTTCGAGGCAGCAGGCAAAACACCACATCTACCTATAATTTTTTCATGTCATTTCGAACAATAAAGTAACTTCAATCAAGAAAATAAATAAGAAAAAAATAAGAAGTGAAAATTAGCGCTCTCCAATTTTTTTCTGAGTGCTCGGAAATTTAAAAATTTTTTAAAATATCATTATGAGAGATCTTTAAGGAAATACTAACATTTTTAAAAAATGAGCCGATGTCATTTTTATGATGAATTATATATATGCAGAAATAGTTTTTGTTTTTTATTTTTTAATTTTCGGCCACTCAAATAGCTCATCAGTGAAATGGCCATATGGATATGCTTTCCCCGCAGTAATACATTTCATTTTGTAGTTTAGTTTAAAATAATAAATATTTCATGAGAATATCATGAAATATTTATATTTGAAGGAATCAAGCACGAATAAAGTAAACTAATTAAATTTTAAAAGATTCCGAATAATAAATTTTTCGTTTTGATAGATTAATTAGTGTTAAAAACTGCATACAAATACATACATAAAAACATATATGCGCTTTAATTACTTAAAAAGCATCAACGTACTAAGCTTTTCTAAATTTCATTAACACAAGTATGGCTTTTTAGGCTTAATTTATAAACTATTAAATTAATTCTTTTTTAGCTAAATCTTACACAGTATTCTGTTCGTCATTTTGAAATGCTGTCAAAAATCCATATAACGAAATTATTGCGAGTTAAATAAAGAATAGTGTTGCTGAAGTAAGCAACATTGATGGATATTTTTAAACATTTCGTACGAAATAATTACAGTTTATACTTTTCTGCAGTTAGAGATAATATTTTCTAGAAACATCCTGCTGTTAACAAGCATAAAGACAGAAGAAGCATTTCATGCCTTTTCAAAAAATGAACAGAGTACCGCTACAGCATTATTATTTTATATTTATTTCTCACTAATTATTTCATATGGGCTTTCGACCAGTAATTAAAAATGCTTGACTTTTTTCACTGCATGTGTAGTTGCTTAACTGTTGCTGCGGAAAAATGTGCAGCAGAAGCAAAAAGCAAATGGAAAAAAAAAAGAAAGAAACGTTTTTGCTTTAGCTGTTTCTTTCTGCAGCAAAGCAATCAGCAAAGCAATTATTTTAAAAACATTTGCTGTTGCCATAGCAATCAGTTATTTTTGTTTTTGCTTAACTTTTTACTATGAAGTTGTGGCTGCCTCCGGTAGCTGTTTCTTGCTGTAACTCGCTGGCTTTTATCTCTTTTAACATTGGAAACGTATTGTGTATTTATAACTTAAAAAACGTAAGAAAATACATTTTAAAAACATTGTTTTTATTACAGCATTAAAAAGTGTTATTTTTTTTAGCAACAGCAAAAGAAGAAACAAACATCATCTTATTGCCTAAACAATAGCGAGCGTGTTAAAAATAAATTCTTTGCTGCAGAAAGAAACAAATAGTCAGCTGAAGCAAATGCGTTTCTTTCTCTTTTTTGCATGTGCTTTTGCTTTTTTATAATGTTGTTTATAATGCTGAGACAATTAATTTTTTTATTTGCTGAAAGACATGTAAGCAAAGCAAAGATTTTAGTGCTGTTGCTATTTTTAAGCAAGCAATTTAAACCCTGCTTTTGACGGATTGCTGCACTTAACTGCAAAAAAATATAAGCTACACAGAATGTTTCATAAATAAATGCAATAAAAGTGGACATTTTTTTATAAGAAGTGTTTTTGGTACCACAAGCTAATTGCCAAACTTTTTAAGCGAAATATGTAAAGTAGTACTTAGCTATAAAAGGTGATAAATATCCCGCGCTTGAATAGAATTTAGCTGTTGTAGAAAAATTAATGGGATAAAAAGGCCGTTCATATATTTTCACACTTTAGAATAAATGTTGCAGTCAGACGTTTATCACAATGTCAACAGTGAATCTCTTCTGTAACAATATTCCATTAATATTTCATGATTTTTTTTATATAAAACTTGGCAGCAGTTCTCATTAAATATTGCACACAATACTGCGCTTAAATAATTGATGTTGATATTTTAAACTTAAACATTTTCTTGATGAAAACAATTTCAATTATTAAAACAAACAATCAGCCATTTTGTCAAAAACATTTTATAATCATCTCTATAATTAAAATATTTATTAATGTTGTCATTTGATTTTCAAAATCATTAATCAATTGTCTATTGTTATGGTTCATTAAAGCAATTTATCTTCAATTCTCATGTGTCACACGATGGCGTTGATGGAAAGTGTTTCGTAAGTTAAGCATTAAATAAACTGAAATGAAATTTATATTTAAGTATATTATTTATGTTGTTTGGTTAATTAACCGCTGCCAATCATGCATAACAATGCACCTGTGTTTTTCCTTGTGTCTTTTATTATTGTTTTCAACTCGTATTTTCACCTGTTCGAATTAAATGACAAACAAACAAACAAACGAATTAATTTTAATAACATGCTAAATACATATAATATACAAATTTGATATTTGTTTTTAAGTCGGATTTTGTGAAAGTTAATATAATACATAACATAATTATTTTTGTGAATTATTAGGGTTTTCATCTATTAAATTGAAATTTTTTTAATATTTTAATAAACCATTTTTTTTCTATTTCTTTATTATAGATGTCTAAATTTACACGAGCATCTACATCCGCATTCGAATTCAGCCAAAACTAATGAACTTCGTATAATACTTAAGGGAATATTTTTATCAAGAAATCTTATCAACATGTTCAACTGTTTGGGGTTCTTCTTCTTAACATTTATGTTATTGCAAGGTAAGTCTTTTTTAAAAATTTTTTAAAGGTATGTTTACATGGGATGCAATATTTCACACAAACACGTGACTACTTAAGAAGTACCCATTTTTCTTTCTCTTTGCCAAAAAGCGTCAAGAAAATATTCTGCTATTCACTATTTTATCGGGCATTTTAATGTTTGAAAAACTATTTATCCAAATTCTAAATTTGAACCCTTATGTAAATAATTATTAAACATAGTAATTCTTATCAAATGTATAATGTATATCAGAGATGGAAAACTGCACACTATTGCACGATAACATTTAGGGTCGAAATATTTTTTTTATTTAAAAGTTTATTTCTGTGACTAGGGGAAAGGCTAAATGAGTGGTAAGACAACTTTCGAATCCAAAAGCGTAATTTACTTATTTATCAGCCACAGTTAACAGCGATCTTATTAGCAAGAAAATATTTTTTAAATGCTTTTTAAACATAATATTTGTTCTCGTCTTTTTAAACCTTCAAAACAATTCTTTAAAGTGCGTATTAAATACAGTTACGTTTATTTGTCTGAGAAAGTACTATTCTGATAGTACAGGGTGTCCTCTGAAAAAGTATACTACTTTGTTTGTTCATAATTTTTAATTGAATGAGAGAGATTGAATCGTAGATCGATAAATGTTTTATCTTATGTCGGCAATTATGCATGGAATACATATCAGATAAATGTCCGCCTCACAAATGCGAGCCCATTTGAGCACATTTTTGTTACATCCTCACACATTTCACGGTATTTTATTAATTTCATTACGAATCTTTTAAGTTACTTGGGCGTGTCTGGTTGGTTAGCATAAATCTCGCTTTTCAGATATCCCTACAAAAAGAAGTTCGGAGCAGTCAAAACAGACGACCGTTATTTCTTGAAAAAAACTTGTTGTAAAAAGAATTCTCTAAGCAATTCCATTGTAATCCTGGCTGAGGGTTTTCCATTGTCACCAATCAACTATTCTGTTTATTAAAATATTCATCCAAATGAAATTTAAATTGTCACTCATTATGATTTTTTCATTAAAAATCGGAGTTGTCATGGGCGAGCTGTAAAACCCTATTTATATATGTACAGTAATTGGTCTTCTGAAAAAAGTTCTTGTGTCAACTAAATCGTAAAAATGCAAATCCTTGTGCAAAATTGTGGCCAAAAAGGCTCCTCAGAAATGCTTCAAATTGAGGTTGATGAATTGTTTTGAACACATTCTTGAGCAGCAGTATTATTTAACTTTGTTTTGATAATGTTGAAAGTCTATATCAACAAACTAACAATCACACTGCATCAATGAAATTCTGCTTATACTGATCTTATTAAATCAAGTGACCTGTTAACTACGAAATGAAATAGGTCACTCACACAATATTTATATAGTAAACCATACTACTTGTTACGAAAATGATAAAACACAACCGCCGCAAGCACATCACTCGACTTACTGATTAGAAAATTTTAACAAGATGCAAAATATTAACCGTTAATCGAGCCTTGTATCAGAAATGATACATTTAGTATTTTACGTTTACATAATTTTGGTTTAAAAAATCTAAAGTGCCACATGTTTTTACAAAGTGTAAATACTGTTATTCCTCTTATTAGAAAATGAGAAACAAATTAAAAATCTAAAAAGGCAATGAGAAATTTAAAAAGTTCATAATTTTGTCTTTGTATCACATTTGATACATACTGCAGTTTGTGTGTTTCTGTGCTATTGTGCATATCATAAGAACAAGTGTTTTGATCTTGGTTGTACGTTAATTAAAAAAAAAAAAAACAAACTGTTCAAAGGAATAATTGCTAAAAATGTCTTATCCCCGGTTTTTGACTCCCGAGGAACTGGTAAATGAAGTTCTGAAGCAGATGTCACTGATATTGCTGTTCGTGATCCTGATGTTTCATACGAAAAAGAACACGAAAGTAGCTCGTCTTCGGATTCTGATAAAGGCATTAGCAGTAACACAAAAAATGATCCTTTGTATTTAGCCAAAGATGGTACTACCTGGAGTAGCGAATCTTATCCCACTGGTAGATTAGGAAAGGAAAATATTGTTAGTCTTCGCCAAGGTGAGTCGTGATTAGAAAAAAGGTTGATAAAATTAAGACCTGTTTTTTAGGTGTAACAAAATTTGCCTCAAGTCGCGTAAATTTTATTCAAGGTTCGTTTTTGTTGATTTTCTCCTCACAAATAACAAAGATCGTTATCAATAATTCCAACATATATGGAAAAAATCTAAATGGCTCTAATCATATTGTTGGCCGGAGTATACAAGTAAGCAAATATTCAGATTTTCAAACGAAAAAGATACATATGTATACAAATATTTCACATTCTATAGGTCAAAAAATGAAACTTTACGCGATCTTCTTGATGAGTACTACGGTCGCCCTATATTTCGTTCAATAATGTCTGAAAAAACATTTTTGTATATACATAAAGTAATACGGTTTGATGATGTGTTAACTAGACGTTCCCAGAAGAGTAAAGACAAGTTCGCACCAATAAGAAATATTTTGGAAAAATGGTCTGAAAGCCTCTCTACATTCTACAATCCTAGTGATTGAGTAACTGTGGACGATCAATTGCTAAGTTTTCATGGTTGCTGTAAATTTCGCCATTACATTCCATATAAGCCAGAGAGGTATGGTCTGAAATTTTGGCTGCTTGTCGACTCGCGTACTTGTTACGTGTGGAAAATTTAACCATATTTGGAAAAGGATATATCACGAATTCCTGAGCGGAACCAAGGAGAACTGGTGGTTCTTGATTTAGTGGAAGGTCTAAAAGGACATAATGTTACCATGGATAATTTTTTTTCTTCGCATAGCCTTGGGCAAAAGCTTTTAAAATGTAATATAACAATGGTTGGAACTATGAGAAAAAACAAGCGATCAATTCCTAGAAAGCTCTTAGCATGCAAACAAATTCCACAGTATGAGTCAACATTAGCTTTTACACCTGATACAACTATTGTTAGTTATATAAGCCACAAAGACAAGTGTACGATTGTCATGAGTATAATGCATCACGAACCTAAGGTTGCGGATTGCCCCAAAAAGTTGCCGGAAATAATATCTTTTTACAACTCCACGAAAGGGGAAGTTGATACGGTTGATAAGATATTGAGTTGCTATAGTTGCAAACGTAAAAATAATCGCTGGCCGAGGGCTGTTTTTTCCAACATTATTGATATTTCTGCTCTGAATGCTTATATTATATACAGTGAAGGCGATGCCAACTAGAAACAAACTCAAACCAAACAAAACGTAAGACTTTTCTTCACGAGTTAGCAATATCACTTTCAAAGTCTTAAACACGCCAAAAATTTTTGCATTGATTGCGTTAATGATTTCTAGAGTAAATCATATGTTATAGACTTAATTAACCATCAATAAAAATTAGTAAAAAAAACTTTATATGTATTGATTTTAGTCAATTACCGTTATGCTCTTTAGCATGTATCACAAATGATACATAGGAAGAATTATGAATTTTTTTAAGGCTCGATCTACGGTTAAACTATAAATAATCGTCTTTATAAATGGAAAATATTTTTATTATCATTTATAATCAATTTAATTTTGTTTTGTTCCAAATCTTTTCTTAAGCTATTTTATAAATAGAAAACATTCTTTAGCAACTGTACCAATTTTGCTTAAAGATCTGAACGATTTCAAAAAATTAAGTGAAACTTTTGTTAAGAATAAGTTTAATTTAATTTTTAATCGTTAACAACACTTTTTTATAGACTAGTTGATAGAAGAGTAAAAAATCTTTTCTTTAGAAGAATTAAATACTAGATTTTCTTGAATAAAGAAATGAAACATCGTTTAATAAATAGAACTTGCAAAAAATATAAGGGGCCTCATATACCAAGAATGCCCAGATTTACACTATGCAATTTTTTGATGATTATTTTTTTATTTAACTTACAGTGTTATGCGTTATGTAAAACTAAACATTAGCAACAGTAACATGCTCTCAAAACTCGAGCAATACTCTATTGCTGACTCCTCCTGCTTTACAAACAAACAAAAATTGCATGCTAGGTTCATGAAAAATTGCATACTGTAAATGCCGTAAAACTCTGCCTGTAATATATCACTTTTTTATATAATTTGAAAAAAAATCATTCATTTATAATGAAATTTTAATTTTAGAAAAAGTTTTTCTTTAGATTAAATATTTATATTTTCATAGATTTAAATAAATTAAATTCTTGACCTAATAATTCTTAATAGATAATTTAAAGCATTAAAAGGCAACATTTTTCGTTAAGTTTTGGTTTCATTAGGAAAACTGAAACAAAATTTTTCTTCTCTACTTAACATTATCTAAAAAAAAATAAATCTTACATCCTTAAATAGCATTATTTATGAATTGATAAAACTAAATAAAGATGTTCAATTTATTATTTATTTTTTTTCCTTTTTGTTTTAAATACCGGTAGTCATAAATATTTTAGCATCTTTTCATTATTATTATTTATCTTTGATATTGTTTATTTATTAAGTGAACCAGCGAATACCGAATAGAATACACAAGCAAATTGAATCCTTATGTACGTATCCATTATTCAGCCATGCGATGGCGCTCTTTTCAAGCTGCATTCCTCCAGATTAAATATACAGTTATTTATTTATTTAAAAGAAATCATCAGGCAATATATAATCATAATTGTATATTGTAAAATTTTTTGCAGTTTTGTTGTTAAAAATGAAATATTTTCTGTTTGAGAGTTTTTGCATTTCATGCAATTAAAAATAATTTCCTATTTGCATCTTTATGCTAACTCGCACATCCGCACATGCAGATAAGAGAGAAGAATGAATATATGCAAAATATTTTTTATATTTATTATATCTTTCACTTACAGTTTTGAACTAATGCCACGTAAAAATTTTTAATTTATATGACTAAAACAAAACTGTGCGGTTTAAATTAAAAACGCCAGCCAATAATATATCTTTCATTTTGGCGCTTCCTTCTTTTTTCACGTCGGCGTTCGTTGTTTGGAAAATGTTTGCTTTATCTCGTTTTTAATTCAATTATTTATTTGTTTTGATCGCTCGTTTATTTGCCAGCGCAATTGTGGTATTGTAGTCATAACATGATGATTTCATTAGCTTAAGGCTGGTTTAACTGCAATACTCCTGTGTATACAAATTGTTTTAAAGGCAATAAACAATTAATATGCAAAAAAAAAAATAATAATAAATTGATTTGTTTATTTGTCTCTATAAATCATTTTAAATATCCATAAAATATGTGTAATTAATTTAACAAAGCAATTTAAATATTTTATTGTTGATTTTTTTTTTATTTAGAGTCTAAAACTTTCAAGCAGCTATTTTAACAAAAAACAAAAAGTCTAAAAAGGCAACCTATTTAAAAACAAACAACTTTTTCAAAGATTATTTTTAAAGTGAGCCATCTATTACTTTAGAGAGCTTGTTCTTCAAACTAGATAATGTTTAATATAGATATAAAGCAAAAGAAACAGGGCAAAATACATATTTAAAAATGGACAAAATTTTCTAAGGAATTGTCAGCCTGGTTTTCGATAATTTGTGGAAAATGTAAAGAAACTTAAGATAATTCACTTAATAATGTGGTGTTTATCTACTAAATTTTTAATTTTGTGCTTTTATTTTTATTATTTTTTGTTTTTAAATAATTTAGTATTTTTAATTATTTTATTTTCTTTGTTTTACGTCAATGCCCTAACTTGACAATAGTTTGAGAAAACGTTGTCTGAAACATTTCATATGTAGAGCAACATTTTCTATAGAAGTATTGTTTTAAAAAAAGCAGCGAAATTGTTGTCTTATAAATTTTTGCAAAAAAAAAAAAAAACTGACTTCAAACCAGATTTTATCTGTCATAAAATTACATTCATTATTGGGACACCTTAATCTACCAACTATCAACTTGTTGTTGTTGTAGATTTAGCAATGTCGTGTTTTCAAAACGGTACTAATTTGTAAACATAATTTATCAAATTACAAAAAAAATTTTATGATCGGTTCAAAAATGACTGAGTTCTACAGAAAAATTGTAAGTAATTTTATGTTAAAGTTTTGAGAAAATAAAAGTCTATTTGTAAAATATTTAAAGTAGTTAATGCTATCTTAGCTCAATTAAAAAAAAAAAATTCAAAAGGATCAATAAAAAAAATCCAACGTTAATCATATTGCTGAAAATTTCTTTTCATGATTTTTTATATTTTCATTTTGTTTCTGTTTAGTATTTGAATTTATCGCCTTGTTATTTTGTCTAAGAAATAGAAAAACACTTTTTACTATATTTTATATAAATTTATATATTTTATATAAATTAGCTTAAATTACTATTTATTTGAGGAAGATTTTAAAACGAACTTTTAAAGGAAAAGTGTAACTTTTTCATGTCTCTCTCTGGCAACACTGAAGAAAACATACGCTGAAGAGTTTATAGAAAAAGCAGCAATAATATTGTCAAACTATAAAAGTTAAAATAAGAAACTTATCTCGGATGTTTAAGGAATAAATAAAGGAAAAAAAATTGTGAAGATCAAGATTTCATACTTCATGACGATTTCAGTTATTAATGTACACCATTTTATTGCAGTTGTTTTTATAAAAAGTAGATGTACTGTCAAGTGAACTTGAAAGTGACAACTTTTTAACATAAAATTCTTAAAGAAAACAATGGAAAAAGTTTTGAGTTAAATGAGGACTTCTTCTAACCAAAACAATACAGATTAATAATGAGTTATTCTTAGTTGGTTAAATAGATGATGTTTGTAACGGTACTAAAGGCTCATTCACACTATTATACAAGTCGTACTTCAAGTAGAATAAAGATTCCCAGCAACTTTACTAACTTTTTTCTCGTAGCTTTTTCGTTCATAAAGTGTACAATAACATTTGCTACCTGAAAAACTTGCAGAAATGAGGGATTTTTTCTACTTAACTGGTTAAGCATAATTAATCTCAGAAACGACTATTCTTGACAGAGGGTTTGGATCAAAAAGAGCTCTTAAATGTTTAGCTCTAAAGATACACATATTTGAGTATGATATATGAATCACAGAGTAAAACATTTTAAGGTATGCTCAGATATATCTCCCTAGGAGGGTTTTTCTAAGAGTCTTTTTTCGGAGTTCTCACTTAATGGCTGGCTGGGTTATGAGCAGCAAAACCACCCTGATAAAATGATTCAGCGTAGCAGTGTTTAGAAACATTACTAAAAATGAATTTGTATTATGTGATGATAATTTCCTTTCCGTATTACTGGACATATAAATTATATATGCCTTCACTTTTGCATAATATTTAGGTATTTGACGAACCTTTATACCCAGTATTATAGTGTGAAACGGGCTTAAGCTAGATTTTGCTAATGTCTTTTTTTTCTTGATTTCACTAAAACTATGCACAGAAAATTGTAAAAATATTTTTTTTCTTAGTAATTTAAGAAATTAAAATGTATGTGAACTTAAGCCAGATTATAGCAATTAATAATAATTTTTTTTCGAAATAATTTGAAAACTGTATCAAACATTAAAAAAAGGAACATTTAGATGAATTAATAACCTCCTTCTTTTTTTGAAGAGGCGACATTTACTATAGAAAAGTCCGAAAATTGAGGCAACATTTTTTACAGAAATGATGTCTAAGAAAACAGGCAATATTTTCTGTAAAAATGTTAACCTAAGTAATTATTATTGCAATATAAAAATGGATTCAAAGCAGATTTTATTTGTCATCATAGAATTACATCAACTGTTGGGACACCCTTATATTACAACTTTCAACTTTTACTTGTTCAACAGTTTGGCAACATACATAAAACTAGAGCAACTATAGGGTCACCCTTTAGTTTCCAAATTCATATTTAATACTTTCGTTTTTGGAAATTTCAACCGTCTGTTTATCACGGTTTAACAGTTAGGCCATATACATCAAATTACTTTAACTATTGTAACACCCTTTAATTATTATTATTATTATTATTATTATTATTATTATTATTATTATTATTATTATTATTATTATTATTATTATTATTAATTTTCAAGAGTTTGTATATAACGGTTAAAAAATACGGCCATATAGTTCAAATTAGATTCATTTTGGAACACCCTTTAATTTCTAAATTCAAATCATATATTTGTTGTTATGTCGGACCTAGCAATACAGCTCCATTTTACGTTTCAGCTGTCTGTGTATAACGGTTCGAAAGCTTGGCCACATTCATCAGATTACATCAACTATTTGGTCACCCTTTTATATCCAAATCCAAATTTTATTCTTGCTGTTATATCGGGTTTAGCAATACATGTTTGTTGTAAATTTAAAGCGTCTGTCTACAACTGTTTAAAAATATGGCCATATACATCAAATGAAATGAAAGATTGGGGCACCCTTTAATTTATAATTTTATATATTAATACTTTTTACTGACACGGTCACAGCAATCGACATTCTGTTTAATTTGCATGTATTTTCTATAAGGGTTCAAAAGATAGGACCATATAGGTCAATTTACGTTCAAGGGGGACACCCTTTAATTTTTAGATTTATTTTTGTAAAACTTTTTGCTACTGGAAACTATAGTTATACGCATTTTTTTTAATTTTAAAGCGGTGCCCAAGCAGTGTCTTAGACACCCATTAGTTTTGAAATTATGAACTGATTTATTATCGGGAGCAATCTGTAATCAATACCTTTAAATAAATAAAAACTTTGCAAATCGGTTCAGAAATTACTGAGTTATGGAGGCACAAATGTAAAGAAACAGCATACAGTCGAAATGCTAACCTCCTCCTTCTTTTTCAATCTGGTAAAAAGGCAAAGTTTTCTTTAAAACTGTTGTCTAAAAAATGTTGTCTTACATAAAACGCAACATTTTCTCTAGAAAAGAAGGAACATTTTCTATAAAAAAGGCATGAAACATTTGTGAAATTTTTTTTTGTTTTTTAAATTCATATGCCAGATTAGGATTTTAACTTTCATATCTTTTGCTTACATTTACATTTTGTTGGACCTAAAAAAATATCTTTAATCTCTCAAAAAGACCATACAGTTCATATCAAATGCCTTTTTGTCTATAAAATAAAACTAATATTATCTTTGTCGAAAAAAATGAAAGCAATATAAAACTGAAAGTTCCAATAGGAAGACACCATAAAAAAGAGAAAATTAATTTGAAAACATGTTGTATGAAGCAAAAGAATATTAAATTTTTTTGTTAATACTGTTTTGTAAGCAAAATAGTATTTACTGTTTATTGTTCTTTTTTTCTCTCTCTTTCTATTTCAGCAGCTCATTTTACATGCAAGGTGTAAATTCTATTTTGTTTTTCAGCCTTCGTTTCTCGGTATTTGTGCTGTGAATACGTTATCATTTTGCTGCTTTCGCACTATGGCTTATGATGCTGTGTTAAAAATTTTACTAAACGTATATTCTAACTTTAGGTGAAATGTGTGAATGATTTTTACGTTCCCCATCTGACTATTGGTTTTTTTATGATTTTTTATTGTATTTTTTTTGTTGTTCTCCGCCTATAAATCCCTTACCATTTGCAATAAACGATAAGTATAAGGGCATGTGGAAGCTGTTTTTTTTATTTTATTAAACAAATAAGAAGTACAAAAAAATTGGCTTTCTGCTTTTGATTTATTGGCATAAAAGCTTGAAAAACGAAAATGTTTTCTAAGCCTAGAATATTCGTATGCTTTTTAAGCAAAAATAAGTTTTGGATGTGCGTATTATTTAGAATGAATATAGATTTGCTAAGATTTGTGCTGCTGAAATGAATTTCATAAATATTAAACATATTCATAGCTTTTTATAAATTGTTTAGTAATAGAAATAGTAATAAAGAAGTGGCATGAAGGGTTTATTGTTTCTTGTTTGTTAGTGCTGCTTACTTTCAGCCAGGGTATTGTGTTAAACATATAAATAAAATTTTTTTTATATGCCTTAAGGATAAAATTGTATTGCATTAAAGGTGCCCTAAAATTCGTTAAGGAAAAAAACGTTTTGTACAAAAATGGAAATTTAAAATGCAAGTGCCAATGAGTTTCCTTGACATAAAATTTAAAATAGATCGAACTAAATTTTGTTATTTCTATAACTTGCTTTTATATTTAAATATATTTTAATATAACTCAGTTTTATTTTTTTCATATTTATATAAAAGCATTAAGTGTTGCACATAAGTGTTGCACATAAGTGTTGCATTCATTATAATTTTTAATAACTTTATTAACACCTATTGATGATACTTGAATTTGAAAAGAAAAAAAATAAATAAAGTGTGTCTGCAAAATTCAATAATTTTGTATCCAGTGACTATAAATCATGACACCAATCTATTGTACACACCACACACAGGCACAATGCATACATGCAGATAATAAATCCTAAGTCCTTTTCAAATTGTAAAGCTAAGCAATTTTTTCATTTATTTATGCCCCTTAAATATTCACCCTCAAAAAGATTTTGATTGGTATTTAAAAGAATTTGTTGATTTTTCCTTAAAGTTTTTATCCAAAAAGTTTTTAAAATTAGTTTTTTAAAAGTGTGCATTCTTCTGATTTCAAATACCAGCACAATAAATTTTATTACACTCTTTTGTCGCACTTTTTGTACCCATTTACCACAGGTTGAAAAGTTTGCCATTCTGCGTGTATTTTCTACAGTGTACATTTCCGACCCTATAAAGTGTGTATTCTGACTCCTTATGCATAGCGAAGTCGATTGAGCGATGTCCGTCTCTCATTCCGTATTAGTGTTTCACGAAAAAAAATATATGTCAATCGATCAGATATAGTGTCGAAAGAAGTGCTATTGGAAATCAGCAGGATCGGTCCATGTCCTTCGAGGCAACAGGCAAACCACCACGCTCACCTCAATTTTTTTTATGTCATTTAGAACAATACAGTAACTCCAACGAGGCGATAAAGAAATAAAAAATAAGAAAAAAACATCATGTGAAAAAATTGGCTCTCGCTCATATTTTCCGAGTTAGGAGGCTCTGAAATTTTCAAACTTTTCTAAAATATCAATATGGGCATCACTTTAAAGCTTTGAGGAGGTCTTTAAGGAAATACTGAAATTTTTTAAAAATGCTGAACCCGTTAAGAGCCGATGGCATTTTTATGTGAAATAATGAATATTCAGTACCAATTATTTTTATTTTTGTATTCTCTGTATTTGCTTTTTTGATTGGATTTAATTCAATAAACTAGATTTACATAGATTGTGAAGGGTATAAAGATTAAGCATAGCCGAATATAGCACTCTTTCTTGTCTGCTCTGTCTTTGTTCTACAATACGCTACGAGATTATGAGTCACGACTTCTTGTACTACAGCGCTACAAACTCTAGGTACTTTTTTTACATTTGTGTATGGTTGCATCAACAATTACTTTTCCTGAAGCTAATACTGCTGTTGGGATTTGAACACACGATCTCCTGTTTTACAAAGCGGAGACACATCTAACAGCAGCGCAAAATATTTTACTTTTCAAAACTCAGTCACTTTTATCAATTTATTTAATGAATAATTAAATGTTTTTTAATCAAAATATAAATTGCAATGCGGCAGGGAAAAGGATAGACATTTTTTTATATAAAAAAAATATAATGAACTGTTGTCCTTAAAGTTTATTACGGTATTAGAACTCAAAACTTAAAGGGTAATAACACAGAAAATAATTGACAACCTCAGCATTAATGAAACATCAAATGAAGGAAGAACTGTTTCAGAACGAGTAAATGAACTACCATAAAGGTGTGTGAGTCCGGGCAATGAAAGTGAATAATTCGTCCTCTGAGAAATATAAAATCGATTTAAATGTAAAATATTTGTGAAAATTAATTATCTTAAAATTCTTTACAATTATTGAAATTAAAGTTAATTTGAAATTAAAGTCTTTGAGAGGAAAGTTTAGAATGGACAACGACCAAGAAAGCTTTCCATGATAGAAAGGTAAGAATATTATTCTAGCTTATTAATAAAGCCTAAAGTTGTATTTTAATAAAATTTTTAAAAATCCAATTTTTTTTTAAAAGTCTTTATTTTAAAAATCACACAAAATACAAAGTTTTAACCGTTTTACAACACTGCCTACGATTTAAGTCCAAATAAAGCATCAACATTTATTATTAAAAACAATAGGGTCACAACTTGAAATTTATATTAAGTCATTTTGAACTTATATTGCCATTTGGGACTTAAACAAAAATCTAAACAAATAAAAAACTAAATCCAAAATTTATATATGAACACAAATCTCAGCCAGATGGATACGTACTAACGTACTAACACATAGAACTACTAAGCTGAAAAAGTGGGTGGCATAAACTAAACTTTACCAACATTCAAATAAAATAAGAAAAGTGTTCGACTGCTATATACAACAATAATATTATGACACTTTTGAAATCATAAGCAGACACTGCAGTTAATCATAGAATTATTTGGTTTGGAAATAATATGAAATAATAAAAAAATAAAAAAATAAAAACTTAAAAAAATTTATTTAAAGTAATATGAATGTAAGAATAAGTTTGCGACACACAGCAATTTTTTCGGATTTAAGGAAATAAATTTTATGTATAATTTATTATTTAAACTGTATTATAAAAGATTATGTTTTCAAGATTTTTAATTCATAAATCTAAAATAATATTGTGGGTTCAAAACACATTCTTTTATGTATATAAAATATTAGTTTATGTTAAGAAAGCAGTAGCCGATGTGCTCATTGTCAAGTCAACAAGCAAACAAAAATATTTAAATGATTTAAAACAAATTTCATTACAGAAGTTGCAAGAATATTTTATTTTATACTGTATAATTCTTTAAGTTCTCTTTAACAAATTACAAAAAAAAAACTTGAATTTAATTAAAAGGATTAGATTTGCATTTTATAACTTATTTAAATGTAGATTGCCTTGTTGCAGTGTTTTGTTTTGTTGTCTACGAATTATCTGTGTCTCTGAAGAATAAATTTTAAATGTTGTACTTTCAATGACTTTTTATGAAATTTAAATTAAAGAGAGCAGGAATGTAAAAAGAATGTAACAAAAAAACTAATTAGCAACTAGCACATTAATTCGTCTGCGTTTCATTCTGTAGACGGTGTTAACAACTTTTCATCTACAAAAGTAAAAAGTGCTGAAAACTGTTTTAGTACCATTGTACTGGTTGAATTGGATGCTTTCACAATTTTATCTCTATTTTGTTTACGAAATGATCTGTTTGGAACCAAGGTTCTAAGCAACCTCATCACAAACTTTTGTTTAAATTTAGCCAGTAGTTTTTTTTTTTGTGATGCGAACACAGACAGAGAAAAATTCCAAAAGTAGGTATTCTATATCGATTACCATCTACACCAACAACAAATTTTTCAAAAAATATTTAATGAACACGCTACGTTTTTATTATTTGTATAGATGTTCAAAGATTAAAGTTGTTGCTCCTATTAAAGATTTAATTGATATCATATTCAAACTTAATTAACTTTTTAATTGATTCAGTTATTTATTTAATTAGAAATTTTTTCCTCTTTTTTGATTAAGTATTAATTAGAAAAAATTCTATTTCTTTTTTGATTAAATAATAATTGAACTCTTTAAATTTTAATTTAAATCCCAAATAAAAATTTAATAGGCACACAAACTTGTTTCTGTGTTAGACTAAATTATAAAAAGCTGAATTGTATTTACTTGTTTCCTGATTCAAATTGCTCTCAATTCTTTTTTACTAAGCGAATTCGAAAAGGCTGAAGGTTATTACGCCAGTGTTTTTGTTTTTGTTCATATATTTGTTACTTCAGAACTCTGCAATTTTTAAACGCGTTTTAAGTTTTTTTTTTTGTTTGCTTGATGGGCTATGTTTACAGATTAGTTCATTTTGAAGACACTTTTATAAATTCTGAAAATAAATAGTGTCACCATAGAACATACGGGAGGAATTTATTATTCTCACAAAAAGCGTTGCCAATAAAAAACCGCTATAAAGGCAAAACTTAAAAATTTCAACGATGACTATGTGTGGTTTTTTTATGGTATCTTATCTCTTAAACGATCATAAAGGGATACTAGAAACGTACACAGAAACTGTCATATTCGCTTGCGTATTAGAAATTAAAGGGGTGTCCCAATAGGACATGTGAATTTGACGTATTTAACTGTCACTTGCCGTAAAATTTGCATAGAGTTAAAAAGAAACGCTGTCACAAACACAAAAGAACTGGGGCCGAATCGTTACATCTGTGATCGCATCAAAAATTATATAAAAAAAAATAACGTGATACATTAATCGTATAAACTAAAAGGTGGCATGACATACGATCGCAAACGGATCGTTATCTTTTGTTTGATTCACAATAGTTTTTAAATTAAAAAGTGCTAGAACTAGAGTATTCAGGCAAATCAGTATTTTAAGTTTTCGCGTTTTCAAAAGTCAACACCGATTTATTGCCAGTAACGCTTGGTTGAAGGACGACTGCTTCAATTAACAGTTTTTCAATAGGCAATTTTTTTGCAAGGGCCTGCTCCAATCTACTATTTTGAATTCTTATTAAAAAAAATTATCGAAGTTTTTGATTAGTCTTAATCATAAAATTATCGTTATATGTTTATTTCTTTCAAAATATAAATTACAACTTACCTTCATTTAAATCTTTACATCATTAAAATGTTGTACTACAGCGTTCATACGCTTAGAAAGCTCATCCCATAGTCTGTTAGCAATAGATTTTCCTTAAGCTCGATTAGAAAGCACGTTATTTTGCCAAGTTTTTGCATTGATTCATTAACCCGATATTCAATTTCTTGTAACTAGTAAAAATAATTTTATAACAAAAATTCATTAACGAAACGTAATTTTGTTTAACTTACAATTTTTTTAAGAACTTGTAGCACTTTTAAATTTGAGCAAAATAAGTTTTGTTAATGGATGACAACGGGTAAAAAACATATGTTCACCCATACGATAACGTATTTTATAATCCCCAATATTTTGAACAACCATGAGTATGTACATTCACGGATGTTACGATTCCACTCCTGCTATCATATTTTTAAGATTATCGATTAAGGATATTGGCCCATATTCGACTAAAGAGTATACTCTAAAATAAAAGGCTCTTATTACTTTTTTGCTTTTATAGTCTTTTATAGTATAGCCGACTGCCACTGGGTATCAACTGTAATTTGATAAATGTTTTCATAAAATTTCTAAACAAACAATTTATTTTGGTTACTTTGGTATAAAAATCAGGGGGCTTATTCTGAATTGCGATGCGAAAATCAATGCGATGCGCAAATGAAATGCGATGCGGAAGAAAATTGGTATTCTGTCAGACTTTCGCAATTGCATTCGTAATTTATTACAAATCGTGGCAACGCTGCTCAAATAAACATCAGTATCAACAAACGTCAAATTAAAAATTTTTTGTGCTTCGCTGTGAAAATTGTTTCTAAAATTTATTTAGTAGGTCCAAACCTATTAAAATTTAAGTCAAATATTTTTGAACTTCTCTAATAGGTGCTTCATTAATATTTAGTTCTTCAGTTAACGTTTGCTACAAAGTATTTGCAGACTAACGTGCATTTGGTGTTTTTAAATGTCCTCTTGCCAAATGGCTGTGCTTATTTATAAATTCTATCTTTATAAATCATTTAAAGTTGACGCGGTTTGTTGGTCTTATTGCTTACTTCCCTGAAATAAATCATAAATATATGAATACATAAATAAAATATTGTTTTTTACTTACATGTTTGTACTTTGCGAATGCTACTTTGTTGTCGAATAAATTTTGCGAATTTAACATGTGTTTTCGCAATTTAGAATACCGATTTACCGCCCTTTCGCATTTGAAATGCGATTAAAATAGAACTTTGCGAATATCGCAATACAGAATAGCAATTGTTCGCATTTATGTATATTCGCATCGCATTGACTTTCGCATCGCAATGCAGAATAAGTATAGAGTATTGTGTTCTTAAACCAAATAAAATAATTATGGAAAAATGTCTTGTTATGTTGTATTTAGAGTTTACTTTAACGCCAAAAGTATATTTTAAATTGTCTATGAATGAGTTAGAGTCGACTCTAAAGTAAAAGTGACTTAAAGTATACCTTTTTTAACTATGAATATGGGCCACTATTTATGATAAAAAAACGGCTTCTTATAGTATAGTTCAGCAATCATCGCAATCTGAAGTGATTATTCTACTAGAAATTAAGTTTCTTTCTCAACCACATTCGTTGATTTCATGAAAATTTTCTTCTTGAATGAAAATACAATATCTGTTGGCATGAAATTAATTTTTTTTTTTAACAAAAACTTATTTTTTTTTTCGCAAAAAGTTACTTTTGGCCTTGAACTGTTGCATTTGGCATTTCTCTGGATTTAAAAAATATATTATTCAATAAAGAAAACACTTTGTAAGACAAAGCCCCTCTCTCATATTTTTAGTATGATAAATAAAATTTTTTTTTGCAAGTTGATACACTTTTGCACAAAACAAAAGCAATCCTAAATTTATAATAAAATCACTGTTTTAAAAAGAATCTTTTTTTTAAATTTCGTATTTTCCTAAAAAATCGCTGCCACCGAAAATTTTCTGCTTCTAAAATTTAAAATTCTACATCATTTTTAAAAAGACACTTAAACAATGCTTTACTATTTTTAGATTTAATACAAAATTTTATATTATTTTATTATAATGGGTGTTTCATTGAGAAGGAAAGTTTTTACGAAAAGGTTAACTATCAATTGAGCTGCCGCCATTTATGATTAGTTTACTTTGGCAAATCATCATGAGTAGCTTAACGCTTAAGCAACGCTAACAAATTATCCAGATTTTTTTTAAAAATCTATGTTCAGCGATGAGGCTCACTTTTGGCTAAGCGGTTTGATAATAACAAAAAAAAAAATGGCCGCTCATAGAGTAAAACCAATTCATAACAGACTGCAGAAAAATGCGACCTTATATCTTCCAAAATGAAGCCGGCTCTCACGTTACGGTCAACGAAGGTCGTTGCCACACATTCGTTGATTTTTGTTTGAAAGTATGATGACACGATGTTTTTTGAGGAGATGTGGTTTTAATAGGATGATGCTGTGCTATACAGAAACCGCAACCATCGACTTTTTGAAATAAACATTTATCAATAAGCTGGCTGGCTTCCAAGGACGTGCGATTTGACACCTATCGATTATTTCCTGAGGGGCCGCAACAAGCTTCTGGCTTATGCTAATAATGCAGCTAAAATTGATACCTTGTAGGCCAACAGTGTTTCTGTCCCACGAATGTCCAAAATAACCTTTATCGAAAACAGCCGCAGTGGCCATATGGCCGAATTCATATTCAAATCTTGCGATAAATTGTTTTTGCTATGAATTGATCTTGCGAATAAAAAACAAGTTTTGATATATTTTTTTGTTATTTTTCAAAATTTAAAGTTCTATTAGGATTGCAAAAATGAGCCAATTTAAATTTTCTCAACTTTTTTTCGGGAAAAACCCCTTTTTATTTTTGCTTGTAACTATTTTAAAATTTCTTTAATCAAAATACCGCAAGATTTCTAAGGAAAAACTTATAAGAAAACATACAGATAAAACGAGTTGATATTTTGCTAAAACAAAATTAAAATTAAAAACAAAAGAGAAAACTTTTTTCTTGGCCAAACTTTGTTATTGTTTATGACTCCACTGAGAGAAAAACATCAATAAGAAAATACTTAAACGTGAGACGTTGCGTTTTTTTTGCTGCACAAACTATTAAATTAAATTAAGGTGGAAATCCTTAAAAAAAACTGAGAAAACGAAAAACAAAACTAGAAATGCCACTATAAGTTATAAGATAAAAAAAAGCCATATATAACAAAACAACAGGGAAAGCATTTCTATTTTTGCAGAAATAAAATACATAAATTTTGTTAAGAGTCCTTTTGCAATTTAGTTTTATTTTGTCATGTCAGACTCAACTTCCTAATGCACTTAAATGTTGAGGTTTTTTTGTACTTTAAAAACTAGAACTCTGTTTGAACTTTAAATGTGATTCTTTTATTATTTACGAATTTCTTTCATTTTGCGTCCCTTTTTAAATAATTGAAAACTTTCAATTTATCTGCAATAATATTAAAAATATTTTTTAACTTTTATTGTTTTAAGTTTCATTTATTTCTTTAGTTTTTATCTGTCCTTTTTATCATATTTTTTGTTGTGTTTTTATTTGACCAATAAATCTTGCTTTTTTTTGTCCAAAAATAAAAAGATGAAAACAAAAGTTGAGACATTTTGTTATTTAAACAGTTAAATACATCTGCTTGTTCTGCTACTGAAACAGCGACATGCCATACAATTCCATACCAATTTTATGTCAATTTAAAAAAAAAACATGGTAATAAAATTTTTTTTGGTAACTCCCTGCATTTGAAAGATGATATAATCATGAAATTGGGATGCAAAAAAAAAGAATAAAAATATTTAAAATTAAAAGTCTTTCATGCACATGTTGCAGTATACATAAATAATGGTGTTTGTTTCAACTTTAATTAAAAAATTAATGAAATCATATTTGCAAAAATTCCCGTTATATGTTGTTGTGAAAAGGATTGATAATAATTCTTTTGTGAAATAGTTTTATTAATCAAAAGGTATTATTGGTTTTAATTTTTACTTATCACAAAACATTTTTAATGGTAGAAAATTACTCAAATTATGTGCAACAACAAATTTCATTTCTTTTTTCAGCACAATGTTTCCATTATTAGGGAAGGTCTGCTATTTTTAAAGCTAGTTTTTGAGTGATGGTTTTTATTACATATTAATGGGCACCCTGCATTATATTTCTACTGCATTCAAAATTGGTTTAACCAGTGATAAGGAAAGTTAATTTCATTAACAGCAAATTTTTCTGATCACTGAAAACTTGCAGTAATCAGTAAATTTTTACTGCCTACTGAAAACTGCATTACCGGTAAATACTTACTTGTAAATTACTACTGCAATTTTTTTATTAACCTTCTAAAATTTAATACTTATCTTTTGGACATAAATATATATGCCTTTAAATTACCTTATTTAAATCACATTATAATTATATTTATAAGCTGCTATTGCAGGTAAGATCTTAGTAAAATTTTCTCATTATTGAGTTTTATTCAGTTATAAGAAAAAAATTTACTGATAATAAAAATTTAAATGCATTAACAAATAAAGTTTCTGAATATTTTAGAGGTTCTTTATTATCTGTTATTCGCCGGTAATGAAAATAAGTAGAGCACTATCAGTAAAATTTAATTTTCATTGCAATTTTACTAGTACTGCAAAGTATCCATGTATGGAGAGGGTGAGAGAGAGCAAGATTTTGTATGCCTTCTCAACAGGTGAAAAAAGTGTGTATCGAGATTTGTCATTCCGTTTGTATCCATTCCAATATCCATTTCACCCCATAAAGTATATATATACCGAGTTCCTATGCATTGCGCAGACGATTGAGCGATGTCCGTCTGTATGTTTGTCTATCCGTGTTGGGATTGAAATCAACTTTGCCAGAGTACTAGATGAGCTAAAAAAAATTCAAACAAGCCGATCCATCAGACATAGCGTCGGCAGCGGGCAAAACACTACGTCTACCTCAAAGTTTTCCATATCATTTGGAACAATGAAGTTACTCCAATCAAAAAGCAAAAAATCGAAGCGGAAGATAATTAAAAAATAAAAATAAAACAAGACAAAATTGGCCCTCGTTATTGAAAATCAGCAAAATCGGTCAATGCCCTTTAAGGCAGCGGGCAAAACACAACGTCTACCTCAAATTAATTCTAACAATTATCATATTAATTGTAACAATGAATTAACGCCAATCAAAGAAGAAAAAGAACAAAGAGTGAAAAAATTGACGCTAGGCCATATTTTTCGAGTTACGGGGCTCTGAAATTTTCAAATTTTTTAAATATCAATATGGTTATCATTTTGAAGCTTTTGAAGAGATCTTTGAAGCAATACTACAATTTTTTTAAAAATGCTTAACCCATTAAGAGCCGATGAATTCTTTATGACAAATTCTAAATATATATGTAGAACTTTAAATATTTTTCTCATTTTTTAATTTTGGGGATATTTGCTTTTTTGATTGGAGTTACTTCACTTAACTAGATTTACATAGAAAACGAAGGGTATTAAGATTCGGCATAGCCGAATATAGCACTTCTACTAATGTATTTAAACTTATTTGTTTAAAAACTCAATTAGGTATCTTTCTCCCCTTTACATTTTTAATGCCTTATTACTGCACACTGTTTAATTGTAGTTTATATTTATATTTCTTATTTGTTCTTTTTTTACTTCTTTCTGAGTCTATAATAAGCTTTAGTTTAACAAACTAATTGATTTATAGTACGCTATAAAATGTGTCGTTTGTTCTGCATGTAATGCATCATATATAAACAGAAATGTGTGAAAATATAAAAAAAATATGCACACAAAGTCATAAACTCATAAAATTACAAATAAATTTAAAACAGGCAAGTCAACAACAATATCCAGCCAGCATAAGGCAGACAAAGTCTATGCAAAAAAAAAAAAACAATAACAATAACAACAGAAAATCATAAAAATTTAAATGAAATTAAAAAAGAACAAAAAAATATACATAAAATATACAAGTTGTAATTAAGTACAAGTTGTAATTAAAACCATATGGTTTTTTAATTCAAAATTTAAGACATAAGAAAATGATAATGGAGACCACGTACAAAATGGGACATTTGAATAAGAAATCGATAAAAAGAATTAAATTTAAGTTCAACCTGAATATTTAAGCTTTTTAAAAATAATACAAAACACTGATAATCTTCAGCATATTCACTTTATAAGTTTTCAAACTAGGGACAAGGGTGTTTTCTATATGTTAGTTTGTTTTAGTTTATTTAATGTATTGCTTTTTAATAATAGAGTTTTTAATTATTGTTTATAAAGTAAAAAATATATTTTTTTAAAAATTGTCTTATGCTAGAAAAGCAACTTAGATGAAGGACGAGTTTTTTGTGGCGAATTTTCATCGTCAAAAATAAAACATATTTGTGTGTAGGAATATGCATATAATCAGGACGTCGTACGAAATTCGTAATACGCGGCGAACTTTTGCAATCGATTTATTTCTTTTTCTTACGGCGTCAAGCGAAGAACAAATCAGCAAGATGTGTGGCGAAATACCGTATTAAAGAAAGTTATTTTGAAAATTAATAAAATTTTACTTTATTTTCGGCTTTTTGGTTCTTTTTAATTAATTTTCTAAACATTTTTAGAAAGAAAAATTATTTACAAATGTATGCGGTCGTTTTTCCAAAGAAAACAAGAAAAGTTATTAATGAAAAGTTGCATTTGTGGCTATCAAATTGCTAGTACAAAAAAGCAACAACAAATGTACAAGACGAGTTACAAAGAGCATGACAAAGGAAAGCTTTAAGTTGTGTGTGAACTTCGTCTCACCAAATTAACATTAAGATTAGTTGGTTAAATAGATGATGTTTACGATGTACATAACATAAGGTAGATAGATGCAAAGAATGCTGATGAGGATGTGGCGGTCCAGAAAATGCTGCATTTCATTCTGCTAGCGTCTAATTTTTCTTGTTTTCTTTGGAAAACGTCCGCATACATTTGTAAACAATTTTTCTTTCTAAAAATGTTTAGAAAATTAATTAAAAAGAACCAAAAAGCCGAAAATAAAGTAAAATTTCATTAATTTATAAAATCGATGGTTCGAATCCTGGTCAGGGTAAAAATTAAAAAAGAAAGTTATTTTGCTTAGAAAATTTCTTAATTTTATTTTGCAAAATTTAAAATAAATGTGAAGATTATTAGTTAAATATAAAGATATTAAATAAAAATTGTTTTTTTTTTATAAGGTCACCTTATCAGTTTGTGCTTCAACGGCGGAATGTACACAAAAATTAAAATAAAAAATTGTTTTTCGCTTTTTATTTACAGCTAAAAAAAATAAAAGTTATATATTTTTTATTAGGACCAGCATTTAGGGGATGACCCCTACTTATGAGGGAGTAGTGCTTGTGAATATTTGATTTAAATCTTTGAGAGTTCATTTCACATACGAACTGTTCGGCTAAAAAAACAAATTTTACCTATGATGCATAGTGCAATTCATTGGCCAAGCGGTCACAAAGGGATATGCTCTTGATGCAGAGCATGTTGCGCTTACGAAATTACTGTCTTCAGAACAACTTCGCTGATTTCATAAGGGCACATTCAGTTGTTGTAACGATAAGCAAAAAAACATACTTCGCATTGTGTCGATGCTCCAGTGAATAAATACAGCTGGATACCCTACTTTCATCGATAAACTTCTTTGCTCTCTCCTGCACGTGGTCGAGCAACTCCAAAATAGTTTTTGAAGCACTGGCTTATACATGAGAGTTGTATTCCAGTTTCCGTCTGATAAAGCTGACATAGATCGCGAAGAGATCAGATGGAGTGAAGTGTTTCTTACACGGTTTCAGAAAACCTAGGCACTTGAATGTTTCTTGAAGTTATATTTTAGTTAAATATTAATATTATTTTTAAAGTTTTTTTTACGTAAAAATAAGAGTTAATTTTTAACCATATTAGATTTTAAATTCGCCTTAAGTTAACGTATATTTTAATTTCTAAACGTAGTAAATTATACAAATAGAAGAAAATATATTAATTTTTTTTTTTTTGGTTAGGAAAATTAGGCCAAGTTTAGTCCAAGGCGATTCAATTACCAGGTGGCAGCGTAGGCAAATTCACCAATTTTCGCCGTGAATACTAGTACTATAAAGTTTAAGAGTAATTTTTATCAGAAAAAATAATGAATGAGCCTAAGCTGCACCTTGGTAATTGATTCTCCTTAGTTTAGTCATTGTGATCTTCCAGTGTAATACAACAACAAAGAATACAACAACAAAAAAAAAAACAATCAGCAGTTTTGTCACCTGCTGAAGTTAATTCGTCTTGACTCTAAACTTGACTCCAGAGTTTTGCAAATGGATTTTTAAAGTAAAAAAGCAAGCAGCTTATTTTCTTCCAGCAGCCGTCATGCTCATAATAAGTCGTCCTTGAAGGCCTTTTTAAATAAACTAAACCCACATGAGATAAATCTTATGAAAATAAAAGTGAATTATTTTGACACTTTTTTACGCCGATTTATTTATTTATCGTTTTTTTTTTTCATTTTATTAAAGCAACGATTTAATGCCAGCTTGCTTCTCTACTTATGAAATCTGAAAATAAAGTTAAATGTTTTTGCCTACGCCTGCTACAACAACTACACTCTATATCATTAAAACTCCAAATATAAATCGCAAAGGCATTTGTGCAAATTAAAAAAAAAAATGCGACAAGAGAATAATGAAATGGCACCAATGTCACATACATTATAAAATGGCTTAAAATAAGATTTATGAGACCTTTTTTTTGTAACAAATTAAAAAAAAAAAAATCTTAAAATTTTTAAGCATAAAAACACAAAGAATTTTTAAACAAAAATACTCTAGAAACAAATAAAATAATGTCCCTTAAATAAAAACATAAACCAAGAGAAATAAGAAAAGAGAAAAACTAGGAATAATTGAATTTGTACAAGATTTGTTGAAACTTAAATAAAGAAAAATGTAAAGGAAAAAGGACAAAATATGTTTTTATCATTTGTTTTTTTCCCTCATTTTTAATGGTTGGTCATATTTCAACCAGACACTTTGAATGGATGTATTTATTTTACTCACTCTAGTAACGAGTACCTTAGTGCCATGGTTTACATGTCTTTTTTTTTCTCTTTTAACTCAAGTTTTAACATGTTTTATTACTCGCGTTAAACGATTAAGGGTTGACCATTCTAATTTTTTTCTCTCTATAGAATATATTTTTCTTTTTGTAATTTTATTATATTCTTTTGCAATTCTTTTGAACGAGTGTGTGTGTGCGTGTGCAAGTTCTATATTGTTGGTTTATAAGCTTTTGGAATAATTTATCTTTCACAACGTTTGTTCATTCATGTTTTCATTAGTTTTTAATTCTTGTTTTGCTTTTTTCTCTGTATTTTTTTTTTTCTATATGTATGTCTATGTATTTTCGTTAGAATTTTATGGCCAAAAATTTCTAATTTTTTTTTACTGTTATTGTGTGTGAGAAATGATTTTTAGCTTGAGTAAATATTTAAAAATCCTTAAAATTTGTTTTGCTATATTTTCCATAAATAGTCTTCAGCCTTTATTGTTTAGGAATGGCAATTTTTTTCATTTACGTTAGAAGCATTTTTTTTTCTTTTTTTATGTAGTATTTTAATATTTTGCTTGTTAACTGTTTTCGTTTTCTTTATCCTGTTGTTGGTTTTTTAACTGAATTTCAGTTTGTTTTCTGTATGTTTGTGAAATATCTGTGTCTTGCTCTCATGCACTTGAATGCATTCATGACCTTTTCTTTAAATGCCTTAAAGGATTCGTTTTAGTTTTGTATTTTTCTCTCGAATTTCTATTTTAATTAATCCAAAAAATTTTACGCCAAATATTTGTTAATCAATTCTTGCTTTAAGTTTTGCTTAATCAAAAAAGAGTAGCAGTTGTTAAACATTTTTTCTTACAAATTCATGTTTTTCAAAAATATATCTTTTTAAGCGATGCAAAAAATAAAAACCGATGATTTTTTGTTGGTAATATTTATTAAAACTTTAACATTATTTGAAATAATTCTCATATGGTTGAAAAAGTTGATGTGTGTAGCTAAGGAAAAATGTTTTAATCTTTTCTTTTTTCATTAAAATTTTTGGAAATAAATATATTATACTATACTATTAATCTTTTCTAAAAAATTGCATAAAATTTGTATATTATGGCAATTTTATTAAATAAAGAACTTTTATTAATCGCTTGTATTTAAAACAAAAAAGAAATTTAAAACTCAATAACGTGATGAATTAACATAAACATCGAGTTAAAGTAAATGCGTCTTCAACAAAAAAGCTTACATTTTACAAAAAGTAACATATAAACAAACACAAAACATAATAATTTTGTAAAATATTTCTGAACACAAAAAAGAACTATTGACAAAACAAACAAAAACAAAAAAAAAATAAAATAAAAATAAATAAAAAATAGAAAAATAGAAAAACAAACAGCGCAAAAATCTACACCATGAAAACTGATTTCAAATACCCGCAAATAAAAATGAAACCACGGAAAGTAAAAACTAAAATTTTCACTGAACCGCAGAAATTTTAAAGCAAAAGGAAGAAAAAATTACATTCACAAGCCAATCACAGTTAGAAGTTAAAGTAAAAAAAAATAAACTAAAAAAAAAATGAATAAAAATAAAATGAATCGGCTACAGGGGCGAATATCTAACACAAGAATTGTAAAAATGTTTAACGAAAGAACTTTTTTATTGTTGTGGATAAAAAAGGAAGTGGAAGTGTCAGCACCAGAAAAATGCATTTATATGCTGACTGTGTGTAAAAATGTGAGGAATGCCAAACAATTTCTTCCTTTTTAAGCCGAAAGGATCGTTATACAGATAAATAGTTTGGTGGTAGAATTTTTTTTAAGTTTGAAAACTTTTTATATTTCTGTAACGACAAAGCTAATATTGCTGTTGTGCATTCCAAATGTGGAATTGTGTATGGAGAATAAAACTCTATAAGTTGTTCCATGTACCACTAATAAGTGTAGTGTGTACCAAGAGAATCAAAGAAAAAGTTAACTACTACGTGTTAAGCAGCTCTTTTATATTAGAACAACAAATAAGATGCTGTAGGTGCCTGCATAGTAAATCAAACAATTCCTTCTCAAGAATCTTGTTCAAGCTACAAGAATTAAATTTAGATACTGGAACCTGCATTTAAAGGAACTATTTCATTAAGGAAAAAGAAAAATCGTAATAACAAACTGTTTTTTTTTTAAGTCGGCTCACTTTTCGACAGTAATAACCAGCATAGTCTAGCAAATCATTATGAATAGATTCACGCTTAAACAGCGCTGTCAAGTTATTCGGATATACTTTGACAATTAGTCTTGCCTTCCTCAAAGTTTTAACTTCCAAAAAGAAGTAAATTTGGCGAGTATGGCCTTGTCTTTTAAATCGTTATAGGCAGATGTTTTGTACAGAGAATGCAATGCTATGTCAGCTATAGGAATAAGTACAAGGAATTATAATGAAATGTTTTCTTTCTTAAAATGTTTAAAAATTAATTAAAAAGAACCACAGGGCCGGGGATAAGTAAATTTTTACTAATTTATAAAATCGATGGTTCGAATCCTGATGGGGGAAAAAATTTAAAAATTAAAACAAATGCTAGGCACCGCGTATTTACATTCATACTTAACTCATAACAGTCAATATGATACTGAAACAGTGTCTATAATGTTGTGAGCAAACAAGTATGAATAATTGAAAAACTAAAAAGTTGCATTTCGTGGTTATCCAATGGCTTAGCACAAAAGCAACAACAACAAAACGTACAAGACGAGTTACAAAGAGAACGACAAAGAAATGCTTTAAGTTGTGTGTGAACTTCGTCTCACCAAATGAACATTAAGATTAGTTGGTTAAATACATGATGTTTACGATGTACATAACATAAGATAGATAGATGCAAAGAATACTGACGAAGGATGTGGCGGTCCAGAAAATGCTGCATTTCATTCTGCTAGCGTCTAATTTTTCTTGTTTTCTTTGGAAAACGTCCGCATACATTTGTACATAATTTTTCTTTCTAAAAATGTTTAAAAATTAAATTAAAAAGAACTAAAGGGCCGGAGATAAGTCAATTTTCATTAATTTATAAAATCGATGGTTCGAATCCTGATGGGGGAAAAAAATTTAAAAATGTAGATTATACTGTTAGTAACTTCCTCACTGATAGTAACTTCGAGTTGACGCTTGTAATATAGAAAAAAAATATCTGAAATTGGAATTAAAATTATTTTAATTACTTTAAATCTTTTTACAAAAATCAGAAAACTTCAAACGTCACTTTACATCTAAAAAAAATCGAATTTTTGTTAACATAAAAGTTTAGCGGCTAATAACTTTTTGTATTAACGGTTGTTTTTTTTTTTTATTCTTCTATTCTTCACCACAACGGAAGGGTGTATCTAAGTGTGTCATTACATTTGTAATTTTAACAATATCCATTTTCTACCACAGAAAACATATATACTCTAAGTTCTTATACATAGCGAAGCCGATTAAGCGATGTCCGTGTTAGTGTTGAAATCAATAGATCTGCTAGAGAAAAAAAAATACGCCAATCGATGAGACATAGTTTCCAAAAATTTGCTATTGAAAATTAGCAAGATCGGTCCATGTTCTTCGCAGTAAGCGAAACGCCAGGCTTGCCTCTAATTTTTTGCAATATTTTTGCATTGAATTATACTAGGATCGGATACAACAACCCTTTTATTTACAAAGCAGGGACAACAACCCTAAGCAAAACTTACAATGTTTGAAAAAAGTTTTGTTTTGAAACGAAAAACTTTGTGGTTGAAAATAATTTCTTATGACGCTTTATGGTCAATGGTATGTAAATTTCGTAATAGCCGAATATAGTACTTTAACTTGTTTGTTTCTTTGTTTGTCAATAACTAACCATTCAAACATTGTGACCAACAAACAAACAAGGAGAAAAATTTTTTTTCCATATTGAAGTGAATTTTTCTTATTTGTATCAAATTTCCACAAACAATTATAAGTGAGATTTATTAGAATACAACTCTAGAATAAAACAACGAGGCTTGATTGAATCTAAAATTTCGAATTAAAAGTTTGATAGCTGCATCCTAAAGTCTAGAAATTTTGACTTTTTTTTTTTTCAGATCCACTTATATCGTACTATTGATAGAACTGCGTATTACCCTTTCCTCAGTTTTTAAGAAGTTCTTATACGAAAAAAAAAACTTTCATGCCTTTTGGTTTTGTTTGCTAGATAAATTTTATTAAGTTTTTAATTGATACAATTATTTATATAATTAAAAAATGAAATTATTAATTAAAAAAGTGTGTATTTTTCAATTAAATATATACTCGAGCAAATTACAAATTAAAATAAATTTTAATCAGACAACGAATAAAACTTTTCATAGGTTCAAATTTTTTTTCTGTGTTCAGTAGTTACCTTAACAGGTCTCTAAAAAAACTTAAGATTTTGGTATAAAAATATTAATAGATACTAACAGTTTTATTCTAGACCCCTTCATATATCTTTTTACTGATGGAAGATTTTGAAAATCGTTTTACCTATCTCTTGCATCGGTTTTGTAGTTTGTTTTGATTTTAAGAAGCTTCTAATTACTTTGATGTTTTATTTTATTTTTTATTTTATTTTTTTTTTTTTTTGGTTGAAAAATACAAAATGTTGCGTTAATCCTCTTCTTTACAGCATTATTTTAAGTAGTTGATACATTTTCTGCTTGTTAATTTTTTGCTTACAATTTTCTCTGCAACATAGCTGATCCTTAATAATACCTTATATCGGCAAAATGTAAAGTTGAAATCACACTCATTAAAAATTAAAGAGTTTTAATGATTTTGCAGTCTTCAAGGCAACAAAAAACCTTGACCAAATAACTGCACTGCAATATACACACATTACAACACATTTATATCTAAACATATAAACAACAACTTGCGCATTTCTACTTAAGTACGTTCTAGCATTTTAAACTAACAAGAAACTGTCATTAAAATGTAGTGCTTCACAGATTCTTTAAAAACATGACAGCAGTATGCGCTGGCAGGAAAAATTTTTTATATTAAAATATTTATAATAGTAACTGTGAAGGTGTAAAATATCACATCAAGTCAATGTTAGCGAACTGCAAAATTTATGGTTTTTAATTTTAGTTTAAGTCAGGGATGGAAAATTCAGTGCTATTGTTTCTTCCCTTTATTTAACCAAACTAATGTGGAGTAAGGAAGAAAATTCAATATATTCAGCTTAATATTTTCACTGTAAAGTTTACAAAATTTTTAAAGTACAACTTGAATTTGTAACCCTTATAAATAAACATTTTGATTAAAGATATTTTAAAAGCTTTTATTTAGTTCTTTCATTTTAATACCATCTGCAATGTAATTAAAACTTACCGATTAAAAAACTCTACATTTACTTTTATTAGAAAAGTAAATTAAATGTCATAAAGGAACTAACAAAAACAATGCGAGAGTTAACACTTGAAAATAAATTCTATTTAAACAGCATAGAAGTTTATTTTAGTTGCTGTGGCCATGTCCCAGACGTATATAAATATAAGTGAGGAAAACTTTAAAAAAAGCTTGCCAGATGTTATCATATTAAAAGATCCTAGTCGTTTTTACTCGCCTAAAAATATAAATCGTACTTGGGGGCGATTAGAACTTCTAAGCGCAAGAAAATAAGATATGTGTAATTTAACAGCGTTAGTAACAAAAAAATAATAGTTGCTTTTAAGTTTTAATTTAATGTTTTAGTTTTTAATTAAAAAAAACACAACATTTAATTCAAATGTCATAATATCATCAGCAATTTGTATGTCTTCGTTGTAAAAAAGTTCAAAACCAATGTTTCGCATACAAGATAAAACTGTATAAATCAACCTGCTATACAAACACACATAAAAAGTATGATTATTTAAATATTTTAAAGCATTTTTTTAGAAATATTTTTATGGTTTTATAATCACTATTTTTCATTATTTATTTACGCATAGTTGTACTTGTTTGCTAGGATTAAAAAAGATTCAGAAATAAAATATTTGTTACGGATGGCGAGATCTCAGGATTTGTAATAAAGGAAACATCAGTTTTTAAGTTTTGAAAAGTAATTAAAAAATAATAAAAGTTTATTTAAATTAATAGTAATGTTTACATCAAATTAATAATTTTTTCTCTTTTTTATTTTAGGTATGTAAAATAAAACTTCTTGTCAATTGTTGTAGGTGGTAAGTATGTTTTCCTTAAAATTTAAAATAACAGTGGTACCTGGTGAAATACACATGATCTTTTCATGGAATTTGGTGAAATACACATGATAACTTTATATAGATGAATGAAAAACGTTGAAAATAATAGTGTGGATAATTTTTCTGGATTAGTTTTATACCGTTCACCACAAATAATTGAAAAAGCGTATATCTAAGTTTGTCATCCGCTTTGTTATTAAGGTATCAATATTAATATACTGTAGATATAGTATACACAGAAAAAAACATGGTTGTGATATGGTCACAATAACCATACTATGTTCTTTGTAACAATGTATAGTTTCGGACAACCAATTATAGTTGTTTTCACCAAAACTTTAGTCACGGTAAACATATTTTATTAACTTTTAACGATTCTGTGGTTATTGTGCACAATAAATTTTCAACCACAACCAAAGTTTTATAACTTATTAAAAATAATATAAAATATTAAACCATAATATATTATTATTAATCAAAATATGGTTAAAAACAACAAAATAATGTTTGCGCTAAAAAGTATTTTGTTCTAGTTCTTGACAGTTTAGTAATTTTTCTGGTAACTAAAATTTTAATATGTTTTTTAGTGTTAGAGGAAGTGAAAAAAATAAAAATTTATGTATTAAATAAATAATTAATAATAATGTGCAAAATATGATAACAAATCAAAAGAGAATCAAAACATTAAAAAAAAGTTGAAATAAATATGTATGTATTGTAAGCATATAAATCATTTATTTGTGCTTATAAAGTATACATTTTTATATAACCGATTCTTGTAGCTTATGATCTAATCGATGTTATAGCAAATATATGATTTTTTTGTGAATGTATGTTTTTAAATAATTTTTATGACGAATCGTTAATGAATAAAAAATAATAAGTCTATATCAGGAAAATTTTGTACATTTTCAGCGATATTATTATATTTAAATATAACCATTTAATATTTATATTTGAACATACTTATGTTTATACTTTACAAAGTTATTGTTTTGCTAGACAACAATATGGTTTGCAACCATATAATGCAACCATAATATGTTGCTCTTAAATTATGGTTACCTCAACAATATTTTTCCTTTGCGTGTATCTTTTGAAAGCTTTTGAAGATATCTTCAGCCATCAAAAGCTGATGATATTTTTATTTATATTATATATTGTGCTGATTTTTTTGTTTTTTTTTAATTCTCTTTCACCCCAATATTTGTGTTTTTGATTAGAGTTGGATTCACGAACTAGGTTTACATGTATAGTAAAGGGTATATAAGTATATAATAAACCGAAAAATCAAAGCTGAAGCAGAAACAACAATATCATAAATGATTTTATTTTGCTTTATCTACTCATTTATACAGTTAAAAGATGATGAAAAATAAAATATCACAAAACACCACCATAATTTACTTTTATGCAGAGGATCTTTGCAAATTATTAAATCAAATTAAATAACGGGATATAAATCTTTAGTTTATTTAAAAAAAATTGTGAAAAGTTTCCAGAAGAGCTAAGTGCGCGATAGCGAAATGGCCATCGAGACGTGCTTCTACCCACTGTAATCAATATCGGTGATTTTGTGATTTAATCGGGATAAAAAATAGCACTATAATTTTTTAAATAAATTAATCTAATAAAAGATTCCCATGGTTCAATTTAATTTAAAAAATGTTAATTATTAAACATTTTTATTAACATTTAGTTTCAGTAAAAATTTAAAGGAAAAATATTTTTTATATAAAAATTTTTATTTCAGGAACTGATTATAAGGCAAACGAGTTTTAAAAAAGTTCGCTTATTTGAATATTCAAAAAATATTAAAAATATATCTTCTTCAGCATTTATGCTTTGCTAATTATCTATAAAAATTATGTAAAACCATGAACAAATTTAAGCAATTTTTTTTTCAAAAATAAAATTACAATTTAAAAATTTTTCTAACTCTAGTACTACAGGTCATTAGTCAACTTCTAAATTGCTTGGAGTAAGAGGAAATAGTAGGAACTGTATCACTTTGTGGTGAATATTTTTCCAACGTTAAAATAGTTCCTTCGTTTGGTTTTACTTAAATTTTTAACTACAATTTTTTAACGCCTTTATCCAACTTTTTGAGAGACAATTATTGAGTTTGTTGAATTCGTAACTATCGCTTCAACAGTTCAGCTAACCATCATTCAATATAAATATTTCATCAGCTTTTAAATAAAAAGAACATTTAGCATTAAACTTTTCACCAAAGTTTGCAAATAAAATAATAATAAAATAAACAAACCAATTTGCAAGTGCGTTAAAATCATCTCGTAATAACAAAACTTGCGCAAATATCTAAAATGTCACTCAGAAATAATAATTAAACATTTTCAATTGACAACAATATCATCATGTTTATAAGTGAATATTGTTAAAGTCTTAATTAGTGATTAAGACAGAACAAAAACCTTTTTAAGTATTAATTAAAAGTGTCTTAATATTATAAGTTACAATAACATGTGATGTCTGTCGTATGTCACTTAAAACAAAAGATAAGGAAACTAAAAACAAAATAATAAAATTTGAAACTTTTTTACGCCACCACACATGATATTTGGTTGTCAGAGCAATGGACAGACAAGGCTTTAATATATTACATGTGTGTTTGTTAATTTGTATGAGGGTTTTGTTGATTCACACAAATGATCTTTGAGTAATAAAACTTTTTGCTTTTTGCTAAAGAAAAGTATGAAGAAAAAAAATAGCAAAGAAAACCAAACAAGAAGAAAACTTCGTTGCAGCACCATGTACAGTTATAAATTAAAAGTAAATGCCGCTAACTGACAAGACCAAGAATATACTTAAAAGAAAACAAATTAACACACAAAGACGCACACGCACACGCGGGCGTATAACAAAGTTTTTCTTGTGTGCATTAAAAGTTGAAAGACAGGGAGCTGTTGATTTTTAACCTCCCCCAAACCATTCAAAATGAAGACATGAAAAAGCAACGCACATTTATAAAGAGCTTTATTTTTCGCATGCAACGCCTTCTGTATACTAAAATATTTCTGTTGCTGTATAGAAGAAGACAGGATGGAATTAAAATTGAAAATGTATTAGAAAACAGTTTGATTATCAGTTGTATTTAAAAAACAAACGTTATTTATTTATTATAAAAGCCTTTGAAGACTGGCTAGAATCGAGCATAGTTACACATGCATACAATATTCTCAAAATGAAATTTCATTTACATATTTAAAGTCCATGGGTGTAAAACTAAACGACGAGTTGGGCAACTGAACCTTACACAGCCTTAACGAAAAAGCAATGTTCTCTTAAGAAGTCCCTAATCGGTTTGAGCAGACCTTTTCACAACACAACAGCAGGTAACTAGGAATTCCTTCAACTTACAAGTAGTTTGATTAATAAAAATGTGGCTGGTAGGAGGCGTTTGTAGGTGTTAGTTACTTGTTTTTAAATTTCATCAATGTGTTGTGGTTCTTATAGCCGCAGTGTGACTAGGATAAACCTACAAATATGCTTCAGTTTCTTCAGAAAGAAATGGGCACGCTGGTGGCTTTACTGACATGACGCTGTACCGTTGGTGCTCACGCTAAGAGATTTAACCTTCTTTTTAACGACTTCTGCAGCAGTTAACAAGCTAGACAGCAACTCCTCCGCCATTGTCCTATGCCCTTGACTAACAAGGCGGATTTTCTATGCATTCCAAAAAAAATCTGACAGAGTTGCGCTGTTAACGAGGCTAGTGTTGATTCGAAGCGGACCCAGAACCCCCTTCTACTCACCCACCAGCGGGTATCACAATTGGACTACTAAGACCCAAGTGAGATGCTCTTCTTCTACAACCCTTTTTTAATCTTCTTCAATATTGAGTTTTTTTAAGAATAAAAAGACAATTAAATTGTTAATGTTAAAACTCAAAGGGTGTCCCCAAACAACAACAACAAACAACATGTTTTTAACATATATGATGAACCGTAAAGGGCACTACTTTAAAATAAAAAAACTGCGTATCATTAAAGCTCTCAATGACAAAAAGTAATACAAAAATTGATCCAAAAATTAAAGGGTGTCCCAATAGGTGACGTAACACACGCTTGAACATGGGCCAGAGTGACGTTTGCTTCTACCGTTACAGTGACAAGTATTAATATTTAAATTTATAAATTAAAGGGTGCACCAATAGTTCATTTAATTTAATGTGTATGACCATACTTTTGTATACAAACGGTTAAAATTTACTAAGAAGCTGTACTGATGACTCTGCTATAACAACAAGCATAAAATTTAGATTTGAAAATTAAAGGGTGCCCAAAAAGTTGATGTAATTTGATGAAAGAGGCCAAACTTTTGAACCGTTATACATAGACAGTTTAAACTTATAAGGGACCTGTATCGCTAATTCTGATATAATTACAATTTGAATTTAGAAATTAAAGGGTGTTCCCAAAATTAATGTAATTTTAACCGTTACATACAAATACTTGAAAATTAGAAATAATGTCCCACTACTTTGTTTGGTGTATAAAGAACTAAAAATTTTTAAAATTATAAATTAAAGCGTGTTACAATAGTTGATGTAATTTAATGCATATGGCCAAACTGTTAAATCGTTGTAAACAGACGGTGAAAATTTACAAAGAATCTGATTGCTAAGTCTACTTCACCATCAAAGTATAAAATTTGAATCTCAAATTTAAAGGGTGCCCCCCTTGTAATTTGATGTATATGACCAAACTCTTGAACAGTTGTAGACAGACAGTTGAATTTAACAAGGTGTTGTAGTGCTTAATCCGCTTTGCCAAGTATAAAGTTTGATATGGAATATAAAGGGGTCCCAATAGTTAATGTAATTTAATCAATGTAGCCGTACTTTTGAACGGTTATAGACATACAGATAAAGTCGGCTTTTTTGCCAACAACCATAATAAAAGGCAGTATGATTACTCCTTTATTTTACTTCTTTTCCTTTGTCGATGCTTTAAAGTAGTGTATTCGAATTAACGTGGGTATCAGTACGATTTAAAAATCAATTAAGAAATGAAAAAGTTGACAATCCATTACACTGGTAGCATAAAAACTAAAATAGTTTTAATGAAAAATAGGTTCAATTTACAATATAAAATACTTAGTAGAGCAAACTCATATGTTTGTTAAGTGCAATGTCCGCAGAATCGAAGTTTCGTTAAATAGGAAAACTACTGTAGTTTCTTTTGAAAAATGAAAGAGATTAAGTGCTTTCACATTATTGAAAGAAACTACAGTAGTTTTCCTTTTTACCAACCAGGATGCGAACAATGCACTTAATTGTGATCTCGCTTACGTTAAGCGGCCCCTATAAAGTTAATTTTACTACTTTAGTTGGCACTACGCTTCCACTTCCTAAAAAGCTGGAGAATATCTTAACATCACTAGCTACACCGTTAAATCCAAATTATTTTATCAAAAAGCAAAGATGTTGGTCTTTGGGAGCTACTAGTTGCCTGGAAACCAGTAGCTGTCCTATGATCTGACAAATGTTAAATTCTTTAAGTATCAGGCCCTTCAAACCCAGGCGTCGGTTGTCACTTATAAACCGTAAGCACGAGTGTCAAAGTGGCCGGATCTTTAAAATAATACTTTAATTTTTTTCAATTTCTTAAAATACAGTTAAAGGAATTTGTGTTTTCCTGAGCTATAATTGTTAAAAGTTGATTTGCAATTATGTTGTAATGTTAATATTTGAGTAGAGTAAACAATAATCACCCTTATTCTGCGTTTCGATTACGTTCCCGCATTCAGTTACGCTCGAATCGAAAATAGGTATTCTACAAAAAAACCTAATCGAAAGAAAAATAAGAAGAGAAGAGTATGTTCAAACCAGCTGCTTTGTTATGAATACAAGTATTAGAACTAAATATTGTAGAAGCTGTAATTAAATAAACTCATGAGTTAGGTGCGGAAAAAAAGAAAATAGTCAAAAGACTAAAAGCAAACGGTATTTGTGGCCAAACTATTCCAGCGAGAGGAATCCTGAAGCGCCGGAGCGAAATTTTTATTTTCTACACATCATTTAAATTTTTATTATTAAAATGTCGTACTTGCTTTCCAGCTTTTTTGTGGCCCTATTGCGTTAAGTGCATATGGAACTTCTTCCCAGAATGCCTATACTTATAATATCCAGACGCAATAAATATCAGCCTTCGTTGCCATTATACTAACCTGCAATAAATTAAATAAAGCTTTAAAATTACAAAAAAAATTTTACAAAATAAAGTTATAGCATTTTATACTCACATTTTATTAAATTTTACACTTTTTTAACTACAAAAACAAAAATTGAAAAACTTTCAGCTAGTAAGTAAACAACTTGAAAAAACGTAGCTACGATCGTAACGCAGAATACACACAATCGAAAAAGAAATCGAATTAATACGGGGAACGGAACGCAGAATACCAAAGTTGACAAACTGAGTAATTTTCGATCCGAATCGAAACGCAGAATAAGGGTGAATAATATTTCTACTTTTACATCACCTTAAACAATTCTATTTTAAAAGTTAATTGTTTTGCTTTAGACTATAAACTATTAATAGAAAATAATAATGATGAAGCAGAAAAAAAACACTATAACAGAGTTCCCCCATAAAATAAGAAAAATCAAACATTTTCAGGAGAAAACAAAAAAAAAAAAACAAAAAAAAAAACAGCAAACTAACAACAGTTTAGTTAAAAAACAACAAAAGGAATTTTTCAGCTTCCTTTTTTGTGTTGAGCCCCATTAAACTATCGCGTGAGGGGCACCACATCACATCACCCCCTCAACAAGAAGTCATTTTGTACATGAAATGTACATGTTCGTTTAAATAAAAAAAAGTTTTTATTCTTAACTATCATCATTGTCAGGCCTTTGGCAAAAAAGTTTTTATGATTTATGGGATTTTATTCCCATTCATATATTTAGTTTCTTTTAATTTTTTATTCATTCTTTTGACTGTTTCCTTGCCTTTTGTAATCAAACTAAAGTGGGCTTCAGAGTTTTGTCTGCATTTGCACATGATATTTGGTTTAACAAAGCACGAAAAATTTATTCATGTTCGTTTTTTTTTTTTGTTTCTATTTAATTTGTCCGACTGAAAAATAATTTGTGTTTTAATCACAAGTGTAATAAACATTTATGTAGAATTTTTTGTATATCGTACATATTTTGAATATAACACATATTTGCTTTTGCTGCTTTTTGTTTCTGTATAAAATTTTTTTAAATATTTCTTTAGTTTAATACCAAAAGCTAAACAAACACTATTTCTAAAGAAATTTTCGTTATCGCTTCTTTATTTGTTTTGCTAGTTTTTATCTTGTTGTTGTATTTTTGTCAGACATGTTATATGTTGGATTTTCCTTTCCATCTTGTTAGCAATATGTCAACCACAGTTGTCATTTTATTTGTCAGTGTGCATTCAATGTGCATTGCAACCAGTAAAACAGGATCTATGTACACGTAATGGCAGGGGAATAATTTTCATTATTTTTTAAAAGGAACACAATGGCAGCATATTTGTTAACAAATAGGGAGTAGTTGTAAAACAACGAGGCGTATAATCGGTGCAATACACTTTACACATTCAACATCAAACATTTAAGAAACTGAATTGAATTTAATTGAAAATTTTAAAAATCAACCACACAAGGGCTACAAGTAACAGAGGGTTGTTAAATTTAGTTCGCTTGCTTAATACAAATCATTTTTAAGGTGTTTAAAATTGTTTTCATATTTAGCAAATCATTATTAAAAATTTAAGTTTTGAGAATACTAAATTTGAAATTTTTGATATTTATATTCAAATATTTAAAAATAAAAATTCACTGAATTTTTTTTTCAATAGAATAAAAGTTTCATCATATTTTTCAAAAATCGAAATTGCTGCCAATAAATTGGGGAAAAACAAAATCTTGGTTATTTTATAAAAAAATTACTCCACAAAATAACGGTTTAGAAAAGAGCATTGAGGCCGAAGCACATATAATCCACCAGCCCAAAAAAATGATAATTGCCTTACACAGTACTTGCCATATAATGACTTACTTTTGTGGTTGCCATATTTTGTTACTCACCTACAAATAACATAAGATAACATTAGTTCGCAAAAAAGGAAGTAGTAATTGAATTAGTTTTTTAGTTTAAAAGAGAATACCTCAAAATATTTACTAATGATCATCATATTTTCCAGCAATAAACAATGTAAACGATTCTCAGGAATTGATTATAAAAATCTCATGCCTTATTTAAATCATTTGGTTGGTAATCTATTTGGGAAGTCCTTCCACTATAAATACTTAATTCCACACTCGATTACCTTCTGTTAAAACTTTTGTTGGGAGGTTATACTTTGGCTTTTATAACTTAAGTGTAAGATATAATACATGTTTTCTTATGAGTGTTGTCACAATCAGTACGTCTCCGTCAACGTAATGTACGAAAGTTAGAAAATTTTAACTTGTGACGTACGTTAAATACTTTGATAGCTATTATTTGCTGCTTCTTCTTGTTTTGTTTTCGCTCTTGTTGTGTTTTAATGTTTGTTTTTTGTCTCTCAAAAAAACTACACTTTGTGTCAATCTCATCCATCGTTACTTTATTAGTTAAGGTCATGATATATTTGAAGGAATTTTAAAGAAAATCTCGTTTTATAATTAAATTTATTTCTTTAAATAAATATCGAAAAATTAAAATCGTAGACAAACATTTACTTTTAAAATTAAATGCACATTTTTAAGCACTTTTTAAATCATAGTTTGCTGATTGGTAAAACGTTGTCGTTCCATACATAATTATGTGATGTATATAAACGCAGTAACACGTAATTTTGTATGAATTTTGAGTGAAAAAATAAATGCAGCGCCATCTAGCGGTTTTAAAAATACATCAGATACCCAACAGTGTTCCTTTAAAATGATTAAATGCTTTCAGAAATTAGCTTTATTTATATCCTGTATTTAAGAAAGTTATATATTCACAAGGTCCAAAATATTTTTTTTTTTTTCAAATTAATGAAATTTTACTTTATTTTCGGCTTTTTGGTTCTTTTTAATTAATTTTCTAAACATTTTTAGAAAGAAAAATTATTTACAAATGTATGCGGTCGTTTTTCCAAAGAAAACAAGAAAAGTTATTAATGAAAAGTTGCATTTGTGGCTATCAAAATGCTAGGACAAAAAAGCAACAACAAATGTACAAGACGAGTTACAAAGAGAACGACAAAGAAAAAGCTTTAGGTTGTGTGTGAACTTCGTCTCACCAAGTTAACATTAAGATTAGTTGGTTAAATAGATGATGTTTACGATCTACATAACATAAGGTAGATAGATGCAAAGAATGCTGATGAAGGATGTGGCGGTCTAGAAAATGCTGAATTTCATTCTGCTAGCGTCTAATTTTTCTTGTTTTCTTTGGAAAACGTCCGCATACATTTGCAAATAATTTTTCTTTCCAAAAATGTTTAGAAAATTAATTAAAAAGAACCAAAAAGCCGAAAATAAAGTAAAATTTCATTAATTTATAAAATCGATGGTTCGAATTCTGGTCAGGGAAACATTAGAATTTTTTTTTCTTTATACGCAAAATCAACCAAACACATTTTAAAATTTTATGCGACTCGGATTTGCGAAGTAACGTTAATGATTTTTATAGATAAAGCTTAAATTCGTATTTACTTAATCCTTCAAAGTATTTTCTGAGAATATCAGGTATGTTATAGAAATCAAACGTTTCGAAACTGAACGTTTTTAAAAAATCTACACAAATTCAGTAAATTTTAAAACACAAACACAAAAAAAATTCTAGAAATGTGTTTTAGCAAATTTTTAACAGTACAGACAAATTAAACAAGTAATCGGCTATGTCAAATCTTATATACCCTTCGCCATGTATGCGTAATTACATGTGCTTATAAATTGGCATAAAAAATTCTTTCCTATCATTTAGTTTTTCTATTCAAAAAAAGCGTCGAAAATATTATGTTTTGCTTATGGTTGTTGTCCCAGCTAGTATAATTGTAGTGAATAAGTAGTGAGAACTTAAAAGGTAAAAACATAATCACCTGCAGTAATACAAACGAAAGTTAAAAAAAAAAACAAGTAACAGTGCTATATTTGGCTATGCCGAATCTTATATACTCTTCATCATATATATAGGTCTAATTTTGTAAAGTACCTCCAATCAAAAAGACAAGTATTAGAGTGACAGAGAATTAAAAAATTAAAAAAAATAAGTACTATATTTACAATTTTATAAAAAAATGCCATTGGTTCTTAATAGGTTAAGCATTTTTCAAAAATTTTAGTATATCCTAAAAGATCTCTTTACAAGCTTTTAAATGATACCCATATTGATATTTTTAAAAATTTGAAAGTTTCAGAGGGCCGTTACTAGGAAATTGTGGGCGAGCGCCAATTTTTTCACTTGATGTTTTTTTTTTAATTCTTTATGGTCTCATATATTTGTTTTCTTTTTATTTGAATATACTACCTTGTTCCAAATGTTATAAAAAATTAGAGTGTTTGCCCGCTGCCTCTAAGTAGGTGCGCTGATCTTGCTGATTTATCACCTCTTTCGACACTATATCTGCTTGATTTTCGTATTTACATTTTCTCTAGCTGGGACGGGCAGACGGACATCACTCAATCGTCTTTCCATAAGACGATGCATAAGGACTCAAAATATCTATGTTTTATGGGGTCGGAAATAATAGTTGTAGAAATTGCAAATGTAATGACAAACTGAGATATACCATTTTCCACCTGTGGAGTAGGATATAAAAATGTTGGAAAAAATAATAGCTTAGATTTTTGTTCTTGTTTTAGTTAAAGCTTTATTATTATATTTTGATTTATTATTCTATGGGGGCTCTTAAAAAATCACATTCTGTATTCTGATTCTGTATTAAAAACAGGTTACGAAAATAAACAAAACGGAACGTTTGCTCTAATTTTGTTTTGTTCTTTAATGTGAGTTGAGCAAACTCCAAATAGAAACAAGGAGAAGGTTTTGTAATATATTTCCTCGTGACCACAAACTTCACATCAATTTAATCGTACACATCTAGTAAAGAGATTATGTTGGTTAAATGTAATGTTTTGAGAAAAACCGTCTCGGAAACGTTTGCTGATTGCTTTATTTGTTATAGTAGAGAATGACATAGCACTTTCTGAATGAACAAGTATTTCTTAGCGAACTATTTAGTGCAATTGAACGACTGAATAAGTATATCAAAGCAAGTAAAAGAATAAAGAGCCTATTGTTCGTTTGGGCTGTTTGTTATTTAAAATGTATTCTTTATATACCCTTCAGCGAAGTGCGTCTGTCCTTCCGTGTTGAAATCAAGTTTGCCAGCTAAAGAAAATTTTAATACGCCAATCGTTCAGACATAGTGTCAAAAAAAAGTGCTATAAGCAATCAGCAAGATCAGTCCAAGCGCTTCGACATTGATGACAGAAAAACATCAAGTGAAAAAATTGGTGCTCGCAAATATTTTCCGAGTTACAGGCCTCTGAAATTTAAAAATTTTTTTAAATATTAATATGGGTATCATTTTAAAGATTTTAAAGAGTTCTTTGAGAAAATACTAAAAAATTTAAAAATGCTTAACATATTAAGAGCTGATGACATTTTTATGTCAAATTATATATATGTAGTACTTAATTTTATGTTTTTTATATTTTTTAATTCCCTGTCACTCCAATATTTGCTTTTTTAATTGGAGTTACTTCACTAAACTAGATTTACATTTATGGTGAAAGGTATATAAGAATAGACATAGCCTAATATAGTACTCGTACTCTTTTTTTTTTTGTTGTCTCATTTACAAAACGAATGGAAAATTTAACAAGCTTTTATCTTTGCATAAAACGATTATGAAACGTTTTGTTTGTTTTCGTTCCGTGGTAAGGAATATGTTATGCTATCGTAATTTTTTTGATTTTTTAAGAACGTAGGTAAAAATTTGGTAATGATTTTCTGATATATAAACACAACAACTTATCGTCCAACAAATAAATTGCATTTTTATATGTTATGTGAGATTAGAATGATATCATTTATTTCTTTTTTATAGCCAGGATTTAACAACAATCTGAATTTTATAAAAAAAAATTGAAATAAAACATTATTTTTTTAAATCACTACCGCTGTCTTTAATAATAATAATAATAATAATATAAATTTTTTTATATGAAAGTTACAGCATACAACTGATTTCAAATTTTTACAATTGTTTTAAATTAAATAAAAAATATAAATGTATCTGTTAATTTGTTTATTCTAATTTATTTTTTTAATCAAACTCCTGAAAAAAAGTTTAACTCGAAGCTCCTGGCGTCTACACTTCCATACAACTGGCTTCTAGCTTTATTTTATTTCCTGAAGTTTTCTACAATGAATTTATTTCTTATACATGAATTTTACTTTAAACTAAATATCTTTTATTTTTTTTTTTCTTTGGTGCCAGTCGGCTTGTTAAACAATTGCTTACACATTTATGTACAGAGCTGCATGCCGCATGTCTTCCTTTAGTTGTGGGGGAAAACAATTCTTAATTTACTCTATTTGAAAGATATATAAACTGCACTGCCACATCAAAAGCTAAACAGCAAAGTAGCAACATCAGAAATGCAGTCTCATCTTTATTGAAATGGAGCATTGTAGCGAAAAGATATAAATTTGTTTGTATTTATTACATTAATTTATTTATTTCAATGAAGTTTTATGTATTAAAAGGAGAAAATTGTAAATTATACATGATGCTACTAAATACGAGTTCAACAAATATTATGCATGTAATTGTGGTTTGATTTTATGGTTTTTTATTTCTTCTCTTGCAAAAACAACAACAATAATGTATGATGCATTTAAAATGAAACTTTTGCATTACTTCTAGAGGGTGTAATAATGCCTTTTTATGAACATTTTAATTGAGGGAAATAATTTTTAATTGCAAATTAAATGCCGTTTTATTTCAGGGCATTTTATACTTTTTGTTGTTCACTACTTTTGAAGTGCATTCGTAAAATTTATAGTTTTTTTTTATTCTATTTAAAAGCAATTGTGAACATAAATGAAAATGAAGAATTATAATGAAACGAATAGTTAACGTAAATTGTCAATAACAATTATGATTTCCAAGAAATTGTCAATAGGAAATTTTCTCCATTTTCTCTTCTTTTTTTTAACGATATTAGACTTTATGGGTTAAAAGAAATTTTAATAAAAAAAATTAAAAAATTTAGTATTTAAAAGAATTCTTGTATAAATTTTTTATGGTTTCCGCATATTTTATTGTAGACCTAAAAGTTTTTCTTATAAAAACTATTTTAAGTTTTAGACAAAAAACTTTGCCAAAACTAAATTTCTGGAAACTAAATACCATTGATTTTTTAGAAGTTTGGTAATATTTAGCGGATGTATGTAAGTTATTTTTCTATTTTGTTCTGAAAAATAACTTAACAAATAAAATAACTTTTGCCTAAAAAACCTGACATGGCCATGTACATTAAATTAAATAAACTGTTGAGGCACTTTATATTCTCTCCATTTTGCAAGTATTTGTATATAACGGTTCAAAAGATAGGACCATAAAGATCAATTTGCATCAAATATTGAAACAACCTTTAATATCTTAATTAAAATTACAAAACTTGTTGTTAGTAAGTTTTACCTCTCTGCGTTAGAAAAGGCAACTATGAGAGCCTCTTTTTTATTTAAAGAAATGTTGAAAGTCTAAAATCCCTAAAGTCGAGGAAAAGGATGGTGCCAGTTTGAGGCTTAAAAAAAATAACAAATCACTGAAGTGTGAAGGAGGTCAAAAAGGATTCTACAATATAAGAGGACCACATTTTTTTAGGTTCGCCATTTTTTTAATTTTTTTAGAAACTATTTACGCATTTGTTGTTTAAAAAAAATATATTTCACCTCTCTTCTTAAATATTCATTTTTCTTGAGACCATCTTCCAATATCCTTATAAAATAAAATCAATTTTTAGAAATGATATCTTGTTTATTGACTTGTGCTTATAATTTTTAACATTTTATATTAAAAAATCCTTTAAACTTGTTAATTTTATTGTTATTGCAAGTTTTGCATTAATGAAAATTTAAAATATTTTTTTTTACTTAACTTTTGTCAGTGATGTGTGTAGTTTTAAAACATAATGCACTCACAATTTTATAATTTATTTTAATAAATTTTATTAATCGGATTTCATTTTTATGTTGCTGTGTTTATCCATTCCTTTAATAACTTTTAACAAGCGAGTGCAAAAATAATAATTCATGTATCGATTTATTTCCAATATAATTAATACTTAACCAAGTATAAAAATAAAATATAAAGTGATTAAAACTGGCCGCTGAATTAAGTATGATGAATACCAAACTCTTTAATAAAATTTAAACGAAATTTCAAATAAGTTACAGAAAATACAAGGTTCAGTACAAAGAATTATAGTATTGAAAATAAAAGTTATAAATTGTAACCTTAAGCTTAAATAATAAAATAATTTTATAATAATTAATTTGTGACCATGAATGACAGTAGAAGGATTAACTTTATTATAATTAAAATTATTATTAATTTATCCTTAAAAATTTGTTAAATTTATTTTTTTTAATTTAAAGACCAATAAATTTTTTTAAGGTAAATTAAACACGGGAATTTTTTTATTATATTAATTTTCAAAATAAAATCTTTTTTTTTTTGTGCTATTTTCTATTATCCCGATGAATTTTTTAAATCACCGTTATTAAACGATTCTTAGTTTTTAATAACTTCAAAACATATTTCATCTATCTTTCTCTAACGGTTCAAACGTACGGCCACCACAGCAAATTACATTAACTATTGGGACAGCGTTGTAAAAAATCTCCAAACGTTATACTTGTTATAGCGAACTTAGCACTACAGCTCCGGTTAAACAATTTGGCCAAATCGTGCAAATTACATCAACTATTGGAATACCCTTTAGTTTATAATTTAAATTATTTATACTGCTTATTATAACAAAAAAAATGTGGATATTCTGTCTAATTTTCAGATTCTTGTATACAACAGTTCAAAAGATACGGCGATATAGGTCAAATTATATTAATTTTGGGAACACCCTTTGATTTCTTAATTCAAATTATAAACTCATCGTTATAGGGGATTTACCATATATAAAGTTTCGAAAGTTTGGTCACATACATAAAATACACCAACTATTGGGACACCCTTTAATTTCCAAATCCAAACTCGAAACCTGTTGATATAGCGAACTTGGCAATACGGGTCTTTTGTAAATCTCAGCTGTCTGTCTATAACGGTTCAAAAGTTTGGTCACATACATCAAATTATATCAACTATTGGGACACCCTTTAATACCTAAATTAAATTTTTATACTTATTATAATAGCGAAGTAAGCAATACAGGTACTTTTTGTAACTGTTCAAAAGTATGCCCATACACAATATTTTAAAAGAACTATTGCCCCACCCTTTAATTAATAATATTGAACATTAATACTTTTTACTACTTATATCAGTCATAGCAATCGACATTCTATTCAATTGGCAAGCGTGTGTGTATATCGATCTAGAGATAGCCCCACATAGGTCAACTTGCAGCACCTATAGTGACACCCCTTAATTTTAAGATTTATTTATTTTTTTTTTTAATTTTAAAGTTGGCCCCTTTAATTTTATAATGCACATAAAAAACATATATGTTGTATGAGGACACTCTTTAATTTTTAAGATTGTGAACTGTTTTTAAAACGGTACCAATCTGTGAGCATCAACTGTCACATAAAGGAAACATTTTAAAAAATAGGTTTAGAAATGACAAAAATAACATTTAGTCGAATTGTTAAACTTTTTCTTTTTTTGAAGTCAGTTAAAAAAATAAATATTATATTTAATCACAAATTCTGCTATAAATTGTTTAATAAAGAGTTTGTATAAATTTAAATACTATAAATATTTTTATACTTTAAACATAAATATTTGTAAATAATATATAAATAAAATTAAAGTAAACAAAAACAAAAAAAAAAATAAAATTACTGATATTAATATTGACTTTGAAATATATCTGTTTTAATTTACATACAAATTAAACAAAAAAAAATCCATAAAAGTCTTTTTTACATGACTTGCAACCAAACAGTTTTTTTTAATTATTTTTTTCTGTTGTCTGTATAATTTTTTTTCAGCCATTAATAATAAAAAGTCAACAAAAAAGTAATAAATGCAACAAAAAACAAAAAGAATTTTGTTAAAAATAGCAAACATTTACATTTGTGATGCGAACCCAAGATAAAACATTGTGCTCGAGTATTCGAATAAAAATGGATGATAGTTTCTTACCCCACCACCAAGTGTTGTATATTATTGTATTGTATTATTGTTGTTGTATATTATTGTATAATAATATGATTTTAAACAGCATGATGCCATATGTTATTAAATGTAGTATTTTTTTGTTAATGCTGTTCTTTCTGTTGAAACCACCAGGTCCTTAAGACTATAAGATGGATGGTTGGAAATTAATAAATTCACACAATGAATTTTGACTGCCTGTTGTGTGAAAAAGTGTCGCATACATGTTCGTTGTTATATTAATAGTACTTAGTTGATAATGCATAATAAAGTGTGCTTTAAAGATACTTAACATATTTTTTAAAGTACTAGAATATTTTATAATGCACCATATGATAGTCAGCAGTCTGTTCGGTTTGGCCTTTAGTTTGGAGGTCATAAATTGAGACTTGCATTAAGCATTGCTGCTGTATACTGATTTGAAAAAAAAAATATGTCCTGCAAAGATACAAAAACCAATTGAATTTTTTTAACCAGTACAACAAGCATAAGCTTGAATATATAGAACCCAAATTAAGCTGAGATTTCATCTCAATTTTTTGGATATTAAGATATTGGAAGTTTAGTTTTAACTTCAATTCTGTACTTTCAAAGTATATCCCTACCAAAAACTTGGGATAATTAGCTCTTACACAGTCATAAAAACATCAGATTGAAATGCACTCACTGGCCCTTAACATCTTACTTATATAATGAAATCTCTAATAAAAGCCGCTGTCGTTAAAAAGAAATTGTTTCGCTAGCACGGGCTAACATAATTTTTAAACCTTGACTACAAATACTGATTGTTAATTTTTTAAATTAAAAAAAAAAACTGAAAAAATATTGTTTGGGTTCATGTCTGCACATAAAATTTTTATCGATTTGTCTGATCATAAAATAAATTGTAGGTAATAAATATTATATTTATGTAAAAAAGTAACAAAAAAGCCATCTAAATTCATTATCTTTTTAATCTCGTTTATGAAAATAGGTAAAATTTTATATTTCTCCTTTTATGTTTTTATTTGTATCTTTACAGTTGATTAAGCTAAAACCTAAAAAAAGTACAAAAACATAAAAACATGAACATGATAACTCACTCCTTTAAGATGATGATTTTATATCTTAAATTTATTACGTTTTTATTTTAACTGTAAAATTATCATTAACTTATGAAGTTGTTATTTTATTTTTTGTTTTGTTGTTTTTTAGAAAATTGTAAAGATAAAGAAAAATTAAATCTTTATTATTATTTTTAATTTTTTTCACTTGTAAAGGTAAAATGGGTTTTAAATTTAATGATATTCCTTTATTATTATTTTATTACAAGTTTTAGATTCTTAGAGCAGATGAATGACAGTAGAAATGAAGAAAAGTATTTATTTTTAAAGTAAATATGTAATAAGAATTTTATCATAAGGTTTTGTGTTAAAGCCGTAAAAGTACAGTAATAGTTATTATTCAATAAATGCATTTTACAAGAAAAGTGTAAGTCATTTGACGGATTTCGTTAACAGAAACACCGGTCGTTGCGTAGAACACAGATTCTAAGAAACTAAAGATCGAGACTTGTGTACATGTGTTATCAGTAGCAAATATATTTATATTTTATTTTTCGAAAAAGCTTCGAAATTCCTTGAAGCCCATCTACTTTCCACAGACAATTGTACACTAGATTAATTTACAAAACATTTTTATATGCTTTATTTTGAATTTTTTAATTAAGTAGTTATAAACACCGGATTAAATAAGATTAAGTCTACTTTAAAAAATACTCATTCCAATTTTGTACAAGTTCAAAAATTCTATACGTATGTAGTCCATTGCTTGCTGAGGTATTTTAGATTCAAAGTAAACGCCTCCTGTTTGAGAAAGATTTGTTAAAGCAGAGCTACAAGAAGGGCGAATACTTCCTTATGCGCCGTCTAATTAATTCGTTTCGAGATATAAAACACTTTTTTCATTCAAATTTCAATTAAGTCTTGTTAATATAAAAAGGAGACTAAAATTTATTTTGCCAAATATTTTATTAGATTTAAAAGAAATTTTCTAACCGTTTTTTTTATACCCTTCACCACAAAAAGTGGAATGACGTTTGTCATTCCGTGTGTAATTTCTACAATATCCATTTCCGAGCTCATAAAGTATATATATTCTGACTTGTCTGTTGTCATTGGAACACTAAAGTAACTCAAAAAAGTAAATATATAGAGCGATAGAGAATTTAAATATAAGAATAAAAAATATCAAGTAATAAAATTGGCAGTCGCCCATACATACTGAGTTACGGGGCTCTGAAATTTAAAATTTTTTTTATATCCATATTGCTATGATATAAAAGCTTCTGACGAGATCTGTAATCAAATACTAAAATCTGTAAAAAGTTCTTAACCCGTTAAGAGCCGATGTTATTTTTATGTAAAATTATATATATGCAGTACCCATTTTTTTTATTTTTTAATTCTCTGTCACCCCAATATTTGCTTTTTTAATTGGAGATACTTCATTAGACTAGATTTACATAGATGTTGAAGGGTATATAGCAATCGGCGTAGCCGAATATCGCACTCTTTCTTTTTTTTTTGTTTTATTGCAATAAAATGTTCAATGACGCATCTCGCAACTGTAAACAATGTAAATAATTTTTTTGTTAATTGCTTGTGCTATAAGATATGTAAGATTTGATTATGAAGCTTAAAATTGCTACGCGTTCTTAAAAGAAGTAATTTTAATACAATATTTTCGGGTTAAACTTGAGCATAACAAGAGAAATAAAAATATATTTTAAAAGTAACGAAAGCTGGGATGTTTATTATTCGAGTAAAATACTCAGTATTATATTAATATAGTTTTTTATTTGACCTTTTTAATTATTTATTTTTTTTTAATTTATTATTCAAGCACAAGGTCTTTTAATTTTTATTTTTTATTTTTTCAATATTTCGCTCCTCAAATAAATATTTCTTTGTCCTGACGACGCTACACAAGGGAGGAGCGAAATATTGAAAAAATAAAAAATAAAAATTAAAAGACCTTGTGCTTGAATAATAAATTAAAAAAAAAATACTCAGTATTATATTTATAAATAAAATATTTTAACTATAAAAATATGATACTAATTTCCATCGAGAAACATAATTTTGTATTTATTAAAATTCTAATTTGCAGTTTTTACTCCAAAAAAATATATAATTTTTTTTATTTTCTACATAAAATGAAAAAAAAAAACTTTTGGGATATTTAAGGTTAAAAATATTTTCCCTTATTTTCCATAAAGACAAAACTTTGATCATTCAATTCTAAGGAAACAATTCAAAGCTATTTAAGCCTTAGCTTTACCTCAAAATGCCCAATGAATTCATATCAAAAGGGTTGCTAGTTATGCTAAATATAAGGATTATTGAAACAGAGTACAGGTTTTTCAGTTTTTTAGCATCTCATTCGTCGTAGTGAGCAAAATGTTGGATCAAAAGTATCCTCTTTCCTCCCTATCAGCAAGTTCAGGGTCACCCAAGATAGATTTTGGCATCATAGAGTACCAAGTTGGAAGTGGATGTTACCTTCGTGCAAAATGTTATTGTTCGCCAGCAATATTCTAGTAGAAGCCATGGCTGGACATTTGCAAACTATATTCGTTGCCATATCATTATTTTCCTGATACCTCTGGTAAACATCCGCTTTCTCGATTTGCGTTGTACCAAAATATTGTCCAAGCTAACGACTTCTTGATTATTTTTCAAGCCATGTCTCTTTAACCAAGAATTTCATGAGGCTGCTGTAAACAAGGTGGTAAGCACACTGACTACAAATCTAGCTGGCCAGAGTTCAACCCCTGCGGTAATCAAAAAATATTTATTGCTTTTTCTGTTTAATTGTATAAAAACATATTCGTAATCAACATAACAACATGCAGCCTCCTAAGTCGGTACTTGTTCATTACATATTCTAAAAAAAAATTTCTATATCTTTCTCCTTTCACCGCCTTTCTTATCACTCATCTATCCCTTTCCTAAAGAATGTAGCAAAGTTACAGAAATAACTAAATATGTAGGTAATATTGCCTAAAGTGGTTCTTCCATTTCCTCTTATTTAACTTAAAGTGTCTGTCATTTTGCAAAGTGGAAACAAAATGTTCTTGGTTCATCATAATATCTGGGCATTTGCCTTTTACTTTTTAACTGGGTTCAAATTTTCTGGCTTAGTAAATTTCAATTTCTTTATTCCCTTTCGGAGTAATAAAGTCACGTTTTAATCTATAGAGCCATCTGGACACCTCTGTGATAGCTTTTTTGTGCTTAAACTCTTCCCTTTTTCGGCTATTTTTCTCGCCCTTAATTTTGGTTAACTTCAACTGTGGGTTTCAGTTTTGTGCTATTGGAATACCATCCAATAGCACAACGTTGCACTAATGGCAAATGAAACCTAATAACCATGCGAGGAATACACAGAAACAACAAATCAATAATTTCTATTCTATTTTTTAGATTTTGAGCAATTTTAAATGTGAACTTATAAAGAAGATTTCTAGGGTGTGGTAAGTCTTTGCAAAAATACAAAGTGTTTATACTCGTCTCAAATCTTTTTTTTATATTGACTCATATATTTTTATAGGGAATAGCTACCGCTTTGTAAGATTTTTTTATGATACTAAAAAACTATTCCAAGAACTAGATTAATAGTTTCGGGTTAAATTCAATTCATCAACAATTGCTTAAAATAATTACTCTCCCAACACTGAATCAGAATCTGCTTAGAAGCAAAATCTCATTTAAATTTAAAAAAAAAACCTTAACAAATTTCAAATGTCTTTATACTTTTTCATAAATTAAATAATTTTGTAACAGACTGTCATTAGGCACGTTTTGCAAATTTTCAAAAGTAATAAAAATTGTTCACAACTATAACTTTTAAAGTAGTTTCAATGAAAAGAAAAGCAAAAATTAAATCAACAATTTAATTGTTATGTATCAAATTTCTAAGAATTTTCTAACAAAATAGAAACAACAAGCAACCAAATACATTTTCATGTATAAAACTCTTACGAAAACGATACACCCTTCGCTGTTTAATTGAATTAAAACCAATAAAAGTCAAAATTGTTGAGAAATACAATTTCAAATAACATCTATTATACAAAGATTTATGAAAAATTAAAAAATCTTAACATCATTAAAATTAATATAGAAATCTAGAAAACAAATCAGATTTAAACAAAAAAAACAACCACAACAACAACACAATTTTAAATATTCCCCAGAGTAGGAAAACAAACAAAATTATGACATCACAAACTATTTATCAAAACAGTGGTGCTGATGCGAATATAAAAACATTTGACTTCTGTTTGAAAAAATTGAACTGAATACAAATTAAAGAAATATTGAATTACAAAAAATCATAAAGATGTGCCACAAACAAGTTTCTAATAAAAGACACGCTTTCTGATGCTGCTCTTATTTTAATATTTCAATTTTTTGTAATAGTTTTTTATTTTATCTGTGTATTAGTTTTTTCTTATAACCCTGAAAATATTAACGTCACAAAAATTGTCCCCTTTTATTTTTTAGCTGAACTGAAAGGGAACAAATAAAAAGTCATAAATTTACCATTTTTCATTTATTTCATTTAATTTCGAGTATTTTTTCCTTTTTTTTGCCTTCATTAAAGTTGGATGATCTCCACCGAACTTAAGATATAAAAATATTTAATAACTATTTTGTTTATTAAACAACAAGTTTTTTTGGTTTATGAAAAAAATAGAATAAAACATGTTTTTCATTTTAGTTTAAGAGTTTTTTTTTTTATTTTTTGTAACGTTGCATGCTGCATATTAAATAATCTTGATTTAACAACAGCTGCGTTATTTCAATGTGTTAAAAAGTGTATATTAATAATTATTTTGTTTTCACGTTGTTGTTTTTCAATTTATTTTTTATTTATAAAACATGAGAGTTTTATGATGAGTCGTTTGTTTTCGTTTTTTTTTTTTTTGGGAATACGTTACAGTTAAATAATCAGGTTTGTTAAACTTAACAAAAAAACTGCAAAGATTATATGAAATTAAATTAATAATTTTTCGGTTTGATAAGAATTTTCTTAATTAATTTTTTTATGACCTTTTAAATGATTAAACCTTGCAACAATCAGAACTTTTTCTATTTACGTACCTGACCTTTAGCTGACAAAAAATAGTTTGGAAAAGAAAAAACAAATTTCTTTTGAATTGAACGGAGGGTGTCGGCCATGTATGGGACATACTTTTTAAATTTTGTTTTAAAAACTTAGGCATTGTATTATTTACTTTGGTTAAATTTAAAACACAGCCTTTTAAAAATCCCGTTAATATTGGGACACCCTTTAATTTTAAGTTTTATACGTGCTTTTATAGCGACCTAGTAATACTTATTCAGCGTAAATTTATAGTCCAGCATATTTCATATATACACGCAGGAAAAAAAACATGGTTGTGATATGGTCACTATAACCATATTATGTTCTTTGTAACAATGTATTGTTGCAGAGAACCAATTATAGTTTTTTTCAACAAAACTTTAGTCACACTAACCATTTTTTCTTAACTTTTAACGATTATATGGTTACTGTGAACCAAAAACGCAACATACTTGGTTTTATCTTAAAAAAAATTTCAAGCACAACCAAAGTTTTATAACTTATTAAAAATAATATAAAATATTTAACCATAATATAATATCATTAATCAAAGTATGGTTAAAAGCAACAGAATAATGTTTGCGCTAAAAAATATTTTGTTCTAGTACTTGACAGTTTAGTAATTTTTATGGTAACTAAAATCTGAAATTGTTTTTTATTGTTAAAGAAAGTGAAAAAAATAATACAAGAAAGTGAAAAAATAAAAAAATTCAAAAAAGTTGAAATAAGTAAAGATGCTTACATGCATGTATGTATGCCGACAGCATTTAATGTTTATATTTGAACATAATTATGTTTATATTTAGAACAACAGTATGGCTGCAAATGTAACAATACTATGTTCTGTTAACAACCATATAATGCAACCATAGTATGTTGCTCTTAGATTATGGTTACCATAACCACATTTTTTCTTTGCGTGTAAACGGAAAAATTGCGTTCTTATCGGGACACCCTTTATTTAAATTTATTTTAATTTTTCGCTTATACACTTACAGCACACGCAGCAGCATATACTTTGTGTATATTTAAAGCGTTTGCCTGAAAGATTTCAAAAACAAGACCGTATTCCTCAAAAACAGGCCACTTTGGAAACACCCTTCAATTAAAAAAAATATTTTCCATACTTATTGGCCGACAGAGTTTTATACGACACTTTTTTATATAATTTATATAAATTTTAAATTTTGGCTACTATGTAAGGATCTACAGAGATGTACTTTAAAATCACATCACTAGAGGAACACCCTTGACGTATTTTTACTCATTCTTAAAACGGACATAAAATACTTAAACGTATCTGCCTACTGTGATTTCAAAATATGGCCACGTCGGCGAAAGTTACATCATTGGGATACCTTTTAATTTAAAATTAAATTTTTTGTATTGATGCCATAAAGTACACTGTAATACAGATAATGTACAAACAGTTTAAATAGTTAACAAGATTTTTATGTGTATGACGTAACTTTCGGCACACCGTTTAATTTTTAGTATTTGTTGTTGTAGCAGCTATAGTAATATGCCTGTAAAAATTTAAAGAGTCTACCTACTACGGTTCCTGGAATAGAAGGCTGCTACAGACGGATAGAAGGTTGCGTTGTTACCTATTGGGTACAGAGCTCTAAAAAGAAAACAAAATTTACAATATTGAATAGAAACCAAAAGAGTGTTAACTTGTAATTCACTTTCACCGGATAATGTATCCTCTCTCACTCTTCTACGTCTTCTTGTCCATTTTTTTTACGTTTGTTTACATTTGATTGACTCACTTTAAAATTACAAGTGATATAAGAAAACGAGTGCAGATTTGACCTTACCGTCAAGGAAGTGGCCACAAATTTGTTTAACCTTTTTTGGTTTTACACTGTACGGGACTAACAGCCAGATAATTTTTAAAATCCTTATCATATTCGAAATTATTATCGGACTGAGTCTTATAAGGGAGAAGCGATTATCACTCGAGCGAAATTTTATGCCTTCTGTTAGATATTAATTCTCAAAAAATCGTTAAGCAAAAGCTTTAATTAATAATCAGGTGCTTATGAACTGAATGAGAATTAAAATATTTTAGTGTTGCAATCTTTATTACAAATTCGGAAGATTCGCAGTTTAACTCTTATTAAAAGACAGGTCAAGAGTATTCTATAATTAAAATTGGTACAGTAAGGCGTTGTGGCATTTAGCTTTTATTACACCCTGTAGATTATACAGGGTGCGACTCTGTTAGCCTTAAAAATGCGAGATCTTTTAAGTACATTTTTTATTACATTTTCACACATTTCCCGCGGTATTTTATTCATTTTATCACGCATATTTTGTTTGAGTTGCTTAAGCATTTCTGGTTTGTTTGCATAAACATTGCTTTTCAGATATCCCTGCAAAATGAAGTACGGAGCAGTCAAATCAGGCGACCATGGAGGCCACTCTACATAACGATTAATTGAAATAATTTGATGTGAAAACAAGTCTCGCAGCAATTTTATTGAAATCGTAGCTGTAGGCAATGTGGCACGTGTCTACTTCATGACTGCCAAATATGAAGTGTCAAAACTAATTTTTACCAAAATGGCGGCAAAACAAAGTAGTATAACTTCTCGGCGGACTTTAGTTCCTACAGACTTTAAAAATTAATCTGATTATTTAATTCAAAAACTGAGTATAAAATGTAAAAATCTTCCCGTCAGCAAAATGTAATGATATTGAAACATTTTCTTTTAAACTTGTGAATACACTTAATAATGGCCTCGTTATATTAAAAACTTGAACACGTCTTTAGCTTATTACTAAATTTACAAAGTCCAAACTTTTTTTTTCGTTTATTATTAAACCCTTCTCTTTTTAGTTTCGGCTATAAAATCTGCCTTTAAAACACATTTCACACGTTGAGAAAAAGTTTTATTGTTAAAACGTGTTGATTGAAACAATTAACAAATGCCAATATATATTTTCTTAAAATGTTTTTTACTTATTTTTATCTAAATGTCTTTTTTTTCTTGTACGCCAAATAAGTTTAAATGTCTTAAACCTTTAAAAATCATTTTTCTCTTAACACTTTATGTAGCATCCATCCATTTATTTTTATTCATTGTATGTGCACAGAAGTATGATGAGTATGATGAGCATAATATCAAGCCCTGTTTGTATTTAGAAAACACCAGCGTCTGGAAAGAGCCATCCATTAACGTTTGTGTCTAATGATTTTTTTTTTTTTGTGTACTTTTATTCTTTTGGTTTATAATATTTTAAATGTATGAGTACGTTTGTATGGCAAATAATTTTTTGTCTAATTACTTTTATGCTACGCCTTTCATCAACATGCAACATTTGTCTTCATTATATTTTTCAACAAAGTTAATTTCTTTTTATTATTATTTTTTGTTAGTGCTTTCTTTTGCTGATGGATTTAATATAACTATAGGGTTCTTTAAATTTTTGACTTTTAAATTAAAAAAATATTATTTGAAAATATTGTTTTTTTTTTGGACTTCATAAAATTTATAAGAATTTTTATTCTGCAAAAAATAAAAAAAATTATGAATCTAAATTTTTTTGATATTTTGTGGTTTAATTAGTGAGAGCACGATTAATGGAATATTTTGTGGCATTTAACAACTTAATTGCATCGAAAAATCGCTTTTAACTAATAGAGATATAAATAAATTTTTTTAATAATAATTTTCCGATTTAATAATTGTTTTCTCCTCCAGCTCTTGTGGTCTAATATTTAGTTGCATTATTATTCAAAAAAAGAAAAAGGTGTAATTCCCTCGAATATTTTTCTGATCTCTTCATCAAATTAATTTCATAAGTCGGCAAAGTTTTAATAAGCTTTTCTGAGGCACCAGCCAAGACAAAATAAAGAGAACATTTTAGATATTAAGTTTTTCTTGAGCTACTTAAGCATTTTTAGATTACTTGTATCATCTTTACTTTTCAGACATTATCACAAAAAAGTCTGGAGGAGTCAAATTAGGCAACCGTGGAGTCCAGTCAACATCAACATATATTAAAATAACTTATTGTGGAAAGAGGTCTCGCAGCAATTCCATTGTAATCCTGGCTGTATGCGATGTAGCACTGTCTTGTTAATACCACAGGCTAATCCAGTCCAGTCAACATCAACATATATTAAAATAACTTGTTGTGGAAAGAGGTCTCGCAGCAATTCCATTGTAATCCTGGCTGTATGCGATGTAGCACTGTCTTGTTAATACCACAGGCTAATCCAGCCCAAAGCATGCAGTTATGGCGTTCAAAATTTTTCAATCATGTAACGATATCGCTCCTCATTCACAGTTACCGTTATGCCGTTTTTATTTTCAAAATTGCTCCTGACCAAATTGACTTTTAATGAATGCAAATGTGACTGATGCAAAATTTGCGTATTTTCATTTGCCCAGAACCGACATATTAATCCAAATGAAAATGGGCCTCGCTACTCATTATGATTTTTCATGATAATCAGGGTTGTCACGGACGAGCTGTAATATCCTATTGGCATATGTAAGGTGGCGTAAATAGTCTTGTGGAAAAAATTCTTATGTCAACTGAGTCTTAAATGGACGCAAATGCAAATCCTTGTGCAAATTTGTAACCAAAGTTTTTCTTTGAAGACCAAGCTAATGAGCAAGGCGTCGTATTGAAACTGATGTATTGTTTTGAACACTTTCGTGAGCAGCAGTAATGTTTTCAGCTAATCTTGCAGTACGTTGTGAGCCATGCTTGGGCCAGTCACCTACAGGCGCACCTTCTTGGAAATTATTCACTACACGATAAATAGTGAGTTTTGCTGGCACGTTGTTTCTCCCAAAAATTTCACGTTAATTTCTTGTCGCAGTAATCGATGATTTATTTTGATAAGATATTTTATTGATTAAAACAAGTTGGCTCATCGAATATTTTTCCATAATAAATTTCACGTGTCTAGTTCACGACTATCAGATATGAAGTGTCAAGATAAATGTTTACCAAAATGGTGGCAAAACAAAGTTATATACCTACCCGGCGGCCACCCTGATAAAAAATTAGAGAATTAAAATTACTTATTATTACTCGTTCACATTACAGCACTGGGTGTGGAAGAGAACATTTATTATTGATGATGCAGATAATAGGTATATGGATTGTATCCCCTTCGCTTGGAAAAAATTTGTTGTCTGCAGCTTTTATTGTAATTTTATACTAATGCCAACAACAATCATTTAGAACCGTTAGAATTCTATTCATTCTATTTTATTCTTTTGCTGCAATTTGTTTAAGCTGTCAACATTGTGGTACCATCGCTGTTGTTGATCATTACTCATTACAATACAACTCATTCAGTAATTTTGTCTTTTATTGGAGGCACTGAAATATTTCTTTTACCTCTTTAGTTTTCTTTGTCTTATGCCTCATTTAAAAAAATCATAAAAATTTTTTAGATGTCACAAAAAACTTTTTTTCTTTTTTTTGGCTTATTTTTACTGCATCTAAAATTTATTGTTTGGTTTAAAACATGCAAAACTAAAAATATCTTTAAAAAATTTTATTTATAAATTCTTAGTGAAACAATGAAAATAATACAATGTCTCTGTGCAGAATTTTTATGAGACTGCCTTAATAGTTTTCGGTGTTAAAAAATAATTTAATTTCTTTTTTAAAAGTGTGTGTGTGTGGCTCTGTGCAGCTTACGTTGTTGTAATTTTTTTTTTTTAAATTTATTGACGCATCTGCAGTTCAGTAGACATTAATGATCTTAAAAGCTCATAACATTATTTTTTATTGTGTGTTCTAAAATAAACATTTTTTATTTATAATTATTATTTTTTTTTATTTGTATTTTATTCATTTTTATTAAAGATTTTTATATCCAATCACTTTAAGTTTTAACAATTTAACCCTTTATTATTAAAAAAAACATACTATATGAATGAATGGATTAGTTAATTTATTTTGTTAGTCATATGCAAACCAGACACCAGTGACACCTGCACCCACACACTCTTCATAAACAATAAAATAACAGAAGTAATATGCAACATATGGTGAAGGTAAATGTGGGGAAAGATATAATCATTTTTTCCTATGCCTTAAAATCTAGAGACCACAATATGATCAAGTTATTATTTTTTTAATTTTTAATTCGATATTGAAATATTTAAAAAACACTAAAAGACGCCAACTTTTGTAATAAAGATAAAATTAATGGCCAATTCAAGACTTAAAATCAACTTTTACCTCATGTAGTAAGATCGACTACTAAATTTATAATATACAATATAATCCGTTTATGTGTTTTAGACTTTAATCAGTCTAGAGTTCATATATCCCTGCATATATCATGAACATTTTAAAAGAACAAACGACATGTGATTACATTAACTTGTAATTAATATAAGTGGCGCTGTATAAAATAGCAAGTAGGGCTATTTAAAAAAGCTATTGCGACATAATGGATAATTGCAACAGAACAACTCGACTTGATTCCAACTTGTTCAACATACTACAGAGATTTGACTTTTAATTACATCTAGACGACTAGACTAATTTTTGATTATTTTTTCATTTGATCTCTTTACATTTTTTGGCGTTTTGTCACAATAAATTTTTTTTGTCGAAATAAATTTTTTTATGCCTAATCACTTTTTTCCATCAGAAATATTTTTTTTGCATGAACCCATGCGTATACTTATTCCTTTTAAAACTTAAATTTTTTTTTTTTTTTATTAAATTATTATTTGAACTTTGAATATTATATAATTGAATAGAAATTTTTTTGGCTTTAGTTCATTTATTTTAATTTCTAAAAATCTTTTTTAGAAAGAAAATTTATTTTGACAAATGTATGCGGACGTTTTCCAAAGAAAACGAGAAAAATTAGACGCTAGCAGAATGAAATGCTGCACTTTCTGGACCGCTACGACCTTCATCAGCATTCTTCGCATCTATCTACCTTAGATGTGTATTTTTACAAACATCATCTATTTAACCAACTTTTTTATTCACAAATTTTTTATTCACAAAAAAAATTTTTTTTTCCTTGAACAGTATTTTATTTAAACAATTTTATTTTTTAATTAAATTAAAAATCCGGGAATCTTTTATTAAATTATTTAATTAAAAAAAAAATTATCCATATTAAATTAAAAAATCACCGATATTGATTATTCAGGATGAAAGCATGCCTCGATGGCCATTTAGCAACCGCTTACTTACCTCTTCAGGAAGCTTTTCACAAAAAAACAAAGTTTTTTTCAAAGTTTTATTTTTACCCTGGAGTTAATGTCGACGTCGTTGACGGCGTCAAATGTCAAAAAAAAAGTTGAATCGTATGAAATTGTATGAGAGCAGTTAATCTCGACGCGTTGAAACGCCGTAAAAGTTCAATCTGTTTCAACTTTTTCGGCGTTGAAACGCCGTCAACGACGTCGACATTAACTCCAGGGTTATGTTCCAACTTGTCCACTAAATTTAGATAATTATAAAAACGGCACTTCGATGGCTTTTTTGTATATATGTAGCTTAAATATCAGGTGTTTTTTTTAAAGCCTAATAGAACTTACAAAAGAGTAAACTGTCGCTCACTTTTTAATATTTATTAGCAGTATAAGGTCCAGCTGATGCAGGAATTGAAGCCAGGAAACTATCACATGCGTCGGTCTTTCATCGAAAGTGCTGTAGTTATGATTTAAAAAAATCTGGTGCTTTAAAAAAATCGCTACATATATTCACTATACACCCCATTAATTCCAATAACTTTTAACAACTTCACCGTTTGTTGCGATTTAAACGCTAATTGTATCATATTGAAAATTGCTTGGACGCAGTAATCAATTATTTGTACTTAAAAGTATGATTGACCTCTATCCCGGCGAGATGTAAAACTCGGCATAGCCAAATATAGCACTCTAACTTGTTGAAATCTAAATTTGGTGAAATGGGCCTATTAATAGGCTTTAAAAGTCGGTTGATTTGACCCCACACTATTATTTTCTGTAAGCTGTGCTTGAAAAAGTGGCCCAAAAATTAGACGTTTAGAAGAACGGTAGTAGTGATCATATGCCAAAAACAGGGGTGCCAGAAATCTGCACTTTTGCACAAAAAAATCGGCTTTATTGGCACTTTAACTTGAAAAAAATCGGCAAGTTAAAAAAACACATTTTGAATACTATAAAACAGATTTTTTATTAACAAAAAGTATCGAATAATTTATAATTTTTAAATATTTATAAGATTTATGTTCAAAACCAAAACGTTTAATATTGATACAATTATTTACAATTTTGTATATTTTGTTTTTGTTATATCTTTATTCTTATATTAACTCTTTAGCCAATGAGCCCAAATACGTCTTACTAAATCTAAAAAAAAATGCTTTCTATTAATAAATTCCGTAAACTAAAGTTAATGGATTTTTATAAAATTACTTATACAGTTCTTAGAAGGCTTTCTATTTGGTTGTATAGGTGGTGTATTTCAGTTGACCCACTTTAAAATATTCTGTTTATACTATAAACAGTTTTAAGAATATATTTAACAAGGGATAAATATATTTGATTTGGTTTAAATTTTTTTATAATTGTTTTTTTTTTTTTTTTTGGTGTATCGATTTGATCAACAGTAGCAACAAATGAAAAGTAAATTTTCAAGGCCTCATACAAATTTAGTATTCAAACAACTACTACTTCAAGCGACAGGCATCTGATTTGACTTGGGTGCAGTAATTTTTTGGTTTTATTTCTAGTAATTTTCGAATGTTTTGAAATTAATGTAGACCTTCCGAACTATTTGATACTTAATTTTAAATATTTCAAAGTAGAGTCTTAATTCGGAAGGCAATTAAAGACAAGCATATAATGCAAGTGAGTGCCAAATAAATTTTATAAATATAATAATAGCAGCATCGAATCCTATAAAATTGGACTTATAGCTTTCGAAATCTTGTGTAAAATAGTCTACAATTAACTTGTACAAACATTTAACAAAACATTAATCTACTATTTATCGATCGGAAGAAATAGTCCTGTATATTAAATTAAATTGTACACATATATGCACGTACCACCAAACAAAATAATTTGATTTTGCATAGATCGGTTTATTAATTCACGCCATCGAGACATTTTTATTTTTAAGCAGCTCACATATAGTTAAGAATTGAATTTTGAAACGACGTTTTTATAACAGCAAATAAGCTTAACCCTTTTTTCCCTTAGTAGAAGTGCTTACTTAGTAACAGTTGCGTCTTTCTAATGTTAGAAGTTTTCTAGTGTTGCCAAAATGAATAAATTATTCTAAAAACGAACGAAATTTCCTTGCTATAGTTTTATAAAAAATCGTCATTTTTGGAGCCAAAATCGACAAATCGGCACTTTGATAAATTTGAGGTGAAAATCGGCAAAATGCCGATAAATCGTCAAATATGGCAGGCCTGGCACGAAACCATTTTTGGATATTGATCCATGTTTTTTTTAACAAATTAATAATTTTAATGTCAAACGGCCATCGAGGGTCTATTATAACTAAATTATTTTTCAAGTCTTCCATGTAATATTAATATTTTATAACTTAATACTTCCTTAAACTACTAGTAAAATAGGAAAAGAACACAAAACATATTTAATGACATTTTTTATTTCATACAAGCAAAATACAGCTAAAGAAATAAAAATGAAAAATATTCATAAGTGAAGAAAAACAAAACAAATATATTTTCAAACTTTTAAACATTAATTTTGTCCCTTAAAATGTATGACCCACTTTTATTTAGATTAAACCTCAATAACAACAATAACAACAACAATAGTAGCAAGTTAAAAACAAGAAATATAATTTTAAACTAAAAAAAAAAAACTTTTTTATGGTTTCACTTAGAGAGATTTGTTTTCTTGATTCCTTGAATCGTATTTTGAAGACACTTTTTACATACTTACGCTTACAAAACTATGGTTTTGAAAAAATATTGATAAGTATACCTACACTCAGATGCATATACCTACAAGCATATGTATGTATGTATATGAAGTTCTTATATGAAGAATACTTATAACTTGGTTTTAGTTTTTTTTTTTTTAGAATATTAAAGCTTGTTTATTGAATAGTTTTCTAAGCACAATTTAAAAAAAAAAAGAAATGTGTAAATATTCATGCTAGCCGTCCAATGCATAAGTTCTAGAATTCATTTTTGTAGAGAATTCACTTATAATATATGTATATTTTGTTACAATATTGACTTGACATCAATATTGAAATAATTTCAAATACAATAAAAACAACATTGAAATTTAAAGAGCAAATAGAATTGAATGTTTCAATTTAAAGGTTGAGTGCTTATTTTGTTTGTATTTTATTTGAATACAACAAGAAAAATATTATTTATTAATATTCAATTATTTGTGATATTTTCATTTCAATTGAATAAAATTAAAATTCAAATGAAAAGTTTATATTGACAAGCAGAAATCAAATTAGTTATAATAATTTTAAGGGATTGTAAAAAGTTCGAAAATATTTTCTACGCAAGGAAAATTTATTTTAAAAAATTGGACCACGAATTGACAATAATAAAAAAAATCAAAATTTTATAAGAATAAGGAAGTTGGCAAAAATTAACATGTAGAAATGTTGCCCTTTAAAAGTTAAAAAAAAATTTGTTTAAAAATCGTAGCCAAACTTTTTCGAAAACTATATTTTTTATTTTCTATAAAAAAACAAATACAAAAAAGTTTAAAATAATATTTAAAAAAGTACCACAAACGTACTTTCCCCTAAAAATTTATAACCGAAAGGCAAGTGTGAATCTTTCTAAAATTAATTTTTAATAGTGACTCAATTTGTCCCCTTCAAAAAAGTCTGCTTAACAGTAAGACAAATAATAATTCTTGGAAAAAATAAGCCTTAAGACAAACCGGCAGGCAGTGAGTCATCAAATGTGAAATAAAAATTGGCGATGCAAAAGTGAGGACCATATTTTTTAAATTACATCAACTATAGGGATAATCTTCAAATTATGATTTTAAATATTTTTACTTGTTTTCACAGCGTTCGTAGAAGTACATAGTTTATGTACTCTTAGAGTGATAGTCTGTAATGTTTTAAAAAATTGGGACATTTGAGTCGAATTACGTTACCTTTAAGGGCACCCTTTGATTTATGAGGTTTTTTTCCTTCTGTTATTAATGCCAACTTTGTTAAAATTCAATGTGGATGTCCAACACTGTTCAATAGACATCTAAAAATCAGGTGTGTTATCGGTTCGGAAAGTACCAATTTAGAGAATCTTATTGTTCGAAAAGAAATTTTCTAAAGTAATAAAGCATAACTAACGTAAACTGATCATAAATATTGTTACGTAAGTACAATGTGCAACCGTTTACATATCTATGACAGTAAAGAAAAAAGACGATAAGAAAAAATGATGTGCTAGAATAGAATAAGAGGAATATTGGTTGGTAGAGGAGTCTGCTTGTTGTAAGACAATCGATATGGCGTCAAAAGATCAACTTCCATTAGCGACATACATACAGAAAAAAAAAAATATTGTTGGTAAGTTAACTCGATGGAGAAGTTGTTTAAAAGGGGAAATAATGAACTACATTAGTTCAAACCTCTCGGATTCCGATGTAATAACTCAGATGTAAAAACACAGTACATAAAATGGTTAAGGTGCCTCAGTAGACCGAACATTAAAGTAAGAAAAATACCACCATAAAAAATCTTGATTGAGTTGGTTCAAAGAACCTGATGGGTAAAAAAAGGTCATGAGTACGAGTCTTGCCTGAGCCATAGCATGCTTTGGTCCAGATGTTGCATGTTTGCTAAATAGAACGTCGAGTAGTTTGGGTCTCTCCAGCATACACAGTGTTGTAAAGTGAATACTGTATAGGTTTTTAAAAGCCACATATTTAAAGAGAACAAGGGATGGCGAAAACAAATCTTGTCACTGCCACAGAGTAATTTAATTAAACCAGAAATCATTAATTAAAAATAGGAAAAAATAATAATGACCATTATTCTATTTGCTGTCGGCAACATCGTCGGTAGTTTTTAATCAATATCACTTCAACACAACATCAATACTTATTTGGTATTTCCAAACAGTTGAATGACGACGTTGTCTATTTATCAATAAAAAATATCACACATATCTAATATTTGACCCAGTTGATTTATTTGTTTACTATTTTTGGTTGCGTTAAAAATTTAAAGTTATTCGAAATTTTGAAAAAATTTACATTCTTTCGACACTGACTCCAATTACTCGTTCTATTAGGTGGGCCATGGGCGTTTAGAGCAGTCGCAGTACTTTTCTTTTATTCCTTAAAATTAGAAGGAACCGTGGCTCTTGGAAAACATCTGGAAAGTGATGGATTTGTTTTTTTTCCACTCTTGAAGTAATTTTTCAAACTGGTTGGGGTGGGTTGGTAATCTTCAGTTTCTCCATTTGTCATTTTATTTATACTATTTTAATAGTTTATTTACTTTTTTTGCTTGTACATGATACTTAAATCACAGATGACAATATCAACATCACATTTCCTTACGAAATACCAAATTCGTATTGCCAGTCATCGATAAATGGCAATATTGACAACGAGAATACAGATATTCAAATAACGATTAAAATTGGCTTTTTCAATACAAGGCGATGCCAATAATACGAGTGAATATTTTGCTCTGCTTGATATTTTATTCACTTATTAAAAAATATTTAATTTACTTAACATGAATACGATCGAATAAGGGATTAAACATTTTATTATTTACTTTGTCAAAAACCAACACCATATATTTCTATTAGAAATTTTCTAATTAGAATTTTAAAATTGTGTATAATCTCAATAACTACTAAAATCAGTTATTAAAAAAAATCACCAATAATATGTTTAATAAAATTTTCCACAACAACAGCTTCAATATTGTTTTTTTTTGTTTTGAGTTTCAAAAATAATAATTTATTTAATGAAAATTGTTGATAAACAAAGTTGTTTGTGCATAAACTCTTAACCTCAAATCATTCACAAAATATTTTTAAATGATATTAGCTTTGCAGTCAAAAATTATAATAAGCTAAATTTGAATAAAAAAAATGAAAAATGTATAACCCAAATAAAATAAACTCTTCAATAACAATTTGTAGCTAAACACTTGTGAAACGTATGTGAATCCTTGTGGTAATTTTGTTTATATTATTTTTAGATTATAAATATTAGATTATTTTATATATGTGAATATATTTTAATATTAAATTTTATGTGTGAGGGTAATATACAGTGTATTTAATAAAACTGCGTTGGATATGTTCAGTAAAATTGTCAATTGCTATAGAAGTGCAAAATCATGAGGCTGTTTTCAAAGCATAAAATTAGGATTAAATATTCACTAAACTTTTTAACTGTGAAGAACTGCAGTGAGTGTGTGAAAATATGTTTATGACGTGACTTCACGTAGAAAAAAGACATGGTTGTGATATGATCATAATAACCATTTGATGTTCTTTGTAACAATGTATAGTTGCGGAGAACCAATTACAGTTGTTTTCACCAAAACTTTCAACCACAACCAAAGTTTTATAACTTATTAAAAATAATATAAAATAGTCAACCATAATATATTATCATTAATCAAAGTATGGTTAAAAGCAACAAAATAATGTTTACGCTAAAAAGTATTTTTTTCTAGTTCTAGACAGTTTAGTAATTTTTCTGGTAGCTAAAATTTTAAATTGTTTTTTATTGTAAGATAAAGTGAAAAAAAAAATAAAAATTTATGTATAGAATAAATAATTAAAATTAATATGCAAAATATGAAAACAAATAAAAAGAGAACAAAAATATTAAAAAAAAAAGTTGAAATAAATATGTATGTATTGTAAGCATATAAATATAAATCTTGCACATTTTCAGCCATATTATTATATTTTAATTTAACCATTTGATGTTTATATTTGAACATAATTATGTTTATACTTTACAAAGATATTGTTTTGCTAGACAACAATATGGTTGCAAGTGTAACAATACTATGTTTTATTAGCAACCATAAAATGCAACCATAATATGTTGCAATTAGATTATGGTTACTTCAACCATGTTTTTTCTTTGCGTGTACAATAAGGCCTGTGTTTTGACTTCTAAAACAGGTTTGTGTATAAAATGAAATTCTCATTTAATCAATTAAGTTTGTAACCAGAATTTTAGTTTCCATACAAAATGGAGGGTAGAATCCAATCTTAATACATTTAATATTTAATAGTTTTAAGAAATAAATATTTCACGAGAATATAACGAAATGTATATACTAAAAGGAATATAATAATATCAGAATTATGTTAAAAATTTAGTTAAACATACGTTTTTCTTGCTTCACCTTCGGTTATAATGCAAATGTATGGGTTTATTGCAAAATAAAAACAAATACTCAATATTGCGATTTATTTAATTGTTTTTATTATGCTATTAGTTCGAGAAAAAATATTTGCGAATTTTTTTAATTCTTACTAGATTTGCTGATAACAAATGTTATTTTTTAATCATTCAAAGAAACTAAATTTGAATTGAAAAGTTATTTCTTTTTTTAAATTGATAAGAGTCTTTATAAAATTTATACCTAGCTGGGGCTAAAACTGGCTGATCGCAGCAACCTCAAAATATTTACTTCTCCATATCAAAAAATTTTCTGATTAACTGTACACACCTTTAACCATATATATATAACATGTACATAAATATAAAACGGCATAAAAAATTCCTTCCTACCATTAAGTTTTTTTGTTCAACACACGCGGCAGAAACTATAGTGGTGAACAGCCAATGCACGCGGCATGCGGCAACAGTATTAGCTATTTGAAAAAAAAAAATTAGTTTGTTAATAAAAATATTCATACAAATGTTTTAACACGTTGAATTTAATTTAACTTGGCAATGCCGTTAAAAGCGGCCGAGCGGCATTGTTGAACTTAATTAAACTTTTTGTTTTGCCACTTTAATTTGCCAAATCATCCATAGTCTTCTTTTCGTGTTTCTTTTCTTTACTAAATCGTTGTACATTTTATTTATTTTTCTTCTCAAAAATTTTAGCAATTAATTTTATTATTTCTGCGTCAAAAAACTAAAAATAATTTATATATTTTACACAAGCTTCTACCTCAATAAGCCGCTTTCAATTGCCCATGTAAAATACATTCAAGCGGCAAAAAGAACAGCTGATTGCACTATAAGTGTTGCTTAGGGTTGTTGTCCCAACTAGTTGTGATAAATAAATTGTAGGAGGTGAATAAGTTGTAAACGCAACCATCTACAAACGAAGCTTTAAAAAAGATATGGAAAAATTAGAGACTAGCGTGGCGTTTTGACCGCTGCCTTAAAGAAAATGTACCGATCTTGATTTTCAATCGAAAAATTTATTTAGATGTATCCATTTCCACCTGTTGTATGAAAACATGCAGTCTAAAAGCTGCTTAAAAAACACATTAATAATAAGCAAAAGAATAGTTTGACGTCGATCAAATCATAGGCCTCGAATTTATGCCATCGATATTATTTGCAGTTACGGGCTTGTTTTGTCTTATCGTTAAAGAAAATATTTTATAAAAAAAAATTTTTTACGCGAACTCTTAGCATAAATACTTGTTATATAAACAAGTTTCACTATATTTAACTTGGCCGGTAGTTAAAACTTTGCAGGCCCCTTTTATCTTTATTATTCCTAGAACGCCTGTTGCAAATTTTGCTTAAGGAAATTAGCAAGACATTTTCTTTAATGTATAATTATTTTCAAAACAAATCTATTAAAACATTGCTTTATTTTGTAATTATAATCAACGGAAGACGCAGAAGTAACGGTTTTTATATATTTCAGCAAGTTTTTCATATTAATTTGCACTTCGATGTGATATAAACACTCCTACGATTTGATAAATGCTGTTAAAACAATTTTACTCATTTTTACACTGTTGTTTATGTTAATAAGGAAATCTAAGATTTTTTATATATCGTTAATATCTTATTCAATGTTAATTTTCTAAATGCGCTTTGTAAACTTTTTAGTATAAAAATGAGGCAACCTAAAATAAAGTGTCATCATACAAATTAAAAAAAAAATATACAGTATCCCTTTCCTTGTACTGTAGAGTGTAATTAACACGCAATAAAGTAGTGTACACATGAGAGTGTAATTTTATCTGGGTACAGATGTATTTATGTATGCACAACTGTTTTTACTGGGTACGTGGGAAAACATATATATCACTAGAGAAGTAATTTTGTATTTTTATGCAACATAAAGTAACGCAAATATTTTATTATTGAAACATTTGCTCTTGTTAAAACAATATATGTTGCCAGCTTTTTGGAAGGAGGTTAGTTAACATTTAAAAGGACGTTTTGTGCATATAGTCCTTAAAAACATAGAAGCACACATTTCAACATATTCGCTTGTGTTTACCTTTGTAATGGGTTTTGTTTGCTTGTTCTTGTCGTTACGGCTGTTAGCTTTTGCATGCAAAAATTATAAATTTATTTAGTTTTTGTACTTAAGTGTTGTCGTTGTGCAGAAAGTACTTGTATGTTACATGTAATGATTTTGATGTTGTTAGTTTTTTATAACCAACCATTATGAAGACATACATATGTATATAAAAATTAATAACTTTATTGATTTTTAAACTCACTTGAATGCACAGGCACCCATACACACATAATTATTTGCTAGTAATAATATGAGTGTTTTTTTTTTTTTTTGTATTCTATAGAGCGCCTGACATAATAGAAATTGAGAAAAACATTTTATCAACATTATTTTGTGGCATCTGACACCATGGCACGTTTCCATGGTAAAATATCTATTAGAACGTATAGCACGAAATATTTATTTAAAAATTAATTACTACACAGTGTGATATTACTATTATTATGGTCTAGTTGTTCAATACACTGGAGTTTGCATTTATGGTAAAATTTTGATTTTGTTTTAAACTTTCTATTTTAAGAAATACATTACTTTCTAATTGACGGCTTTGAACCGACTTTTATAGGGTCGACGTCGTTCTTGGTTAAGCTTCGAATTATGCGTAACATTAGATTTGTAGTTGATTTATTTTTTAATGTTTTTAAATTACTTTTAAGCGACTTTAAAATATAAGGGAGCTTATCAGTACGTGTAAGTGTTGCTTTTTTTTGTTTATGACCGCAGGAAACAGTTATTGCTGAACCGATTTTGAAATTTTTTTTTCTTTATTTGAAAGGGTTTGTTAACATATTTCAACCAGTTTGAAATTAAAATTAAAAAAAAAAACTGCTTTTCACTGTAGCTCCCAAAACCAAAAAGCAATACGAAAAAAATAAAAATATGAAAATTGATTATTCGGAATCATTTTGATTTAAATTTACTTTAATCGTGCTTGATTCTTTCAAATATAAATATTTTATGATAGTCTCACCATAAAAGCACTTTTAAAATAAATTTAAAAACTAAAAATTAAACTGTGTCCTAATAAGTGATGTAAATTGCCCCACTACCGTTATAGATAAACGCTGGATAATTGAAGCAGAATTAGACTGCTAAGACCGTTATAATAACACGAAATAATACACAAAGTTATAAATAAAAGTGTCCCCCATTAGTTTATTTTGTTTGATTAATATGGCCAAACTTTTGAAGGGTTGTAGACAGAAGGTTGAAATTTCTATAAATATTTACTGCTAATCCGTTATAACCGTAATTAGAAAATTAGGATTTGGAAATTAAATGACAACAGGTGAGGTAATTTGCTGTATGTGGCCAAAATGTTAAATTGTTTTAGACAGACTGCTGAAATTTACAAAGAACCTGTATTGCTAAATCCGCTATAACAGCAAGTTTAGAGTTTAGATTTGGATATTAAAGGGTGCTCTATTAGTTTATGTAAAAAATCTGTTTGAAGTCGTTTTTTTTTTTGCAAGAAATATTTTGCAACATTTTGCTTCAACTATAGTGAAACAGCACGGGTAATTTTTAAAATATGTTTTCGCAAATATTTTTTTTGAATCTGTACTCAGAGACTAGTTTAATTTAAAGAACATTTTATGGTTTCTATTATAAAACTCTGATTTACATCACTGTTAATTTTTCCCTTAAAAATGAAACTAACAACTGTTTTTATTCCAAATAGTTGCTTCTTAAAATTTTGAAAAGCAGTTTTCCATCCCATAAAGAAAAATAGAGCAATCAAAAAAGTAAAAAATTGTACTGAGAATGCAAATGTTGTCCCGGCAATGGCACTGTTTCCATAATGGACAAAAGACCAATGATGCTTAAACGCCTACTCATTGAAATTGTCCACTGGAGGAAAAAGTAAAAAACAATATATTAAAGGGTGTGCCGAGGGTTATGTTATTTATTTTTTAGGCAACTCTTCATGATTTATTATGTATATGCATGATTTATATATGTATATGCAGCCCATAGAGAATATCAGTTGTGTAAAATTATTAAATCTACTTTTGTAAAAAGTTGATATGTTTTTGAATTTTTTAACACAGTTTGAGAATTAATTAAAATTATACTGAGTATGGGGTGCACATTTTGCTTTCCGCATAAATAATTTTAATTTTAAATAATTTTTTTTGTTTTTAAAATTAAAAAATTTAACAACTTCTTGATTGAAAAATAAAAACGATTTTTATATTTTGGCTAAGTTGCTAAATTACATTTAAAAATGAACAATATCCATATTCTGCATTCAACTTTTAACCATCTTTTTGAAGTCCTTAAACTTTCTAAGCGTGCTTTTAATTTTTGCCCTAAACCAAAAAATCATTATAACGAAATTGACCAAAAGGGTAAAATTAAACATTGTTTAAATACTTTCCTTACAAGTTTAGAAAATAAGATCTGCTCTATAAATAAATAATTAAAATACAAAATATAATATTATTTAAATATAAAGCCTAAACACAAGGAAACATTTGATATAATTTTTTAATGGTCTTAAATCCTTTTATTTAACGAAATCTTTGCTTTCGCCTTGCAAAAGGAAACCAAAAACTGATTTTGTTTCACTTGCATTGTTGTTATAAGCTTTGAAACAAATTGACCGTTTTATGGTGGGTCAACGAAAGCATCCAAAAAGAAATAACAAAAGTTACTTTAAAAAAGGTATAATTGGTGTCCTGACTTTGATGACGACGTTACAAAGTTATTTAACACACGAAACAAAAACCCATTGATGCTTAAAAATTATACACCTACACTTTTTATGGAAAATATTTGCTAATGGTTGCAACGCAAAACATCCTAAAGGACAAAATAAAAAAAATGACATTAATACTTTCAGAAAAAAAATATAAAAAAAATCGGTATAAAACGTTGTGTAGGTTAATGGGTACCCTTTAAATTATCAACATAAAATATAGAATTTTCAGCCTTTTTATAGTATTTTTTTTTGTAACAGCAATCCAAATATTGACTTTTTTTTCAAAGAGCAGTACACGAGTACTTAGAATATAAGGAATCCTTAATAAAAATATTTTTTTTTCAATAAATTTAAATGAAAAAATTTATTAAACAGGTGCATAAACCTGTTTCAATGCTGGCCTTTTTTACAGCTTTTTGCTATAAATTTGTATTTTTTTTTTGGTTTATTTATTTCTTTGCACGAATAATAAATTTTATTAAATTTAATTTGTTGTATTTTTACGTGCTTCAACATGCCAGTATCGTGTAACCAAGCACATGTTCTTTTTAAGACAACACATATGAATTTAAGATAGGTATAAAAACATAAGGTTTAATAGATTTTTTATAGTCAGGTATTTAAGACTTCCGCATAATTCATAAAAATTTTCCAACGTTTAAGTTAAAGTTCAGTTCCGTTTAAAACGTTGTATTTCTTATTTTGGCAGCACATACCACACGTCAAGACTGATGAATGTTAAATAAAGAAAAACCGCAATAAGTAAGGTTGCCTTTTAAAGAATCATAAAATCATCGACCACAGAGACCTGTAAAAACATGAAAAACGCAGTAAAAACCACCATAAATTTATTAACTTAAAGGAGAAAAAAGAAAGTGCAAAAATATTTAAAATAAAATTATAAAAAAAAAAGAATTGTGCAATTTAATTTAAAAACAAATTAAAGAAAACCTGATTTATCTATTGGACACAAAGCCTGCATACGAGTATGTAAAGGTTTCTTCAAACATATAAAGTTTTAGTAAAATTTTTTTAATAGAATGTCTCAAAAAAATAATTAAATAAATTGCAAGCCCTTTGAAAAATATTAAAAACTCTTTTGTTTGAGAACATATAAGATTTTTTACCTTAAAATGATTGAAATGTTGTTTTATATAAATATTAAAAAAAGTAAAAAACTTCTGCTTAAAGTCTCTGCACATAAAATCATTTAATAAACAGCGTTTTCAGTATGTTTTAAATGTTATTGTAGAACTCTTTTGACTATCACATACACATTCACAAATGCCACCATAATAGAAACAACTAGAACAAGCCTGCCAGATTATTTATTTAACTCTACTATATCTGACAACGACTGATGTAAGTAGTATGCCAGTAATGATTAGAATATATAATAACGAGCTATTGTCTGTGAAGTAGCATAGTATGTATGTAGATATTGTTAGCAGTATTGTCAACAAATTTATAGAGATAATACATGCAGTGATTAAAAAAAAATAAAGCTCTAAGCTTGTTCTATTCTGAAATTAAAATAATCCAACTACACGCAAAGAAAAATTATGGTTGAGGTAACCATAATCTGAGAGCAACATACTATGGTTGCATTATATGGTTGCTAACAAAACATAGTATTGTTACATTTGCAACCATATTGTTGTCCAAAGGTCATTTCAATCAACATTAATTATGTTCAAATATATACATTAAATGGTTAAATTTAAATATAATAATATGGCTGAAAATGTCTTGTTATATAATTAAATTATAAAATAGTCTCGTAGGTGAAAAATTTTCCTGATATAAAAAACCTATTATTGTTTTATTCATTAACGATTTGTCATAAAAATTATTTAAAAACACAAACGCTTATATCATAGAATACTAGAATCATTCATTAAAAAATATTGTTTATAAGCCCAAATAAATGATTTCACAATTATGCTTCAAACACAAAAATAAAGATTTATATGCTTACAATACATACATATTTACTTCAACTTTTTTTTAAATGTTTTGGTTCCCTTTTTATTTGTTTTCATATCTTGCATTTTATTTTTGATTATTTATTTTGTACATAAATTTTATTTTTTTTCACTTTCTTTAACAATAAAAAACACTTTCAAATTTTAGCTACCAGAAAAATTACTAAACTGTCAAGAACTAGAACAAAATATTTTTTAGCGCAAACATTATTCTGTTGATTTTAACCATACCTTGATTAATAATAATATATCATGATTAAATATTTTATATTATTTTTAATAAGTTATAAAACTTTGGTTGTGGTTGAAATTTTTTTAAGTTAAAACCAACCATGTTGCATTTTTTGTGCACATTAACCATATAATCGTTAAAAGTTAACAAAAAATGTTTATCGTGACTAAAGTTTTGTTGAAAACAACTATAATTGGTTTTCCGCAACCATACATTGTTACAAAGAACATACTATGGTTATTGTGACCATATCGCAACCATGTTTTTTTCTGCGTGTAGTAAAAAAAGCACATACAAAAATAAAAGGAAAAAAACCATTAATATTCTTGTTTTTACCATAACTGTTCATAACTAGAATAATGAAAATTTGAAAATTAAAACTTTCTAAAGGTACAGTAATAGTAATGAAGAAAAGCATAAACCGTAAGTAACAAATTTGATAATGTTATGTAAAAGAACATGACAGAAAATTTATTGACACTTTTTTTTTATTAATATCTATTGACGTTTACGTAGTATTTGCGAAAATCATAAATTTCTAAATAAACTATTTAACATTAGAAATGATTTGCTTAAAACCAATCTGTTTATTTTACTTAAAAATTTTCAAATTATTTTTCGTATTATTTCTACTTATATAAAATAAAACCAATAATTTTAGTTCGGCTTAATATCTTAATATATTAAGAAGACAAAATTATTGAAACACATTTATTTAATATTTTAAGAAAACAGGAAATATTAGACAACATCAGAATGTTGTGCAGAAATTTCTGGATCCCTGCACATACGTTGTAAACATCATTTATGCCATCAACTAATTGAAAAACTGGAATACGAAAAATACTCGTAATTAATCAATATTATTTTGTATAGACCAAGTCCTCAAATAACCCAAAGCTATTTTCACGCAGAAAAACGACATGGTTATGATATGGTCACAATAACCGTATTATGTTCTTTGTAACAATGTATAGTTGCGGAGAACCAATTATAGTTGTTTTGCCTGAACTTTAGTCACGATAAACATATTTTATTAACTGTGCACAAAAAATGCAACAAGGTTGGTTTCAACTTAAAAAATTTTCAGCCACAACCAAAGTTTTATAACTTAGAAATAATATATAATATTCAACCATAATATATTATTATTAATCAAAGTATGGCTAAAAGCAACAAAATAATGTTTGCGCTTAAAAGTATTTTGTTCTAGTTCTTGACAGCTTAGTAATTTTTTTGGTAACTAAAAATTTAAATTTTTTTTAATTGTTAGAGAATGTGAAAAAAAAAAATAAAAATTTATGTATAAAATAAATAATTAAAAATAATATGCAAAATTTGAAAAGAAATAAAAAGAGAACCAAGAAAACAAATTTTAAACAAATATGTATGTAAGCATATAAATATAAATCTTACACATTTTCAGCCACATTATTATAATTTAATTTAACCATTGGATGTTTATATTTGAACAAAATAATGTTTATAATTCACAAAGGTATTGTTTTGCTAGACAACAATATGGTTGCAAATGTAACAATACTATGTTTTGTTAGTAACCATATAATGCAACCGTAATATGTTGCTTTTAAATTATGGTTACCTCAACCATGTTTTTTCCTTGTGTGTTCGTTGTTCCGTTTAACAACCGATACATATATTCGTTTTGGTGTTTTTTTCTAACGGTTAATTTAGCAATGAGTATGTTCACATTCATTATATAAAACGTCACGTTCAGGTACACAGTCGAGAAAAATACTTACTTGTATTACAGCAAACTATAGCCGCAGGACATCTCCACAGATGCAGCAAGTTTAATAAGGAAAATACCATTACTGCTGTAGTGTGATGGAAGTTGTTAGTTTCCAAGACCTTAGACACGGTTAGAGCGTGACACAATTAGATTCGACTATTTTAAACAGAACGAGTTAATTGATTATAATGTGATTTAGGGGATGAATTTGAGAAATAATCTGTAATAAAAAGATTTAGTTTTTCACTAACCTTAAGACTTTAATCATTTATATATATTTCCATTTTATTTGTTCTTTATCTTTGGCGACGCGACGATTAACTATTATATCGTAATAGTGGTGAAAACAGGATCTATGAAATATACTTGGAACTTATACATAACAGAATAATTACTATTACTAAATTGGCAGTAGTTGGGATATGCTATCAAAGCAATCGCGTAGTCTACGTGTAATATTATTTGCGTAGTTAAGAGTTTGAATATACAGGTTGTTGTTTTATTTATTCCTTGGGAGAAAATAGGTCATTAGGGAGTTTATATGACGCACAAAGCATTCCCTCTGGATTATTTGCGTAGTCATATTTATTCGTCAATTATAAGTCAATAAATTAATTTTTACCATATTATTTCCCACAAAACAATTTAGAAAGTCTTTATTCTTTTTTTTTTAATGCTCGGAGTTTTGCCGATTTACGTTTTATTTTTTTTTATTGTTACATAATAAGCGTTTAAATAGTTGTTATTTTATTTGTATGCTAAATGAATAAATATGTAGTTTAAGGTCACTCTGTACTTCTCGTTTACTTTTCTGAAGGATTTTCGAAGCCCATCAGAAGCTTAAATTGTAAAAATAACTTTTTATAAGACTTTAAAGATTATTGCGGGCAAATAAAAGGGCAAGCGAGTATTACTGTTCGCATGTCACAAAGCCAGTAAATACGTTTAAGGCCAATTAACAGGTCTATATCTCGAAATTAACTTATTGCTAATTTTTCGATGGTTGCTGTCGCCGTAGGGAACGTATCTCCATCCTGTTAAACTCACATCTCGCTCGGACCAACGATATATAGTTTTTTTAATTAAAAAATCATGGATCATAGTGCACTTGCTCTAGCTTCATTTTTGAAGAAAAAAAGTCCAATTATGCCAGCAGTTAGTATGACACATCAAACGATACATTTTTTTTTTTTTTTTTGATATAGTGGAGCTTGTAGCCACTGTAGATTGGTTTCAGTTCATATGTTGCAATTTTTTTATGAAGTAACCCGTTAATCCAAAAAAAAGAAGCTCATTGCTAACCACAATTTTACTTCTGTAAATTTCGTGAATTGATAACTGAATTTTAAAGTAGATCTGGTAAATTTTCTATTGCTCTTCAAGCATCGCTTTATTTAGGATTATTTTCTTGAGTATACTGATTGAAATATGTCTAACAATGAACGGAGTAGGACAGTTTGTGTAAGTTCTATTGGGCTAACAAAACACCATTTTTAATTGAAAAATCCTTGATCCTTCTTATATAAACTAATTTATTCTTATAACAACATTTTGCAAGATTTATGTGTAGAGAACTGCTTAATTAAAATATTACATGAAACCTATTTTGCTTGTAAATAAATCGATAATGCCATTGAAATATTTAAAAAATAATAAAATGTAAAATATAAAAAAACTTATTACTCTTCGCCAAGGTAACAATATAAATAAAAATGCTAGATTTATGCAGCTGTAAGCAATAATTTACAATTCAAAGGTTTTTCTCAGCTTGAGCACAGTCAAATAACAAATGCTCACCAAACAATAACAAAAAATTGTTTATTTACTCATTTTTATTAATTTAGTTTTTATTATTATTTTTTTTTTTTTGCTTAGAGTTTTATTTCCCCTTGTTTTAATGGATAAACTTGACCCTGTTTGTTTATTTTAGCAGTTATTGTTATTTTTTTCTAGCTTTTACGAATACATTTGAAACATTAAATTAATGTTACTTTATGGTTGCAAGCTTTCTATTTTTATAGTTTTTACTTTTTCTGCAAATTTTACGTGTAATTTCTAAAGCGAAAACGATGTTTTTTCGTTAATATTGCTGCTACACTTGCCCTCTTTGCTAACAATTTTCCTTAAAGGTTATATTTGTGCTGTTAATATTTTATCCAGCTAGGAGTTATTATTATTGTTGTATCAGAGCTTTTGCTTGTAGGATGCAATAAATAGTTTAGTGTGGACGAAAAAAAAAATATAGTTTTAAACACGTAAACATTTAACCAGATCTTCTAAATAACCAAAGGGATAATAGCATTGTAAATATAAAAATATGACCAGTTTATATATTACTTGGTGATAGTGTCCTTTAATACACTTTAAATAATTTATTATAACATTCTTTATGGTCTTTGCTTGTTAGATTAAAATCTAGCAAAGAAATCATGTATGTATTTCTAATACTTCGTTTTCAACTCAAACACATCTATTCTAATTTACAAATGTTATTTTATTGTTTTCTAGGTTTATGTTTCAATGTCAGAGATTAAGTTTGTCATGTTTAGAAGACAGTTCGAAATTTACTTTAAGAGACATAATACTTTCTTGTGAAGCAACTGCATGCAAAGAAATAACATGGTTGTGGTAACCATAATCTAAGAGCAACATATTGTGATTGTATTTAATGGCTGTCAACAAAATATAGTATTATTACATTTGCAACCATATTGTTGTCTAGCAAAACAATACCTTTGTAAAGTATAAACATAATTATGTTCAAATATAAACATTAAATGGTTTAATTAAAATATCAGTATTCATAAAATATTAAAATAAATTTGTATTTTATAATTTTAGGAAAATTTTGTATGGAAAATTTTTCATAAAACACATTTCAAAGTTATTTTATTTTTTATGTATAACTGTCAGAATTAATTTGTTATTGATTTGTCACAAAAGTTAATTAAGAATATAAATTAACAAATAAGCAATTATTTTCTTATTATAGATGAGTTATAAATTAAAGGCCTTGACCCATAAGCCTTAAGAATCACTTATTCAAAATTTATAATTTTTAAGCCAAAATAATGGCATCTTTTAATACATTCCTACGTAAACATCCGTTTATGGAGTAAACGTTACATTTTTGTGTTAAAGATATTATACGGTACGTAATGGTAATTCAGAAGTGACTCCACATTTATTCAAAACTTCTAACACGTTAATCTGGCATCCGCGGTGTCATATTTTGGTACGTAAAAGCATTATTATTGTGGTATAATATGACAGCTTTAAATAAAAAATATGTAAATAGTTTCACAAATGTGCTTAAAACACAAAAATAAATAATTAAATGCTGACATATTATTTGTATATTATTTTAATTATTTTGTATTATTATCCCTAACAATAAAAACAATTTCAACTTTAAGCTTAAAAAAAATTACTTAAGTGATAGAAAAGCATTCTGTCAAGACCTGCAACAAAATATTTTTAAGCGCAAATGTTATTTTGTTTGCTTTTAATCATACTCTGAATAATATAAATATACTATGGTTAAATATATATTATTATTTTTAATAAGTTATAAAACTTTGGTCTTGGTTAAATTTTTTTTAACCTAAACCAACATGTGTACAGTAAACATTTAATGGTTAAATGTTAACAAAAAAGTGTTTCTGGTGAGTGAAGTATTGTTGAAAACAACTATAATTTGTTCTCCACAACTATACAATGTTATAGGGAACATAATATGGTTATTGTGACCATATAACAACCACGTTTTTTCTCTGCGTGTGGTAGCTTTAATTCTTTGCATAACATTCATTGGATTTTTTTATCTATTTAATAGTAAGGAATATATAGATAGAAAAGTAAAAAATATAAAGAATATTATTATTACAGTAAAAGAAATAATTAATTCGGCTTAAGTTTATTTCATTATATCCTTCACCACACACACACATCACAGTTTTCCATTCCGTTTGTAAAAGTGTCTATATTCTGAGTTCTTATGCATAGCGAAGTTGATTAAGCGATTACCGTCTGCCCATCTGTGTTCGGGTTGAAATCATCTGTGCTAAGGCACTACATGTGCTAGAGAAAAATTGAATACACCTGTCGATTAGACATAGTTTCGAAAGCTATTGAATAAACAATGGGCCAAAAACCACGCCTACCTTTAATTCTCAATATCATTTGGAACAATGATGTAATTGAGGCGATAAAGATTAAAAATAAAAAAAACTAAGTGAAAAAATTGGCTCTCGTGTTATGGACCTCTAAACATTTCATAAAAAACTTTTGGGTGTTTTTTTAAGTGCAATAGGGCATATGGCCACCGCTGCTACTCATGACGACGCACATTCTGGGCGTTCACATTTTGGGTCACCTTCTAAAGTATAGTTGGCCGTATGTTACGAATAACACGAACAATGTTGGCCGCCAAAGCATTAATTGTTTCTGGATTATCTGTATAAACCTGTGACTTCACGTGGCCCCATAGGAAATAATCGAGAGGTGTCAAATCGTACGACCTTGGAGGCCAATTGATAGGTCCATTTCTCAGAATCAACTTATCGTCATTTTTTGATTTCAATACCTCGATGGTTGCGGTCGCCGTATTTCACGTACCGCCATGTTGTTGAAACTACATTTTGGCAGGGTCAATGTCATCCGTATGATCTCCATTGACCTTAACGTGTGATCCGACCTAATTTTTGAAGAAGTCAGGTCCGATGATGCCACCAGCGTATAAACCACACCAAGCGGATGCAATGAAGTCTGCAGGGCATGTTGTGCGCAACTTTGCTCATTAACTAAACCTGTTAAACCAAAAATGAGTCTAATCGCTGAACACAAATTGGCTATAAAACAACATCTATAAGGTGCTCGAATTGATGACTGATTTTAAAAGTAAACTTGGATGATTTGATAGCGTTGTTCATGCTTGAATTTGATTTGCCAGAGTTTACTAAAAATACTAAGAAAAATTTTTTTAACAAAATTTAATTTTTAGTGTTATTTTTTATAATTTCTAGTTTTATCGATCGCGATCGTTCCATGTCTTTTGAGAGAGCGCAAAAAACACCAACATATCTAGTTTAGTAAAATAACTCCAATCAAAAAACAAATATTAGGGTGACAGGGAATTAATAATTAGAAAACAATTAAGTACTATATATGAGTTTACATAAAAAATCTCGGCTCTTAATAGGTTAAAGATTTTTTAAAAGTTTTAGTATTCCCTGAAAGATCTCTTCGAAAGCTTTTAAACGTTACCCATATTGATATCCTTAAAAATATCGTGCACAATCGTTCTTTTATATGGAAGGTTCAGAGTCCTATAACTCGGAAAATATGGGCGAGCGCCAATTTTTTCACTTGAGTTTTTTTTTCTTCTCCATCGTCCATTTTTTTTGTGATTGGAGTTACTTCACTAAGCTAGATTTTTTCCAAATCATATGGAAAAGTTAGAGGTAGGGGTGATGTTTTGCTCCGTGCCTGCAATAACATGGACCGATATTGCTGATTATTTTCAATAGCATTATTTTCAAAACTATATGGCATATTTATATTTTCTCTAGCTTATGAAGTGCTTTAGCAAAGTTAATATCAGCCCGAGCAGGGGCTGACTTACTGATATCGCTCAGTCGACTTCACTATCCATAAGAAGTCAAAATATATACTTTATAAGGTCGGAAATGGATACTGTAGAAACAAACGCAATGACTAACTTAGTTATACCCCTTTTTCACCTGTGGTGAAAAGAACTTCAATAATCTTTACTGTTTTTAGTAAAACTCATTACGGAAGAAAAATCAATTTTCATACATATTTTTACGAAAATAATATCTGGCAACCCCTGTTGTTGTTATCGGTATGAGCGTGGTGAATAAGTTAATTCAACTGATGGTGTGTATATACTATACCAAAATTAGCAACAAACAAAAGCTCAGCAACCATAATGGCTGCGTTGCTAGAGGTGCTTGCTGTAAAATAGAAAAAAAGGCAGCAGTACAAACCTCCCTGAAAGGAAAAGACAATTATTGTGCGGAGCCATGGCAGATAATTTAGTGGAGACGTCTTATTTAATATAAGAGTAACAGATAATTGTCAAGATGCCCTTTATTATAAAAAAGAATAAGAAAGGTAGGGGTTAGCGCAGGGGAGTGTAACAGCACAACAACAGTGTATGGCAGACGTGTGTTGGGGCTATTAGATAAAGCAGATGACTGGAATGGATAAAAGGCGTAGTGAAGTAGTATGTGCATGTTAAGGTTACTTAACAAGGCATCGAGTAGTTCGTGTCTCGTTGGAGTAACACAGTAGTGCAGCGTGAATGGCTGCGTTTGTAAAAATAACGCATGTTAAGTAAATACGAGACCAAAGGATTCATAAGACCGTTGGATCAAGAAGTATAGCCAGATAAAAGCCACAAAGTAAGAATACAAAATTAATAATAAGCCACAGTGGTATTTGCATTCAAAAACTCCATACGTTTGTTAAAAAAGGAAAAACGTAACAACATTTATATCGTAACGATATATTTTTTTTACCTGCTGCTGAAAAGCAAAGCTTTAAAAATATAGAAATAACATTGTGGTCTTTCCTAAAATCCAAATGAAGCTGACTAATCTCTCAGTATATTTAAGTAAAAGAAACTACCTTCAACAGCTTAACAATAACAAACAATAGATAAATTTAGCTGAAACATGTTTGAAGCAGTTAAGTAAAAGAAAAGTTTTTGAATGCAAGGTAATAAATGCAAAAGGAAGAAACAGGAGTCGTGTTTCATAGTTATTGTTTAAGAAGTTTTTAGAACCACAAATCTTAGATGTTTATGAGCTTATATGATAATAAATTTACTTTTTATTGTTTTGTTTTCCTGTTCTTATACTCATACTTGTTGTATCTTTCATACATACATTCAAGCATCTATAACAATTAATAAAACAGGACAGGGATTTGTGTTCTTGATAGTAACTTTCGGTTGGAAAGGGCTTTCATAAACAAGATGTTGTTTTATGGTTTTCTAGAAGGTTTTTAATAATATTGTTTTTGGTGGGGGACAAGGGAGCAACTTATTGTGGGGCTTTGCAAGACACAACAAGAAAGAGAAAGTTTTATTTGTGTATCCAAACAAGTTCTTTTAGTTGTTTTAAATGTTTTCAACTTGTTCTTGAGGTAAAAATAATTTGCTAAAATTTGTTACGAAATTTTGCTTCTTGTCTTAAGTTTTCTGCTTCTTTTTATTTGCGTAATAAAAAAAAAGTTTTATTTGATGGTTTGTGGTTTGAGAAACAATAAAAACATGGCGTTGGTAAATAGTTGCGCTGCAAAGTTTTAACGCAAGTAGCAACTCTCAAGTTTGTATTCAAAAACACAGGAAATATTTATTACTACACCACCGTCAGCAATAAAGGTCAGCAAGTTTAATTATTACAAAGCAACAAAAAATATTTGCTTAACTATAACAAGCATTCTACTAAAATTTTATTAATTAATCTTTAAATTTTTATTGAATACAAGGTACATTTCTCTAATTGCAAAAATGTTAGTTTAGCATTTTTCAATAAATAAAATCGATATCAACTTCAACACCTTAAAAAATCCTTTGCATTGTATCTCTTTCAAAAGAAAGATTTTTTTTTTGTTCTTCTTTAACAAACTTTCGAACTAACTTTTGACAAACTAATTGCTAATGAGATTTAAAGTATAAACAAAAAGTTTTCTCCAAAAGGAAACTTTTATTTGCAACAACAAAATAAAATCTACATACATACACTAACACCTACACACTTATTTCTCTAGTAGCATGCTTAGGATTTTTATACTTTTGTAATGCCAACAAAAAATAATAGTGATGTCGACACACACATGCTCTCTTTTTTATACGTAATGTAAACAATAAGCAACAATTTGTCTTAAGGAAGAATGAGCTGGAATAGCAATTATCCTGGTAGAAGAAGACACAAAGAAAAATTATGAAAAGAAGAAAAAAAAACTAGTTAAAACTAAATTTTTCTTGATGTGAAAAGTTCACTAATTCACAGATGAAACAAATTGAAATCTTATATTTGTATGTATGTATATAAATATGTGAATGTGTGTATATATACAGAAGCAATATTACACACATAAAGATATCGAATTTAAATCCATTAGAAATTGAAATAGTTTCTACTTGCAGACCAAATTATATTTTAATTACTTTAAAAGTGTTGCGAACTGAACTTTTCTTGAACATTAAAAAACATGATGTGTTGTGTTTAAGAAACTTCGAATGATTTCGTAGATGGAATTAAAAATAGACATCATTTATAGATATTTTTTAATTTTCATTCTTTAGTGTTTTTTCTTAGGTAGTACCGTTTCTATTATCGTGATGAATGTAAACTCATCTATTATTGATCAATATCTTCGTTCATTATAGAAGCTGCCCAGAATGTTCTTTATATTTCTGTAGGCAGGCATTTTAGAATACCTGTAGAGCTTCCAGACCCATCATATTCGTTGAACGGGCCAGCCAATTTAGACAATTCTTTGTCTATTTTAATAAAAACATTATTTTTCTTTATAAAGTAGTCTCCGGATATTCAAAATAACTAAAGTATTCATGATGGTCTTGTTATTTGACTTAAATATCGTAAACATCTTCAAATCTTGAACTAAAATTCGCTGTAAAGACCATCGACTGATACCCATTTGCATGGCACGTCGTCTGGTAATGTCGAAGGCGCTTTCTTCGACTTCCTTCGACTACAGCAGCATTATTCTCTGCAGAACGGCTGCTTCCGAGCCTGTCACGCCTGGCAGCATCTCGTGTTGAACCAGTCTCTTCGAGGCGAGCGCCGAAATGTCGCAGTGTTTCACCAGTAGGCGTTGGACGGCCAGGCAATCTGCGAAGAAATTCACGTTGTGCCAAAGTCACCGACCGATTATTGGTCAAATAAATAGTCACCAATATTCCGCGTTCTGGAGCAGTGTAGCGTAACATTGTTTATTAACGTGTATTTCGCATGTGTTTAATACACAAATGTCAAAACAGAACTGACACTAGGGGTCAATCGCAAAATTTATAGCATTTTTTGATAGGAGGATTACTTTTGCGCCACCTTGTATTAGCCATTTATTTAGGCGTTAGTCGAGGCTTAATCTAAACAATTTGTGTGTTATATACTAATTTTTGTAAATAGGCTCGTTGTCATAACGGAATAGAAATTTTTTGGCAAAAGTACAGTTTTCGCTTCAAACCGATTTTTAGGCCACCATAGAAATATATAAAGGTTTGATTTTCCTGGATCTGTGGCATACTGTGATGCACTCATTTTACTTTTACTTTAAAATAAAGCCTATAAGCAGAAACGTTATGTCCAAAGTAGATAACTAACGGCCCGTATATTTTAGTATTCTAACAGACTCAGCCACCTGGTACAATTTCATTCTACTACGGATTTTGTTTATCTTGGTATTAATTCAATTTAATTCTTCATTTATGAAATATTTTTTGTAAACATAATTTATCAGTCTTTTACAAAAAGTTGAGGTTTTAATCCCCTTCTGCTTAAATATAGTGGTAAAAATAATTTTATAACACAAACTTAATTTTATGGTCCAATACGATACCTAATATTTTACCTTATTCATCCATGGAATAGAAGGGTTATATAATGAAATAGAATTCTGAGGATTTTGGTATTCATTTTTCTTATTTCAAATTTCATAAATTGTCTGCTTTAAAAGGATGCTTGAATGGTACTTGCATCAGTATGCCAACTCTTGTCTAGATAATAGTAATCAAGAGTATAATTCTTCTTTCATTTACTTTAATGGAAGTTTTAAAAGTGACTGATCATTCAAAAGTGCCAATATATATTCTGCTCGCCTTTTACGAAAACAGGCATGGAAATTAAATAATATTTCAAAAATGTTTCTTTTCCAAGTTGAGACAATAATCTACTAAGAATAGTTAGGAAAGTGCTATTCAGTTACCAGTAACACTGAGTTGTGCACCGTTGGATTTTTGGTGCCCTTTCTTGTACATTAAATATAATTGAGATATCTACTGTAAAATATATATTGATTTATGTTCCTCTAGCAGAAGTTCAAATATATGAAAGAGCAGAAATCAATGGAGATTCTTATAAAGTTTAGAATATCCTAAGTTGACATGAGAATGCGTCTTGTAGTATAAGACCAATTTTTGTTAAAATCCTAGTAACTTCAAATTATGCTTTAATAAGGTGATGCTTACAAATTGTTCCAATTCGAAAAAAAAAATAATTTTATCAATTAAATGCTGTCCCAACAACACACCCATTATTTTTACATGTCTGCAGAACCGTATAGGACGCCCATATAAAAGTTTTACAAACTTGGCATCACTATTCATAACTGAAAGTAACAAAAAATATACTACAAATTAAAGAGTATTTCTATAGGGAATGTTAAAAAGATTAAAGTGAAAATTAAAGAGCCTCAGCCAGTCGGTCTGTTTAAAGTCGGTGTTATTGTGCAATAATTATAAGTGTGAAACAAACAACAAAATTTTGTATAGAAATTATTGTAAAGAAATCTAATAATCTATTGTAACCATAACTTTTATTACAACAAAAACAAAATATGTATTGAGCAATTAAATAACTTTACTAATGACTATAATTGCAAACGTGTCAGATTAATAAATAACAAAACCATTCAAAATGATTATACGCAAAAAAGAAAATTTGACAGTCAACAAAATGATATAAATTAATACTAATACACATGCGAATAAATTTTAATGATGATTCATACATAAATACGCAACATTTTGTTAGCATATGTACGAAGAATAAAGTAAATGTGTTGAATAAATCAAGTGTTAAAAAGTCAATAAATTTACTCTAAAATAATGTTATACCAAATCCATATACAAACATCTATTAATATTTACATTAAATTTGTTTAGATATTTTTTATTATTGTTGTTGAAATTGTTGTGGGATATTATAATTTTAATATTATTTCTAAATAATTGTTAATATAATTTTGCATTTAGGTATAAGCAGACACATTGCATGCGGGGATTGTTGTGTCTATAATAACAAATAATTTTCCGTAATTATTGTTGTTACTGGTGATCTTAAATTTTCTTTGTGTTTGTAGTTAAAGTCAATAATACTGTATGTAAAGTTATTTCTATTAATTAAATTCAAGTTACTCCTATTAAAAAAAATCATAAAACTTCACTTAAAAGGAAGTGGTCACCCGAAGGAAACAATTATGTAAATAAATTTTTTCTAATTTTGTACCAAAAGATATAGCTAGTTGTTATTGCGTTTTTTTTTTTTTTTTATTTTATTCCAGATGAAAATTAAATTAAATGTAAATGAGATTAAAAAAAATTGTAGTCGGCCGAAAGAGAGAATTATGTTAATAATCTTTTCTTATATTGTACTGAAACAAATTTTTAGAAACTATGGTTTTTAAGTATTCTATCATAAATTAGAAGGAAATAAATCGTGAATAAAAATTAAAAATATATTAAGTAAAAAGCAGTGGTCTGCCGAGAGAAAGAGAATTATATAAATAAATTACTTATAATTTTATATAAAAAGCTACTATTATTTTTTTGCATTAAACCAAAACTGAAATGGAAATATATTGTTAATGAAAAGTCATAAAATTTAACGTTAAAAGCAGTGGTCGCCCGAAAGAGAAACTTATGTAAATAAATTATTTTTTGTTTTGCCTTAAAAGAAATTTCTAAATAAAATTGTTTGTTATTATATCATATATAAGAAAGAAGTAAAACGTGAATTAAAAGTAAATAATTTACGTTAAAAACAGTGGTCGCCCTAAAGAGAGAATTTTATAAATAAATTTATTCTAATTTTTTACAAAAATATATTTCTAGCTACTATTTGTTTTTAGTATTACATCACATCATAAAAATTAAAAAGTAGTGGTCGCTCGAAAAATAAATAATTTAGTTTTGCACTATAAGAAATTTTTAAATACAATTTTTTTGTGTGATCATAAATAAAGAAGAAATAAAATGTTCTAAAGTAATATAATTGCCAAAATGTTTAGAAACCCTCCTAAACGCATGTGGCTTTGCCTTGCAACAATGTCACATATACCGAAGCAAACCGTGAGTCATATATTTCGCAGCTGAAATACATATGCACGCAACAAGTGAAATTGAAATTTTTATAAAAATGTTTAAAATAAATATATTTTTAATATTTTAGCTGGTGGCTTGTCATATCGTTCACGACATGATGTTCATGGAAATCGGTGTCAGTTATACAATAGAGGAGATAATCCTTCAAATCTTCGATAAGCGAAGCTGGTGTTGTTTTAAGTGCGGACACTAAGTGACACTATGTCCGTACTAAGAACGATACAATGTCCATAGATCTTATGAAGTTTTTCAGAGTGTCACAATGTTAATGGACATTATAACAATGTTTTAAGCGACACAATGATCTTGGACATTATGACGTTTTTCAAAGCGACACAATATCCATTGACATTCTGTCACTTTTGAGTGCGATACAAAGTCTATAGGCGTTATGTGCGTGGACACTATGCCATACCACCATTTTTTTTTTGCAATAAATTTAGCAAATTGCATCTGAAAGCAGTTCTTTATTAAGTTTATAAAAAAAGGGTAAACTTTTTTGCAGGGCTGCACTTATTCAATTATTTATAATTACATATACACAATATGTTTTTCTTAGCTTTTTCAATCCTAGAAGCACATATTATATGCGATTTTTAATATTGTTCTTAGCTGTTTACAGCCATGTGTCATTAATAAGTGTTTTTAATTTTCGCAACAGTCCCAGTAAGCCAAGTTTGACAAAAACGATAGTAATACCAATGCAATATCATCATTTGTTTGTTTTCGGGGGGTTTTTATAGTTCTGTAGCAAACCACGCTCATATAAATATGCGAAACAGTATGTGTTAGTTGGCTTAAAATGATTAAAAGTAACGACAAAACTAAATATAAAATTCTAAAATGTTTAACATATAATTTTGTAGTCAAAGATATTATCTTAATATTAGAGAACACTTAAAAATTGAAAAGCTTCAAAACGTAAAAGTATTCATAAACTTAGTTTTCTTTCTAAAATCAACTTTCTTAACACATTTACGATAAAAACATGTGAGTGTATTTTAAATGATTAAAATCGTTTAAAATTAAATTGTTAAGGCAATTTTTGTCATCAACATTTTTTTATTTAATATTCATATTTATACATATATGTATGTATGCATATTAATAAAAAGTTGAAAAAAAACTAACAAAAAACAAAAGTTATTCAATTCAAAAAGTGTTTACTGATAAATCTTTGGGAATATTTTATGTAAATGTGTTTGCGTAAATTTAAAACTAAATTTACCATAATATCCAATAATATTTATTGAAAAATGATTACTCTCTTAGGGACTGTGAAAAACATTTTTCGATTTTTTTTGTTGGTATCTAAGAATAAATACCAAAAACTCTGTCGAATGCATGTATTTCATTCTGAATAAAATATGTATATTTTATATGTATTTGTATGTGTGAGCGGACGTACTGTGAATATCAAAGATGTTATATTAATGATAACCTTTTCTTTTCAATTTTTTTTTTTCTTTATACTTTAATGTTATATCAAATTTTCTTAACTCAAAATCTTTGTTTTTTTGTTGTTTGTGTTTTTGTTATACAACAAACAAGACACAATATACATTTATTATTATTATTTTTAATTTTGGGAGCGTAATACCCAGTAGCAGAGTAAACTTGCAGTATTGATATTATTGTTATGGGATACATGAATATATTATGATACGAATATTAATTTCGTTGCTTAGTTTAGTTTTGTTAGCAGACAAACATTCGTATTACGCTCAATCGCTTTCTGAAGTGCAGTTAGAATAAAATGAACCCAGCAAACAAAAAGCTTTATATTAAAAAATTAATTAATATTTATTTTTAAATTTTCCTTTTGTAGGATCTTTAAAGTAGGTATTATTTTTGGATCATTTGGCCTTACTTCTTAGAAAATGAAAACGGCATAACGGTAACTGTGAATGAGGAGAGTTATTACGATATGATTTAAAACCAACAAGACGATGCGACATCGCACACAGCCAGAATTACATTGGAATTGCTGCGAGTGGTATACCTTCCCAGCAGACACTCTGTATTTTGCCATAAATTCGTTTGAAAGTTACAACTTATTTTTGTTTTATTTCGTTTGCTTAAAGTATAAAATTTGGTAAATGTAATTTCAGTAATTTTGTGTAACCAACTTCGTTACGGTTGATGAAGAACATACAAAATATTCGGATAAAAATTCATATTATTATCATCATGACAGCTTTAAAAAAATGTTCTCAAAAATTAAATATCAAGCAAACAGATATAGTGTCTAAAGAGGTGCCATTAGAAATCAGCATGATCGGTCCATGTCCTTCGAGGCAGCAGGCAAAACACCACACCTACCTCTAATTTTTTCATTTCATTTGGAACAGTAAAATAACTCCAATCAAAAAAATTAATATATGAGGCGATAGAGAATTTAAAAATAGGAAAAATTGGCGCTCGCCCATATTTTCCGAGTTACAGGGCTCCGAAATTTTCAAAAATTTTAAGATATCAATATGGATTTCATTTAAAAGCTTTTGAAAAGATCTTTAAGCAAGTACTAAAATTTTTTCAAAATACTTAACCCATTAAGAGCCGATGTCATTTTTATGTAAAATTATACAAATGCAGTACCAATTTTTTTTTATTTTCTAATTCTCTGTCACCCCGATATTTGCTTTTTTGATTGGAGTTACTTCACTAAAATAAAATTTTTCATAGATAGTGAAGGGTGAAGCGCGCAACCTTAGTTATTAAAATATAATTAATATTTTAAGAGAAATGGCTGTCAGAAAGGTTTTTACATCACATAATGTAACAAGTACTTTTTCCGTAATATAACTTTATTTCGTCCCTGCACCATAAGTCACAAAAATTTGGCCATTTATAACACAATTATGCTTGTTACGTGGAACTCTTAAAAGTTACAAAAATAAAAAAAAAATTACCAAACGGCAACCCTGGTTATAATTACCGTAAATAATTTTCTATAATAATCTTGATATATTGACTTTTGGACTCACTCAGTAAGCGTGGTTATCTTAATGTTCGATGTGGAAAAAACGACGTAGAATTTAGCAAAAGTGAGGTTTATGTCGGATAAACTCTCCTACTGACTATTTAAAACGGAACGGGAACTGAGAGGATAAATGCCCTTACACCCAGATATTTTAGTGTTAAGTGGTCGAATAATATCTTATTTCTTCTCCCATCAAATTTAACAGCGCTAAATGCGGACTTACAACAAAAAATCAGAAATCAAATAGGATATACGTCTTATATCAAATCCTTAGATCTTATTTCTGTAAAAATTCAAATACAGCTTAAAATTATTTTCTGGGTTATTAAACATTTTTACCACATTTATCTGTGTATAGTTGTATCTTACTATCTGTGCGTAAATATCTTTTGAAATACTCGTATCGAAGTGTATTGTTGTGAAGAAAAAGACAGATGTTTTTTAAATCGTTTTGTTGTTCACTTAGTATCGTTGGTGGGTTTAAACGATGTTTAAGTCTTTTGGTTGTTTTGTTGTCAGATATTTTTCTCTTTCAAATTGTTTTCCCCTTTTGCATATTATTGATATCAATCTGTTAACAATACATCTGAGAGGGTTTATTTTTCATTGATTTTCACACTTAACAAATGTCTATGGAAACTCGAGTATATTTTTCTTTAAGACATAAATGTTTGTCCGTCTTTTCTTTTTTAAATCTAAGCAATTTATATTTACTAAAAACTTGAAATAGTGATACATAGATAGAGATAATGTTATGATTTTATACGGTTGTTGTATAGTTATGTTGTTGTTTTTAAGGTTTTCGTTGCCGCTTATCTTGTAAGCTATTAATTCTGTTTGTTGTCATTTTAGGCTTTTTTTATTTTTGTTAGATTGCATAGAATGCTTCCGTATTTTTAAATAAATTTTGTTATTAGAAAAAAAGTCAATATTTTAATTTAAAGAAATGTGTTTCATGATAAAGAGTTTTAGAAAATAACTTTGATAGTAGATTTGACATTTACATATTTAGTTTCTCAAATGTTTTCTCCAGTTAAATCCTATTCTGTACGTGTTTTTTAATTTAAAATGTATTACTAAATAAAGACTTTACACAGCTTAAAATTTGAAACAAATGTCATAAATTTACTTCTCCCACGAATTGTGATAAGCGAAATGGCACCAAAACCATTGACTCGTGAATGTTAAAAGCTACATATTGAAAAATATAAAAAAAGGGAACTTATATAAGAATTACAGTATTTAGCACAGCTTTGGTTTTTGGTGACCAAATTTGTTTAAAGTTTTTAATTCGAAAGAACTTAATTATTCACATGCTAATACAGCTTTTTGTATTTTTCAAAACCTGATTATATTTTAAAGATTTCTCTGATTAGTAACCGTGTATTCAAACAGATTTTTTTTTTATTTCCAAATAATCTGTTCGTATATGCACATGTCTGAGAGGCCCTTCAAAAAAAGCCCGAATGGAAGATTAATAAAAGTTCCAATTTTGAGGTCGTTACACAATGATATTAGAAATTTTATCCAATAGAACAACATGAATTAAAAACCCAAAGATTTGTTTTCTCATTACCATTGAAATTTCCTTTTCATTGTTTGAAATAATGGCTTAATGCTTATGATTTTATTTTAATTATAATTTTTTTTTACTAATGGTAACACAATTTTAATGAAATCATTTAATTACTTATTACAATTGAAGGATCGCCGCGAATAACGTTGCAAATGACAAAATAATAATTTTTCAGGAGAGCAAAAAAACGTATTTAAATGGTTTGATTATCTCCAATGACTGACTCATTGTAATTGCGTTTTGACGGTGATAAAATGCATAATTTTAATGTTTTGTTGTTGAAACAAATATAAGAGAGTAAAATTAACGGTAATCTGCAAAAAAACAGGTTTTGCAAAAGTTGTCTTTTACAACGTTATTTGCGGCTTTGCTTCAATTAAAGCAAAAGTAACTATTTTTATGAAACAAATATTCTTAAAAAAAAATTAAAAGAAAACTATAAAATAAATAAATCTTAACACACTTGTAGATAGATCAATATTTGATATTTGAAACGTAAATATGTTCCCATAGTGTCTCATTTTTCCTGAGAAAGTTAAAAAAAAATTATATATATTTTAAAAAATGCCATTTTAAAATAATACTCTGCTATACTTCAAGATGTGTATTTAGTGTACAAAGACAAAATATACGTTCACTAATGATAATGATTTAAAACCATTTAATCATTAGTCAATGGTAATGATTTCGGTTTTTTAACTAATTATCAACGAAACGTTTTCCTTAAAAAGCATTTCCATTAGTGATAATAATGATAATGCTAAAGAAAACCAGTAGCACTTTTTATCATTTAATGCTAATAAAATCGTCAATTAAGTAGTGCATCTACTTAATTACTCCCATGTATGCTTAAAATAAACTATTAATAACTAAATTTTTTCAAATAATTTTAAAATTTTTATCTACGAGGCGCACAATTGTAGCCAGGGTACGAATGTAAACAAAACGAAACGTTAGGTGTAAAACAAAAACAAAACAGAAATAAAGAGTAGGATTTTGCCATTTAGATTTATATTATATTTTGTATTGCTCCTGAGCAAAAAATTTAAACTCCCAACATAAATAAGAAAAAACATCCAACATTTTTGGCTCCTTTTTTCATTGAGGTCAGAGTTATATAGCGACGTTTTATGCGATATCTTATTCCTATCAAGGTAACTGGTTAACTTCCAACATAATGGACTTAGATCCAGTTCTTATCAGTCAGCTGGCAAAGAAAATATATAAAAATTTATATTTCCAAAAATGCTTAATTTTTATGAATCTGGTTTTTCTATATGATAATATTTTACAGAAAAAGTAAAAACGAAAACAAAAATTGACCATAGATTGCATCTAAATTTAGTATTAAATAACTTCCTTAAATGTTTAAGATTTTTTCATTCAGAAAGATATTTTTTATTTTTATTTAGTTGCTTAAATACTTGCTTTAGAGAAAACAATTTTACTTAAATACACCATCTTAATGTTCAATATATTAATACAAAGCTAAAAATATTTTTGCTATTATTAAAAAATATTTTGTACAAAAATAACTTAAATTATATTAGAGATACGATAATGATTTTATTTGTAAGAAAAACATTAATTCTAAAGGAAATTTTCCAACTAAATGCTTGTCATTTCTTTCATTTCATTTTATAAAATGTGTGTATGAATGTATAAATAAATATATATTTATGTGTGTATGTAATCAGTCAGTGTGAAATCTAAATTTGTTTCAACTAATTAATTTTTATTAAATTTCGTTAATATCAAAATAATTATTTAGTTAGTAAATAACAAAAATTATCTTTTTCATTTCATGTTTTTCTGTTCTTAATATTTTCTTATTATCAAAAACTGCGAAGTATTTAATTATAATAATAAAAAAGAAATAACACCAGAAGTGTGCATTTTATTTGCGAACTAAGAGAAAAGAACATTTCAACAAAATAAATAGTTTAAGGGCATCTTAACTCGTATTAACATTGTGCTAATCTGCTAACACACTCGTGAACAGCACTAACAAAAAAATTTAAAATCAAGAAGAAAAACACTTATTACAATATCAGTAGCAACAACTAAAATTTTTACATTAAAAAGAAGCAATGTGTCTTGCAACGTTGCGCAGAAAATTTTGATAGAAATTTCAAGATCTAAAAAATTCTTGGAAAATGTATCTAAAGAACTGAAGTGCAATTTAATTCTTACAATAAAAATAATATATAGTAATTTAGGGTGAATATTTGTTGTATGGACTGTCTGTGTAGAATATTTAATGGTTACTGTTTACTTTGTGACACGCGTCAAAGTGATCAGTTTATAAATCGTTCATCTAATAATGCTAACGCTTTATAGAATTTCTAAAGTTTATTTATTATTTTTTAATTATTTTAATTAAAAACATAATCTCACAAAAAAATTATTTATTTGTTTGTTATATGTGAGTAATAATTAAAAGGCTGTGAAACTTACGTTATAAGAATCATTTATACAAGAAATATATTAAGTTTATAAGCCTAAATAAATTTATCTTATCTTTATACATTCGTATGTACACATCCATTTATGGAGAAAACCTTATATTCTCGTATTGAAGATATTTTAAAGGTAATTTAGAACTGACTCCAAAATTTATTGAAAACTTCTATCATCTACGGTGCTATATTTTGTTTTGCTTACCTTTTTGTTTGTTTTCATATTATTGTTTATAATACTAATTTTTTTTTTTCATTTTGTTCAACAGTAAAAAATATGCAACTTAAAGCTAACAAAAATTATTACTAAACTGTCAAGACCTAAAACAAAATATTTTTAAAAGCAAACATTATTTTTGTTGCTTTTAAGCATAATTTGATTTTTAATAATGTTCAAATATTTTATATTATTTTTAATAATTAAAAAAAACTTTAGTAGTGTTTCGAATTGCATTGTTGTGCGCAGTAACCACATAATGGTTAAATGTTAACAAAAAAATGTACGTCGTGACTGAAGTTTTGTTGAAAACAACTTTTATTTATTCTGCGCAATAATATATTGTTACAGATAACATAATATGGTTACTAGCACCATATTACAATCATTTTATTCTGCGTGCTTCATATTCCATGTAATTCTAGTTTAATGATAGAAAATTAAAAAATAATAAAATTTTGTAGTCCAATATATTATTTTACATAAAAATAACAACTGACCTCAGTGTTTTTTTTTTTTTTTTTTCATAAGTTAGTCTTTCCTTAAAACCTCTTCAAAAGCTTTAAAATGATACACATATTGATGTTTTTTTTTTAAATTTAAAAATTTTAGGGCCCCGGAAAATATGCTAGAGGGCCATTTTTTTCACTTGATATTTTTGGTTTTTGATTCTAGTTTTTTGATTAGAGTTAATTTATTGCTTCCTATTTTTGTGAAGGAGGGCTGCTGTAGTCAAGGGGGTAACCGCGCTGACTTGAAACCTGGTTGGCCAGGGTTCAACCCCTGCGGCAATCAAAAATTGAAAATGTTTTTTTCTGTTTAATGATAAATACATATTCAGAATTAACATTAGATATGTAGCCTATGCCTTAAATGGCTATATCTATCTTTCACCACTTGAATGTAGCACGGTTACGAAAATAACTTAAAAGGCTATGCCTTTATCTCTTTAAAAAAAGGGTATAACACAAATACCATGGTGAAATAATAAAGATGGCCTCGATGGCGAATTTATGAGTTTTCGCCGTAAATACTAAATGTATAAAAAAATTATACATATTTTTTTTATAAAGGACAGAAAAATAAACATTGATAAAATGATTTTAGTAAAAATCCTTAATCTAAGAATACTTTCTGACTTCATTTCCAAACATAAATAAATCACCCTATATAACATACGTATGTATGTACACAATAAAGGACTTGGCAGTAAAATTAAGACACGTATTACGTAGACATTTACTTGTATTGTTTGTGAAGAAAAGAAAGTAAATACTAACAAGGATATGGCAAGTCAACAGTTTGTTTAATTCTCACTCCGTTTAAATCTTACACTTGAAGGACTACTTATTAAGTTGAGTCATGTTACTTTACTTCAATAGATAGGAATAGGGGTGCTACACTGTGCAAATATTAAGCGAAAACAATATAAATAATAATTTAAAAGCCACAAAAATTTTATAAAAAAGAAATGTATAATTTATAACAATTAAATGAAAATATTATAAATTGTGTGTTTATTGTGCGAGTTGTGAAACGAAACCCGTTTTACATTTTAACAACTTTTAAAGTTTTTGTACAATTTGTTTCTCCTTTTTACAACGATTTCATTACGTTAATTATGTGATCATATTTTTATTAAAGTTTGCTCCTTACTTAACATTATGTAATCTGTGTTACAAACCCAAGATTGAGCGTCGTCTTGTCTGTAAATTCTGGTACCATTTTCAAACTATTTATCTTATCATGTTGTGTCTTATTCGACATGATTTAAAACGTTTTGTTTCTAAAATTTTATTTTTAATTCTCAGTGTATAAACTTTATGAACTCTAAACAGTAAAATTTAGTCTTTTTGTTGTTGCTGTTATTTTAAAAGAAATAAAAAGTTAAAGTTTTTTGATTTTGTTTTTATGTTTTTTATTATTAAAGTAATGAAGTAGGAAATTAAAAAAAAAAAAGAAAAAAGGAAAGAAAAGCTGTGCAAGAGATTTAAAATTTACAAACACAAACAGTAGAAAAATGACATTAAACAAAAAGAAAATGTTTGCAGGATTAATAGAGAACTATTCACAGCAAATAGGAAAAGCATATAAAAGAAATTTCTAATAGGGTTTTTGAAGAAAAATGAGAATACTACTGGGACTTGTATTCATAATAAACAGATTTCATTAATTTTTGAATTTCAGAACATAGAATTTAAAAATGATTACTAATAGCAGTTCGGGTTATCTGATTTACAAATTGTTTTAATAACTTAAACTACAACTACAAATACTGCAAATATTTTCGAATGTTTACTAAAGTTCGTAGCAGGAAAATAAAACACATTCTTATCTTTAAGGTAATTTTTTAAACTCCACCACAAAAAGTGGAAAAAGGGTAGATACAAGTTTGTCATTCCGTGTGTAATTTCTACAATATCCATCTCCGACCCCATAAAGTACATATATTCTGACTTCTTATGCATGCCTCGGCAAACTTACTTTCACAAAAAAACTAAATATATCAATCGATCAGATGATGATCGGCCAATGACCTTCGAGGCAGTAGTCAAAACACCACGCCTACCTCTAATTTTTTCATGTCATTTGGAACAATAAAGTAACTCCATTAAAAAAATAAATATATGCGGTGATAGAGAATTAAAAAATAAGAAAAAAAACATATATCCCAAGTTAAGAGGCTCTGAAGTTTTCAAATTTCTTGAAATATCAATATGGGTATCATTTTAAAACTTTTAAAGAGATCTTTAAGGAGATACTAAATTTTTTTTTAAATGCCTAACCCATTAAGAGCCGATGTCGTTTTTATGTAAAATTATATAAATGCAATACCAAATCTATTTTTATTTTTCAATTCTCTGTCACCCCAATATAATGGAGTAGAACTATTTTACTAACTAGATTTATATAGATGGTGAAGGGTAGATGAGATTCGGCTTAGCCGAATATAATACCACTACTTGTTTTATTTCAATTTTTAATGAAATTTTTTTTATTGAGATTTTTAAAAGTTTAACAATAGAAACTACAAGAGCAACTTGAGGACTATTTGAAATTTATATGATACAATATACAATTTACAATGGGTTGTATATTGAACAATTGATTGAGATAGTGAGATTTTTAAAATACGTATTTTTATAAAACAACTTTTGGCTCTTTGTTTAATAATATACAATTGGGGGATGTACGAGTAATAATAATAAGAAAAAAAAAACGATGATAACAGCAAATGAAGGGCAGAAATCGTTTGAGAATCTTTCCCAAATACTAAAAATTTGAGAAATGCAACAACAAAAATTAGTAAATAGTCGTAGTTCTAAAACTGTTTAGTCTCAAAATATTATAGAAATTATTTTTCACAAATCAAAATGTGAACGTCATTTTAATTTTATTTTATATGATTTAAGCAAGTCTTTGATTTCAAGCACTTCGAAAACATGTATTTCGTCAAATTACGAAAACTAAGTATAACTATTGAGAAGCCTGAAAGTGCTTACAAAAAAAAAAAAAAAAAAATTAATGAAAAAAAACAAAAAAAAAATAATTTTAAGGAATAATATTTTAAGTGTAAAAAAAATCGATTGGATTTATAAATTTAAAATTAAAATTAAAGTTGGAATATTTAAAAATATTTTTTATAAAAGTATTAAAATATTTTTCTTTCTTAATTTTCAGGTAAGTGTTGAAATGGGCATCACGCAAACAAAGCTTTATAAATTCTCTAGCTTAAAAATAGGTCAGTATAATATTATTTATATATTAATATATTGTATTATGAAGTGTACGGCTTTGCTTGTTTATGGAGCAAGCTTCTTGCCGTATTACTTTAAATTACGTATTAATCAAAATGAAAATTTATTATTCGGAATCTTTTAAAATTTAATTAATTTACTTTATTCGTGGTTGATTATTGAGTTGTTATTGTCTTTTGTCTTATTGATTCAATGTAGTTCTCATTTAATGAATTTGGCTTTTGATATAAGACTTTATGTTTTTCTATACAAAATTTGGGTAAAATCCACTGATGAGCTATTTGAGCAGTAGTGAAATGGCCATATGGATATGCTTTCCCCGCAGTAATACATTTCATTTTGTAGTTTAATTTAAAATTTAAAATAATAAATATTTCATGAAAACAATTTGAAATATTTATATTTAAAGGAATCAAGCACGAATAAAGTAAATTAATTAAATTAATAATTTTAAACTAGAATATAAATAAACCTTACTCCCTCTATTGACCATTTTTTCTAGTCATGTTTGTTAGTATCAGCGTAATGTTTTGCAGATGTAGGGATTATACCAATAATGCTGATCCAAATTTGATAACAATATAAAAAAGTAAAAACTTTTAAATAATTACTTTGAATAAAATTAAAAAAAGCACTGCCTTAAAGAAAAATAAAATAATTCTTGCAAAACAATTGATATCAAAACAGACTTTGGGGTCAGATAGTAATCTAATATAAAATCAAATTATATATGGAGCCAATCCGTAAGCGTTATTAGACGTGTGGGTAAATTTCAAAAAGGTAACTGCGGAAATCACATTTTGTTTCGATTACTTATTTATTTAGCGGCTGTAGTTATACAAAAAATATATAAGGTCTCATACATACTTACATCAAAACTCACAAAAAATATTTTATTTGTTTTCATATTAATTTTCAATTGTTTCATGTTTTTTAATTAAATAAATATTTAAATCAATGGAAACATTATTTAATTTTCAATCTGAACCCCACTAAAAGTTTTAATGGGTTCAAAAAATTTTTCTTGTAAACATCTTCTATTTCTTTTACGGTTATAATTAAAATTACATATTCTTCGAAATCCTCCAATGTAAGACCCTTTAATTTATGTTTAAACAAACTTTGTTGTGCCATCAATTAATACAGTTATACGAGTAGTAGGTAGTGCCAATGGATGCGACAGTTCGTCAAACGCCAATTTAGTATGAGGTTTTTCTATTAACCATTGATATATTTTTCTTGGCAGAAGCTTTCAAATATAATAAATGTAAAAACTATAGAACCACCTGCGGAACCACTTTTTAAAGTTATCTTATATACCTGTTGTAACATCCAGTAAAGTAATACAAAATCTATTGTAATATTAAAATTATGGTTTAGGAAATAAGCCCCTACACACTCTGTATGGGGCACCTTTTAAATTTGATTTTAAAGTTTTTATTACTTCTCGCTGTAGGGGCGTTTAAAAGATGAGGCAATATACATAACTTTCATATATCTACACGAATACCCTTTAATTTTAAATTTTTTATTATAGAAATACACGCTGTCTCAAAAGTCTTTATCTTTGAAGACTCACACTAATTATTGCTTTATTATTTTTCGGTTAGGTCAAAGTTCGTTGTTATTGAAACGATATATACCCTGTAAAAGCCAGTTTACAGAACACAATTTGCCGTTTAGACGCACAAAAACGTTACCGTTTCCTACGTTTGGGTTTTTAAAACGCGAATGTCAGTTTGCTTTTGTAAAAAAAACGTAACAAATGCTTATTGTTTCTGGTTTATGTATCGCGCATTTTAGTGTCAGACACGTCAGAAATGAGCGGAGAAAAGAAAGCCATTCATCAGGAGTTAATATTGTTGGGCCCATCATAACACTTTCACTTATAAAAGCATTTTCTACTATTATGCATACATATAATCATAATATCACAATTTAAAAATTAGCTAATTATTACGTATTCGTCTATACGTCATTCAGTTTCGTTTCGCTCTTGACGTGTTCTATAAACAGGCTGTAAATTAAAACAAAGAACGTTGACAAAGATTTTAGGGGAATAAAAACGAAACCTCATTCTGCTCGTATAGATATAACGTTTAATTATTCGCTTTAAAATCAATAACAATTAATAATGAACTTTAGCCAATCTAAAAACTAATAACTTATTTGTAGAAAATTCACATAAAATACAATTTTAAAAAATTATCTAAATACACACCTCTTTGATTTTTAATGAATTTAATACTAATTTATATTCTTAAATCATAGTCAAGGAGTCTTAGTCCTTATGTTTTAAATAATTAACATATATAAGCAAAGTCCCTTTTGAACTTAGTTCATTTGCAAATTTTTGTTCATGCTACAGATGTACAAAGCAAAATGTAAATTATTTAAAAAAAAAAGTTTAAATAAAAACGTACATTAAATTGTAACTTCCTAATTATGGAATACCAAGCATTTCTTCGTTTTATTATATTTTTTGCATTCAAGCTGACTGTAAAAAAAAAATAAATTACATTTTATGTAAATTACAGTTAAATCCCGACTCTAATGCCCCAAAGACTTATTTTGTGTTCTTTATATTTATTTATTATTTTATGTACCGTTTTTATTACTACTTTTGCTTCATCTCTTAGTATGAGATACATGTTAGGAAAAATTAAAGATATTTTTAGCAAAGGAAAGGAGACGCATAAAAAGCTTATAAAAGAGCAAAAACATCTAGCAAATTGACCAGGTATGTTGAACTTTGTTAAAATTAAAAAAAAAGTATAAAATAGAATAAAATAAAGAACTGTATTCCCCAGCTCATTCAAGTTTTTGCTGTACTTCCATCGATTAAAATTAAAGTTTTAATTTTAAAGCCTGAGAAAATTTAAAAAATATAAACTGTATTAATCACTGAATATTTAAAATATTATTAAATAAATTTATTATTTTAAATTATATGTACTCGAACTTTAATGGCTGTAAAAAATTCTTAAAAATATAACATACAGATTTATTTTGGATGGAGTTGTTCGTAATATGGTAGCCTATAAATCAGGATCTTGGAAACGTTTACAGTGTAGAATTCTTGTTTACAGAGTTGCAGCAGCTAAGAAAATCCTGAAATTCTGAAGAAATTAATCCAACAAATTAATAAAAAAAAAATCAAAATTATTTAATTAACTTTTAAAAAAATCTTTTTTTTGTGTTATATTTTCGATTAATTATTTAAATCATCGATATTGATTATTAAGGGTCAAAGCACGTCTCGATAGCCATTTCATTACTGCTTAAAGTCAAAAAATATTATTTAAATTTTAATCAGAAGGTTTGTATTCTTTGCTAAAATAAATGCCTTAAATAACTATTTTTTTTCTTTGCTTTTCCAAAGTCTTGCTGTGCGTCTGGACAAGTCATAATATGATGTTTTATTTAAACATACGAAAACCTAGAAAAAGGTCATAATAGAAATAGAAGCCTAATTTTCTCTAGACTTATTTTTGTTTTGACCCGAATTTAGAATATTGTTTTAATTTAATAATTTTGACACCAGATGTATGACGAAAAAGTTTGGCACGGCAAAAGTATAAATCCAATCGACATCATTCTGGTAAATAATTTTAAACAAAATATGGACGGGATCATCCTCATTTTCTTTTAAATAATATTAATACTGAAAAAACATAGTGAACAATCGTAATGTTCTATGAAAACTTCAAAGACCCGTAACTCAGAAAAAATGGCCGAGCACCAATTTTTTCCCTTGATGTTTTTTCTTATTTTTTAGATCTCTATTGTCCCATATATTTGTTTTTTTCTTATTGAAGTTACTTCATTAAACTAGATTTGTTGCAAAGGATATAGAAAACTTAGAGTAAGGCGTGGTATTTTATCTTCTACCTCAATAGACATGGGCCGATCTTGCTTGCTTTAAATATGGCATATTTAAATTTTATCTTGTTCATCTAGGGCCGAGGAAAAGTTGAGATCAATCTGAATACGGAAGGACAGGCGGACATCGCTCAATCGACTTCGATATGCATAAGAACTCAGAATATAAAGGGTCATCCAAATGTGACGCCTAGATATCAGCACTATATAATTTTTACACGTGACATCTTTTCAGATGACATAAGCCATTTTGTTTTATTAGAAGGTAGTACAGTTTTAACAATGGACATTTACAACGTCGTAATTTCGCTAGTTGGATTATTGCACAACGAACAACAGATCCATTGTTTTCAAGCAAAATTTTGTTTAGTGACGAAGCTCATTTCCGAATGGATGGATTCGTCAATAAGCAAAATTGTCGTATCTGGGGTGATGAATATCCTCGTGTTATTCATGAAAAATCTCTACACCCACAAAAAGTTACTGTTTGGTGTACATTTTGGGCAAACGGAATCATTGGGCCATTTTTCTTCGAAGATGATGCTGGAAAGGCTGTTACTGTGAATGCTGAGCGATACCAATCAATATTGAGAGACTTTTTATGGACACAGTTGAATCATATTGATGTGTCTGACGTCTATTTCCAGCAAAACGTGCTACATGTCACACAACTCGAGAACACATTACGCTATTGCGATCAAAATTTCCTCAACGTGTAATTTCACGAAATGCAGATTTCAATTGGCCTCCAAGGTCGTGTGATCTAATACCATTAGATTTTTTTTTGTGTGGTTTTTTGAAAAGTCGAGTGTATGCTAACAAGCCACAAACAATTAATGATCTAAAGAACAACATTCAAGTTGCAACTCGTGAAATAACACCAGCAACATGTCAGAAAGTCATTGAACATTACGATATTCGGATTGATGTCTGCAGACGCAGTCATGGTGGACATTTGAATGATATTCTATTCCACTTATAATTGTGATGGATCATACTTTTAATAAAAAAAAACAGCTTGAAAAAATTGCAAATAGTTAAATAATAGAAACACGTAGGCGCGTTTTTTGGATGACCCTTAATATACTTTATGGGACCGGAAATGGATTTTGTAGAAATTACATACGGAATAACAAACCCTTTTTCCACCACTGTTGAATGGTTTAAAATATCCTACCACATCGAAATACAATGTATATAATCATTGTATATAAACTTTCTTCCTCTCACTCTTTCATTTAAACCTCTTTGTGGTAGAATTTTTACTAATCACCCGTTAGTTGATACCTCAAATGATTTGAGGTGTTACAAGTAAAAAGCTAATTAAGTCAACTCATCTTCCTTTTATGTCTTCTAGTCAAAAATGTTCATTCCTTCTCCAACTACACACAATTAAAATAACAAGAAAAATATTCTCTGATAAAATAACAACCGACAGAAAGAAATATAATGACAAAAAAAAAAATAATTAAATAAAAAGGTAATGCTATAAGCAATATAAAAAGCAAACAAACAGTTAACAACAACACAACAACGGCAACAAAGATACTTATTGGGTTTGGAGAAAGAACACAATGTAACAGAAGACAGGTACATTAAATTCTATCAACGAACAACAGTCATTTTATTTTCTACTAAAAGCAGGTCGTTTTTTGACAATCTTCTTAATCACTTTATGTTTTGACAGTTTCTGTCTTAAATCTGTAGTTTTTAATTAGTCCCTAATGCTAAATATCAGCGTCAGGGTAATGAAATGACTAGCATGTCCACATAATAAATGTTTAAGTTCTTCCTTGTTAACGTTACAATCAACAAATTATCTATCTTTAAAGATAAAGCGTAATTTTATACAAATTAACAATGTTGACTGATGCGATAGGGAACCAGATGGCAAAGCAGAGCCACAGGTCTCTAGTTTTTCAAAAACAAAGTAAGTGAAGGCTTCCTTGTTAACGGCGACAGCTACAGATCAAACATAAGAAATTTTGTTGTCCCAACTTTAACGATGCGCAAGTAGATGTGGAATATAACAAAATGTTCAATAAATTTTTTGAATGACGTTAATATACGTTATAAGAAAATAGCCTTAGATGCCCAGCAAGATCTTGGAATTTTGAAAAAAACTATAATTTTTTTGACGTCCCAAATGTGTAAAAATAATTTCAAGTAATCCGATATTTCTTAAGTTAGCATAACCTAGAAAATTCCCTAAATAAGGGCGCCAATATGCAGCAGAAACTTATAAAATTATATACAAAAGATCTGTGCCATCATGGCGTGTTAAGCCTAGGAATATGCTTGAACTTCAACATATTTCACAAATTTTGAATTAAAAGAAAAAAAATTTTACTACAGTTTCTAATTTTATTGAAACCCCGTTAATAAGAATAAAATTGAAACAGACACTAAAAAAAAACCATAAAAAACAAAAACTTTCAAAGCAATTGGAATCAGGCAACGAAAAGCTGAAAAACAAAATAACTGACTTAACTACAAATTAAGACAAAGATTTGCAGACACCCAACCACCCACTAAAAGAATCAACTGAAAATTCGTAATATTATTTGTAACTGTATATGGCTGCTTTGTTGTGTTGTTGTAGAAAAAATAAACTTCAGATTTAATGAAAAGTGACAATGTATTTTTGTAGCGTAAAAATAACAAACCACATAGAAAATACACACACACACACATATATATAAGAAAAATTATACAACTTGTTTTTTGTTTACCTTTAAGTAGAGTACAATTTCATTTTATACCCAACTCAAAATGAATGTTGAGCATGTCGAAAATTTAGAGTATAAAATGCACTTTCACCTTGTTTACATTCTTCTGCTGAATTGTGTGATTTTTGTTTTTGTTTTTTTCTTGTATTTTTCTGACTTGTCATTGAGTATACGATCCCAGGAATTTAACTCTATTCATATTTCAAGTATTGCACAGTGGCTTAAAACGAAAAATATAGTTATTTCAAATATATAATTTTTTGTTTTTGCAAAACAAACTTTTTTTCTATTTTAAAAGTTAGTTTGGGTGCTTTAGTAATTTTCAAATTTTTTTGTGGATAAAAGCACTATGATTTTTATACTCAAAATAAGGCATGTTGTAGCAAAGTTGTGACCTTAGTTAGGGTGCACGGTCACAAATGTTAAATGAATATCTATCGAGTTCTTTTATTTCCTCGCTAAAAATAAAAAAAGCAAAAAATTTAAAATTTTTTTAAATTAATTATTAATCAAATTATTTTTCAGCATAATTACTTGATGAATCTTAATCCGGATTATTTTAAAACTTAGGAATTTTTTAATTTATTAACCAAAAAAATTATTATTAACAATTTTTCGTGTTAATTTTTAAACAAACAACTAATAAAAAATTTAAACACTAAAAGAATGTCATGCATAATTTTTTATATTGATACATGCGTCATCAGCTTTCTTCGTATCGAAGAACTTAATCAATCAATATTAATTTCGTAAGGCGAATGACATGATCCAAATTAAATTCTTTACTACACTGACAGCTAGCAGAACGCGATCTTAAGCCGTGTAAAACATCGCACAGCGGTGACAATACAGCGGTTTAGAATATAGTTCTCATTTTAAACGCCCTCAAGAATGCCACATTGTTTTAACAATGTAAAGTGTCTCAAAAAAATTAAAATTTTTCGTTTTTTTAATTGCAGTAATGAGCAAACCCTTTTCTGCATCATTAAATTTTTTTTGTCTCTTTCCTCTTTTTAAATTTATAGTTTTTTCATTTTTTTTTTTTAAACATCTTAAACAATAAAATTAAATCTAAACAAACGGTGTGAACAAATAGTTGTCAAAAATTCCATACCAAAAAAGTGTTGTTTATATTATTTCGTAGAGTGATTTTACACGACGGCATTTTGCAAGAAACTAGTTTCACGCTGTTTTTGTTTTGTGTACAAATTCCGATGCCACTAAAAGATAATTGAAAAAATTTCATGAAAAAATGGCATGTTTTTAGAAACTTTTTTTGACTTAAAAACATGTTGCGAGCAACATGTAGCAAGTTGTTGACAAATAAGCTGAATACTACTTTAGCAACACGATTTCGTATTTATTTCCCTGTAACCTTTTTTATATATGGGCTTTTCACAACATTTCGCACGAAATAATGACCAGAGTACTAAAAAGTGCAAAATATTATTGAAAACTTTAATTTAACTGATACAAAAATTTCACCCAAAAATTTATTAGTTTCTTGGGCCTGGGATAATTTACATACGGATCTAAAATTTTTTGTTTTTCTTTTTCAAATCGAACTCTTTGTTAATGTTAAAAATTAACATACTTTAAGATATTCTATTTAACATTTCGTGCGAAATGCCTCAATAAAAAATGTTGCCGAAGTTGTACTCTGTTGGTTTTGTTATATTATAAAATGTTTTTAGCAAATGTTTCCTAGCTCAGGAATATTCCCAGCAATATTTTACTACAACTGCGTAATAATATAAGATGCACTTTTTGTGCGGAAATATAGTCATCATCAAACTATGATGCGGAAGCCAATGAAAACTATGATGTTTCTTCCCGAACATTTAATTGGCACCACTAGCTGATTATCAAATTTTTTTGAACGAAATAAGTGAATTTTATAAACAATTTCCGCAAGTTTGAACAAAGCACGTAGATATATAAGAAAAATGTAATGCCACAATGGTAATCTTTTTGTTTTGTGAAGTTACGCAATATTTTTGGTATCATGTACTGCAAAATGTTTCCGGAACATTTTTGGACCTGGGAAACAATAGGAGCTGCACGCTTATCGCATGTAATTTTTAGCAATATAGTAAACAATGTTGCATACTTAAGGGCAACAAGAGAAAAATTTTCTTACAAGTCGTTGGATTGGTACCACAAGCCGCCTTTTAAAATTTACAAACGGAATAAGTTACGTTGCTAACAATTTTCAAAAATTTAAGCCAGGAGGGGAGTAAAGGGTGAAGCAGGCACTTTTATGCATCTTAATCAGTTTTAGCAGTCTCGACTTATCGATTTTAATGAAATTCGATCCTTATTGATCTTAACTTAATCAGATTTAAAAGATATTTGAAATACTGATATATCCTGGTCTATATGATCCTAAAAAATTTTGTCGATTTCTTACGCGTTCGGAGTGGCTAGAAAGGATCAAAAATTAAACACAGGCAACGCTGGAAACAATAAGAGTTAGCTAGTGTTTTATAAATATTTATTTTTTTAACCCACTGTTTATCGTACTCTAGGGCTAAGAGTCTGCTCTTTGAATTTATATTACAACTTGTTTTTTTTTTTCTCAAAACTGCTAAGCAAACCTGTCATTCTATTGTTTTTAAATACATGGAGAAGTATTGCATGTCTTGTTATATTTTAATTTCGTTTAGTGGGGCTTCCATTACATTTTTGGGTGTATGAAGTACATATCAGGTGAAACTTACTCCCAAAATATATTTCAATGTGTTTGTTGGAGATGAAATCTAAGACATAATACCTTTTGACGCATAACAAATGAAGAGACGAAAGTATACACGTAATGTATGTACATATTTAGGCATTTATAAGTACAAATGTTCATAGCCCAAGAGACCTAAAAAAAGTTGAAAGGTATAGTATTTAAATTTGACACAAGGTAATTTTAAACTCCAGAAATCTGAAAAATATGACAAGTTCTTGGCAATCTTGCAAAAGGGGTCAAAATGTTTTTTTTTTTATTTTAATTTTAAAATAATGTTCGTGTAGACGTATTTAATTATAATTATAAGGTTTCTAATGTGTCTCATTTTGCAATTATTTTTCTTTCGCAATATAAAAAACATAAAACAAAAGAAGTAAAGTGTAATTGTTTACCTCTACTTTTTATTTTGAGTGTTGAATGGCTCATAAAAATGGCAAACCGAGTATCATAATAACTATTTACCCAAAGGCTGGCTGTTTTAACTTACACAATTATATTACTTCTACATAAAGCCAGTGTACGCTTGTTGTGAACGTATATTTATAGTTATGATGCATTTTTTGTTTTTAATATAACGCAAAGTCATTTTGTGCTTGTATTAAATAGCACATGGCGTCAAAGTATTATGAAAACAATATAAATTTCCGTTTTACTATTTTACATTTATAGTGCAGTACAAAGTACGTCTGCTTAACTTAAACCCTTTCAACTTTATATTACTTTGTTCCCAATTGTTTTTAGGGGAAAATTCCTCACGAAAGAGAAGCATTATTGTTTAGGTGCAGCATGCCAGCAGTGTTTGATTTTATGTCCTGTTAATTAATTATGTGAGATCAGTTAAATCAGGCATGTCATTTTGGCTTTTGTAAAGTTTCCTAATAACAATTTTTTTTTTATTTTCTTTGGTGCTCTATAACTTTATCTATAATTGCTTAAGTCACTTTACTTTATTTTTCTTCCTTCATTTATCTGGATGCATTAACTAAATGTAAGGAAAATAAAAGTTTAGTTGGTATGTTGTTGTTTTAAACGTTTATGTAAGACTTTTATACATTTTATTGAGCTGCTAATTAAACTCTTATTTTTAAGAAAATCTATTCATTTTTAATTAAATTAAACCACGGGAATATTAAATTTAATTAATTAATTAATTTTCAAAAAATATCGTGCTGCTTTTTAATCCCGAATTAACTATTAAATCACAGTTACAATGGCCATTTCGCTACCGCGTACTTAGCTATTTAGAAAACTTCTCACAAACATTTTAAATAAACTAAATATTTTTGTCCAAACTATAAAGCGATGACAAAAATCAAAGTTTAAGCTCTTTTATACATAAACACAAATATTAAAGGAACAACGTTAATAATTTGCCAGATCTTTGCATACTAAACGAATTCAAACGTTTTAACTCGCTTATAAATAGAAAACGCAATTGTCATCAGTATGGCAGATTTAATTAAAACATTTAGGAGAGCGGTTAAATGTGGATAGCACTACAGGATATTTTGTTTAATAATGTTGTTATTGGCGTTTTTTATTTTGCAATCAAAATACCTAAAATAATTTTTTGTAACATTAAAATAAAACCAACTTCAAATTTGGCTTGTTTGTGTGCCATACTTTCTTCCTTTTTTTTTTTTTTTGAAAGCACACCAAGCATTGTGATGGCCATTAGAGTTTAACGCTGATAATACAATAACTTTCTTTGAAGGCAATTATTTATTTTTTTTTATTAAAAATAATATATAGAAAATTTGAGCGCCTTGCAAATTTGGGAACGGATTTTTTTTTTTTTTTAACTTTTTATGACAAATTTTCTTACACTTCAAAGGAAATTTTTTTTAGAATCTTTTATTTCTCATGTAGAAAAATCACATTCTTAACACTTTTCTAGAGCTTCAATTAAGAAAATTTTTGATCGCTTACAAAATTTATAAAAATTTGATTTCAAGCCCAAAAATGCATTTTTAATAAAACAAAAACCTCCACACATTTCTTTCGAAAACTTTCAGTTTAAAGAACAAAAACTAAACTTTTTATAAAACAACTTTTTAATTGGAATATTTTCCAGTGAGTGTCAAAATATAAATCGGTTTTCATTAAATAAAAATTATAATTGTTTTTCAATTTCAAATCAATAGAAAAATTTCTGAGACTAAATATTAGAGTGAGCATCTTCTCAATTTATCATAATGGTAATATCATCAGACTGTACTTAAAACTTGGCAAAAATTGCCGAGACCCTGAGAAAGGGGTTTATGCGGCAAAAATTTAGAGCTTGTCCGAAAATAATAGGAAAACTGAAGAAATTAGTTTTACCTTATTTTATAATATTTTACCTATTTTTTTTACTTATTTTTTTTTCAATTTTACTCTCCAGTTGTTTTGCGTAAACAATTTAATGTGTTTAAGAAAAGAGAAGTTAAAAAAAATATAATATAAAAAGCAAATATAACAATAATATGCTGTTGAAAATAAGATTTTAACACTTTTCATAAAAATATTTTTACATATACAATTGAATGAAGGCAGAGGAAGAATAATGGGTACGAGAAAGTTTAAGAATGTTTATTTTGTGTAGTTTTTATGAATGTATTTGTTTGTGTTAAAGTGTGCTTGTTTTTATTTGAGTAAACTGGAAAAATATGAACAGTATTACAGAATATGAATAAATAAAACTAAAACAAAAAAGCATGCCCTTAAGCATCATTTTCACACTTTCAAAAAAAAATTATGTTTTTATATCAACATCTTTTTTAATGCGACCATTATTGTCACAAGGGAAGGAGTGCTCACAGAGGACTTTTAATGCCGAACTTATTTGAGGGTATTAAATTTTTAAGAAATCTTAACAAAGTATGCCACACTTTAAGTACCTTTTAGTTTTGATTACCAGGGTTGATAGTCAGGAAAATATTTTAAATAAAGAAGAAAAACATTTAAAGCTTGATGTCACTGAACTTTTTGATTTGAGTTTTACTTTTAAATCGGGAATGTATAAATCTTAAACACAACGGTGAAACACAGTATATAAAAAGCCTGAAACCTACAAGAATTTTAAATTTTATTTTCGATTAAAATATTTCTAATTTATATCGATATTTCTTCTTTTTAATTACAATTTAAAAAGTAATATTCATACTTTAAAATTAAAATTGTTAAATAATCTTGAGGCTACCAATAGTTGAAGCCGTCCAACTAATTTAAATAAAAGATCTGTACAAGTTTTTTCATCTTCGAGCCTGTCGCCTTCTTCTTTGTTGAAACTTAATCTACGTTTTTGCTAAGGATGTCAGATATGACGATTTCATGCCAAGATTAGTGATTTTCAAATAAATTCTCTCTCAAATAAAATTCTCTCAAAAATTAAGTTACAAATTTCGGTGGCCAATTAACACAGAGTCTGCAGTAGAACAACAAAACTATCAAAAATTATAAACAAACTTAATAATATATTTTCCACCTAAAAATGTATAAAATAAAACATAAACTACCGAAATAAGATCTTGTCACTTCTCATCTTTTAAAATTTAACAATTTGCCTTAAGTTATCAAATTTATATTTCTTTTTTACTTATTTAGTATTAACTTGAATATTCATAAACAACAAAGTACAAGAAAAAAATACTACTTGACATCGTAACTGTAAAAATTTGAATAAAGAAAGCAAACGGTTGGACATAAATGAAGTGACTTAAATTCTTTTGTTTAGTCTTTTGTTAAGTTTTTGTTAAGAATTTGAGTGACAACAAAAGAGCACAATAACTGCGAAGCTAATAAATGTTTCAAGATCAGTAAAAGAAACAAACTACGAAGTGTTAATTTCAAAGGGTTAGACATAATGAACTACGAGATTTTTATACAGCAGCAGTAGTAACAAAAAAGGAAAACAATTTATTTTCTGATTAAAAAAAAAAAGTCTTTTTAATGATGGTGAGAAACATTGTTCACTTGTATTTGAAAACAATTTGTTTTAAATTACAAAATATTTTTTACTGACAAATTTTAGTTTAAGAAGTGTTTCAAAATCGAAAATCTACGGAATTTTTAGAAATTTGCCAATTCCAGGCTATAATTTACCGGTATGGGAATGAAGATAATGTTTTAAAATTACATGACACCTAGTCCTTAACCTCAGCTTTAAAAACATTTAATGTATTTTTTTTACTCTTTCTGAGGTAACCAAAAGTATAAAAATGAGAATTAAGAAATAAAAAATAAAAATAAAAGGAATTTCTTATGCATCTTTTTAAATTTATAACAAAATTTCAAAGATATTCAAATAGTTAATCACTTCTAGGGCTATCAAAAAGTAACAAACAGTAAAAAAATATAAACAGTAAATTTTCTCAGTGTAGGAGTGGAATTACCAAAAAATAAATAAAAAAACTTTTTTTACCACAAAAAGTGGAAAAAGGGTACATCTAAGTTTGTCATTCCGTGTGTAATTTCTACAATTATACATTTCCGAATAAAGTAAATATATCCTGACTTCTTTTGCATACTGAAGTCGATTAAGCGATGTCCGTTTGTCCGTCCGTGTAAGTGTGCAAACTTGATTTGCCGAAGCAAAATTGATTTCCCAAAAAAATAAGTATGTCAATCGATAAAATATAGTGTTGAAAGAGGTGCTATTGGAAAAAGAAATGATCGGTCCATGTCCTTCGAGGCAGCAGGCAAAACACAACGCCTACTTTTAATTTTTTATGTCATTTCAAGCAATAAAGTATTTCCTACCAAAAAATAGATAATAGAGCATTAAAACATGAAAAATCATCAAGTGAAAAAATTGGCGTTCGCCCATATTTTGCGAGTTATGGGGATCTGAAATTTTGAAATTTTTGAAAATATCAATATGGGTACGTTTTTAAAGCATTTGAAGAGATCTTCAAGGAAATACTAAAATTTTTTTAACAATGCTTAACCCATTAAGAGCCGGTGTCATTTTTATGTAAAATTTTTATCCCAAAATTTTTTTTTATTTTTTAATTGTCTGTTACCCCAAAATTAGCTTTTTTGATTGGAGTTACTAACACTAAACTAGATTTACATGGATGCTGAAGCGTATATAAAACTCTGCATAGCCGAATATAGCACCCTGACTTGTTTAATTTTTAGTTATATGTTGCTAAGTATATTTTATTATTATTTATTTATCGAATTTTATTTTAATTTTCATAGATTCAATATTTATTTTATCACAAAATTGCGTTTGTTTTAAATATTTAATTGATTTAATTAACTATTTAATAGATTTAATTAATTATTTAATTGGACTTTTTCAGTTAAATATTTAATTAAGATAATTAAAGATTAATTTAAATTTCATTTTTAAAACAAACTTACAGAAATGTAAAAACTTTCTGTAATTCGTCAAATATAAAATATTGTAAAAAATATCGTTAATAAAAATTCAGGTCACACCATCGTGTTGCATGAATTGACACTTATTTCTTTTAAAAGCTTTAAATTATTTTTAAACTATGCTGCACTTTTATAACATGACGTATTCTTACATATACTTCTTAACAATACGTGATGGACACATGTCTTTCACGTACCTTAACTGGCAATTATCAATAAAAAACAACGTGCACAGCTTTTGCTGCCGAACAGAACAAAAAAAAAATGAAATGAAGTGAAAAAAAAAATGGAAAATAAAATAGGGAATATAAAAAACCACAGTAAAAATCAAAAAGTAAAATGATACTCAGGCGAATTTTTCCGCTCGATATTTAATGAGACCACATGTTCCCTGTAGACTGACAAATACTCGTATTTTTGTGAATGATATTAAATGAGTTTTAAACACATACATTCAAAAAGCCATTGCAAGAAATAAATGCAACAATAAACAGTTATTTAAGACAACATAGAATAACTGAAATAATAAAAATAAAAGAACAAAAAAGATATATTTTGTAACATATGTCCATGGATCCTTTGCCAAACTTATCACATTTAATATCAGGATTTTGTGCTTTTTTATTGTTTAGCATATTTTAAATTATACGCAAATAAGTCAAAAAATATGATTTGAAGTTTTGTTTTGTTTTCTTTTGAATGTCGATGTATTTACTGTTTGTGCTGCTTCTATTTTGAAGAAGGATACAATATATTCATGATGTGAAAAATATATTTTTTTTTATTACTTTTACCGTTGAGAGATTCCTTATTTCTCCATATAAATTCAAAAGTTTTTAGAAGTTTTGAATAAAGCATCTTTATTTTTATGTTTATTTTATTGAAGGCAATAAATTTAATATTCTTAATTTAAACATGTCCTCAAGGAATGTTCTCTCTCTTTTGTAGAGCATATTCCTAAGGCGTTTTAAAATTATTTGACTTCGGAGAGTTTATGAAAAATTTTGTTAAATTGGAAAGAAAAAAAAGTTTGAAGAACTGAACAAAAGGAGTTATTTTAATATACTTCCATCGTTTATAAATTTTAATAGTTTAAAAAAAAATAAAACTGGGTTATTAAAAGATTTAAATTTCAAAAATATATTTTATAGACCTTTTTTCCTGTTGTTTAAAACACAAAACTGCGCAACAGCATAGATATTCTTAAAATGTTTTTTTTTCACAATTTTGTAGTAGATTAATGATTCTACGCAACTATTCTTAGTTTATCACAAAAATTAGGAAGTCGGAACCAAGAATCGACAATCCGCATTTTAATCATTTGCCTTCAAAGTTGATCGTCTCCCTTGACTTGAAATAACTCAATGAAAAGAAATCCAGTTGCCTTAAATCACTATATAATTGCCAGAACAATTAAGTTCATGACGGGAAAAATCTCATGCAGTAATTCAATTGTTTTTAGATCGTGTCTTATTGAAACTATACATACACTTTAATATAATGTAAGTAATGCAGATGGGGACTTCTGTTTGTATTGGTTAATACTCAATTATCTGCCAGTACACTTTTTATACCTTACACTGCTTCATTTAGTTATTAATTTTCTATTTTAAAATACTATTTATAACTGTCCTAGATGTTATTTAATCTTAAGAAAAATGGCAAAAAAAAAACAAAGCCCTAAAAGTCATAAGATATTAATTTTCATCTTTCTTATTTTAACAATGCCATTTTCGCTAGCGCTGAAATGCCCCTAAGACTCGCCAGCTAAAAGAAAAACATTTGTTTTAATTAGATCATATTTTTTAATCACCCTTATTCTGCGTTTCGATTACGTTCCCGCATTCAGTTACGCTCGAATCGAAAATAGGTATTCTACAAAAAAACCTAATCGAAAGAAAAAGAAGAAGAGAAGAGTATGTTCAAAACAGCTGCTTTGTTATGAAACGTATGAAATAGAAATAGAAACATAAAAAATAAAAAATTTTGTAAACATTGTATTTGTTAAACTATAAATACAATTTTATCAATAAACAGTGATAAATACATGTATTAGAACTAAATATTGTGGAAGCTATAATTAAATAAACTCATCAGTTAAGTGCGAAAAAAAAGAAAATAGGCAACAGACTAAAAGCAAACGGTATTTGTGGCCAAACTATTCCAGCGTGAGGAATCCTGAAGCGCCGGAGCGAAAGTTTTGTTTTCTACACATCATTTAAATTATTATTATTAAAATGTCATACTTTCTTTCCAGTCTTTTTTTTGTAGCCCTATTGCGTTAAGTGCATTTGGAACTTCTTCTTCTTATAATATCCAGACGCAATACATTTCAGCCTTCGTTGCCATTATATTAACCTGCAATAAATTAAATAAAGCTTTAAAATTACAAAAAAAAAATATTACAAAATAAAGTTATAGCATTTTATACTCACATTTTATTAAATTTTACACTTTTTTAACTACAAAAACAAAAATCGAAAAACTTTCCGCTAGTAAGTAAACAACTTGAAAAAACGTAGCTACGATCGTAACGCAGAATACACACAATCGAAAAAGAAATCGAATTTATACGGGGAACGGAACGCAGAATACCAAAGTTGACAAACTGAGTAATTTTCGATCCGAATCGAAACGCAGAGTAAGGGTCAATGTTTTTTCTTTCGTTGTTATTCTTAAACGTTACAAGAACGACAAAATTGAATGTGTAATTGTAGTAAAAGTTAAATGAAATTTTCTACTGAAGGAAAAATTGATGTAAGAAAGTTAAAATAAAAAACAAAAAATAGAACATAAAAGTCAATGGGGAAAAGTCAACGCTTGTAACTGATACACTTTAACAAGAAGATTACCCGCCTACTTATCTAAACGGAACTATTAAATTACGCAAATATCAAAGTAGGTCTAAATATTTATAGACAATTAAATTGAAGAAATCATTTGCAGCTGAAGGTAAAACCGCTTGATATAAAAATAAGAACATATGGACATATAGCATTCAGTTATGGGGAACTGCGTCATACTCTTATAATGACATTATTCAGAAATATCGGCCTAAAACCTGAAGACTCATAACAATAGCAGCATTATTTGTAAGAAATAATAATATTCATAGTGATCTTGACATTCCTAAAGTAAAGGAAGAAATTAAAAAACTAAGCTGCATGGTACCGTGAAATTACTCCCAAATGAAATAACTTCCAATGAAATAAGTCCCAACAAAATTAAATAACTCCCAATACAAATTATATTACCCACAATTATCAAAATAAATGAAATAACTTCCAACAGAATCCAGTTTGTAGTTATTTCAATGAAAAATTATGAAAAAACCTTCAAAAAATTAGAAGCTATTTCATTACGAAATAACTCCCAGTTTGTATGGGACTTTTAAATTTTTTTTGGGAGTTATATCATTTGGGAGTTATTTCACAGTACCTGCAATAAAATGAACAGACTTAATAACGATAAAAATATCTTTGCCACAACTCTTTTTGAGGATACTAATAAAGCGAGACGGCTACAAAGACGGAATATATTAGATCTTCCTTTTCTACCTTAAACAAAATGAAGAAATATAGTTTTTGTAAATTTATTTTATTTTTGTAAATTTATTTAAATCTATGTAATAGAACGACATAATTAGCTAGAGCTGTAAATTAATATATTGTTACGAAAAGTAAGATCTGGCAACCCCTGTTATTGTTAACAGTATGAGAGTGGTGAATAAAGTTACTTTCACTAATGCTATAAACACAATCAAAGGCTACCGACCATCGACTACCGACTACAAAAGTAGCTGGCTACAAAAATAGCCAAGTTGCCAGCTACTTAATTTTTTTAACGACCATCGACCACTAACTACAAAAAAAAAACATCTGTTTTGACATATATGTATGTATTTAAGTTAACCAAAAACAAAACAAACTTGATTTTTTTAAGTGAATTTGTGTAAAAAAAAAATTTTAATGTCTCAAGAAAATTTAATTAACTTTATAAATACTATTGCTAAAATAGTGGAAACAAAGACTTCAGTGTATGAAGTGTCCACGTCCATATTTGCATGTAAATTGAACTAAACATTTACATTAAACAATTTAATAAATGTATATAAACAGTAAAAATTACTTTTATATACTTATCAATTTGAATAAAAAACCCAAAAAATAAATATAAATGAAACAAATTAGAAATTTATGAAAAAAGAACTAAATTTTACAAACAAAAAGTAAATGAAAAATGTATTTTTTTTTTTTTTTTTTTTTTTTTTGAAATCTTAATTTAATAATGGCAAGGGTATATAACTACAGCGCCAGGGTATCCCACAAGTATTTTGATATTACTAGTCTCTCCAGGAACTGCACATCAACCTATACCTTCGTATAGGAAGTGGAAAATCCTGTTGAATAAAAACTGTGCGCGTTGGGACTTCAATTATAACTTCACTTTTTTTAAAAAAATCTTCTCGCGCGCAGATGTTCCCCCTTCGAGATAAAGTAATAAACTGATGAAAAATGTAAACAAATTAACAGATGATTATTATTTTTCAATGGTGCCACTATAAAAGTTTTTCGCGTTTTTAATAGCGATATTTAATGTATTGCGTTTTTAAAAACACCATTTCATGCATTTATTGTATTGGCACCACTAATCTGTTTTTTGTAGCCAAGAAAAATAGAAATTAGCCTAAGTTGGCTACGGGCTACAAAAGTAGCCGTGTAGTCGGTAGTCGTGTAGCTGCTAAATATTTATTCTCATAAGCACGCATGTATTCTATTTGTGACATCTTGTAGTCGATGGTCGGTGGACATGATTATGTTTATAGCATAATGCTGCTATAAAATTACTGCTATTTCAATTTTATCTTGAGAATTATGTTGCATGACTGACTTTGAGACTGAGAAGGATTTTTTTTTGTTTTCCTCTTTTTCCGTCAACCACCATCAATTCTAGTTATTGGAATTGCAATATTTCTTAATTGATGCAATTCTTGTTGTTTATAGTTTTGCTGCAATCATTCTCTGTAATTGTATTTTTTATACATGTGTGCATACATATGTACGCTATAAGATTGAAATGAAATGTAAAAAAAAAAGAAAATAAAATAAAATAAAATGCGAAAAAACGAAAGCAAGACAAACTAATGTGACATTCAACTCAATTGTACAACAAACATGAACAGCATAAAAAACAACAGAAGAAAGTTAATAAAGACAAATTTAAGCTTTAAGTAAATTACATATTGTAGCAGAATTTAGTTATGGACACGTACCAGTAACATGCAATACAACACACGAGTGCAGTATGAACTCTATACATTTGGTGGGATGGATAGAGACAATGGCAACTCATTTATAGTTGGCTACCGAACTAAAAGTAAACTATCTGTCACTGAGATGTGTTGCCCCCACACCAATAATATCAATATCATTTTATACATCGGTAGCATATTTATCCTGGTTTATTGAGACAGCCACCAAAAACCACCAGCATTATTGTCAGCTCTACTTTCTAGTTGCGTAAGATGTGCTCTGTAATTGTAAGGGTTAAAGGTTTTGTTGCTTAAATACAAGTGAGTGTAGCTTCTACTACACATCTCTTGTATTGTTAAATTTTTCTTTTCTTTAATGGCACCTTGTATCAGTCAGTTAAATAAAATGACATGATCTACTTCATTCCTGTTTATTTTTTTTCCAACTTGCAGTGGCGTTCTTGTAAAATTTTGAAAATCCCATAAAAGTCTTACAATAGAAACAAATATCTTGTTAAGCAGGCAGCATACAAAATTTTGTAAATTATTCACTAACCCACATGTAAACTTAAAAGTCCTTTTCATTTAACTATTTTCTATTCCCAGCTGTTGGCCAACTGTAAATTGATTTTTTTCTACTTCTACGCTCATGGTTTTTTTCAATTATTTATCTTTAAACTACTGTGCTTCAATTATATTGGCGCTATTTGAGTGAGTTAGACAAGCAACATAATGATTATGTTTCAATTAAATAGTGGTTAAAGATAATTTAAATTTAGATTGTAATTGAATTGAAACCACTTAAAGGAGTTTTCAATACTATCAAACACTTTAACAGCAACAAATTTAAATACTATTGGCAAAATACATGGACTCAATTTATATGTATGTTGAAAATGTTTGTAAACCCTAAAATAGACCGTTCCCTAATGATAGCAACATTCACAAAGTATAAAATGATGTAATTGATATTTACCCCAAGTCGTTTTAAAAATGAGTTATTTCACAAAAACGGATAATTGTTAAATAGAGTTTGTTCTGCAAATAGCGCGATAAACTGAATTAGAAAAAATTAAGCTCGAAATAAAATTTAAAACGTAAAAATATATCAGGCGAATTAACATAAGGTGGCAGCTAGAACAACACAACAATAAAAAAAAACAACAGGCATTTAAGTGTATGGTAAACATCAAAAAACAAAACAATTATTTCATTTTTTCCTTACATCTCTTAATAACGTTTTTAATAAGCATTTTTGATTAATTGACTTAAAACCTATTACAATTCTATTTTATAGAATAATAAATAAAAACGAACTTTTCTTATGCAAAATTATACTTTTTTGACGGCTGCTCTACTCATAACAAAGTAAACCAAAAAATAGTAAGCTGCCACAACGATGCCACCTGGTAAAATTAATTCGCTTTCAAAATATATAAAAAATATAAAAATTTTTTAAATAAACTATAACTTAAAGCAAGGTAAAAGTAGTTAATAATTAGTAAGAGTGCTATATTTGGGTAAGCCAAATGTTTTATACCCTTTGCTATGTCTGTTTATCTAGTTTAGTGAAGCAACTCAAAAAAAAAAATATCGGGGCGATAGAGAATTAAAACTTAATAAAAATTAAACTACTTAATATTTGGAATTTAAATAATGACTCCTATTAAAGTACATGAATGTATCACATTAGTCGCATTAAAATATTTCGTTATATTTGTCGACTTTTTGTTATTTTTGCAATAACGTTTAAGTGATTCACTAACTTCCGCTTAACAATAATAGACACAAGTTACAATTTTGTAACATTGCCGTTAACAATTAAAGGAAAAACACAAAAGAGAAGAGTAAAAACGTGTGAATTTAAGCGAGCTACACCCATGTGTTTATGTCTAATAGACTTTTCACACCGATTAACATTTCGGCGATATGCATGGAAGATGTAGAAAATGTGAAACATTTGTTTACATTGACAATTTTTAACATCTAACATCAACTCAGTTGTAAAAAACATATAATTAAATGACTCGCAAAATATATTAGTTTATTTACAGACATATATTCAAATTTAAAACAAAAACTTACGCGTGCCGCTCATTTTAGTTTAAAAATGTTTATTAATATTTTCAACTGCATTTTATCGGTGATGCCACCAGAATATTTTTCTAGTGATGACACTAAAATAATCGAAAGATGTAAGTGTATTTCTTATACCATGTTTCCACGGCTACTTGAAACACTTGTTTCGCTCTCTTAAACAAGATTGCGAATAATGCTGTTTATACGACACATTCCTGTTTCGATTTGACGGCACTGTTTAGAATCATACATGCATACATATTTATTTATGTAAATAATAACAAATTGCGCGCGTATACGATTGTTTTTAGCTTAAAATGAAAAAAAGGTATGTAAGAATACTAAAGGTTATTATAATACTTTTCATTTTAAGAGATCAGAAAACGTGCAAGTAAATGGGAGCAGATTGGCACAATAAAAATTTATACTTTTGTTTGTTTATATTTTTGTTTTTGACAACTAGTGTGGATGAACGGTCGATAAATATTAGAGATGATAGTAGTTTTTTTGTGTTTCGTGAGGTATTTAAAAATAAAACAAGATAAATTGAGTTGTTTTGCTCTCAATATTTTGTATGGCGAAACATGTTATTTGGCGGTAGTTTGGTCTCTAAAACATGAATAGAGAGCAAAACAAGTGTTTTAAGTAGTCGTGGAAACATGGTATTATGGAAAGATGTTAATATTTTCGCAAATTGATAGTAGATGTTGGATGTTGATCAGTGTAAAAGGGCTATTAGATGTCAATTAAAAAATTTTAAATTAAAAATATTTTATATTAAAAAATAAATGGTGGCCCTATTTTGGTAAAGAAAATTTACATGTGTTTTTATACCCTCCACCACAAGAAATATAACTAAGTTTGTCATTCCGTTTATAGTTTCTTCAATATCCATTGCCGACGCAATAAAATATACATATTCTGAGTTCTTATGCATAGCGAAGTCGATTGAGCGATGTCCGTCTGTCCGTCCGTGTTATTGTTTAAATCAAGCTTGCTAAGGCACAAAAAAAATATGTCAATCGATTATATATAGTGTCGAAAGAGGTGCTATTGGAAATCAGTAGACCAATTACCATGTCCTTCGAGTCAGCAGGCAAAACATCACGCCTACCTCTAATTTCTTCATGTCATTTGGAACAATAAAGTAACTCCAATCAAAAAAAGAAATATATGAGGCGATAGAGAATTAAAATGCAAGAAAAAAATATCGAATGGCGCTCGTCCAAATATTCCGAGTAATAGGCCTCTGAAATTTAAAAATTTTTCAAAATATCAATATGGGTGTTAATTTAAAGCTTTTGAAGAGATCTTTAAGGAAATACTAAAATTTTTTAAAAATGCTTAACCCATTAAAAGCCAATGACATTTTTATATGAAATTATATAGAGAACTTTATTTTTTTTTTCTTTTTTTTTAATTCCCTATCACCTTAATATTTGCTTTTTTGATTGGAGTTATTTCGATATAGCCGAATATAGCTTTTTTACTAGACACAGGCTGATATTTTTTTCTTCTAATAGTTGTTTGTTGTGTTTGTTGGAAAAGAACCTTTGAAATATCGTTGCAAATTTTAATATAGTTGTCATTTTAACTCTTTTTTTTCATACAGCTGCCGACTAAAAAATTCTACACAAAACTCTACGAAAAAAAAAATATAAATTTAATTTATTCTAATCATCTCATCAAGTTTATTAATTTTATATAATTTTCTTAAAAAATAATTATTACGCAAAAAAGCATTAAATTGGATTAATGTGCGAAGACTACGTGAATAGTAGTGAACTTACTTAGAATTTTTCCAATTTTTAACAAGAAATCCAATTTCTCACGTCTTACACTTAATTAATTAAATTAGAATTGCGTTATAAGATAAATGTTTTTATAATATTTTTTAAGAAATTAAACAGGAATAAAGTCAAAAAAGTATTTATGAGATTGTATTTCTCTTCAAATTGATAAGAATCAAATATTTTTAATTTTAGTTATTTTTGCTATTTACTATATTTAATCATTTCCAAGAAAAAAGAAACGATTCCACTGTCATTAAGTTATCTTTCAACAGCAATAGAATGAGTTTATAATAATAAAATTCAATGGAAATACATGTTTCAGCTTGTTAAAACAATTTTAGATTACGAGAACATTTTATTGGAAAAAATTGATGCGTAATGATAATTGAAAAGAAAAAAAAATGAAATAAATAGAAAACTTTTTCAATTGTGTATTAAAAGCAACAATATATACAATTGCATGTGACATAATGACTTATTAGATAACGTCTTCTTAATAAAAAGTAAAGGAATGACGGACATTGTGTTGAAATTTATTGAAGAAAAAAAATTGTGGTCAATCATAAAAAATACTCAGTTTTCTTACAAAGAAGAAGATTCTTAATGTTTGTGAAAGTGATAGAATTAAAATTGCTGTTTAAGGGAAACATAGGTTAGATGTATTAAAGATTTTGTGCTGTTGAAATTGAAGGCAATTTGTTAAGTGCAATTTAAAAAATAAGATAATAACGGCATATTAATAGCTAAGAATTAAGGCTTTTAGTTTAATGACCCAGGAAAGTTTGACTTACAAGGAAACTTACATGTCAAAAAAATACTGGTGGTCTTGATGGCGAATTCATTAATTTTCGCCGTAAGCGCTAAATGTTAAGCACCATATAAAAAAAATTAAATTATACATATTTTTTATATATGGAGTTTGAAATTTAGCTTCTACGGCGAATATAATGAATTCGCCGCCGTGACGTAAACCTAATTTGTTCACTCTATTATATTCATAGAATAAAAAGCTTGGCTTTTGTAAAGTATTTCTTTCTTTTTTGACCCTCAACCAAGATTGTGTTTTACTACTTAAAAAAGTTTTTTTTTATTTCTTTTAAATCATTAGTTTGAAATTTATTTTCATAAAAAAAACTCTAAGAAAAATAAAATCTAATTTAAATTTAATTGAATTTCTAAATCTCTTTTTATTTTCTAATTTATCATTGTTAAAATAAAAGTTATATTATTAGAACTTTTCACTTGATTTCATTTTATTTGATATCCACAGTCTAGTTGTGCTCGTGTTCGCACTTCCACAGAAAAAGTCTAAACCAATTTTCATATTCTGTACTTAATTTATTTGAATTTAAATGCTTTAACTTTTGACAGCCTAAAGTCATTAATTTAAATTCGAGTCAGTTGTAAAAATTACTGATTGTGGCAGTTATAGTTGTAACAGTAGCAAAAACACCAGCAGCAATAACAACAACAACAACAATAACACTAGCAACAATAGTAATAATGATAATCAAGACTAACAACTTGTATAGAATTGTTATGGTAGTAGTAGTGTTAGAATACAAAATAGTTTTTGCAAAAACAATTTTAAACACATAAAAACTTGAATACTTAGTCTTACATTCATCCAGTAACTTGGAATATGGATGGTCATTTATACCAATTGTTTAAACAATTTGGGTGGTCTAACCACACTGACACTTGGAATCTATTTAAGAGGGATAATTTAGCTGAACTACAGGAAAACATTGAGACAAACATAAAGAAATTTAAATAGTAGACCCCTACAAATGAATGACCATGCAACATCATTAACGTGTTTTAGAAGAAGAATAGTAAAACTAAATTAACACTGAAATTTACACAAATTATATGGCAGAACTTTATTTAAGGTTCATTTTATGATTTCGTTTTTATTGCTGTTTATTAAGTACTACAAATAAAGTGTTTTTTTTTGTAACTTAAGGTTTATTGTCTTTGCGGGTGGGCCTTTACATGGTTTTTTCCTTTAAATAATACATCATTATCGATATAGACAAATTTGTTAAAAATAAAAGTTACTGCTGGTTGGCAAATGGCAAACAAAATGATTTAAAGAAGGGAGTAGCAAAAAGCCATGGAAGAAAGATTAATGTTTTGCCAGAGGGATAACTTTTGGGTTCCCAAAACAGTCTATAGAAACAATCCTTTATTTTTAAAACTTTTCGTATATAAATTGAAATAAACTTATTTAAAACTCATTATAAACAACAATAAACAAAACGTCTTTGAACTCAATAGGTGATGGTACGATTTGGCATCAAGTGACCAGTGTAGACAGGAAAGTAAGAAAAATAAATCAAAATTGATTATTGGTTTTTGTTAACTTTTATATAGAAAATATTTTTGATGAGGGCTTGCTGCTAAGCTTAAGAAAGCAATGAACGAAATGGCTATGGGCGGTAACTCAAACCTCTGGCTCTTTCTTTCAAGAACTCGTCTTTAAATATAATTTGTTAAGAACAGAAATAACAATTTTTTTTTTATAATCAATGAATACAATAGAATTGAGAAAAAAGTTTCTGTTTTTTTTAATTTAATTTTAACATTAATTATTAGTCGAACTGCTTTAGCGAAGAATGCTGGAAAAAGAATTTATTTCTTTCTGAATAAATTTGTAAATTAAAACTCATGTGAACTTAGGCCCGATTAACCGATTAACGATTTTAACTGAAGTGCATAATAATCCAGAAAGTATAAATTGGCCGAGCTAAAAAAACGAGTGATAAGATTTTCAATCTGATCTTTGCCTAATCCACTTGTTATTCTGTCCAGGTTCTTAAAGGGTGTTTTAGCTTGGGTGGTTACCACGTTGACTACTAAGCTATTATTGATTCGATGGCTTGTGTTCGCAACCCAGCCACTGTAGATTTAAAAAAACTTGAATTATTCAAAATGTGCACTAATATATAAAAACATCAACAGCTCGCTTCTTCGACGGTACTACTCTACAGCAAATCGTCGGCGAAGTAAAAAATATATAAATGACTTGTTGTACTGGCTTAAAAAAGTAATGCACCTCTTTACACCAGAGGTGCTGAACATTGTTCTAAAAATAAACATAAAGTGCAATTACAGTGTTGTAAAAAGAAAATGAAGCATTATAACTAACACTTTTCCTCACCACCTATACTCTTTATCCTCTCCCTTTCCAAAGCTTGAATGTTACTTCTCTTTAAGAAAAAATTCCAGAGATAAAGTTGTAGAATATATTTCTTTTTTTTTTTTAATGGCACTAGATTTAATTATATATAATTAACAGATTTAAGACAAAAATATTAATTGATAATATTCTGAAGATTCGATACCAAAGGCAGAATTTTAATTTTATGTAAATGCCTCTGTTGCTCTTTATATTATGAAGGAAAAACGTTATTTTTTTAACCTACTTAAAGCAAGAATAAGTTATCAATTCATCTCTGTGTTTGTTATTTCAGAATTCCGTAATTTTTAATATTTTTATACACTTCACCACAAGCTGAGGCTACTGTAATCATGGTGGTAAACAAGTTGACAAATCTCGTTGGCCAGGGTTCAACCACTGCGGCAATAAAAAAACTTATTAACAAAAATATTTTTTTTTCTTCAGTGGTATAAATTTATATTCAGAGTTCTTATGAATAGTGAAATTAATATAGCGATGTCTGTCTGTCCTTCCGTGGTCATGTTGAAATCAACTTTTCCAAGGCACTTAATGAGCTAGAGAAATTTTTAATACGCCATTTATTAAAAAATTGTGAAAATTAAAATGATCTTTGCATGTCCATTGAGGCAGAGGACATAACGTCACAGCTGCCTATAATTTTTCCATATCTTTTTTTTTTCAAATTTCGTATATTTTCCTGCATGTGGTTGTTGTTTATGATAAAAAATTGGTGAGCGTTCATTTGATACGGCAACCGTTTCATTTACTAAGTTGAAACAACAACTAAAAAACTTTTGGAAAAAAAACTTGTTTTGAACAGAAAGGCTTGATGTTAGACAATAATTTCTTATGCCGATTTTTATTTAAACTATTTAAAGGCAAATCTGCACTATGGTACATGTGTTTACAGAAATATGGTGAAGGGTGTATGAAATTCGCCATAGCCGAATATGGCATATAAGTCCCAGTGTAAAAAAATTTAAAAATAAAGAGTGTCCTCATACAACACATATATATTTTACGCATCTTCAAAAGTTAGGAATTAAAGAGTGAACGAATTACGAATATGAATGAATATTGTGAACGGTTATAGACGGTTTTCAACCGACTTCAAAAAAAGAAAGAGGTTATGAAATTGTCTGAAATTTCCTTTTTTAGGTTTGTGCAAACAAAACTCAGCTATTTCTGAACCAATTTTGAAAATCTTTTCTTTGTTTAAAAGGTATTGCCTATAAAGAGTTTATATATTTAAAAATGAAAGGGTGTCTCCATACATGATTTTCTTTACACACATAATTATTTTATGAATCCTATGGAGCACTACTATAATATTTACAATATAGCTCAACTATTGCTCTCAATAGCACAAAGTAATACAAACATAAATCTAAAAATTAAAGGGTGCTTCTATAGGTGACCTAATTTGATCTATATGCGGTTATCTTTCAATCTGTTGTATACAAGCACTTGAAAACTAGTCAGAATGTCTACTACTTTGTCTGGTAAAATAAGAAGTAAAAATATTTAAAATTATAAATCAAAGAGTGTTACAATAGTTGATATAATTTGATGTATATGGTTATAGAAAGACGGTTGACATTTAACAAGAACCTGTATTGCTAAGTCCACCACAACAGCAAGTATAAAATTTGAATTTGGAAATTAAAGGGTGTGCCAATTTTTACGTTTGCCTGCTTTGAATTTGTGTTTTTGCAATAATTATTTGAAATTTTTTACTGCATGTGCATTAAAATATTCGCTATAAAAACCTTTTCCGTAGAGGATATCCCCGTAGAGGCGTACCTTGACTTATATGAGCTTATAATTTGAATCGTAATAAGTAAGTAATAAGTAAAAAACATGAAATATAAATTTAAAGGGTCCTCCTTACAGAACGTGAATCTGACTTATCTTAGCATACCTTTTAAAGCGCAGCAGTGGCTTTTGTTGTTGCCTTTTTGTTGCCGAAAATCGTCATGTAGACATAAGAAATGCTGTAAAGGACTTAGCGCCCAAAAAAGTAATACATTTGGTAGACGAGACCTAGTATTTAAAAAACTTAAACTTAAGCCTGAAAAAATTCTTTACTTGATCTGTTTGTTCTTTTAAAATATTTGCAATTTTATACTCTTTAAAAATTAACAAAAAGAACTTTTTTAATTCTCTTGAAAACCACTTAAAAAAACAAACAAATAAATTAAAATGAAATCTTACAGCAATTTTCTTTTATTTTGATTAAAAAAGGGATAAATTTTTTTTGAAGCATTAACGTTAATCGTGCTTGAATCCTTAAAAAAATTTATTTTCTAAAAAAAATTTATGAAGACAAATAACTTTCAAAATTTTGTCAAGAAATGTTCATTAACCGTATGATGGATATATTATAACCCTGATAAATACAAACAATAAATTTTTGCAAATCCTCTTAAGGTTGGCTAAATTAATGTCTTTTTGGTTTCCAATAACAAATTCCCTTTATATACAAAATGGTATTTTAAATGACCTTTGCAACGCTTGACCTCCTCAACTAATGTACAATTTTGGTTTCTCATTTTGCTTTAATGTTTCATTGTAAACCAAAAACATTCGACAGTGTGACAGTAATTCTTTAAGGCACTTCATATCACATCAAATCCATCTAAATATTTATACATATAAAAATGTTGACAGACGTTAACATGTACACATCGCCATTATTAAAGAGCAAAAAAGCAAACAAATAAAACAAACATAAATAAACAAAAAATAATAGAGAAATATAAAACTTATTTTAATTTTATACGGCAGCATTTTACACTAAAATTAACCAACGAAAAGTAAAATTTATTTATTCAATATTTAAAATTTTATTTTCTTTTAGCCCCTATTTCTGTAATATTTTTTGCGTGGTTGTTTGTTTGTTTTTTTTTTCTAAATTATTTTGTATATAAATTTTATCGTAAAAGTAATTATTTTATTTCACGCTCAATGAATTTTTCTAGGCCTTTTATTGCCAATGTGATAGAATAATTTAGTTTGTTTATGTTTTGTGTGCGTGTGTACGTTGCTTTTGGCCCCAGCCCTTGATAGTGTCAATGTGTTTGAATGACTGAATGACTGACTGACTTTACTCTGCTACATACTAAACATTTGTTATTTTTGGTGGTTTTATGGTCATTTTGTTTTGCTAAAATCACCCCTGTTTTAATTCGAAGGGTGCCTATTGTTGTATTCCATTTTGCTAAGGCCAGGGTGAAATATGACCTCTTGAAAAAGTTAAAGAAAAATGAAACAGTAGACTTTAATTCCATTAGAAATTACTTTATATATTGTGTTAAAAAGTAATTCAATTAAAGCACCACTTTCAATTTGAGGGGAGGCTTAAAGGACTTAATAATGTAGTGCTTGAGATTAAGGTCACGACTATTGGTTTGGGACAAAGTTTGTTAAATCTTTTTAATAAATCAATGTCTTATTTATGTCAATTTAGTGAGAATTTTCTCACACGAAAATATTACATCAGTTTGTTTTACATAGGGCAAGCTACTAGATTTAATAATAAACTTTTATTCATTACTTTTTGTAAAAAAAAAACTCATGCTCACCCTGTGTAACATAAGATGGCTATGAAATTTTTCACTTTAGTTACATAAACAACTTTTAGGTTGGGGAAAAAGCATAGCTTATGCTTCAAAAACAATCAATGTAATCAATAATAGAAAAAGAAAAACAAGACAAGGACATTGTTTTTAACACAAAAACTTCAAAAGTATTACTTTTATATCAGCTGTCAAAAAGTTTATAACAACTTAACTTAAGTAATCAGTACAATATGTGATGCCATACGAAAATTTCTTAAAAAACACGAAATAATAATACGGCAACGTGTCGCCGTACCACTTAAATCGCAGTAGCACTATATTTTTACTGATAGGTAAGGTTGCACAGGCTGTCGGTATGAGAAAACCGACTCATTTGGGTCCTAAATGATCTCAGTGTATTGCCTGGAAAGGGATGTGCAAGGGGTCAATTCAGCTCTCTATATTATCATCAAGATCCATCCGCAAACCACCCTGAAGACCGAATAAACGAGTTTATCCTGACAACATCACAGAACGATAGGTCTGCAAGACCATTCAATCTCGAACTGTCAAAAAGATCTGCTCCCAGAAAGAGCTGGACAATGGTAAAGCAAATACTCCACCGTTTCTTCTTCTTCCTAATCCTGGCAAACTTCTACAGGAGTCATAGTATGGAAGGTTCAGTCTTCTAGCATGGGTACCGATAACGTGATTCCCTGCCAGCACAGCCACCAGTACGCCCAACTCTCACCGGAGAAACCTCAGCAGATTTGCAGATCTCCTACTATCATACTGAGGCTATAATGTCCTCAAAGACGTGCAGGTGACCTCGTCAGACCATCTGGTCTGAGCGGCCCCAAAAAATTTCCCACTGAAATAAAGCCCTACAGGAGAATAGCGGTTTAACGGTTCCATATCTTGCGAGTTCGTCCGCAACTGTGTTACAGGTTATGCCTGAGTGTGCCGGCAACCAAAATGGTTGAAGTTGGGAATGTCTCGCCATCTCATCTAGAGATGTCCGGCATTCACGCACCATTCTGGATCTCGTCTAGACACCCAATGAGGAGTTTATTGCGGCCTTGCTGTCAATACAAGTCCGAATATCCCCTCTGTATATCCTTTTGTACATCATTCAAACAACCGCCGTTCAAATGACTGAGATCTTAGCCTGAATGACGCTACATTGGTCCCGTAGCCTAAACTTCATCCTGATATCAAATCTAGGTACAAAGACGCTTTCCCCGACCTCAGCGTCTATTTTTGACCCGCCTGTATAGTTGTCAAGCACATCTCTCCTATGATCCATGTGAATTATATTTGACGTGATAATGTGTAGTTTTACTATTATTTAACTTTCATTACCTCTAAACTTTTACTGATTACTAAAACAAACCAGTAGTTTTACTGAAATTTAATTTGCATTATTATAAAAAAACTTTTCATTTTAGATTTTGTTTAAAAATAAATGTTCATAAATGGACAAAATTTGAAAGTAAATCTTTTTTCGCCTTATTAAATTTGTAAAAAAAAAATACTCCCAAATTTTCACTGATTGCTGGATAAATTTCAGTAAACAGTAATGGCAGTGCAATACGAATTTTAATAATCAGTAAAAATTAACTGGTTATGAAAATTAAAAATAAAAATTTACTTATGAATACATTTTCTCAGTAATTAAAAAAAAATTAATTATAATGCAAACCAATTTTCATCGCCAGTAAAAATGTACTGACTACTGAAATTTGAAGTGTAGATAAAATATATTGCAGTATACCCAGGCATGAAAAAAGGAAAGACAATAGCAAAAAGTAATATAAATTAAAAGACTTTTTAAACTAAGTACAAAAACCTTAAGGCCTTTCTAACGCCCACCCTGTAAAACAAAGTTATTTTCATAATACTTCACAACAAAATGTCATTATCATTTGGGAATTTAATTATTTGCTACAAATTCTACTTTTCCATTAACACTTGCACATGATGTCCATTTCCTTACACAAACACATTTAACTATTTGCCATCAACAGCAAACTTGGCAACATTTTAAAATTAAAATTGCATTATCTTCACTTCAATAACTGTATTATAAAGCAATTTTTATTTACGCTATCTTGGTTTTATTTAAAATGTTGTGTTCTGACATGATTTTGTTTTTTGTTTTTTTTTGTTTTGTAGTTGCAGTTGATTTTCAACAATAATTGTGAACTGTGAAATTGTCGTTATCGTTTTTAATGGTCGATTGTCAATTTTATACATAAATAAAACACACACACAAGAAGCACAATGCAAATGTTTATATTTTATTAAAATGTTGTGTTCAAAGTATTTTTTTTTTTTTTAATTTCCGAGGACATTGTTAGGGTGAGTATAAAATATAATAAAATAGGGTGAAGTATTAAAAGGTGTTATGTTGGAACTGGAAATTACTATAATAAATTAAATGGTTTATATTTTTTTAAAGAATATCGATGCGTTAGAAAGGATTTTGAAGGATTCAGCTTGTACTTCGAACATAAGAATCAAAACCTGTGTTGAATATATAAACAAAGGTAATGCACTATTGATTCAGTTATAAAAGTAATTATTAATATAATTAATCAATTAGATATTTAATTAAAAAATAAAATAGTTTTTCAATATAATTAAATATTAATCTGAAAGCAAGAAAACCCTTAACAGGGTTAAAACAATCTCTTTCTATTTAGTCATTCAAGATGGAATTAAGTATATTTAACCAACTGATTATATTGTTACGAATATAAGATCTGGCATCCCCTGCAGCTGTTGTCCGTATGTGCGTGGGGCAAAACAGTGGTGAATAAGTTACTTCCACTAATAATGTGTGAATAGAATAATACAATAATAAGCTAACTCAATTACTGCGTTTGTAAAGGTGCGTGTTGTAAAACATAAAATGCTGAGTTTCAAGGGAAGTAAATAACAGGTGGCCTTGAGAGACTAGGCGACTATTTTTTGCGCTTGTGATTTTTCCTTCCTCGAATGTCAAAAGTTATAATCTCCTATTATACTTTTTTGTTTGTGACGACGATTTGTATAAAAACAACATGTATATATTTCTGTAGCAGTGTTGTATTTAACCCTTTCGGGACTACTGGGATAATACGTCCCAGCAATTTTCAAACTGTCTTTTTTCTTTATTTTCAATGCGATCGCCAGGGAGGTAGAACTCCCAAACGTCCAAAAACGGATAGCATCAATATTGGAGACCACTTGCCAGTAGAGCAAGAGAAGCGTTGTCGCTGTGTCCGCTGTTCTTCACTTGGCATAGAAAAGCGTAGAAAGATGATATGCTCAGGTTGTAACAACGCCTTATGTTACAAGTGTTTTGGACCATTCCACAAATAAATACCTAATTGCATTCCTAAAATGTTAAAAATAAATGTAAACTTTTATCTAAATCTAATAATATATATATTTTAGTTATCTTTTTAATTTCGAATCGCTCTTCGAGAACACTGATTGGGATTTTATGCCCCATGAAAATACTTGTTGGGATTATATGTCCCAGGATAACAGGACGAATTTAAAATTTTTAAGTATGGAGAACATAATACTTTTATCATACCTTTTAGAATATGAAAAAAATTTTACCATACATAATTTGGTTTGCAAAATAAAACTCCGTCCCGAAAGGGTTAATATCGCGGTGAGTATACTTGTAGCATGGATGGCTGCGTTTGTAATAAAACAAGTTTAAATAATACGAGACCGTAAGATCAAGAAGTATAGCCAGATGAAAAAAGGAAAAGAAAATTTGTAATGTACCAAATACTTGCAATTAAAAGAATCCATACGCTTGCCAAAGGTAATAGTGTGTATATTTCTAACTATAATGAATAGTCAAATGAACTGAATTCTTTAGACATTGACGTGCTTTAAACATTCGAGTTTTGCAAATGGAATAAAAAACTTTTTCAAATAATGCAATTTATTTGTTGGTTTGGAATAGCTGGTATCTATACGTATTTCGCCGGTTGCTTAAGCCAGCTCGTCAGGAAACTTTTATCCAAATTTTTAGAAAAGCCAAAAACATTTGCTTTAAGTATAAAAACTTCAAAAACAACATGAGAGTTATTTTAGAAGCCAATACAGAAATGTTAAGGCTTTAACAAAAATTACCAACAAACACACTACGTTTTTATTTTTGCTTACATTTCCCTCTGCGTTAGGTTGGTTACATGCCGACTCTTAATGCAGACGTAAGGCGTATTAAAAATAAAAACAACATAGTTTTTTTTTTTTTTTAAATTTCTCAAGAGAACGAAAAAAACATAACAGTGTTGCCAACAGGCTATTCCAAACCAACAAATAAATTGCATTTTTATTAATATATGTTATGGGATATTAGCATAATATAATAAATAATATTATAAGAATTCCCAAAATAATTTTGCAAATGGAATAAAAAACTGTTTTAAGCTCTAAATGACAATCATGATTTCAATATTAACAAAAATTTAAAGTTTAATTTTTATTTAATTAGGATTTGAACTGTGAATATTATAAATGAATCGAAATTATTTTGGCTTTAGTTCATTTAGTTAAATTTCTAAAAATCTTTTTAACAAAAAGAAACAAATTTTACAAATATATGCGGACGTTTTCCAAAGAAAACAAGAAAAATTAGACGCTAGCGAAATGTAATGTTGCACTTTCTGCTTGTATTTTTTTTTTCGTATTTTTTAATTCTCTGTCATCCCAATATTTGCTTTTTTGATTGGATTTACTTCTCTAAACTAGATTTACATGCATAGTGAAGGGTATATAAGATTCGGCATAGCCAAATATAGCATTATTACTTGTTTATATAAATTTTGACAGCATTTCACTTGAAATGTTGAACAGGGTAACAGGGTTTAGTGTGAAAAAATATGAACGGCTTTTATTTCTCATGAAATATTTTATAAGAGTTGAAAATAAGTATTTTATGTTTATTCATTTGGCTCTAAAATTTTGTGCAAATTTTACTATTTTAATTATTTACTTATTTGTTAATTTTATAATTTCTCGTATTTTTTTGCGAACACTAACACTGAAAAAATAAAAAACATTTGCCCTATTCACAAGCCCCCTAGTACGTGCTAAGTGCTAACAAAATACAACGGTGCTAGCAGTGTTGTTGGTAATTTTCATGCAAACCTGCGATACAACACTTACTACTTTTTTTCATATGTTTTTCAAACGTTGTATTTGTTTAAATGTTTTATGTTTAAATGAATTATTATTTTTGTGTTCATGTGTGAATTATATTAAATTAAATTGAATTAAAAGATATTTTTATTAGTTTTATTTATTTCTGTTGTATATAGTAGGAGTGGGTATATTGGAAACATATGTTAAGGTGTGTTCCCTGTCAATATAAAAACTGTTCTTTAAGATTTAATACTGCTTTAATGATTCGATTTCTAATATTTTGTATAGTACCGCCATCACCTATACCAAAAAAAAGATGCTACCTTACGAACACAAGCACCATTTCCTGAAGATCTCAAGCAGTAAAGTACAATTTTAAGCTGCAAGTTAATGCGTAGTTGGAGCCTTTCGCCAATTGTGTGAAAAACATCGTCATTTTTTATAAAGTTGAATATATAGGCAAATTTCTCTGGCCGTAGTCGTTTCATATGAAGAAATCTGTTTTCATCAAAATATCTTAAAACTCGATTATGCCATAATGATGATTTTGGTAGCCCTAAATGTATACTTCTGCGACTGAAGAGCAGGTACATTAAATTCATCCTAAAAATGTCTTGAATTTCATCCTCATCTTCTTCATCACCTGTATTAATTTTTTTCATTTAAAATATGTAAACAAAATAAGGAAAACGGTTATAACTTACTTGAGTCAACCATTAATATATCGAAACTATATTTTTCACACAAAAAATTTATTAATTTACTTTTTTTGTTTTCTCCCCCATTTGGCTTATAAATAACAAATGATGAATAGCACTTTTCGTCTTCTTATTTACTTTTTGACGTATGAAGTACAATGTACAATGGCACAGTGCTACAATGGTTGTTCACAAAGAAGTAAACAAAAGGTAGTATGCAATACTACCTACACCTTAGCAGAGCTTGTGAATACGGCAATTGTTTTGTTTTTGTATAAAAAATATTCTAATTATATTTTATATATCAGGCACAAGGTCCTTTTGCCTGATAAAAAAAAATTAAAATATAATTAATTAAAAGGTCAAATAAAAAACGATATTAAAGTAGTGTAATATTTAGAAAGTCGCATATTTCTGTTAAGCCACTAGATAGATATCACCTTTCAAACGTCAAAGACTGTAAATTTAATTCCTTAAGCATTTTCATATACTAAACTTATGAGTGCATATCATATCCTGATACATGAGAATGAAAATATAACTGCAAGTAATTCAAAGCGTTTTTACTAAAACATTTTTTATTAATTCTGAATTATTTTAAATTTATATAAATTTATATTCGAAGCCAAATGTACTCTCTTAATTTATTCCTTATAAATATGTTTTACATGTATATATTAAGAAAGATAAAAAATTCTATAGAAAAATTGAATATTTAATAAAAAAGATCTTCAATTAAGTTCAAGTCTTGTGTTTCATATTGCTACGCATCAATATGGTTGTATGTTGTAGCCTTCTGTGAGCATCGGTTACAAACACAAATATATTTTTACATGTGTATGTATATATTGAGGTAGATAGAGTTGTATATGTGTTTGTAACGGCACTAGCAAACGAACAGAATTGTATAACATTTATTGGTCAATATTATGCAAATAATAATCTTGTCAATAGCATGTACATGATATTAGTATTATTAGCCAAATGTTCATATGTATATGTATGTGTGTTAACATACTAACCTGGGTACTTCTACTATGAATGTATGCACAATTAACATATGTAGATGTACGTTGTCTAAAATATAGTTTAAACAACTTTCCTGTTTCATTTGCCAAATACAATACAATATTGTCATGGCAATCAACAAGAACTAGAATACGCACACCCAAACAAACTTGTAAACATATTTTCCACATAGATATGCATATGTTTTATTTTGTCTCTACAAGTAAGAACATGTTATTCTGAATATTGGTTTTTATTAGATATACTTACATACACACACTCGTACATATTCATACATTATTTCTATTAAATATTTATTTTGTTTCATAAAGCACAAACACAAAACAAAGGCAATGAAAGAAACATTTTCCAAAAATTAAGAAGCCAATCTTCCAAGCTCTTAAAAAAACAATTTTAAAAATATTATTTGAAAATATTATATATTTTTGCTCTATGTATTGCTCTTAGATATAAGAATTTCTTGAAAAAATATTAAATTGGTACTTTTATTTATGCATGTAAATCACAGAAAAATGTATGTGTTTCTTTTTTTGGAAAATAAAATATTCCTTTTATTTTAATAAAATAAAAATGAGAAATGAAACAACAAAAATTGAATACAATTTTTGATACTGTTATAAGGATCTTAATACAAAGTTACCTGTTAACACAAAATAGAAAAATATTGAGAAAGATTGTAAAAATAAAAACAGACATCTTTTCAGTTAAGAATAAAAGTTTATAAAATTAGAACTTACCGCCTTCTTTTGCCTTCTCATCAGCGAAATTCTAAAGTATCAGCTTAAGTATAGATTACATGACATCTTATTTCGTTAAAAAATTAATTTTGAATTTTTTTAACCAAATAAAATTTACTAATGAACAAGTGTTTTTATTGGTACTTGGAAGAAGTTGAATTATTGACCTCCCAAGTCCATTTAATAACTTGAAAAAAAGAAACAATATAAAATGGATTACTCAGATTCTGTTTGTACCAGCTTGGTTAAAAACAATATACAAGCGTTAAATAATTGTTCATCTGCTAAAACAGAAATGTTTAATTTATTATATAAAATAATAATATTGGTACGTTTTTTAAACGTACGGATTATTTTGATACCACACTGTGGCTCATTATAAATTCTTTATTCTAACTTTTGTGACTATATCTCTCTGGCTATACTTCTTGATCATACGATATTGTGAATCCTATCGTCTCGTACTTACTAAAAATGCGTTATTATCATAAAAACAAAGATCCACGCTACACTACTGTGTTACTCCGGCGAGACATGACCTACTCGATGCCTTGTTAGCAACCCTAACCATTCACAAACTATTCCTCTACGCCTTTTATCCAAGCCAGTCATCCCCTTTAATCTACTAGCCACAACACACGTCTGCCATACACTGTTGTTATGCTGTTTCACTTATCTGCGCTAACCGCTACCGTATTTTACTTTTGATTATAAAGGGCTTCTTGACAATTAGCTGCTACTCTTATATTAAATTGGACATCTCGACTAAATTATCTGCCATGGCTCAACACAATAATTGTCTTTTGCCTCTCGGAGGTTTTTACTGCTGCTTATTAATTTTTAATTGCATTATAACAATTATTATTTACTGTTGTACGCATGTCCGAGGGCGGGACCGAACTCATGATCTTCTTTTTTACAGTAAGCACTTCTACCAACGCAACCATTGAGGTTGCTCAGCTTTTGTCAGCTAATTGTGGTTTTATTCTATACACACACCATTAGTGGAAGTAACTTTATATACCACTGTTGGTTAACAACAACAGGGGTTGCCAGATCTTATTTTCGTAACAATATATTAGCCCAATTCAGAATCTTGTGCAAATGGTCTTGCATCATAGCATTTGCAAAATTGTGTGGCATATTTTAGTCTACATCAACAAAACATGCAGTAATGAGTAAAATATGCTACACAATTCTGTAAATGCTATGATGCAAGACCATTTGCACAAGATTGTGAATTGGGCTATTATATTATAAATTCTATATTCTGTATTTCTTTCTTATTGTTTGGCTCTATTTGTATAAACTACTTGAGCCTATAGTTTACAGTGCTTACTAAACATGCGTCATTCTAAGTTACTCTGGCGAGACGTGAGCTATTCGATGCCTTGTTTAATAACCTAAACCGTCTACACACGCTTTATATCCAAGTCAGTCACCCCCTTTAATTCAATAGCCACAACACACATCTGCTGTACACTGTTGTTATGCTGTTACTTTCGTGCGCTCACAGCAAGAGTTTTTTTTTTTGTATTATTATTAGCGTCTTAACACTTATATCTGCTACTCTAATATTTAATAGACATTTTCACTAAATTACCTGCCAAGGCTTCACACAATGATAGTCTGTTTCTTTCGAGAAGGTTTGAACTGCTGCTTCTCAGTTTGTAATTGCCTTAAGATTATGATTCTTTCTGTACACGAACGTGTCCGATGGTGGGCTCGAACTCATGAAGTTGGTTGTGATCTTCTATTTTACGGCAAGCAGGCACCTATACCAACGCACACATTGGGATTGCTCTACTTGTGTTTGCTTATTGTCGTATTATTCTATAAAATTTTTTAAAAATGCTTAACCCATTGAAAGCCGATGATATTTTGATGACAATTTTTCCTTTTTTTTCAATTCTCTCGTCCCAATATTTCTTTTTGTATACCCTTTACCACAAAAAATGGAAAAAGGGTAAAACTAAGATTGTCATTCCATTTCTTGTTTCTACAACATCGATTTCCGACCCCATAAAATATATTAATTCTTACTTCTTATGCATAGCAAAGTCGGTTGAGCGATGCTCGTCCGTCCGCCAGTTTTAGTATTGAAATCAAATTTAGCGAGTCATCAGCTAGAAAAAAATAAATATTTCAATCGATCAAACAAAGTGTCAAAAGGGATACTTTTGGAAATCAACATGATCGGTTGATGTCCTTCGAGGCAGCAGGCAAACAACCACGCCTACCTCTATTTTTTTAATGTCATTTGGAACAATAAAGTGACTCCAATCAAGAAAATAAATATATGGGGCGGTAGAGAATTAGAAAATAAGAAAAAAAATAAAGTGAAATAATTGGGGCCCATAATTTCCGAGTAACGGGACTCTGAAATATGAATTTTTTTTTAAATATTAATATGGATATTATTTTAAAGCTTTTGAAGAGATCTTTAAGGAAACACTAATATTTAAAAAAAATCCATTACGAGCCGATTTTTATGTAAAATTATATATGCAGCACCACAATATTTTTATTTTTTAATTCTCTGTCACCCCAATGTTTTCTTTTTTGATTGGCGTTATGTTAACAAACAAGATTTACATAGAATCTTATATACACTTTATAAGATTCGGCATAGTCAAATATACCACTCTTACTTGCTTTTTTCTCATTTAAAATTTAATTAGGTATGTGTATAAACAAATTTTGTTCCAAACTGATAAACACAAAAAGCAAAAACTCTTAAAGTAATAATTTGATCATTAATAAGTAACCTATGTCTAAAATACTAAGTTAAGATCGGCCATAATTTAAAAAAATTGTGTTAGCCAATTTTCTCCTAAACTAAAAGAAAAAACCAATATATGTAAGCACATGTTTACAGATTGAAAAAATCTTAACATTTAAATTAAAAATTAAATTTTTTATGACATTTCCAAAAACTATGTTGCCGGAAGTGCCAAAATTTGGGTGCCTACGCAGAAGCCCCCTTTTACCCTAGAGGGCCGACTGCTCTCTGCTCTACTCATGTATGTAAAAATTTTCACAGGCTGTGATATGAACCCAGGCAACCAAAATAAATAATCAAATTTAATGATCGTTGCTTTTTTTTTTTTGCAAGATTTATTATATTTTAAAAATAATTTTCGTAGATAATAACTAAATCAAGAGAAAAAATTTTCTTTATTCCAACAATAAATGCCTTAAGCTTGTTTAACTAAAATAGTGTTTTATTACAAGCTTATTGACAGCATGAATTAAATTAACGAAAGCAGAAAATAATTAGCCAGACGTTTCGTTACCACATATCAAAAGTTATTGTAAAGATTAGCTTTAATTAATCAATCTATTATTTAAGTTCCATTTTAAAAGCACTGTTAAGGTTTAACACACAGTAAAACTCATTAACTCATTTTCCTTTAAGAAAAAATATAAAGTATAAAAGCAAATGTTGTTTCAGACTGAAACCAATTAAATTTATAAAATTCAATTACATTTATATGTGGTAGAGTGTTGAAATTAAAGTTCCCTTAAAAGTCAATCTTATTATTAAGTTCACGCACACATATCTACACACACACACTTAAGTACTTAAAGAAGCCTTTTACAACATTTTTTTTTTTTTTGTGTACTACACCCTATTACTTTTTTTAATGTATTAATAGTTAAGCCACTTTATAATCATTACTGCTAATTAAATTAAATGAATCTCTTAACTACTAAAATGGTACAAAAAGTACGAAGAAAAAACACTTTAGAGAAGAATGGTTAGAGAAAAATGAGGAATACAATTTAAAGATAAGACCAAATAAAAAAACACATTCAACAGAAATACAGACAGACCACTATTAATCTAACATGGCTTTTGTAAATCAGAAGAATATAAAAAAATTAAAAAAACTAAAACACACACTACCTGCAAGATTTAGCTAAACTTATTTTCCTTTTATTTTCTTTACAAAAAAAAAAAATATTGAATGTGAAAAAGTATTCAGACCCTAAAAAAATTTACTACCAAAAACTTATTTATCTTTAGCTTTACAAGCTCAACTTACTCAACAACAATTTTTTCTTATGTTTTTTGATTTTCAATTTCATTTACAGATTTCAGCCATAGTCTGCGTTTGGTAGAAGTACGAATACCAAATTACGTTATTAAAGGTTCAGCAGCACAATTGGAATGCCTTTACGACTTAGATGGTGAAGCATTATATTCGGTAAAATGGTACAAGGATGGCAATGAATTTTATCGATATGTGCCCAGGGATATGCCGCCAGCACAGACCTTTTTACTACCAGGTGTTTCAGTTGATGTAAGTACATACATGCATAGAATATATACATATTTCTTTTTTTTATGCACACTAATGCTTTAACTTTTACACACATGCAAAAATGCAAAGAGTAATGTGGAATTGATAAGAACGGTGGTGTAAGAATGCCAAAAAAAAAAAAATTTACAATATTAGTCTTAATTTTTCGGGAGGTTTTTTTTTTAATTTACATTTGGAAATAATATTTTTTTTTTTTAAATTATAAACTTAAGCCCAACGATTTATTTAAATTAATCTCAACTTAATGTCAAAATTATTTTCTTTGTTCAAAACCTTTTTAAACCATAATTCCACTGTGCACAAACAAACATATGGGCAATTCCATGAATATGTTAACGAGGCCACAAAAAATTAAATTATCCGGAAGTTAAGTTCAAAGCAAAATTTATATATATAACAGAAAAATTTGTAGCCTAAGATATGTCACGAACGATATTATTTTTGTTTACCGACTTAAAAAAAATACTGAGGTTATTAATTCGTTTGAATATTAGCTTTTTATATTTGTACCCCCAGAACCGATTAAAATTTTTTTTCTTTATTTAAAAGGTTGTGCTTAAAGAGTGGTCCCGTTTAAAAAAAACAGTTCATAATTTTAAAAATTAAAGGGTGTCTCTATACAACATACAGGTTTTTTACATGTGTTATGAACCGTAAAGGTTCCAGTAGCAAAAATGTATACAAAATTAAATCTAAAAATTAAAGAGTGACCCAATAGGTGAAGTTAATTGTCCTGTATGTGCCTATCTTTTGAACCGTTAAAGACGAAAGGCTCTTAATTTGACCAGAATATAGATTACTATGACCGTTATAACAACAAAAATAAATATTCAAAAGGGTTCTCCAATGGTTTAATTAATTTTATGTACATGACCATACTTTTTAACAGTTAAAGACAGCTGGTTGAGACTAACATAAAACCTGTCCACTAAAATAACGGTTATAAGATTTAGATTTGGAAATTAAAGGGTGTCCCAATAGTTGATGTAATTTGACAGACAGACGGCGGAAAGTGAAAAGGAACCTGTATTGCTAAGTACGCTATAACAACAAATACACATTTTGATTTTAGTAATTAAAGGGTGTTCCAATAATTGATGTTATTTCACCTATATGGCCTATATCTTTAAAAAACGCTATAGACAGACGGTTGAAATTTCTAAAGGAACTTTATTGCTACGTCCCCTACAAAAACAAGTATTAAATTTTAATTTGGAAATTAAACATTTTTATGTATGTTTTGAAGTAGGGTTTTTTGCAAGAATTATTTCATTATTAAATCATCCAAAGACTGTTTTTTGACTACTCCCTAAATTTGCAGTATTTCACATACCTTTAATTGTACCTCAAAATTACCTCCGTTTTATGTACTTTTTTTAGCTGGATATTTTGAACCACAATATATCAAATGTACTTAAAATATTTGCAAATAAAACATTATGTCCTCAATACTTTCCGAGAAATTCTATATTTGCAAAATTTATTCAACTCTAAAAGCATAAAAATGATACATACGGTGCTATGGAAATACCCATATGCAGCTTAATACTTTACCATCTTGTGTTCGAAATGTAATATGTGAATTTTTGTATGACTTTGAAGTTCGAGCCTTGATTTTCTTCATATGTCTATTCTCTGTAAACCCAATCGAATACGTGCTTTTTGTAGTTAAATATTGTAAATCGCAACCAAACTGCACGTATGTAAGGTTAGCCAATGTATAGCAAACTTACATAGAATAGTAAGTTAGAAGTTAGTGTTTAATGTTCATGAACATGATGCACAGAGTCCTTCTACAGTTACAAAGTTCACTGCTATAATTCAAAGGCATGCATCCGTTTTTTATTTTTTTTCCTGTATACTTTTTGTTCCCTTGCAGGATAAAGCCACATTTTTATTAGTGGAAGGCAGCAATATATGATGGTATGTTTAGCTGTCTATGCTAAAAATTGTTTCACTACCATAAGTAATACTAAGCAGATAGTGAGTGTTAGTCATAAAAAAATATGTTGAGGTGTGTACGAGAATGGCACAAAGTTCTATAGAATATCGCCTCGTTATGGGTGAAAAAAAATCTTTAGCAATAAATTTAAATTTTTTAACCGCTGCTGTTAGTAACATAAATATATGAATTAACCCCCAGTGGAGAGCAAAAATGTGGAAATAGATTTAAAAGAATAATTTAAAAATTATTTTTTAATTCAATTAAAAATGTTAAATAAAAACAGGAAAGGTGTTTTTTAAATTTCTTATTTTATTTATTTCAATCTTCATGGGTTAATAAAGACCGTTCTTTTTTTCTCTTTAGTTGTCTATTGAAGTTTTAGTAAGTTTTTCCTTTTCAAGTACATTATGATGGTATTTTTTCTTTTGTACTTTAGATAACGAATTATCGTTTAAAATTGCTGGCTACTAGTTACACGTATTAAATATACACTAAATAAGGTGATTTGTTGGTTGGTTGGTGTGCAATTTTTCTTACTCTAAAACATTATTTTGCTTGTTTTATATTCACCGAGCGATTCCTACAACTGTTGGCCCTTAAATGGATTGTTTTAATAGACAGAAATATCGTTACAAACATTTTTATTTTTAAACTTGTGTTTAAAGAAAAAGTACAGGCATAAGTATTCGATATAAACCTTTTGGCAGTTTATTTAGTAGTATTTGTGAATTTGGTTGTTTTTCTTTGTAGCGGATGCAATTTAATTTTAGTCGATTTCATGTGAGTTGCTAAGCAAATATTAGAAATGATTGATTTATGTACTTAATATGAAAAGAAAAAATGAACAGGAAAATGTTTGTAGCTAAATGTTTTCACTCTACAATTAAGTTTTACAGTGTTGAATATAAGTTTAAGGTATTAAAATCAAATTGCTAGACATTTAATGAACAAGATTTGTTTTAATTTAACCAAGCTTTTTTGTGCTTTAATTTAACATTTTGTAGTTAAATTTTAAAATAATTTTTTAACTGATTCCATTACCCTTCTTTTGGCTTTAACAAATGGCTTCAACAAAATTTGCTTAAAAATAAAGAAAAAAGAGATCACAATTTTTCTTAGAATTCAAACGATCTGAAAAATACCATTAATAATTATTGCACAAAAAAAAAAAAAATAGTAGCTCATCAAAACTGGAACAAAAATTATAATGGGACGAGGGTTATGTTAGTAATAAACTTTCTATATTTTATTTTAAAATGACACTAAATAGTGGGCAGGACCTTTTAAAAAATTAAAACATTTGCAAAACTGCTCCATATAAAGGGTCATCCAAAAAACGCGCCTACATGTTTTTTTGATATAAAACACAAACTATTTGCAATTTTTTCAAGCTGTTTTTTTATTAAAAGTATGATCGATTACAATTATATGTGGAATAGAATATCATTCAAGTGTCCACCATGACTGCGTCTGCAGACATTAATCCGAATATTGAAATTTTCAATGACTTTCCGACATGTTGCTGGTGTTATTTCACGAATTGCAACTTGAATCTTGTTCTTTAGATCATTAATTGTTTATGGCTTGTTAGCATACACTCGACTTTTCAAAAAACCCCACAAAAAAAATCTAATGGTGTTAGATCACATGACCTTGGAGGCCAATTTAAATGTGCATTTCGTGAAATTACACGTTGAGGAAATTTTGATGACAAAAGCGTGATGTTTTCTCGAGTTGTGTGACATGTAGCATCGTCTTGCTGGAAACAGACGTCAGACACATCAATATGAATCAACTGTGTCCATAAGAAGTCTCTCAACATTGATTGGTATCGCTCAGCATTCACAGTAACAGCATTTCCAGCATCATCTTCCAAGAAAAATGGCCCAATGATTCCATTTACCCAAAATGCACACCAAGCAGTAACTTTTTGTGGGTGTAGAGATTTTTCATGAATAACACGAGAATTTTCATCACCCCAGATATGACAAATAAAACGAGCGTCGTCACTAAACAAAATTTTGCTTTGGGTATTTTTCAAAGAACGCCGATTTTCATAATAACTTTGAATGATGTAAACGCGTTGTTGCAATGTGTACCTGTCTATGGTTAAAACTGTACTACCTTCTAATAGACCAAAATGCCTTATGTCATTTGAAAAGATGTCAAGTGTAAAAATTATATAGTGTTGACATCTAGGCGTCATATTTGGATGATCTTTGTAAAACGGATTAAGACCATTCTCCCTTTCTATAGTTGACGAAAAAAATTAAAATTACTAACAACAAAATGTTTTAAAACTTAAATAATATATATTAATTATTAAATAATTTATTGTGGAAAAAAATAGAAACCCCCAAAAATTAAATATTAATGTAACAAAAAATAAAAATTTAATTCACTAAATAAATTTATTTAAAATAATGAAGTCAACTAAAAAAGCGATTAAATTAAATTAAACCACTGGAATATAGAATTAAATGAATTAATGAAAAATATCGTGCTATTTTTTTATCTCGAATAAATTATTAAATCACCAATATTGAGTATTAAATGTAAAAGCTGGTTTTAATGACCATTTCTCTACAGAAAACTTCTCACAATTATTTTAAATAAACTAAAGATTTTTGTCCAAACAATAACTCATAAATTAACATAAATTTCCTATTTTTTAGGTTCATAATTCTAGTGATGCCGTTGTTACATTACGTGAGGTTAATCTACAATCTGCAGGACGATTTCGTTGTGAGGTATCGGGTGAAGCCCCATCATTTCAAACTGTTACAGAACATGGAGACATGGTTGTTGTGTGTAAGTTTTGGCAATTTATTGACTTTAAATTATAAAACTTTTTCATATAACAAGAGAATCAAAAATTTCAATTCATATTCAAAACGCAGCTGCAAAAAAAATTTAATAAATTTTAAACTATACAAATTTGATTGATATTTACTCGATGTCCGCTGAATTGAAAATTATAACGTAACATATAACAACAACTTTTATAATTAAAAAAAAAATAGATATTTCCAATAAAAGATTCAATAGTAATACTACTAATTTGGTTAGTAGCAAATAAAGCAGACACTTTAATCTGTAAGGCGAAATAAAATAAAAATGGTTGGAAAGCTTATAGATAGTACTCAAGTAAATATATTGGTAAAAACCTTACTTTATTTAATATTATTATTTTCTCTACTACTTTGCATTTTCTCATTCTACCAGCCGTCTTTTTTGAATAGAAATTTTAAAAAAGTATAATTTTAATAATAATCTACAATTTCACTCACCTAAAAAAGAAGCTTTTATTTCATGCAGTGCCACAAAAAGTAAATAGAAAATCAATTAAGCCAAAACTCGTCAAGTGCAAGTACAAAGTTATTCATGTGTTTCAAAGGCTTTAGTGTTTATATTTGTTTATGTACCAAATTCTTTTTGCATTCCACAAGGCTCTAGGAAAAACAAAGCGGTAGCTTTGATTGAGTAAAACAAATAAATTTTACAAATTTAGACATTGCATTGAAAAAATAAAAGGAAAAACAAATAAGGAATTTTACATTAAACAACTGTAATCACTGAAAGCGCTTTGAAAGTAATGAATTTTTAAGAAGGATAGCAACTCTTTTTTCCAGTAATATTGTCGTACGAAATTTAATGGGCATTTCTTAATTAAATTCCTAAAATGAGTTTCTGTGTTCTTAAGAATAATAAAATTAATTTTTCTGATAATAGTAACCACCGTAGATATTACAAATTGCCACAATATTTTTTGTAACCTCCATCATAAGTGGAAAAGGATAAATCTAAGTTTGTCATTCCGTTTGTCATTTTTACAGTATCCATTTGTTAGTCGATTGAGCGACGTCCATATGTCCGATTTTCCACCTATATATCCATGTTCGTAATGAAATCAACTTTGCCAAGGCAATAGACGACGTGGAGAAAATTTAATTACGCCAATCGTTTACTAATAGTTTCAAAAGTTTTGCTTTTGAAAATCAGCCAGCACGGTACATGTTCTTCAAGGCAAGAGCAAAACACCACGCCTGTCTCATTTTTTTCACATTTTTAAAATATAAATTTTGGGTTCTATGGGCGGTGAATAGTGAGCGTTGCCAATTTCGATGAAACTTTATATATTTCTTAGTTGAGCTAACCGAAGGCTCAGAGGAAGATTTCAATATTCTACGAGCACTCCTTATATTTTTTGCCAAACATTGTGTGAACAAATCCCACTGTGTGGCATGTGGTTTTAAAAGATGGCACTATGTCCAATACGGGGACCGCAATCTTCGACTTAGCGATTAATTGATTTCGAAAAGTGTACCTGCCAATTGGCCTCCAAAGTACCATTTCAACCATTTTCTGTGGCGCCACATAAAATCATTAGTTTATGCTAAGAAAACCAGCAAAGGTTTACGCCTTGGAGCCCAACACTGTTTGTGTGGTTCATGAGAAATGCTCGAAAAATTTGCTAAATTTATAATTAAAAAAAGCACTTCATCAAGAATAGACAGTATGACCATTTGTCCGAAATCATTTTTCCTTTTTAATTTCAAATAGTCATTTTTCAAATAAGAATCTTCAGTTCCATCGAAATACCCTTTATTATGCCAATAAACCATATAGTTTCATAATAAATGTAAAATTTATTTGTTGAGGAAACAATCGCCCTTATTCTAGTTGTCGACGTCGTCACATATCAATGTTGATATACGTCGACGCATTCGATTTGTTATTCTACATGTCGTTATTGACACTTATCGATAACTGCTCGAAGATTTTTTGTATTCTATAACAAATGTGACGATGATATTGTATTGACGTGACTCTGTTTTTTGTCACCGCCTTTTTCAATAACGACTGAAAGTAATTTGAACCAAATATTACATGGAAATCAATTTTTTAAAATTAAAAAATTTTCGCAGAGGTACTGCTTCATGTAATTTTTAAGAAAAATATGAAGAAATCGGAAAAATTCTAAATTCTCTTAGTCTGCCTAGAAGATTAGCAGATGAATGGCAAAAGGTAACAAAATAAAGCATTGAGTAGGTATTTATAAAAAAATTTGTAAAAATTACTTTTAAGTTATAGTGAAATTAAAAATTTAAATTTAAAAAAAGATGGTTGCTAATAAAGCGGAATGTAAAGCCACTGGCGGCGGAATGTTTAAACAAATTTTACTCAAGCCGCTGGAAAAAGCTGTGGCAAACCTTCTTAATTTCTAGAAGCATTGAATCCTGAACGGAACTTGCTGAAGCCGAATGTGTCGTTGAAAGCACAGCCAGGAGCAGGCAAAACATATGCAAATACTTACGATACGGCAAATTAAAAATATTGCAATTCGGCCTAAGAAGTTTACTTTCCAGCAAAAGTTTTTGTTTTTTCAAGCTTTCATCATCAATAAAATCAAATTTTTCTTCACTTATAGAAAACATTTTACCATAAAAGTATCAAGCACAAATAAAATTTAACAAAAAACTTGAGGATGTGCATTTTCATTTACTTCATTTCAAAAGGATGTTATTGCATGCAAAATTTTTATTGAATTGACGCCGACATTAATACGAAGTGATATTGATACTAAAACGACGACGACGTCGACAACTATAATAAGGCGAATAATTATTTTTTCTCAAAAATAATATTAAAAATAAAGCAATATTAAAGTTTTTAAAACCGTGTTCGGTTGATGGAATATCAAAACTTATTCAAGGAGTTTTAATAAAATCCTTTTTCTTGAAACATAGAGAATGACTTTTATTTACAAAATATTGCAAAAACATTTTAATTAATTCTTATATTTTGAAAATTCTTTTGCAGCTCTACCAGATCAAGGTCCTCCAAAAATAAGCGGTGGTCGTCCTCGTTATCAAATTGGCGATTGGGTTAGAATTAACTGCACAGCAGGTCGTTCAAAACCAGCGGTTCAGTTATCTTGGTTTATTAATGGTGAAGCGGCTGAACCCCATACGTTGCGCAAATACGATACGATTATATCTGGCCGTGAGGGCTTAGAAACATCAGTGTTGGGTTTACAATTCCGTGTAGAACAACATCATTTTCGCAATGGCGATATGAAATTGAAGGTAAGAGAATAATATTTTTTGCTTTTAATATTTTTATAAAATATCCAAATCTAACTTTTAAGTGTTGCTAATTAAAAACTATTAAGAAAGAAAAAGATAGAACTTAAGTGAGGTTTTTCGTCTTAAAATTAATAATTTAGGTGCGAAAATGAAAAAGCAAGCAAAGAAAAATAAAAGGAACCTTTTAAAAAAGCAAAAGGCTGTCTTTTAAAACTTATCAGTGAAAAGTTTGTATACAGTTGTACTACCGTATTTAAATACTAAACTTATGAAAATTAGCAAAAGTTTGACTATGAAGAGTTTTTTTGTCATTTTTAAATTATTTTTTATAAAAACTCTCCTTAAAATGTTAAAACCAGCACCTCAAAATATTTTTTATTAATTCACAGTGTGTTGCCTCGTTGTCAACATTCTATTGGCGCAGCAATGAAGAATCTGTCGAAGGTGATCGACCACAAAAAGCTCCCGTCCTAGAGTCACGCGAGACAGTGTATGCAAGCAATTCTCGTGCTGATCCCGTACAAGGTATGTCATTGCGGGAAAGTTTTGTTACCAAAATTTTACAGTTTTTCATTCAACCAAATGCAGCCAATAAAACGGATTCAACTATAAATATCAAACCTGCAACAATTATATATCTCATAGCAATGGCTCTACTAACAACAACAGGTTGTTTAGAAGAATTTTACTTAAATAATGTATTACGTGTTGTGCGAAAACCATTAAGGAAACACTACAGCAACACAAATACTGCTTTAGCTAAGGATAAAGGTTGTAATAAAGAGAATGATAAAAAGCTAAAACAAGATGAAAATAAAGAACAGAAATTGAAAAGAGTTCAGCATGATAAAATAGTGTTTCATTTAAATAAGGAAATATCAAGTCATCTGTCAGTAATGTTAACAGCAGCGAAAACAACTGAAGATCTTAAAACAAAAGTCACATCAATGTTTGCAAAACAACAACTAAATAAAACTTTAGAGACTTCCATTTCCTTTAAAACATTCACAACAATATCGTCCTCTTACTCACAATTGTCAATAATAACTTGCTCGCCATCCTGCTTATGTTGTCCTTCCTTAACGTCAACAAGACACAATGTTAAGAGTCTTAGCACAAGGTAGCTATTTAATTAAATTGATGTTCTTAAAGCATATTTTATTTTTTTATTATTTATTTTGTTTTCAATATATATTTTTTTATTGAAAGAAAACAAAATGTTTTATATAATAAAAAACAAATATAAAGTTTATTCGATTTTTAGTTCCTTATAAATATTTTATTTAGCAATAGAAAAAAATGAGTAAAATACCAAAAAAAAAAAAGGAAAAGAAAATATAAGTTTTTAACTTTTAGTTTTAAGTATTTCAGTACAGAAATATAAAAACAAATGTAAATAGTCCTTGTTAAAATAGAAGAGTTTTAAAATACTTTTTAATAGCCATTTTAATTTATAGTTTTAAAAAAGATAACAAGAAAACTGTTGTTTCCTTAAAACAAAAAAATAAAATGTAATTTTAAGCATAAAAAATGTGTGTGAATCAATTTAAATAATAAACACTCGTAAAATGGTCGATTTTGTCTCAACATGTTATAAGTCCTTAAAAGTAAAATAAACAATTTTAATAGAGCTGTAAGTAACGTTTTAGGTAGTCGTACATTAAATAAATAATAAGGAATTTAATGTTGAAAGACAATATTTAACAAGTTTAAAATATGGCAACTCACATCTTGTGCTTAACAAACTAATAAGCTTTAAACTTTTTGCAGTTAGTAAACTTTTACAAAAGTATTTATGTCGCTTAAACTTTATGAGGGCTTAAAGCACTTAAAGAGATATATTAATTTTTACTTCCACTTAAAAGAATTTTTTGTTTTACTGATTTCAAGCCGAATAATTTATTTCTTGTGTTTAAACTGTTTTTCTATATTTTCTATATTTTGTAGAAGCTTGAATTTACGATATCTTGTGTTGATTTAATTATTTTTATTGTTGTCATTAAATAATGAACGAAATTAAATCTTCTTTTGTTTACTGGAAAGACTTCTTAGCATAAAGTTTTGAAAAAACTTAACCCAATTACAATAGAAACTTAGCTCAGTCTCCTAAAGGCAACAATCCAATGTCCAAACATATGTGGGGCTATTTGAAAAAAGGCATTGATGAAGTTCATCTTAAAAATGTTTAAAAATTGGTTTCTATATATAAATTTTTTATATAATTTATAGTTTCTAGATATTTTTCAGTAAGTGTCCACAACGACCATGAGCAAAGCAAAATCATTAAAATTACAGTTTAACAGTTATCTTTTAGTATAATTTTTTCTTTATTTGCCGAATAATAATTAACTTTAAGTTAAGATTTATGGTTGTGAACCATTTCATATTAATTGTTTTTTTTTTTTTGTGAAAAAAAAAAATATTTTGGCTTTCATTTTTCTAATTAGAAACTAATTATTATTTTTATTTTCTTATAAAAAAATAATTATTTTTCATATTTAGTTTTGCTTATTACACAGCGAGTATTTTGTGATTTTGTTTTTTATTACCCATAATTTTAGGTAGTGTGGCTTCATTTACTTAACGTGTGTAATCATAAAATAATAATAAAAATAATAGTATTTGTTTATAAAAAGAAAACATTATTTTTAATGTTGTTTAACAGACGAAAAATATGGGTTTTATGGAATATATAACTAATGGCGAATAATTTTTCTTTTCTTTTACTTAGTCAACTCGTATTTCCCTATTATCTTTTATATCTTTTAATAGACAACTCTCCAAAGTAATAAAAACTTGAAAATAGTAGCGTTCTGCCTTGTTTAGTGAACTCCTAGATAGAGATAAAAATGTTTTTTTCAAAAAATCAATTAAAGAACAATGCAAAGTTATTTTATATCTGATATTACCGAAATAACACATACGAGGGCTGCTCTATACATTTCTGACCTAATAGTGAAAATGTGAATATTTATAATCAAAAATGGTTTTATTGCTTTTTCAAAGTATTCTCCAGCATGATTTATACACTTTTGCATGCGATCAAACCAGTTGTCGAAGCACTTTTTCCACTTCGATTGAGAAACCTCTAAAACATGGTTTTTGAACACTTCAACAGCTTCTTCTGGCGACGAAAATCGTTGACCACGCATTTTTTTCTTGATGTGCGGAAACAAGGAGAAGTCATTAGGTGCCAAGTCAGGGCTGTACGGCGGATGACCCATTAATTCGACGTTTTGGCCGGTCAAAAACGCTCTGGTTTGAGCCGATGTGTGAAAGCTCGCATTGTCATGGTGAACAATGATTCGTCTTCTCTTATTGGTTTTTCGAATTTCTCCGATGACTTCAGCCAAACAAATTGTAGTGTACCACTCAGAAGTGTCCCTCCTACGTTGCTCAAGCGGAACAGTCGCCACATGACCAGTTTTGCCGAAAAAACAGGCGACCTATTGCTTCGAGATGCTTCTTCCACAAACAACTTTCGTTGGATTTTGCTCGTCTTTGAAGACCCACACGGTCGATTGTTGTTTCGTTTCGGGCTCATACGCATAGATCCATGATTCGTCACCTGTGACGATTTTTTAAACGTCTTTTGAAGCACCGCAATCGTATTTTTGCAACATTTCCTTGCACCAACCGACACGAGCGTTTTTTTGAGCGACTTTCAAATTGTGCGGGATCCGACGAGAACAAACCTTTTTTACGGCCAGCTGTTCATGCAGTATCGAATGTATGCTGGTGGAAGAAATGTCCAAGGATGTCTCTATCTCTCGGTATGTCGCATGTTGATCTTGCATTATGAGTTCACGCACGTCATCAATGTTCTCTGGCACAACAGTCGTTTTTGGACGACCTTCACGGAATTCGTCTTTGAGCGAGCTTCGGCCACGAATTAATTTATTATACCAATTTTTCACAGTGCTATAGGATGGTGCTTCATCGCCATACAAAAATTTAAGTTCATCAATGCACTCTTGTCGTAATAATCCACGTCGAAAGTTGTGAAAAATGATGGCACAAAAATGTTCACGAGTTAATTCCATTTTTTTCTATATTAATTTTTTCAAGTCACTGTAAACAACACAAATAATGGTCGTACGTCAAAACGTTTTGAGTACGATTATGCTTAAAAATGACAAACTTTCCAATTGAAATGTCAGATTGCACTTGGCAGCACTTAGTGTTGCCAGGTCAGAAATATAAATAGCAGCCCTTGTAGTGCAATGGTGTGTGTTGTTTTAAAAATTAAATGACTGCTCTATTATAAAAAATTATTGCCTTAATGCTGTTAAAAAATATTTATAATAAATGCAATCTGGTAGATTTTAAATGTTTTAAATGTTGTAAATATCATCCATTTAAATAACCAATTTAATTAATAAGAATATTTGGAATATTCATAATCAAATAATATTAATTTGGTAGGATGAAGTCCACACAAGCAAACCAAAGCTTTCTTTGTGCTCTGGCTTTCTGTTAAACATTGATTTAGCAAGAAATGCTATTTTTTCCCTTTAATTTCTTCTTCTTTTTCCTTTCATCAACATGTTAAATATCAACCATGAAAATTCTTGAAGCAGGAGGCATTTCAAACAGGGAAGTTCAAAGGCCTGGTAAAAAATCCTTTTAAGTTCCAAGTACAATTATAGACAAAACCAAAAGTGTTTGTTCTTTGTGTCTTATGTATGTGTGGGTATTAAAAACAGCAGGGTCTTTTATAATATCCTTCTACTACTTTATAGTTCACAGCATGTTATTTAACTTTTAATGTGATGCTTTCTCTTTGTTCAATTGTGTGCAGGCTCAGACTTGTTGATTATGTGCAGGTTGTTTATAGTGTTCTTTAAAAAGCTTTAATTTTCTTCACTTTAATACACATTTGTATAAATATTTTTGATATCTTTTATATAAAAGAAATATTAAAGAGGAAAAGATAAGAATTTGAAAAGAAAACCTTTAAACAGCAATCATTCTTTTACAACATAAATCATAAGGCTTGAATTATTTGTTGAATTAATATTTCCGATTTTTCTTTTAAGTTAAGTTAGCGCCAAAAATTATATTAAATAAAAAAAAATATTTATTAAAGCTGATAAAAAAAGTCATTAACTGTGGAGTTGAATACATTAAAGGAATCTAAAGCTTATGGAAGTTTGTTGAATACACTTTAAAAAGCTATTTTCTTAACTAAATCTAAAAATTTACTTTCCATACAGAGTTGCCATAAACTGTTTCCAATTATTAAGTCCTTCAACTGCATATCCTTACAAATATTGTATTATAGTATATTTCTTAAAACTTAAAACTAAATCAATTTAAAATCAAAACTAAAACTCACAAAACTATTTCAACTCTATTGTGTTATAAATCTTCATAATTAATTATAGCGAAAACAAATTTAAATCTAGTTTACAAACAAAAACAAAAACAAAAAACGGAAAAAACAAAAGTCTTAAATTAAAATAAATAACAAAAACATATCGTAAAATTTAATACATTTGCCAAAGTTTTTTATTTTTATTTTTACGTAAGAAAAATAAAACAGATAAATTTAAGAAATCATAAGCATTTATCTACATATTGCAAGGAATTAAAAGAAAATATATATTGTTTAACTATTTTGCATTTAGCTTCAACTTAATTTAATATTTAAACAAATACAAAAAAAGGTATTTTAATTTCTCAATAATGTTTTAGAAAAAAAGTAAATACTCGTATGTATGTGTATTGTATATAAATTTTTCTTTTATTTTAAAAACAAAAAAATTCACTTGAAAAATTTTATAAATTAAAATCTTTAAATAATAAGAAAAAATTTTATATATTTATGTGAAATTTCTTTTATTAAATATTTATTTTCATTAAGCAAATATTCTTCAGCTACTGGAACATTCCATTTATTTTGCATAACAAAAATTTTACAAATTAAACAATAATCGATTTGTGGCCAATCTAATATTTAAATTTCAATTTGTGTTTTCAATAAAACTAGTTTTTTTTCAAAAATGTTTTTATAACAACCCAGCGAACATTTTCTTTAAAGTTAACATCATTATGCTTTAAACGTATGATTTTGGGCAGATATTAAGATTTGATACGAATAGATACGTTTCAAAACTGGCATTCAGATATTATGGAAACGGCTTTACTTAGCTACAGGAAAAGTACCTACACTCTTGCAGAAATCAAATATAATGACCTAATTGCGGTAAAATTGTTTTATGTTGAACTGCACAAGACTTTTCAAACGGGCCTATATTTTTAAATACCTTATCGGAAACATAATTCTAGTTATAGCAAAGTTGACTTAAAAAAAATCGCATTATATCTTTAACCACTAAGCACTGAGAATTTCTTACTCAGCTTGTAGTATTATTAATACACAAAAAAGCCAAAAATTCCCATTTGGGATTTTAAAATCCCATTTGGGAAAAGAGGAATTTTTTTGTTTTTTCACAAACAGAAACAGAAAATTTTCATTTGGGAATAAGGGATTAGTTTTTTCATCATTGATGTGCTCGTATTAAAAAAACCACTAGAAAAGAGACTGGTAATTCCCATTTGGGATTTTTAAATCCCATTTGGGAAATAAGGGATTTGTTTTTTATCATTTTTTTTTCGTACTAAAGAAACACAAAAAAACTGAATATGTCCGTTTGGAATTTTAAAAACCCCATTTGGGAGTTATTTATTTACTTGCTTTATATTTCTTCATCACTATAAATTTTTACTGTGCAAAACATATATATGTTAAAAATAGAAAATAAATGTAAAGTTTAAAACCATAAACGAATTTTTGTATTTCTTTGTTTTCTTTATTTAAACGGGCTAACATTGAGCCATTATTACCTGGTTAACATAAGTATTTAAGGTTTTGTTACAGCTATTCGGATTTTTAGGCAAGAGAAAAGAATGCAGAAGCATTTTATTTTTCTCTCCCACAACAGTTAGAATTGCTACCAGGAAACTTTACCTGCTTCTTCTAAAGATATTTGAAATTGCAGCGAATTCCATAATTTATTTCCAATTTTTTTATGTCCTCATCACACACTGGATGACATAAATATTCTTTTATAAAAAAATAATTTTTAATTATTCTTGCTTACATTATAAAATATTTACTGCCATATTCATAAAAAATAAATATGAAAAATTTTTCATACAAATTTGCCCTAAAATACATTTCAAAAATGCTTTAATATCATATGAATATGTCAGTTATTATTTACAATCATACAAAGGGGATTATCTAGGAAAAAAATTGACTTTAATTACCACATGTACATGTAAGTTATATTGTTCATTGTTGTAACTTGAATTGTGTAATTAAAACAAAGAAAATAAATCCTTAAAACTTTTTCTTAATTTAAAAGAATTTAATTTTAATTGCTTAAATTAATTACTGGAAATAACTTTTTTCTTAATCAGTGTCAAAATAAGAGCAACGAAATATGATAATGATATATAACTACAATTGATGACATACTGTTGGAATTTCATAAACTTTCTTGGCAGAGAATCTTCTTATGTTTTTGAAAAAATATAAAAAATTAAATTTTGCTTAAATATTTAAAACACAGGAAAGTAGTGATTGTTTTAGTTTTGAAATTAAAATTGTATGCTGGCTTTAAAGGAGGTTTATTTTTAAAAGTCATAAATGGCTTATAAAATTTTTTTAAATGAATTAAAAAAACCTACAAAAGTTATTTTATTAATTAAGCATAATATTTTTATCTGCTGCTTGCAAAAAGAATTTGAAAAAGATAATTTTTGGCTAAATGTTGTTTTATAATCCTGCGGTTTTTGGTATAAGCGTCAGCCCCAAAGGAGGACATATGGCATCTTCAAATTAAGTGAATAGAAAAGCTTATTAAAGTTGGCACAGTGAGGAATTGCACGACTTCGAAAACTGGAAATCGGTACTTCAAATTATTCAATTCTTTTTTTTTTCGGAAACTATAAATGTCCAATATTTATGCAAAAAACTTCCAGAGCATGTCTGTTATGTTCAGAACTCTTTGGCTAAATTGTTTTTCTACCTGTATAAAACACAGTTCAATTATAAATTAAATCATTTAAAAGACCATGTCTAATAAAATTTGGAAAAATGTGGAAAATTTTATATCTTCTATTTAAATGGTTCCGTCCACAATGGGTTAAAATGTAACCCTATTATTATTACTACAGTGCTGCCTGTCGGTCTTAGCCCTCTATTTCTGGGATAGTAAAAGTTAAAATTTTGAAATTTGTATATAGAAGATCTTTGACTATACTCGCTATAACGAGAAATACTTAAACTTAAAGGGTATTTATATATTTTGTTGCGTTTTTCCCTTTTAGAACAAACGTACGGATTCTTTTGATTGCAAATACCACTGTGGCTCACTATAAATTCCGTATTCTCACTTTATGGCTTTCTTCTGGCTATACTTCTTTATCCTACCGGTCTTGTGAACCCTTGGTCTCGCATTTACTAAATACCGCAAACGCAGCCATCCACGCTACACTACTGTGTTACTATGGTGAGACATGAACTACTCGATGCCTTGTTTAGTAACCTTAACCATCCACAGACATCTCCACTACTCCTTTTTATCCAAACCAGTCATCTCCTTTAACCCAGTATCCACAACACACGTCTGCCGCTAACCGCTATTGCTCTTACTTTTTATTATAAAGGGCTTCTTGACAATTATCTGTTACTCTTATATTAAATTGGACGTCTCCACTAAATTGTCTGCCATGGCTTCACACAATAATTGTCTTTTGCCTTTTGGGAGGTTTGCACTGCTGTTTATTAATTTTTAATTGCATTGCATATGTAATGCAATTGCAAATGTCCCATGGCGGTATCGAACTAAGGACCCATTGTTTTGCAGTACGCACCTCTACCAACGCAGCTATTGAGGCTGCTCAGCTTTTGTTAGCTAAATTGTAGTTTTCTTTTTTTTATTCTATACACACACCATCAGATGAATTAGCTTATACACCACGATCATACGGATACAACTACAGGGGTTGCCAGATTTTTATTATTCGTAACAATATATTGTTATTTTTGGAACTGTGGCCCGCAGATATTTTAGATTAGAAAAAATTAAGTGAAAGATAAAAAAAAAATAAAAATTATCAAATTGTATGGGTGTCCTAAAAGTAACGCGATTTTTGCTTGCATGGTCCTTTGAGCCCCAATGGGTAGACAGTTTAACTATGTTAATGTTCGCTATAAGAAAAAAGTACAAAAAATTAAAAATAAATCTGAAATATAAAGTGTGTCCCTATACTTACGCGATTTGAATATACATGGGTTAAGTTTTTCAATCCTGGCCGTGAATAATAAAAGCAGCCTTGGTTGAGTTTATTTTAATTTTTGGGGCTACTACGAATGACTTTAGTAGAAAAACAATCTACAGCTAAACATGTAAGATGGACTTGATAATTACCTTCTGAAGCTTATGTTTCTTTTAAAAGTTTTAGCAGCGATACCTAGGTGCTTTTATTCAAAGAATCTTTTCTTTACTTCGTTAAAAACTGTTTTAAACTTCTGACATTCATATCTAATATTAAAATAAACCTTCGTAAGGCCTGCACACAAGTGTATAAATCAAGAAATTATAGTCTATAATTGGCGATTTTTTCTCATTTCAAAACTGATGTTTCCGTTTATTTCAAGATCTTATTTTAAAATATCGGAAACATTTTATAAAAAATTGCCTAACATGTTGTTTCTTAAGTGAATAACACAATAAGCGGTTTTCAATTTACAAATTTGTATTTTTACATTTTTGGTGTCAAGTATGTTCCACCAAAAGGATGGTGTTTATGAAGATATTCAATTTCGATTTTAGCCCGTATATTGGAAACACTCAAAGTTGGGATTTTAAACCTAAAACCAGTTTTTACAAGCTCTTTTTACCTGCTCTTTACCTAATAGATCATGACAAAAAGGACAATTGTTTATTTTATATAGAAAAAAAAAGTTTTGGGATTTTTGCTGCCTTTTTTGGGAATTTCGGGATTAAGTTTGTCCAAAATTATTTTGCTTTTTTTCATAAATACCTTCACAAATAAAAAATGTTTTGCATGTTAAAATTTGTAGTATCTTTACAAGTAAGAATTCGTAAGAAAAATTTTGTTAACTTCAATTTTAATCACGCAAGCAATTTAAGAATTTCTAAAATAAAAAAAAATATTTTATTTCTGATCCACATTAAATCGAATAGAGGTGGAATATGCATTCGGTGCAAAAATTTATTGCTTCCACAGAATTAAAGGAGTTTTCAGTTGAGACGAGTAGATAATCTCAATTTAATTTCCGGCTTAGAAATGAAAACATACATTCGCAGAAAGAGCTATTATCTATCTAAAAAATATTAGGAATTTCGTTGGCTTATGGTATTTGAGTGTTGGCTTGATAAACCAGTTAACTATTTAAAATGATCACAAATCTCATGTCTTTATTTTCTGAACTGTACAAGACAAAAAAAATATGAATAAAAGACAGAACAACAAAATTTCCAAAATTTCGCCAGTTCCTATTTTTAAACTGTTTTTTTTTTTTTAATTTCCGACAATATATTTTCTTAGAGTGAGAAGTTTATCTTCTAGCTTTTGGTTCTAGAAATTTCTATACAAACCTTTTAATAATGATTAATCAGCATTGTGAAAATGAAACATACATATGATTTTAATTTTAACTAAAATTGACGAAATTTGGCGATTGTATTGATTCAAAAAAAAATTTTTTTAATTTTTTTTTTTATTTTTTTTTTTTTGTTAAAATAATCTACTTAAAATGTACAGCTACAATTAAGGCTTTAGGAAATAAAATAAATTTAAAAAAATATTTCTATAAGAAAACTTGCCAATTGGTCTTAAATGTCTTTAAGATTTAAGTAAAATAAAAAATTGCCATTTTATTAATGTAAAACTCAAAATAACGATATCTTTTTTTTACTAAAGTAAATATGTATTATTTATTTTATTAAAATAAAAAAAATCCTTAAAAGTTTGTAAATGTAAAAATTATTAAATTTCTAAAATAAAACAATTAAACAATTAAAGAAAATATTACCTGTATTTAGTAAAGTAAGTGTATATTTGTTAAATATTTTAAAACGAAAACATACTAAAAAATCAAAAGAATTAACAAATTTAAAGAAAATTTATGCCATAAAAACTGAGAATTTAAACTTAGAAACAGAATTCTTTCAAAAACATTCATACAAACAAACAAGTAATTCAAATTAATAAACGAAATAAACAAATCTCTTTTTACTATTAATAATATTTAATATTACTACAATACGAACAACAAAACAAAATAAAAAAACGATGTAAATATTTAATCAACAAATTAATTGAATAATAAATAAATATGGAATAAAAAATTTCAAATAAAAAGCCACAAAAAATTAAATTAAACATAAACACATAAACACATTAACAAAGAAATAAATATATGAACTCACATTAAGTATGACAAAAGCTTAATTAATATTAAAAACTAAACTAAAAATAAATGAAATTAAATTGAAATAATTTAAAGAAATTTTAATGTAAAACATTCAACAAAAAAATTTTAAATAAGAAAAAAAACTGAAAAATTTAATCAAAAATAAAACAAAAATTTACTAAATAAATATTTGTTTCAAGAAAAATTCAACATAAAACTGCGTTTTCTTTTGTTTGGCTTTTTAGGCAAAAAGAAAAAATTACAATTTATTATAAAAACTTTAATAAATTGAAGAGAAAGCCAGAAGTGGTTTTCTCGAAAATTTAATTTTTTTGAAGACTTTCCCAGTATATCTCAGCTTCATGCAAATAATAAGAATTCGAAACATTTTACCCTGGAGTTAATGTCGACGTCGTTGACGGCGTTTCAACGCCAAAAAAGTTGAAACAGATTGAACTTTTACGGCGTTGCAACGCGTTGAGATTACCTGCTCTCATACAATTTCATACGATTCAACTTTTTTTTTTGACATTTGACGCCGTCGACTACGTCGACATTAACGCCAGGGTTAAGCTCCACAGATTTTTTTATTTATTTTTTTTTTCAAAGTATTAAATTTAATTACTCCTTCCATGACGTGAGTTCATTTACTATTCCAAAAATTCTTTTTTTTTTTAATTTTCTGCCAGTTTAAAAGTTTTGTCTACAAAGTGTAAAAAAGTAACCGTATTATTTTCGTCACAATATCTGTCCATCTGTCACATCCATATATCTTCCTGCTATTCCACCCGGAATACTAATAATCGGGGCCTATCATGCTTAGGCTCAGACGCAGTGCTTCTGTGGTATAAAAAGGAACTCTGGTGTGCTGGAACCAAAATCTGGATGTACAGGTCTATACTTGGCCTGTCAAAGGCCTGGTTAGTATGCTTATGGACTGATACTACGGAAGGCGGTAGCCCCAAAGACCGGTTGTTGGTGAGGTCTCTACACAATACACGTGGTGGCTGTGGCTGGTTCGATGAATATCGAATGTGCTGTTGCATTTTTAACAGACGGAGTTGGATGGTCTCTAAAACCTTAAGCTAATGTCGTTAATGGTCCAGCAACCCTTGGTTTGAGATTTTTAATTTGTTGTGCTACGCCAAAGGAGGGTGCTACTTGACCCATTGTATTTCATTCAGTGGTAGGGTCACCATTAGATTAGGCCATCATGGCAGGTGCTATAGTTATTTTCCTCATATCATCTCCCATCAGCACAAAGTGAGCGATCAATGGACCCAAGTGGGCTGTGGCAATAAAGCTGCCTTTCTTACCTATCTCCCCGCTATCCCTGATGCGATACAGGTAGACACTTAAAATTTTACTATAGCGATATAAGGTTGTCCATAAGTGAAATGATATTCATTAAAATATAATTTTTTTTTTGTCTGCTATAAAAATAAATTGTAAACAATAAATTTGGAAATTAAAGACTATTTCCCGAGGGCACTAAATTTGACAAATATGGCCTTTCAAACGTAACAGACAGAGGCTTGAAACTTCTGCAGAGGATGTAATATTATGTCTAATTTAACAATAATTACAAAAACTTAATATGAAATGAAGACAATGCGATGAGTAGCGTGGTTTTCACATTTATGGTCTTATTCAAGGCAGAGGCTGTAAACTTACGCAGGGTTTGTATTGCTAAGACGCTATAAAAAATTATTATTAAAAGGTTTAACGTGGATCCCTCAGGGACTTATTTTAAATTTATTCAAACATCTATTTATGTGTCCGCTTTAGCAAACTATTTAAAATAAAAGTAATATTAAAGGGTGTCATATACATATTATAAAACCCTTTCTGTGAAAACCAAACTTAAACTTAGTGGATTTATTTTCATTGTATTTTAGCATATGTCACGATTTCAGCAATAACTATGGACACATGCAAGCCGTTGGAAATCATTCGTAGCATTTTTTTTTTTGGTGTCTTTAAATTTTTTTAAATTGTCTTTAGAGTTGCATTGGTCAAATTCCTGTCAATATGTATATAATCAGGTATGCAACTTTGTGTGAGTTGAGGTATTATTTGGTTATTTTTGTATTTACTAACGTCTCTAAGCCTTGTGATACTGTACATTAGGCAGCTTATGAGTGCTATGTAACAACTTTACCTGAAATACAAGTTAGGAATATTTAAACGATTTTTCCCAATTATTTCTTGTTTCTTAGTAGCTGGTTTTGCGATGAACAATGCAGATCAAGAGTATTGTTCTGCAACTTGAGGCAATTTCGCTTAAAAGGCTCTAAACATCAGACAATAACAGAAATCAAGTTTTCAACCGTCTCTTTTTTATCGCCGTAGACAAGTGGACAAATAGTTAATGAATATAATTTCTGGTGAACAATTAAAAATATACTTTATGAAATTAAGAGTTCACCTTTTTTTCGTGCTGTGTTGCATGCACTTCTGGCCTGTTAGTAAATAAGTAAGATTAATGCGGGCCAATTGAGTTACAAAAAAGTAAGTAATATGATTATATTGTTTACCATTAAATGTTACAATGAACAGAACAGATATCAGGCAATCTACCTGCATAATACCATTTAAACGGACAAAAATTACCTAAACCCACCACTTTTTATTCCTAACACTATCTATTTTTAACACTATCTCTTCCGTATTAACAAACACGTGGCTTGAAAATGACGTTATCACATCGAAAGCGCTCGCCAAACGTAAAAAGTGCACAGCCAGAGATGACGGTTTTTACCGAAAATTATAACAAAAGTTTATAATTAATCCAATTACTTTAATAAAATAATTTCATATGATTTAAATGGTCATGTTATATAAAAAAATGCAAAAATTTAGACGTATTATTATTTATTGTTTCATTTGTTAATGGTTTGTCACCAAAAATATTTAAAAACAGAAATTCACAAAAAATCATTTATTTGTTTATAATATGGGAGTTATAATTAAACGGCTTTGACGCATAAGCTGTAAGAATCATTTATAGAAGAAATATAGTTTAAAAGCTCAAACAATGGCATCTTATCTTTATACATTCCTATGTTATCAACCATCAGTTATTAAGCTTTATAAATATTTAATAAAGCAAAAGTAAAATTCAAAATCTGCTTCCAGCTTTTTAAAATTTTGGCTTTAGGGATAAAAGAAATATGTTATGAGAACCGAATTCGTAGTCAATCAATCAAATTTTTTCGGCTGTGTGTATTATCCTAAATTAGGGTTTAATAACTATTCATTCAGTACTAAACAGAACTAAAAAATATATATAACATTTTTAATAAGATATAGGAATAAAATATACATATATAATGTCATGATACGAACCATTGTATTCAGCCTATTCCTTCCTTTACATCATGATATTTTTTCCAGTTTGCCGCTTCGAAATGTATTTAACTCTCTAAATGTCTTTTTTGGAGATCAATTTGAACTTACTGTATAACAATATTGGAAAGCTTTTTACCACTTTCAATAAATCTTTGTATTTTTGAACCCCAGATTAGTAAATAAAAAGGTTGCTCTAAAAAGCATAAACACAACCAACTGCAGGAATGCAACCAAAAGTATAAAAAAGATAGAGAATTACAGACATTAGAGGCTTGATTTTTTGCCTGCTGCTTCGGAGAGCATTTTCTAAGGTATGTCCCACAGACTGGCGTATTTATATTTTCTCTAGGTCATCTAGTGCGTTGTCAAAGTTGATTTCGACACGATAACGGACAGACAGGATGACACCGCTCAATCGAATACGACAATGGACAATCCCAGCAAAAAATTAGACATTACCTTAAAAAGTACTTGCCATATAATGACTTACTTTTGTGATTGCTATATTTTGTTACTCGCTTACAAAACACATTACATTAGTTCCCAAAAAAGGAAGTAGTAATGGAACTAGTTCTTTATGTTAAAAGAGACTACCGTACTAATTGTACTCATTACTTCCTACAATAATTAATGTAATCGATTATCAGGAACTGATTATAAAAGTCTCATGCCTTGTTAAAATAATTAAGATGGCAATCTAGTTGGGAAGTACTTCAGCCAAAAATGCTTAATTCCACACTCGATTACCTTTTCAAAAATTTTTTGCTGGGATGTAAACATTACAAACGGAATGACAAATCTAGATATACACTTTTTCCACCTGTGATGAAGTGTATAATAATAAAATTAAAATTAAAGCGTTAATAACATGTTGTATTTCGTCAATGCGTTTAAAATAAATTACATTTTAATAGCGCAGTAATAACGTTAAAACACGTAACAGCTAAAACTAATTTTACAATATGAAAATATTTATCAAAATCAACAAAGAAAAAACCTTAATCACAATGGGGGCTTATAAGGACTACAAACACGAAATCCTGCATGGCTGTTTGATGGAATAAAATTATAAAATTAAAACTGTAAATATTAGTGAAGGCAAACACATACACATATAGAGTATAATCTAACAAACGTTAACAGCGTTAGTGGTAAAAACGTATAAAGCATCCGTCCGTCATTATTGTAGGACACAATCTAAAAATATGCTTGCACGGTGCGTTAATAAAACCAATGCAGAAATGGAGATAAACATGGGAAATATAAATGTAATCTAAATGACATTTACTCTAATGATTTTAACAATATTTAAAAACAAAAAAGACATTTCAGTTATTATTGTAGCACTGATAAATTAGGGTTTTTAAACTGCATCCGAGGTGCGTTATTTTATTTAATTGACATAATAGTTCCTTTGTTGAATTTAAAAATAAGGGCTGATATGTAAACCAAAGCCTTATTTATTCCAGACCATATTATTTTTTGAAGCCCTTCTTAAAATAAGACTTTTAAATTTTTCCCTATATCAGCAAAAGAAAATTTAATAAAGGCAATCGATCAGACATACTGTGAAAAGAGCAATCAGCAAGATCGGTTCATGTCCTTTGAGTCAGCGGCAAAATCCCACGCCTACATCTAATTTTTCAATACCATTTGGAACAATGATGTAACTCCAAACAAAAAGACCAATGAATGGGGCGATAGAGGACTAAAAAATAAGAAAAATCCGTTAAACAAAATTACAGCTCGCCCATATTTTTCGAGTAACGGGCCTCTCATATGTACAAATTTTTCAAAATATCAATATGGTTGTCATTTAAAAGCTTTTTAAGAGATCTTTAAGGAAATTCTAATTTTTTTTTAAAATGCTTAACCCATTAACAGCTGATGGCATTTTTATATAAAATTGTAAATGTATTGTACTTAATTATTTCTTTCTTCTTTTTAATTCCCTGTCATCCCAATATTTGTCGTTTTGATTGGAGTTACTTCACCAAACTGGATTTACATATATGGTGAAGGGTTCGGTGAGAATGCTATGTTCGGTATAGCCGAACATAGCATTCTCACTTATTTTTTTTCATTTTGAAATACGAAATATTATATATATATTTTGTAATTTTTTTTATTTTTGGAAACCATTCTGAAAACATTTTTTTATCTAAAAAGTTTAAGTAATCTTACTTCTGACTTAAGTTTATATTAATATTATATATAGAAATCCCAAAGGCTGCAGTGGTTCAGAAAATAGCATCTGAGAATTTTTGTTTAACAATAAGCAAATATTCAATCAAAGAGCAACTGAAACCATTTTCTGATAATCTTTTTTTTAAAGCCTTTTTAATTAACCCCCGTATTCTTCCAACAAAAACAAGTTTAAAAGTATTTTTTTTTAGAATTTTTTTATTTGTAATAGTGTGTCATTTTAGTTGTCATAACTTTAAAGCACAACTCTTATACAAACACACTTAAATATTCTAAAAACATGCATTATCAAATGCAATTGACATAAATGGTTGAGTAATTACATGATGCTTGTCTATGCTTTATGTATAAAACAGGGTACCAAAGCAAAAAAAACAAAAACTGACCACCATCTACTTCCGAAAAATCAGCACATGATAGCAGTAAATATTTATTTGAATTATATTAGTCATACACCAACACACTTTAAAATTTGTGTCCTTTTATGGATGTGAGTTTTAATATGGTTGATGCTGACATTTTCCCTGACGCGGTCATTACTGCAGCTAAATAACTAAATTTTGCCTGAATTATAATTCAAATAAAAAATTACAACAACAACAACAAAACACTTGTATTATTATGCATGAACATTAAGTTGGTATTTGTGGCAGTAACAATTGACAATTTTAAATGCATGTTAAACAAACATAAATATTGTTTGAACAAACACCACTGCGATATATTAACATTTCTTTAGGGAGCGTGTGCGACAGGCGGCGGGTTTGCAATTTTTGCACAAATAAATTAGACATTAGTCATAAGTACTACTTAAACTAACAAAAAAAAAAACTACACTGAACGAAAACAATTCTTGATTTACAACTCTTGTTTTTTAATTGTTTTTTGGTTTAAGCTCAACTGATGGATGCTTGTGGTATCGTGCCATATCTCTTTTCAGCTGCATATTTATACTTAAGTTAAGGTGGAAAAAAGTATTTAAATAGATATTTAATGAATTTGATAATTAAAACGCAGAAAAAAGTTTTAGAACCTTTTTAAGAATTAATTGGTTTTCCTAATGAAATTTAATTAAATTTTTAACTGAATCAATCATATGTTTAATTAGAAATTTACTTTTTCCTTTTGAATTATATATGTAATAGATTTGATTGATTATGTGTGTTTCAGTGTTTTTTCAAGCGCGATAAAATTTTAAATTGTAAAAAATAACACAAAATATTAAATTGTAATGAATATTTTTTTTTATACGAAAGAACAGAACATGGCGTTAATATTTAAAAATTATTTCGGGTATATGACCACTGTGGCGGCTTATGACGAAGCTCATTCTGGACGTTTACTTTTGGTTCACTTTTTCAAGTACTGGTGGCTGTATGTCACGAATAACACGAACAATTTTGGCCTGCAAAGCGTTAATTAATGCTGGTTTGTCAGCATAAACCAGTAACATCACGTGTCCCCACAGGACATAATCGAGAAGTGTCAGATCGCACGAACTTGGAGACCGATTGACAGGTCCATTTCTCGAAATCGATGGTTGCGGTCGCCGTATGGCACATAGCACCATCTTGTTGAAACCACATTTCGTCCGGATCAGTGTCATTCTTATTTTCAAACAATCATGCTGTAAAGATCTCCATTGACCGTAACGTAGATCCGGCCTCATTTTTGAAGTAATAAAGTCCGTTGATGCCACCAGAGTGTAAGCCATACCAAACGGTTCATTTTTTGTATGCTATGCAGTCTGTAGGGTATGTAGTGGATTGGTCTCACTCCATATGCGGAAATTTTCTTATTAATAAACCTGTTAAACCAAAAATGAGCCTCTCGCTGAACAAAATTTCTCGATAAAACAAGAGCGAAAGAATGACCCAGAACGATTCGATTCATAATGACTTGGCAGAGTTTACTGAAAAAAATAAGAAAAAATTCTAATCAACTTTTAATATTTAGTGTTATTTTTTATAATTTGAAGTTCTATCATGCTTAAAAAAATAGCGTTTATAATTGGGACAGTTATAAATTTAATTTAATTCTAATCCGCTAACAAATATAACCATAACTTAAGAGCAACATATTATGGTTGCTAACAAAACATAGTATTATTACAGTTGCAACCATATTGTTGTCTAGCAAAACAATACCTTTGTAAAGTATAAACATAATTATGTTCAAATATAAACATGGTTAAACTAAAATTTAATAATATGGCTGAAAATGTGCAAGATTTATATTTATATGCTTACAATACATACATATTTTTTTTAATGTTTCGGTTTTCTTTTTATCTGTTTTCATATTTTGTATATTACTTTTAATTATTTATTTTATACATAAATTTTTATTTTTTCTTTTTTTTTTCTATTTTCTCTAACAATAAAAAACAATATCAAATTTTAGCTACTAGAAAAATTACTAAACTGTCAAGAACTAGAACAAAATACTTTTTAGCGCAAACATTAATTTGTTGCTTTTAGCCATACTTTGATTAATAATAATATATTATGGTTGAATATTTTACATTATTTTTAATAATTTATAAAACTTTGGTTGTGGTTGAAAATTTTTTAAGTTGAAACCAACCTTATTGCATTTTTTGCCCAGAGTAAACACATAATCGTTAAAAGTTAACAAAATATGTTTATCGTGACTAAATTTTTGGTTAAGACAACTATAATTTTTTCTCCGCAACTATACATTGTTACAAATAATAATAATATAGTTATTGTGACCATATCCCAACCATGTCTTTTTTCTGCGTGTAAGATAAGAAATATTTTTTTTCTGGGAGGGGAATTTATTGCAAATTAATTTTAATTTACTTTATTCGTGCTTGATTCCTTCAAATATAAATATTTCATGATATTCTCATGAAATATTTTCATTTAAAAAAAATTTATTTAATTGATTTGGCTTTTGATATAAGATTTTCTAGTTTTCTATAGAAAATTTAGGAAAAATCCACTGATGAGCTATTTAAGCAGTAGTGAAGTGGCCATATGGATATGCTTTCCCCGCAGTAATATTTATATTTGAAGGAATCAAGCACGAATAAAGTAAATTAAAATAAAAAAGATTCCGAATTATAAATTTTCATATTACAAATTAATTTAAGATCGAAGGTAAGATTTTTCCCTATATTTCCTATAGCATATTTAATGAAAGTACTAATATTCCAAATGACAATGTTAGAAAAAATAAGACATTTTTAGAGAAATAAAAATTTTTTTATATTAAAGCGACCTACAAGGGAGACGTGGTATGTATTTAAATTTTTTTTTTTTTTTTTGACTTAAAGTGTTGATTTGAAAAAAGAATGTTCCAACGACTGTCTTCTGGCTTGTGTTACAACTTGAACTTCGATTTAATTCAGTAAAGTGACCCTTCGTTTCTTACACACAACTTTATTTATTCAATTTAATATCTCTCCCTCTACTGACCGCTTAAAAATTTTATTTTCGCTTTAAATCCAAAACTAATCTCTTTTTTTAATTTTCTTTCAGTGTATTTTTTATTTTGTAATTTTTTTTTAAAAATATTTTTTGGTTAATGCGACAAAATTATACTTTTATAGTCAGTCTTTCGCAGCTATGGAAATAAAATTACAACATTGTGCATTCAAATATGACATGTTTAATTTGGTAAAAATAACACATAAAAATAATAAAAATTTACTGCATTACAAACACATACCGCAAATTTAGCAAATATTTTATACATTTATGATATTAAATCATATTATGGATTTTTTTTTATTTTTTCGTTATTAAAATATCCTTTGAAAGGGTAGATTTCTAGTGGAAATAACTGCATTAGAAATTGCGTGTGCTTTTTGAATATTAAATATTTGTTTGTATTATAACAAGGGGGATAAATAAATAAAATCATTTTAATAAAATTAGATTTTATGAGTCATTCAGAAAGGTAATAATTTGTTTGATTTTAAGTAAAATCTTTTTATTTTAACTCAAATATTGACAATTTAAAAAGCAATGCGAATGGTCGAATGATCAATAATATGTGCAAATATTATATTTGCTGATTTTTTTCAAGTGGTATAAGTTCATTTTTTCATATATTGAGATATTTAAGGATTTGCGTATGAATCAACTAAAAAATATTGGCCAACTTCATTGTATTTGAGTGATTTTTTTTACACTATACCCATTTTAGTTTTTTATTATAAAATTATTTAAGAAATAGACACGAAAAATCACATTTAATAAAGTTTATTTCCATTATGTTAAAAGTATAAAAATGCAACCTACTTCGTCTCCATATAAAAAAAGATATTGTTACGTTTTTCTCTTTTAGACAAACGTACGGATTCTTTTGATTGCAAATACCACAGTGGCTAAATTCTGTCTTCAAATTTTATGGCTTTCTCTGGTTACACTCTTGATCCTACCGGTCTTGTGAACCCTTGGTCTCTTATTTACTAAACATGCGTTATCACCACAAACGCAGCCATCCACGCTAAGCTGCTGTGTTACTCCGGCGAGACATGAACTACTCGATGCCTTGTTTAGTAACCTAAACCATCGAAAGACATCTCCACTTCTCCTTTTATCCAAGCCAGTCATCTCCTTTAATCCAGTAGCCACAACACACGTCTGCCATACACTGTTGTTATGCTGTTACACTTCCCCGCGCTAATTGCTATTACTTTTTATTATAAAGGGCTTCTTGACAATTATCAATTGCTCTTATATTAGAGAAGACAAATTATCTCCAATGGCTTCACACAATAACTGCCTTTTGCCTCTCGGGAGGTTTGTATTGCTGTTTATTAATTTTATTTGAATTATAATAACAATTATTATTTTTTTGTTGCACGCATGACCGAACGCGGTGTCGAACTCGGACCCCCTGTTTTGCAGTACGCTCCTCTACCAACGCAGCCATTGAGGCTGCTCAGATTTTGTTAGCTAAATTGTTGTTTTTATTCTATACACACACCATTGGTAGTTGAATTAACTTATTAACCAAGCTCAAGGCGAATTAAATACAAGGTGATAGCGGTGGCGAATTCAATTCTTTTCCCTGGTATTCTAACTGTCAAACTCCATATATAAAAAATCTGTATAACAGTTAGATAAATTTTTTATGTATGGAGTTTGACAGTTAGAATACATGGTAAAAGAATTGAATTCGCCACCGCTATCACCTTGTATTTAATTCGCCTTGACCAAGCTCATACGGAAACAACTACAGGAGTTGCCAGATTTTATTATTCGTAACAATATTTTATACTTGGTTTTCTTTAGCATATTGTGAAGTATTTATGATGAATAGGCGGTATAGAAGATAATAAACTTATCATATCGTTAAATTTTTTAATTATTATGTTCCACCAAGCTTTATGAAGTGGTTACATATTAATTTTTCTGAGGTTTTTTGGTCTTTCCTTTTTTCCAAACAAAAAAAAATTGTGTTGAATGGACCATTTTCTTTCACACTAATTTTATAAAATTATTTGTAAATAATTTCTCCTTAAGCCTCAACCAACATATTTTAAGGCAGTTTTAAATTTCTCTGTGCGTATTTTTTTTTCTGATAAATATTGCCGCTTCTAGAGATTTAGTTGAGAAAAAGTCTTCTCTTTTCCATTGCTACAAAATGAAAAATGATGTTTTTCGGTAAGCTTTTACTGCAATATAATGGTCTTGGGCGGACAGTGGCCTTTTCCTTTAATGCTGTTTGCACAACTACAAAATATCTGTCGTTTGGAAGAAATTAATGAAAATGAAAATAAAAATGAAATGAAAATAGTGAATATTATTTAAAATAATTTTATAAATAATAATTTTACAAATGAAGTTAATGAAAGTTGTTTTAATTAAAGGAATGAATAAACTTATTCCACTTTTAAAAGAAATATTTGTGTCATAGAATGGTTTATTTTATGCCAAGATAGAACCCTATTGAAATTGTAATTATAACTATAAAAAGAATGAGTCTATATCTGGTTAAAATTACCGTTAACTTAGTTTGTTTAAAAAGTGGACTTATACCACTTTCAAAAAGCAGCTAATATCTTCAAATAAGTGAAAAAAAGAACTATGTTATCAGTTCGTGAGAATAATGATTTTTCTCTATTTGTGCCAGGAAGATTCCGTAATTTCTAAAGCGATTTAAAATTTGTTTTCTTTATTTAGTCTCGTTAGTCCCGTTTAAAAAAACCGTTATAATTTTAAAAATTAAAAGGTATCCCCATAAAACACATGTACGTTTTCTGCGTATTTTATAAAGCGTAAAGACTCACCACATTAAAATTTAACAAAGCTGCGTATCACTACAGCTCTCAATACCAAAATGTATTATAAATATAAATCTAAAAATTAAGGAGTGTCCGCTTGAAAATTTGACAGAAATCGAGCGATATAATAACAGGTATAAATATTTAAAATCATAAATTAAAGGGTTCTGCAACAGTTTATTTAATTTGATATTTATGGCCATACTTTTAAACAGTTGTAGACAGACGCTTGAAACTTATAAAGAACCTGTGCTATAAGGACAAGTATAAAACTTGGATTTGGTAATTAGAGGGTGTCCCAATAGTTAATGTTATTTGATGTATGTGGTCAATCCTTTGAACTGTTATAGACAGGAAGCTGAAACTTACAAGGTATTGCTAAGATCGCTATAACAACAAGTTTATAATTTGAACTTAGAAATTAAAGGGTGTTCCATAAATTAATGTAATTTGACCCTTATTGCCTTATCTTTTGAACTGTTATATACAAACAATTGAAAATTAGGCAGAATGTGCACTACTTCGGTGAGTATAATAAGACGTACAAATATTTAAAATTATTTATTAAAGGGTGTTACATTAGTAGATGTAATTTGATGTATATGGTCAAACTGTTAAATTGTAATAGACAGACGGCGGAAATTTACAAAGAACCTGATTGATAAGTCCCCTATAGTTAATGTTATTTGATGTATTTTGCCAAACTGCTGAACAGTTGTAGACAGACGGTTGAATTTAACAAGCAGCTGTAGTGCGAAGTCTGCTATAACAACTATAAAGCTTGGAGATGGAATATAAGAGTGTCCCAATAGTTATTGTTATTTAATGTAATTGACTATGCTTTTGAACCGTTATAGACAGACAGATGAAGTCTGTTTTAAAGTCGTTTTTTTTTTTAAAGAATTGTTTGGTTTTAAATAATAAATATCTTTTGAGAATATCAGGGAATATATATATTTGAACGAGCCAAGTACTATTAACGTAGATAAATATTCTGATGTTTCGCCACTTACACAAAAAAAACAGAAATAAACAGAAATTTTAGAGAAATTTTAGGTTCTTAAGCAATCTATGTGGAACATGTGGAACTTCGAAGACAAATAAGACTTTGTTAAGACAAAAAAACTAACCAAATAAATTTCGCTTATTTTAAATATTTTTTTGGTACAAATTGAAACAAATTCTGCAAATGTCATTTAAAATTTTTTTCTAGAATTGGCAAATTGGAAAAATCTATAAAATTGTTATTAAAACCAGCATGTAGGGTTTATATACATGTAAAATTGTATTAAACGCAAATAACATCCCTATTACACCCTCACAAAACGAGTTACACGTACATGAAAAAGACATTAAACAGTAAAATGAAAATATTTGTTTTTCTTGTTTTTTTTTTCATATAAAAATAAAAAACGTGAGATTTTTTAACTGCCAACAAAGAAACATGTTTTATATTTTTGCTTTTTGTTTTGCTTCAATTTTCTTAAAGCGAAAAAAGGCCTTAAACATGTCATCTAAATTGGAATTGAAGATATTCTATGCTGTATGTTTTGCCATATTGAGCAAAACGTACTTGAAGACCAAAATAGAGTCTAAATTCGTTTTTCATTTTATATTAGATTTTTTTTGTTTTATTTTAAATTTTGACTTGGCAGGTGAGTTAAAAAAAGGTAAGTTGTAGAAAAAGTAGTTTTGCGACATAGAAGACTACGTGAGGCTTTATTTATTTATTTTTTTTTTTTTTTTTGTTTTTTTACCTTTTTTTGTGGATGGTTACGGAACAAGCATTGTGCATACAAAACATAAATATACACATATGAAGACATGTGTATGGGTGTGTGTGTTTTTGTGGGTAAAATACTTTGGCATTGCGAACCAAAGTCTGATATGAACATCAAGATAATCACTTTCGATATCTGTTCACAGAAAATGTATGAAATGAACTCCAGTGATAAATATTTCTTATATGATTTAAAGAATTTTTACAAATTTTTTTATTTGGCAAAAATTTTAAGGCAATGTATTTTAACATATGGAAAACTGTTGAAAAATTGGAAAAAAGCCAAAAAATATTTTCTCAGTCATAGCATTACCATATGAATTTGTACATTTTATTACAATAACAGTTTGTTAAGAGCCTTTAAATATGTTAATAACTTTAAGGATAATAATTAAGTGATAAAAATTGTAATTTTAACACTTTTATGTTTATGTTATAGTGGCTGGCATAAATATGTTTTGTTAAATATTCATGGCGAATTGATATTTGTACAATTATTCCTTTGATAACAAAATATTTTTTGAATGCTTGTTTCCTGTAATTTTTAATTTTATAATACATTTACATTACACCGAAATCAAGTTTGTAATGACAAAACTCGGGCCCTTGTTTTTGTTCCCACTTGAATTTAACTTTTATTTTTATTATATCTTTAAATTAAATATTTTCTCTTATTGTTAACTTTAGAAGTAAGCCTTTATATAAAGAATTGTATTTATAGCAAGATAACTTTTATACCTAATGGTATTTTGAATTAACGGTCAGTTGACACATCACGCCCTCTTGAAGATAAAACCTGCCAACAAAACAGCCAACTACTGTCACGAACTAAATTACAACTCTCGGCTGTGTCTGCCGATTAAACACAACCTAATGGGTATATGCGTGTGAATGAATGTGGGTGCCCAAGCACAAGCATAATAAGGCTAACATTGGGTTAAAAGTGATCAGTTTGCAAGAACGGGCTTGGTGAGGAATTTACAATTCCCCAATTTATTTCTTATCTTCAGTTAAACTGCATTTGTGGGTGACTGGACTAGCGAAGATAGTCTTGGCAAGGAATTATACAATTCCCCAGGTTTATTCTTGCGCTGCCTAGCTCTCCCTTAGTGGTTGCCATTCATCGCGTCTGTCGTTACAAGTGCTAATGAGGTTTCTAGCAAAATCTAATTGATTTTTAGTAAATTTCCTTTACAAAATAAAATCTACTACGCTACTAAATTTTGACCAAATCTAGTATAACTTAGTGATTCAACTATGCTTTTTTCCAAAAGAGAACCAAAAATTACTACTCTCCACAACAAAAAATTAAATTTTTTATTAAAATACAAAACAAAATTTAAAAAAAAAAACAAAAGATTTTGTAATTTCTTTAAATAGAAAATTCTTCAAGTGAAGAACAAAATTAAACCGAAAAAAAATCGGAAGTATAAATAAGAAGGAATCTAATTGTTTTAGTTGCATATTTTTGTTGTGAATGTGAAATCTTGCTAGTGTCAAAGAAATATAGTGTAAACGAACTAGATTTAGGAAAAGATATCGAATCAAATCTAGTAGATTTTGTTCTAATGTAAATGCACTATTTAAAAAGAAATGTTTATTTTTTACATAAATCTTTGAGTCATATTTTTAGTATACTTAAAACACCAGCATTCCTTGATATGTTTTGTTGTTTGTACTCAAAAGTGGTTTAAGTCCTTTCCTGTTTGATCTACAACTCAGAGAATTTAACTAGAAAATTATAAAAATGTATTTAAAAAGAAAGCGTAGGACATTGATCCAGTCTTTCAAAAGTGCTTTTAAAAGTTCTCTATACGTTATTCAACATTCCTTAAAGCAATAAAAACGGCATCTCTAAAACACATGGACAAAAATATACGTTTCAATTTAATGCTTGAAGCGTTCAAAAGCCGGATCCCTTAAAAGACTTGAACTTTGTCTGTTTGTGTCTTGAATTATTTCATTTTATTAAAACTAAAGCCTAGACAAAAAATGTTTTTTTTTTGGCATTAAAATTAAACCACGGGAATATTAAGTTATAATATTTTACTTTATTTACATCGAGCTAATATCCCGTTTAAAATTATTAATTTCACCGATATGGATAATAGAAAATGGCAGGCATTTTGCCATTGCCTACTTTGCTCTTCATGAAACTTCTCACAAACATTTTAAGTAGGTTTTTTGTCTTAATAATAAAGTAAAGACAAAAATTTAAGTTTAGGGAAAAAACAACAATAACCAACAATGATTTTATTATTATTTTTTTTTTTTCTTTAAAGAATAAATCTTCTAAAAATTAAAGATACAGTAACAAATGTGCAGATATTATTTATTCCCGTTTTTTTAGCAACATTAAAAACAGTTCAAATTTTTTATAACCGATAACATTTAAAAGTGTTTCAAGCCTCATAATTCTTTGGAAACCCAAAATTGTCAAACTTAGCCTACTGTAGCTTTGTTTGTATTTTGAGCTACAAGACTACCGGGACATGTTTTATAAAGCTTGACTCCTTCTCTAATGACATTTCAACTTTGAGATAAATGCTAGTAGCAGTTCAAAAGTTCCAGGTTTATTACCATTTAATTTATGAAACCCCCACTGTGCACTGCTCTTAATAATCTTTTTTTAATTTGCATCAAATCGAACAAATATTTATTTACTCCTTGGAAGTTTTTAAAAGTGGTATTTTTTCTGATATTTGTTTTTTTTCGAAATTATTCTATTTTCCATTTTTCTTTAAAAATATGAATAGAGGGATTTGTAAAAAAAGTTTTGTAAAATATTCGTAGTTAGTAGATAATTTCATTTATGTTTTTGGAGAATGTATCCCTTTAATGATATCTCAAAATTTACGTCTTAAGTCAGGTCCGCCAAATCAAGTCGTTGCTTTGACAATGAATCTTAAAAGTGTAAATCAAGAAATGTTCGCAGAAGTCTGTACACTTTGGATGCCAGGCGATGTCTACAAATTAATCATTCTACTGCTTGTAAAGAAATGAAAAGGAGATATTTCACAGATTGTGAATTGAAGGACTAAAATCTGTATCTATAAAGAATATAAAAGCTAAAACTTTATTCCCCTTTATACTATAACAATGTTTAAAGCTTAAAAATTAGAAAAATAATTTTTTTTTTGTTGCTGAAAACTCAACCTAACCTAATTTTTATTCAATATAACCTAACAGTCTGCAATTGCATTTTAAAAACATCACGTATAAAAATGCTCAATATAATCAAATAAAGGTAAAAAAAATGTATTGAAGACAAAAAAACACCGCAAATAAAAAATTATAAAATAAAATTGCGGGACAATAAAGCAATAGTCTATACAATAAAAATTAAAGGTAGCAATAAAGGGACTTATTGAAGAACGATTACATTTGCGTATTTTTATATGCTGGAGCCAACACGAATGCATGAGTATGAATTTGAATACTGATAGCATCAGCAGAAAATTTTCAAACAATTTGAAAGAAAATACAAAACTATAAACTGTTACATTTACTTTTATCAATTCTACATGCATACGTACGTACATACTTACTTACATACATACATACATACGTAAATTTTTTCATAGTTGTAACCCTGTAGCACAAGGGACTTGTAAGTCCTCTAGCTTAAAGGTATTAAACATCTTTATGTAAAAATTACTTAATTATGTTCTATTTTCGGATATTCTTGATAAAAATTTTTTAATGGACTAATTGTCATTAAGCCGGTACTTAGCAGTCAGAGAAATTGAATTCGCAGTATCTATACATATAATTAATCAATTACGGGGTCATTTATTTACATGAAATATTCTTTGAAAATTTTGATGTTGGTGTAGATAGTAACCGATATGGAACACAAAACACCTATTTATAGAATTTTTGTCTGTCTGACTGTCTATCTGTCTGTGTTGCGTCAGGTGAAAACTGCAGAATGGATTTGCATAACATTTTGTAACGAGGTCACTTAGAACCTTGGTTCAAATACACAATAGGTGGAATGTCATATTGTCCACGGACATAATGTCTGTGGACTTAATCGCACACTCAAAAGTGACAAAAGGTCCACTTCATGTCATACTCAAAAGTGACATAATGCCCACACACACACACACACATTACCACACGTCATAATGTCCATGGACATTGTTTCGTTTTTAGCATGGACATAGTGTCACTTATGAAAGTGTAATAATGTCCGCTCTTAAAATATCACAGGCTTTGCTTACCAAAGATTTCCTGGGTATCTGACCTTAGGCCGGCGAAATGAATTTCTCCTCTATGGTATAACCAACTCCGGATTCGAATACCAAAGAATTTCTGCAAAGCCGGCCTTCGATCGGACGCAAAAAATTAAAGACTGTACGTTGCTAGGCATTATGTCAATGGACATTAAGTCACTTATGACATGCCACCACAGAACACTTTTTTTTATAAAAATAACATTTGACTGCATAAGCAGCTTAAAATTAAAGATGACTTCATGCAGAAGGAAACAAAAAATAAAATCATTCATTTTTTTCTGCTGTTCTGTTTAAATATTGATTTTCTGTGGTTAATTTTTTCAACAATTTAATTTTTCGAAAGATACTACTTTCTGCAAGCAGTTTCAGTTTAAGCCATAAAAAAGAAGTATTTATTTATATGTAAGTCTTTTATAGATTAAAAAAAAAACATACAAAACACTTTAATATGTTTTAATATCGCAAAATATTATAAGAATAGAAACTTGTCTTTTCTGCTGGAAGTAAGTAAATTTATAAAAATATAAAACTACTCCTTTTAAAAGGCGTTTTGTTTCCTGAAATAAGCGGAATAAAAATTATATTTTTTAGAATAGAAACCACTATAAATTTAAGGTCCGGATGTGGTTTATTTTTTATAATCTTCACCACAGGTGAAAACGTACCTTTCCGTTTGGAATTTTTACAATATCTATTTTAGATCCCATAAAAAGATATATATTCTGAGTTCTTATGCATACCGAAGTCGATTGAGCGATTTCGTATTAATATTAACTTTGCAAATGCACTAGATGAGCCAGATATCAAATATAGTTTCGAAAATTTCGCTTTTGAAAATACTTCGAGGCAGCGGGAAACACACCACGCCTGCCTGTAATTTCTCTATATACTTTTTTAACTTTCGTTTGCATTCCTGCAGGTAGTTGTGTTTATGATAATAAATGAATGAAATAGGTAAGAAAAATGATTGAGCTTTTCACCACTTACTTCTTATTCACCAGTAAATTATACTCGTAATAGAATTTGATATTTTGGTTTACTATGCTGGGAAGACAACCCTAAGCAAGACTACAATGTTAAAAAAAATATTGATCTTAAAGGAAAAACTTTTTGCAGGAAAGAATTTCTTATGTCGATTTATGGTAAAGGGCTTATAAGAATCAGCATAGCCGAATATAGCACTCTTACTTGTCTAATTTAAGAGTTTGTAATTTTTTGGGAATTTATTATGGACTTTTATATTTTTTATAATTTAGTTATTGCTGTAAGATGTTAAGGTTCTTGATAAATTCTAAATTTAAATTTTTAACATTTTGGGATTTTTATTTTACGTTAATTAGTTTTTCACGCTCGCGCGATAAGACATTATTTTCATTCAAAAAAACTGCTGCAATCAAATGAACTAGCGGGAAATGAGATACAAAATGTATTTGATTTCTACTTCTATACGCATCCAACTATATAAACGCATGGCTACATAAATACACATATAAGATATTTAGTGAACGAGAGAGTGGAAAACATTGTTCTAGCAAATAAATGGCTGAAATAATAAAAATCACAATAAAAAAAATCGTTAGTTAAATTTCTGCGTTAAATTTCTACTTTTTTAACTACATTTTAGTAGTTTCCTATTTTTATTAAGCTCTTTAGTTATTTTCGGAACTCACGTGAATTCAAGAGTTACAGAAAATATATTTGTTTTTTTTTTTAATTTTTCCTAAAACCTTTTGCTGATGATGTCAACCAAAAGTGTAAATTAATTTTCATAAATAACTTCGTGCTATTTTTAAATTATCCAGATTAAATTAATTACCGATTTTGATTATTGAGGGTCAAAGCACGTCTTGATAGCCATTTATTTACCGCTTACGTGCTTTGACCTTCAATAAACAATATCGGTAATTAATTTAATCGGAATAATTTAAAAAATAGCACGAAGTTTTTTACAAAAATTAAATTTAATAAAAAAATATTCCCGTGTCTTTAATTAAATAATTTGCAAAGTGCCTGTTCATAAAAATAAATAATCGTAGTGTTTTTTGATATTTTATTTTTCAACCTCTTTCAGATGTATAAAAGAGCCAAAAAAAATTCAGCTGGATACAGTGGAGAAAGAAAAATAGAATTACTGTTTGTTATTCTTGTTTTTGCCCAAACTTTGGTTTTTGTCTTTGCTTTATTGTTTGGACAAAAGTCTTTAGTTTATTTAAAATGTTTTTTCGGAAGTTTCCTCAAGAGTTAAGTAAGCGGTAACGAAATGGCCATCGAGACGCGCTTTGATCCTCAATAACCAATATCGGTAATTAATTTAATCGGGATAATTTAAAAAATAACACGAAATCTTTTATGAAAATTAAGTATTTTAAAAAATATTCCCGTGTCTTTTATCAAAAGTGTAATTTTTGGGATTAAAAATAATTCACTTGAAATTTGTATTTATACTTTAGAAGTGATCGTGCTTAAATTATATTTCTTCCTTTCTGACGAGTAGTCGTACATTTCCAAAGATTTCTTCAAACTAATCGTATTGCTGAATGCTGGGCTGATCTACTAAAAAGACATCTCGTCGCTATTATTGACGTGATGGTTTAAAACAGAATAATTGTTGATAACCCGTCGAAAGGTATTTCTCGACAAGAGCACAGACTAAACGATGTGCCTTTAATTAAGTATCGCATCGAGTTTTCCTGTACAGCCCTAACACTCATTTTTGGTAAGGCAAGCCAAGATAGACATGAAGTTCCAGTGGAAAGCTGGTGCCTGGTGCTCTAAGACTCAAATCATATTCAAGCACACGCACTTAAATGATATTGATCGTTACGTGATTCTAAGCGCCAATGCCACAAGCAGTCTTGAACGTTTTAAAACAGCGCAAAAAGGAAGATGGTACCATCAACAAAATCATTCAAGATAAAAAATTAAATGATAATGTAAACTAAATTTCCGTATCAAAACAAACTTTTTTGGTTACTGAAATTTTGAAGACAGTTAAAATATAATAGTGTGTGAAGTTTGTTCTAGCAAAATATTTCTTTTTTCTATTCAATAATATTTTTAGTTAAAAACTACACTGTTGAGCTCTTACCTTCACTCTGCCATTGAGTCTGTTATAACCTATTTTTTCAACATAATGTCACTCTGTACTGTAGGAATTAATCTTGAGAAAAAAAGTATTAATACTTTTTTGTTCAACCTGCCTGGATTTTAGGCAGTGGGAATATTTAATTTGTATTTATTTACAAGGTTTTAGCGATATACTTGGATACCAAATTGAGTTTGGATTTTCATGTAAATTATGAGATATCTTAGATAAGTTTTGTTTTAAGAAAATTGCGCAATATGAAATTGTCTTTACCAAGCTAATTTTTCTTATTTTATAGTATGGCTTGGAAATTTATTCTGGAACATCATGTGTAATTCTTAATATATTAAAACAATGTTTCAACGGAATAGCTCGCTACATCTTTGGACTAAAGCATAGATCAAATACGAATATGACTATAACTATAAAACTTCTGCAATGTGATTTTGAGAGCTCCATTAATCTAAGACTGATGCTCAAATTTTAAAAGGTGGTTTAATATGGAAAGCATAAGAATCTTTTGAATTAATCTTTTTTTGCAATTCTATACAGATTAATTTATTAATTGTAACTCGGCACGCTTCTCTTACAATGACTAGGTCATTTGTTCTCGGAATTTCAAGGTTGTGGAATTCTTTTGTACCCTGTTTAGGAAATTGTAATTTATAGAGTATAATTGGCTAAAACAGGACCATGTTAAATTGTCATTATTATTATTATTTATCCTTTTTGTTTAATATTTTTCAATATTTGTGTAATTGGGGCGTTTTTTATATTATTACTTTTAAGATCTTATTTTAAAAGAAAAACATTTTAATTATATGTCACATAATTTAACTGGATTAATAAGGGCCTAAGGGCATAAGAAATAGAAATAAAAAATAATAATTTTAATATTCTAGTTTAAAGAGGCAAAACCTTGCATAATTATAAAGAAAATTTCTTGCCGTTAACATATTTGCTGGAAAACTCATTCATAATGCAACTTAAAGGAAAAGGAAAAAAAAAAACAGAAGAAACAATATTTGCAATTCGGAAGATAAACTCCGTTTTGCTTCAAGGCAGGTTTAACTAATTTTGTCAAATTTGCACGATTTAATTATTTAAAAATAAAAATATTCTCCTTTTAACTTGTCTAATACCCTGATCAGACGTACGTTTTAATTGCCCAATTAAAGAATTTACACAAATAACGCTTTAATTGAGCTCTTTTACTGTATAAGAAGACAATTAATAAACTGATCAAATAGTACTTAATTGCATCACTATTTGAATAAGAACTTTGTTCAGTGAAAAGAAAAAACTCATTAAGTTGACGAAAATGGCTTTTGACACTTCCACATTCAAAGGAGCAACAAAAAGTCATGTTGTTTTTGTAATAAATAAGAAATCAACTTGGCGGACGATCGTACGTATTAAAATAAATATGCCTTGTGGTAATTGAATAAGCTTAATTGAGGATGTGTGAACACCAAATTAAATTGCGCAGTTAAAATTAATTAAATCAATTAAGAAAACATGTCTGAACAGGGTATAATCTGTATAGCTGCCCTACAGCATTTGTAACAAATATTATCTGGAACTCAAAATGCTTTTCTGTCCACATCACTTAACATTGCAATAGTAAAATAAATCACGTATAAATTCACATTCTGACTGACATAGAAACCACATAACCGGCAAATTTTATTTTTCATCCTATTTTTTTACCATTTCAAAACATTTTTGCCATAAAATGTATGTCACAGTGTTTTTAAAACGAAAATTGGTACGTGACACAAATCTATTGGATTATTTATTTTTTTTTTCTATTTCTACCATTATATGAATTCAAGTTGAAGTTTATTTTTAAAAAGAGAAATAAGTTGAAAAAAAAAATTACAATAACAATGGTAAAATATTTTTAGAGGCATAAAAAAGGCTTGAGTCAACAAATATTACTTTTTGATGACATTTAGCAAATAAATGTTAAAACAATTTATTTTAGATTACGGATATTTTTTCTTTTGTTAGAGTTTGTTGCTTAATTTTTTAACACCCGTTTGAATTAAAAACAAAAATATTTTATTTGGAAAGTATATATTTGCATGGAATTACGTATTTATTTATTTAAAACAAAAATGCAAAATATTTAAATTTTTTATTATTTGGTTTTTGTTTTATGCATTTGTATTTCACCCAAATCAAAAAATATATATACTTTAATTCCACTGTATTTACAGGGATTAAAATATGTTTGCTAAGGCTGTATTAGGGTGGCACTAAAAGCCTTCATGAAAATATAACAAAAACGTTAATGATCATTAAAATATTTCGTGTACATTTTACGGAGGGTCTTTTATGAAATATTAAGAATAGTTTTTATTATTATTTAAAATTTTCAGAATAAAATTTGTTTCCCCTTATTACGAGGGCTGCTCTATATATTTCTGGCCTAATAGTGAAAATGCGAATATTTATAATCAAAAATGGTTTTATTGTTTTTCAAAGTATTCTCCAGTATAATTTATACACTTTTGCATGCGCTCAAGCCAGTTGTCGAAGCACTTTTTCCACTCCGATTGAGACACCTCTAAAACATGGTTTTTGAACACTTCAACAGCTTCTTCTGGCGACGAAAATCGTTGACCACGCATTTTTTTCTTGATGTTCGGAAACAAGAAGAAGTCATTAGGTGCCAAGTCAGGGCTGTACGACGGATGACCCATTAATTCGACGTTTTGGCCGGTCAAAAACGCTCTGGTTTGAGCCGATGTGTGAGAGCTCGCATTGTCATGGTGAACAATGATTCGTCTTCTCTTGTTGGTTTTTCGATTTCTCCGATGACTTCGGGCAAACAAATTGTAGTGTACCACTCAGAAGTGACCGTCCTATGTTGCTCAAGCGGAACAGTCGCCCATGAACAGTTTTGCCGAAGACACAGGCGACCATTTGCTTCGAAGTGCTTCTTCCACGAAAAACTTTCGTTAGATTTTGCTCGTTTTTGAAGACCCACACGGTCGATATTTGTTTCGTTTCGCGCTCATACGCATAGATCCATGATTCGTCACCTGTGACGATCTTATAAACGTCTTTTGAAGCACCACAATCGTATTTTTGCAACATTTCTTTGCACCAATTGTGCGGGATCCAACGAGAACAAACCTTTTTTACGGCCAGGCCGTTTTTGGACGACCTTCACGGAATTCGTCTTTGAGCGTGCTTCGGCCACGACTAAATTCATTATACCAATTTTTCACAGTGCTATAGGATGGTGCTTCATCGCCATACAAAGATTTAAGTTCATCAATGCACTTTTGTCGTGATAATCCACGTCGAAAGTTGTGAAAAATGATGGCACGAAAATGTTCACGAGTTAATTCCATTTTTTTCTATGTTAATTTTTTCAAGTCACTGTTAACAAGACAAATAATGGTCGTACTTCAAAACGTTTTGAGTACGATTATGCTTAAAAATGACAAACTCTCCAATGGAAATGTCAGATTTCACTTGGCAGCACTCAGTGTTGCCAGGCCAGAAATATATATAGCAGCCCTCGTATTTCTTATATAAAAAGTAAAAAGGTATGACTACAGTGTGGGCAAAATTAGTCAAATGAACAACAAACTCATAATGTAAAGTACTTAAGTAAAAATGTGTATTAATATTTTGCACAGGAAAAGTGCTTTAAAGACTAAATAATGTAATTAAAGTAATTATTATTTATTATTCTAGTGCCATCGCCTAGATTTACTCTAGGCTAAAGTGATTTCTAGTTACTTTTGTCTATTAATCCCTTTTTCTGCTTCTCTTGTTTAACGTAATTTTATTTAATATCTATTCTCTGTCTCTTACTCCATATTTTTTGATTTTTTTTAGCAGCCTGCCTTATTAAAACTAAAGGCCGACCAATGTCGAGTCTGCATATATCTGTCTCACTGACTCTCAGCATGAAATGCATGATTTAAAAAGAACAAATTCTAAGATCTCTTAATGTTACTAAAGTTTTGAAAAACGCAAAAAACCAAAAAAAGTGGAAAAGGGATATCACTTATTTTGTCATTTCGTTTGTAACTTCTACAATATCTATTTCCGATCCCATAAAGTATATATATTCTGACTTTTTATGCATAGCGAAGTCTATTGAGCGATGTTCGCCAGTCCGTCCGTGTAAGTGTTGAAATCAAGTTTGCCTCAAAAACAATTTAAATATGTCAATCGAAATCAGCATGATTGGTCCATGTCCTTCGAGGTAGCAGGCAAAACACCACGCCTACCTCTAATTTTTTCATGTCATTTGGAACAATACTCGTAAAGTAACTCCAATCAAAAAATAAATATGTGGGGCGATAGAGAATTAAAACAAAGAAAAAATTACGTGAAAAAATTGTCGCTCGCCCATATTTTCCGAGATACGGTGCTCTGAAATATTAAAATTTTTTTAATAAAAATATGGGTTTCATTTTAAAGCTTCTGAAGTGATCTTTATGGAAATACTAAAATCTTTTAAAAATTTGTAACCCATTAAGAGCCGATCTAATTTTTATGTAAAATTATATACTCTTATATGTATGCCAATTTTTTCCATAAAGTGAAAGTTGTAGATTGATTGTTTTTACTGCAAGCCACTTTGTTTTTGTTGCGTCTAAGTTAGAGCTTAGTTGAAAAATTGATAGAATACTTTAATGTTTTTCAACAATGCAAGAAGCTAATCTGCTATTACCATCTTTAGCTTGTTGATATTGTAGGTTCACCGATTTGGTTCATTCGATACCGGGAAGTGTTGGAGTTTGCGAAGCGTTAGTTTTAGCTGGTCTACCAAGAGATAGTGTCGAAAGCTATATCAGCGCTACATAGTCCTCAGCATACATTACAGTATTAATATATTCGCAGTAACTATCTTAAAAAATAAAACTAAAAGTAAAGGGTGTCCTACACATGGTACGGAACTCTTAGTGTGTGAGTTCAACTCGCCCTTGGCAGATTTATTTGTCAGGTTAAATGGATAGCATTTGCAGAAAACTTTCAATATGTCTGCCAAAAGCGTCAATGTTATATTGCTCAATAGAATAACTACTGAAGATTTTTATATATGCTTTGAATTGGCTTGGAATATTAGTATGACGTATGAATTTGCGACATATACATATACAGAATTTGCTTAATTAAAATAAATAATGAACCCTCATAAATTCTAGCAATTTTAATTGTGTCTGAAAATAAGTATTTTTTACTTTTCTTTTAAAATATAATTTAGTAAAAACTACCTGCTAAAATTAATATTTATTTATTTTTTTAAATATTTTTTTTTTTTATTTTTTTAAAAAACTGTTTTACTTCTCTGTCTTTTTCAATCACACTCGATTACGTTAATTCTTCATTCATCCTAATACACAGATATAATAATCTAATAAACATTTGACATAACTAGACAATTCGATAATGGTGTGACTATTATTTTTTATCCTTCTTCCTGTTATATTGATAAAAAAAAAAAACACCAGTTCTACAAAAATTCTGTACCCAGCAAACAACTTTACATGCTAACCAGCACTGCATATATATTTTTATACAACCATCTTGTTTATAACTATCCGATTTAAACTTTTTTTCGGAAATAATAATATGCAGTTAATATCAGTAAACGATGGCAAAGAAAGATTGCAGAAAAAAGAAATAGCTTGATGTATGCATGGATGCTTATATCAAATTGACAACATAATGATAAATATGCAAAGACACAATACAAAATATATACTGTTTTATTAAAAATATTGAAAATCTGCCACATACCAATCTCCGAAACTGAAAATGAATTCATTCTTTAGCTTAAAACGTGACACGAAATTGATTATATTGAAAATGCCATACAACATTTTCAAGACTTAAATATTCAACAATATTTTCGTTGGAAAAGTCTTAAAGATAAAAACAAGTAAAAATGTATTGGTAAATGTAAATAATTGACATCAGCTCTTTCGTATTAAAGAATGTTTTTTTTCTTTTGTTGTTTTTGCCAAGTTCATACATTTCTACAATGTGTGCTCATCTATAAAGTTATATAATTACAACAATCATTTTGATGCCAGTGTTTTCTATCTGTATATTCCAATAAGGAAATATACATCTTTATTATTCTGTGTGTGTATATGCTGATGTCGTAAAAAATTTAAGTGAAAAAGCAATTTCGTTTCAATCACATGTAACGATATACCCGCTTGTCCGCGGATACATTCCATAAGTCATTATACCATTATGCACAAAGCAATGACCTATACTGGCACGGCAATACCTACACAGTGTGTTTGAGTGACGAATTTAATATGGGGATGTCATTGGAAGTATGCAATCGCCACCCTCTCGCTTACATTCCGTTGACGAAAACAGTGACGAATATTCATCAATGTTTTCATTCGCAAAAATACTGTGATGAAAAGAACACTGAAGCCATAGTTAACGGTTTCGTTTACTTTGGATAATGAACTACTTCGTAAGTGCTCAGTAATTATATAATTAAAATGTCTTTAAAAGGTTTATGGTTATATATTATATTTTATTTTTTAATTCACATACAGTCTTCTAAATCTTATAAAACTAACATTAAAAATAGAACAAAAACTATAATTCACAAAAAAAAAAAACAAGAAAAAAAGCAATGTCATTAGGCTAAATATAAAAAACAATAGAAAGCAAAAAAGTTAAACTTATATAAAGCAAAAAAAAAATCACATTAATTCATATCAGCAGTAAACAAACAAGAAACTAAAATTTATGTGTCGCTCTTTCTTTCAGCTTTCCTCTCCAGCGACATGTTTTTGAATATGCGCCTCTTCTGTATTTGTATAGCTTTGCGGATGTGTTCATCCGCTGGCCCAACACTGTTAATATTGGTCTTCGAGACCGCTTCTGAAATGGTTAAAAATTTATTGTCAATTTACATTCAGTCGAAATATTAAGTGTTTTTTACCTGAAAGTACTGAAAAAAATTGTTTGTGTTCTTTAAAACTCTTCTTTCCCTGAACACCATCGACGTTGTAGTCCATAATGACATCGTCACTCAAAATACGTCTTAAATTTTTTTGAACACCGGCAGGTTCAAGTATGCACCTTATTGCTTTAATCTTTAAAATATAATTGGAAACATTACTCATATCTACCTTAAAAATGAAAGAACAAATAATCTTACATATTGTTTCTTGTTGTCCGGATTAATTCGATTATTGAACTGAGCAAGATCTTCTTTACTCCAAATTGGAAAAATATCTGCAAGTGAGTCGTCATCACGAAATTGTCTCAAACATTTAGTCGTTAAGACCTTGTTTTTTGGGCTTCAGCAACTAATTTTATTTGGCCTAAAAACACATATGCATGTATTTAATGATATCTATATTTTATTGGCATAATGTTGTGTCCCATAAATGTACACAATAGTTTATGTGAATGTATCTAAATATAGATCATATAAAAATTACCTTGCAAAACGTTTACTGTAATTTAATGTTTTTTGTTGCTTCCATCACTTCATTTAGTTTTTCTAATAAGTTGTTGTTGGAAATTTGCGGGTTAGTTTGTCTGTCTGAAAACAAAATAATTATTAAAAATATAATCACCCATATTCTGTTTGGCGACGTAAACACAAAACGACGTCGTTTTTCTTCGTTTGTTGTAAATCGGTATTCCCGTTGTCAATATTGTCATTAATCGCTGATTTTGCTTATCATTTTTGTTACCTTTATTTTATAAAACAAAAAGACTTCTAAATTCACTTTCTTTCACGCAAAACTATACAAACTCTATTTTTAAATTTCACAATTTTCGTCTTCACACCTCTTGATCAAAACACAGAATAATTGTTATTTTGCGTTTTATTTTTTGTCAACCCCGGAATGACGCCGACGCTTTGTTGTTGTACACATTTTTTCTTTTCAATGTAGATAACAGAATACGACAAAAAAAGAAGTTTGCTCGCTTGCTTACATACGATCAACGAATTCATATAGTATAAGGGTACACCAAGTACCTACTGGCAATTGTGAGTGACGAATTTATTACAGAAAAAACGTCAATAGCAGTTTTGCCGAACAAGCGGGTATTTAATACCTTCTTCTGTAAGTTTCGTTTATGTTGGATAGTTCAGCAGCAAAAGATACGGATGATCAGAATACTCTGCTGTGGTTTCAATGACTTCTACAGGCATCTAATTTTGTTGCCTTGCTATATACACTACGACCCTGCACTCAGGGACATTGCTATCGTCAATAAAGTAGGTTATAGTTAAATTGTAGCCGCGATTAATTATTTGGTTAAAGTGCCTGTTAAGTAAAAAAAACGAACCTTATTCCAAACCTTTAAGGAACATTAGCAAGATTAGAACATTATAACAGTTCATACCAGTCGTAGCTGAGTTGTTTAAAAATGCCTGGTTGCTGCAAAAATAAAAGCTAAGCAGACTAAAGGAGCTAAACAGCTTTTTGACCGGCACGAATTTCCTTAAAAGTCAGAATATTGTGCCATGGTTAGCACACATGAGATCATGCCTTGGGAAAAAATCTAGTCAGAGATGCAAAGTAAGAAAAAGCAATTAAATAAAACTGCACAGAAGGAAAAAATAAAGAAAAATAAACTTTTTGATATAGAGAACATAACAATACATGTCCCTTGTAAGTTTCAGCGTTCTGTCTATAACGGTTCAAAAATTTGGCCACATACATGAAATTGCATTAACTATTGGGACGCCCTTTAACTTCCAAATCCAAATTTTATACTTCTTGTTATAGTGAACTTAGCGACACAGGTTCGTTGCAAATATTAAGCGTCTGTCTTCAACTGTTTAAAAGCATGGCCGTAGGTCATATAAATCCCAATTCTGTCTAATTTGGAAGCATTTGTCCATAACGGTTCAAAAGATAGTCTCATAAAGGTTAATTTAAGTCACCTATGGGGACACCTTTTAATTTATGATTTTTTTTTTTTAATTTTTTGCCATTGGAAGCTGTACTGATGCGCAGTAATAATAAATTTTAAGGAAGTGCCCTTTACGTTTCATGATATACGTAATAAACATGTATGTTGTATGGAGACCCCCTTTTAATTTTAAGATTATAACTGTTTTAAAACCGGACCAATCACTTAAAAAAATTTAAATCGATTCAGAAATGACTGAGTTATGGAGACACAAATATAAAAAAGAAACATTCAGTCGGATTGCTAACATCTATCTTTTTTTGAAGCCGGTTAAATAGCTCTTGATTTAGATATTAAAGCATTATTTTGGTTTTTACGATAAAACATTTTGCAACAAATCATGCTTAAATTATTTTACTGTAATAGTTTACCTTTTAGACTTTAATAGTTTAATGCCAGTAGCGTTTTAATTTTTAAATGGTAATTTTAAACCGAATATTTCATTTAAAAATTATTGTTAGTATTTAAGCCTATTAAAACGATTAGCCATCAAAATATTAAAGTCTATAGTGCGAACTTTTTTTAAATATAAGCGGATACATAGGCGCCATCTGTTTGTTACAGAAAAGCAATTATCGACCGATTATTTGTTTGTTCTGCATATAAAAAAACAATTATCAATCACTTAATAAAAATTCAAACCGGCTTAAAATTGTTCCGATTGACAATAGTGTGTTCATACGTGCACTTTTATTGAGTCAATAATCTGTTTCTTGACTAAATTTATTTAGTGTTCAGACATAAAAAATTTAGTTCGCTTAATAAGCATTTGACCTCTGGAAAACATAATTTATATTATTTTGTGCGTAAAATTTATTTTTTCAAAGTTTACAAATATTGAAAATATTTTTTTAATTTTATTAGACTGTTTTTTTATTATAAATAAACTAACATTCTTCTTGACCCACTCTATTGTTTTGTTTTATTTTGTTGGCATATGTCAATGTAGATAAGCCTACCTATACACGACTCGTTTTTAAGCGAGTTCAAAAAAGAGGGAGGTTGTACAATTCGGCTGCATGTTGCTTTTTTTATATTTGTGCCTCCAGAACTCAGTCATTTTTGATCCGATTTTGAAAATTTAATATGTAATATGATAGATTATGCTTACAGATTGGTCCCGTTTTAAAAACAGCTAAATATCTTAAAAATTAAAGGGTGTACTTATACAACATACATATTTTTTACGTGTATTATGAATTGTAAAGGGCACTTCTGTAAAATTTAAAATGACTGCGTATTACTATAGCTCCCAAAGACAAAAAATTATACAAAAATAAATCTAAAAATTAAAGGGTGCCCCCATAATTGATTTAAATTTACTTATATGGGCCCATCTTTTGAACCGTTATAGACAGACAGCTGAAATTTACAAGGGACATGTTTTTCTAAGTCCGCTATAACAAAAAGCTTATAATTTGAATTTAGAAATTAAAGGGTGTTCCCAAAATTAATGTCATTTGTTCTATATGGCCGTATTTTTGGAACCGTTGTATACAAACACCTTAATTTTAGACAGAATGTCCACTACTTTATTTGGCATAATAAGAAGTATAAAAATGTTATATTATAAATTAAATAGTTGATATAATCTGATGTATATGGGCAAACTGTTGAACCGTTACAGACAGATGGTTGAAATTTACGCAGAACCTGATTACTAAATCTACTACAACAGCAAGTATATAATTTGAATTTGGAAATGAAAGAGCGGCCCTACAGTAACTGCAATTTGAGGTATAATGCCAAACTATTGAACAGATGACAAAGTATAAGGTTTGGAGATATAAGTGTGTCCCAGTAGTTAATGTAACAAAATTTATGTGGCCATACACTTGAGCCGGTTTTGAAGTCGGTTTTTTTCGCAAGAATTATTTACATCTGACTTTTTAACTGTATGAGTCATATGTAATTCTGAATGGTGTTTTACAGAAGAATTTTAATATTTGGTCACAAACGTAAATGTATATTACGTCAAATAGAGACGTACAGATATCCAAGCCGTCCGCTTTCAAAATGGCTTGAAGTCGTCTTAAAATATTTTTGCGTGCGTTACGGAAATACTGAAAACTTGTCAATTTTTATTATTTTCTTTTTACTCTTCATATAAACAGGATCAGTTTGAATTGAATAACGATACAGAATTTACATAATTGTTATCAAATAGTTAAAAGCAATTTCAGATTGTGCTCATTAAAACTATTACCATCAGCCGGCTAATGCTGTCGCCAAAAGTCAACCATCGTTGATTGTTTTCATACGGCAAGGTTTTTGGCAATACTTTTAAGAATTATAAAAACAGCTGATTTCAGATGGTTTGTTAGATCAAAATAGAACACGTTCTAAACGAAATTTTGACAGATGACTTTTTACATGTTGTTTACAGAAGCAATGTTTCAACAGCCCTACACGACAAGTATGTGTTTAACAGTGGGAAATTTGACATGTCAGATGTAAAAAACATGTCGTGTATGGACAGCTTAAATGTACATAATTAAGCTTACTACACACTAATTAACAGTGTTGTATTTTAAGTTTTACTCAATACTATAACAATTTCTTGCTTGTTGAACAATAACTTATTTAAAATTGTGTATGGAATATTTAGCACAAAAATGGCTTTTATTGCGATAATCTCAATAAGGGCGCATGTATGAATTTTGCTTTTTACCCATACCAATGTGTAGTATTTAGTCCCTTTTCCTTTCCTTACATTTGTTCACATGCACACATACTTATAAACATATAGAATGTAGAAATGCTATTTACAGATTTTGTTGTCTGCACTCGAACGCTTCGATAAATTTGATGAGATTGTTTTTTTTATACTGAATTTTTTTTTTTCATTTTTATTATTTCGGTATTTTTAGATTTGATTCGATTTTTTATTTAATTTTTTCTTGTACTTACCTAGTTTGGCATCCCTTTTTGACAGTTAACTTCATATTTAAGAGAAAAAAATTTTTATATTTTTTTACTTGAATTATAAGGAATATATCGTTCAAATAAATTCAGTGTAGAAAAACTTATTTAACAAATAAACAACATGTCGAACGAAATTGTTCATTTTTTGCGTTTCCTGCTGTGTTTAATATCTTTTTCTTCAACAACTTATTCGTTGCTATCTTCTTGCGATTTTATAAATTGTTTGAAAAACTTTTTTTTTTTTTGCTTAATCCTCAAGTAGGTGTAGCAATTGCATTTTTGCTCTATTTATTTCAGCTACACTCAATATCCTTTTCAAGGTTTGGGCGAATGTGGAAATGTAACAACATGTTACCTGTAATAAACTGTTCAATCAGTTTAAAAACTGAAAAGAAATATTTTACCTTTTAGCTATAAATGTTAACAAAAAAAAATACTGTTTACAAGCAGCAATCAATTGTGCATTATTTTGTTGTGTGATGGAATTCGTTGTTGTTATAATCGTTATTGCTTCTTGCAGCAGTTATTTATGGAATTGACATTCATCAGAATAAAAAAAAATATGAAAGTATTTAAAAACACACATTCTTTTGCAAGTTTCTATTAAAATAAAGATTTTTTTCCACTTGAAATATTAAATCAAATTTTTTTTTCATTTTTACAATTCAACAGCAAGTTGTTTAAAAATTTTGTACGACTTCAACAGCATAAATATGAACTGATGTTAGATGGCGATAATACTATTAGGATACTTAATTGATTTAAAATTATTTAATTCCTTGCCAACTTGATAACGCTGCACAAAATGTTGTTTGTATTTGCAATATGTCCTTAAGTAATTCTACAGTGTTTTGGAAATATGTGTTTTAATTCTGGTGTTAATAATTCAAGTATGAATCATAAATTCTGAATATAGTTTAAAAGATAATATTTTAATGTGGTAAAATAAAATTGTCATAAAGTTAATACAATTATGTTGTGGATAGGAAAATATTAAATGCCGTATTCATAAAATATTAAAATAGATTCAAAATGCATTTTAGTAAAAATTTATATGGAAAATTTATTTAAAAAAACATTTCAAAATTGTTTTAATTTTTATGAATATGTCCGTAAAATTATAAGTTTTAAATTGTTCACATTATATGGCATAAATACTCTACATATTAAGATTTCCTGATATTACATAATTATATTCACTTCGCATAAGTTCTGTATAATCTAATTTAATCTTAAAAGCTTTTAAAAACCAGAATAACACATCAATATATTTGTTGCATAAACGTAAGATAATTATTATTATTTTTCTATGCGAATGATTAAGATTATTTAAAAATTTCGCTCAGAACTTCTCGCCATTACTAGTTAATGATAACCGTAAGCAATATGCAGCCATCAACAATATAATATTCTATGACTTCAGAGAAACGCTAACTTTTTGACGTCTTGTTTATCAAACATCGGCTTTTAAGCAACGCAATGTGTCCCGATGGTGGCCAAAAATGGTTTAAGTCAATGTTAGGATTTTATCGTTTTTTTAATATTATTTTTTTAAATTTTCTTTGATTAAATTTATAAGGTACAGACTTCACTGTTTCCAAAAAGTTAAAAATTAATAGGCAAATTACTTACCAAGGAAATTACGAAAATTAAAATTCATTTTAATTAAACTATATAAACTCAGGCTCAAGTTCGTATATTGATTTCCCGTTCTTTAAGAATGAAAGAAAAACATTCTCAAATGTTTGTTTTTAAGTGTCCACTGATATATATCGCAATTTAATGTGTGAACTTTAAGCAACTTTAAGCAAAAGTACACACCTGCAACTACGTACTAAACAAATACTTTTTATTTGTTGCTATTTGCAGAATTTTTGATATTTCTTTTTAAGTGATTACCCTTAATTTTTATTACTATACGAAATTGCAAAGTTTTTAAAAGCATTTAACAACACACTTTGTATTCTGCTTTCAAACTTCAAACTCAAAATTGAAAAACTTTTTTAAATATTATTTTTTCACAAGACCGAAATGTATAATCATAATAGCAAACTGATTCTAAACTAAAAAAACATGCTTGGAAATTATCCTTATGAAAACAAAAGAAATAAAACAGAAAACAAAATTAGAAAGAGCAAATTGAAATTAACTAAAACTGAAATAAAAATAGAAAGTAAAATAAAATCCAACCCGTATACATGTCAAAAAAATTATTTTTATAGATTTATATACAATTAGTATTTTGGTTTCCTAGGAGTAGAAAGAAAAAGTTTTGCATAAAAACGGATAACAATAAGCATAGAAAAATCCTACTTAATTACTTTGATAAACAAATTTTTGACCATTTGAACATTAAAAGAAAGAGATTTACTTAAAATTTTAAGGGCAATTTCGTTGTTAAGACTTGTTTGCAACAGTTCCGGCACAGTTATAAAAATCATTTTTGCATGACAAAAATCTTCTTCGTGTTAATTTGTTTGTAGTTAGAGTTAAAATGTTTGATAAACCTTAATGGCAGGAATGCCTGTTAGACTTTTTTGCCTTAGTGACCAAAAATTCAAAAAATATTCCCTATAAGGGGGCTGTTGCAAAGATAAACTTTCGTTAATAATGTAGGTATTTGTGTATAAACAGAGAAAAAATATGGTTGCAACATGATAACAAGAACCATATTATGTTCTCCGTAATAATATATAGTAACGGTGAATTATTATTTTAAAAAATAATTTTGTTACGATAAATGTTAATATTTAACCATTAAATGGTAATGAAAAAAAATTGTGCAACAACTTTTCAAACACTTAATATTTCACGTTTGTATTTTTGCTACCAGAGTATGAATTAAACAAACAAATAATATTTTTGCTTCGCTCTCAGTTAGAAGCTTTCTATCATTTCAAAATAATAAATTATAATTTGTTGTCAAAAAAAAAACTTAAATTAAATAATAAAATAAAAAATTGGTTATAAATAAACGAAATTAAATTTACCAATATTCTCATGAAATATTTATATTTGAAGGAATCAAGCACGAATAAAGTAAATTAAATTTTACAAGATTCCGAATAATAAATTTTCATATTAAAAGAAATTAAGCTAAATAAAAACGTAAGCATATAAAAATAACTTTATAATATTATTTTTGATGATGACGGATGTAGCGATCCAGAAAATTCTATACTGCATTTTACTGATGTTTCTTTAAAAAACTTAAATTTGTAAATAATTTTTTTGCTAAATAAATTTTTAAATGTAAAATAAATTGAAATTATGCCGATTTAATTGTTTCGTGCGTTAACATTTCTGAACAAATTTAATTATACGTGAAGTTAAGACTGAGACTGCTGTAGTCATAGTGGTAAGCAGGTTGACTATAAATCTGGTTGGCCAGGGTTCAACCCCTGCGGCAATCAAAAAATACAAAATGTTCTTTTTTGTTTAATGGTATAAATACACATTCAGAATTAACAAAATAACATGCAGCCTCCTTCGTAGAGTACTTCTTCATAACATATTCGCCGGCGAAGTAAAATAACTAATAGAATGGCTTTACCCTTCTCTTCTCTTCTCTGTTAAAGCCTTAACATTTCTGTATTGACTTCTTAAATAACTCTCATGTTGTTTTTGAAGTTTTTATACTTAAAGGAAATGTTTTTGGTTTTTCTAAAAATGTGGATAAAGGTTTCCTGATGAGCTGGCCTAAGCAACCGGCGAAATACGTATAGATACCTGCTTTTCCAACCAACAAATAAATTGCATTTTTATTTAAAAATGTTATGGGATATTAGCATAATATAATAAATAATATATAATTCCCAAAATAATTTTTAAAATTAATAATATTTATTATTTCAACAAATCCTTTCGAGAGCACTTTAAAAATTAAATTCACTAAAACAGCTTACAACTTTCATTTGCAGATTGCCATTTTTTTAACTTTGTTTTTATTTTTTGTTTAAAATTGTTTTGTTGATTTTGGTTTCATTCATACTTAATGTGAAAAAACATACCAAAAAAAATCAAAAACGGAAGCTTAATTCTAGAAAATGCGACGACGGATGTGCTAAAGGAAATTATTTCACATTAGCAACAACATTATGCTAGTGTTAGGAAAAGAGCAACAACATTTTAAATGTACACACAGCCAAGCAAATGCGCAAATACATAACCATACACACTTGCCCACATGCACACACAATTGTCCATCTCACAGACTTTCACACACAATCTTTCTCTCCCTTAGCTTTTTAGTTTTTATATAAATATTTTTGCTCTTACAGCAGTAAGATTATAATAAAATAAAAGTAAACAGAAACAAAAAAAACTGGAGATAAATATAAAAATATAACTTGACTGCATTTAAAACCATTTTCACACTATCGTACTGTTATAACAGATTTGTTCACCATAACATGTCAGTATTTACTTACAAAAAATAATACGAAGACAAACTTTTATACAAATAAAAACAAACGCAGTCATATGCAGAGAAGCATCTATTCAAGCAATACTAAACTAAATAATTTTTTGCGGTATAAAGCAATGTTTGTAGTTATAAGTACAAAGTATAGCGTAGACAATTTTTAAAAGTTATAGTTTTAAAATTAACCCAGCAAACATTCGCTTAAAATATGGTATATTTAGCATAAGATGATTTTACTCATATAATGATTATAACAACGCAGGTTTCCTCGCTTTAACACTGTGCTATTTTAGTAAGACTCGCAATCATCCACGACTGCGCCACACTTTTATTATTTTGAAAAAAGCGTACATTTGAGTTTGTTATTCCGTATGTAATTTCTACAGTTACATACACACTTATGCATAGCGAAGTCGATTGAGCGAAAAAATAATATTTGCCGTGTTATGCACCTCTAAACCTTTCATTGAAAAGTACGATTGTGGACTATACTTTTTAAGATATCAATATGGGTACCATTTTAAAGCTTTTGAAGAGATCTTTTCGGAAATATTAACGTTTTAAAAAAATGCTTAATCTATTAAGAGCCGATGACATTTTTATGTAAAATTGTATATAATACTTTATTTTTTCTCCTTATTTTTTAATTATCTGATTTTTTTATTGGAATTACCTCACTAAACTAGAATTACATATGTAGTGAATGTGATCTAAGATTCGGCATAGCTGAATATAGTACTCGTACTTGTTTTATAATTTTTAAACAATTGGGAGTATCCTCATCTTATCCAATTATTCATTCAATTATTCTGTATTCATGAAGCAGATGGGAGTTGAACTCGTGAACTAATCTTCTATTTTACAACAGGCATCGTTATTCTGTTTACTTGTACCATACTGGTTTGTGTGACTTATCTAAGATAAAATGCAATATTTTTAGCGGGTAACATTAGAGTTTCTAAATCTCATTTTCGAAACAATATTGTTAACAATATAAGATCTGGCAACCCCTGTTGTTGTTAACCGTATGATCGTGGTGAATAAGTTAACTCAACTAATGGTGTGTATAGAATAATATCACAATTAGCCAACAAAAGCTAAGCAACCTCGATGGTTGCGTTAGTAGAGGTGCGTGCTGTAAAGCAGAAGATTGTGGGTTTTGATCTCCGTCGTCAGACATGCGCACAACGAAAAATAAAAATTGTTATAATCCAATTAAAATTAATAAAACATCACTACAAACCTCCCGAGAGGCAAAATACCATTATTGTGTGAAGGCATGGCAAATTATAACAAAAAAGTAAGAACGGTAGTGGTAAGCGCAGTGAAGTGTAGCAGCATAACAACAGTGTATGGCAGACGTGTGTTGTGGCTATTGGATTAAAGTGGATGACTGGGTTGGATAAAAGGAGTAGTAAATATGTCTGTGGATGGTTAAGGTTACTAAACAAGACATCGAGTAGTTCATGTCTCGCCGGAGTAACACAGTAGTGTAGTGTGGATGGCTGCGTTTGTAATAATAACGCATGTTTAGTAAATACGAGACCAAGGGTTCACGAGACCGGTAGGATCAAGAAGTATAGCCAGAGAAAGGCATAAAGTAAGAACACGGAATTTATGATGAGCCACAGGGGTATTTGCAATCAAAAGAATCCGTGCGTTTGTTCTAAAAGAAAAAAACGTAACAATATGTTAAATGATCAATTTTGAGTAAATTTTCTTGAACGCAAATATTCTTCGACTTGCAGCAATAGTTTCATTTGAACATGGCTGGTATTGAACTCAAGATTTATAAAACATTTAGTTAAATATAATTTAGAGACAATATAATAAAAAAATACTCAATAACTGCTAGTTATGGTCAGACATACGATATTTTCTTAGCGGTTTTTGGACTAAGTTTCTCATTTCTAGATTCAGAATCTTAGCAGCATTACTTTTTCAAAATTATAAAACGAGAAGTATTTCGCCATATGAAATAATGAACATTTAATTTTTGTGTAAAGATTTTATCAGGAATTGTGTTTATTATCCTTACACTTGTTAACTCTACACAAACTCCCGTGTTGGTGTCAGTATTTTTACCTGCCCCCAACAATCTGTTGAAGTTTTCCCAACATGACTGCATTGGCATATTTTGGTTTTATAGTTGTACTTTCAAACAGAGTTTTAATTTAAAGGCTTCGTTCTTAAATTTACTTTATGCAATAAATAAATAAACTTTTGATCCAATGTTTGCTTAGTTTATGGTTTTAATCAGCGCTTTTAATATATTTGACTAAATCGTTCAGTGTTACATCTCAAAAAGGAATCTTATTACAACTGTGGTTGGTCAGAAAAAGTCATTCATAAAAATAGCGTTAAACGTAAATTTTTATTTCTTTATTCGTTTAATTATACTTACTGACAATGGTCCTTGTCTTTGAGGTCGCCAACTTGCGAAATTTACTTATCACGCAAAACTGTAGGCAAAAGGTTTTAGCTCAGGAAACCGCTCTAGACGAATTATAACATGTAAAGGATCACCATTTATAGAACCAGCTGATGTTGTTCTTTCCAATTGAAATAAAAATAAATATTTGTATTCTAAATTTAAAAAGTGTCTTTAAAGAATATGAAGTTAACGTTACGCCCTTCATTTCTCTTCTGGCATTCATATAAGAATATCACTGTCCCTTCTTCTTGGTCAAATACAACTATAATTATCTAAGAGTAAGGGGCAAGCTAGGTCTGATATGCTTGAAGCTTCTTGCAATAGATTCTGTCATGGCACTCTGAACTTTAACGCACCAAGAGGCTGCTGGTTTTTAAAATGAAGGCAGTTCCCCATCACTTTGGATTAAGAAACATATTATAAAGTAGAAATTTTTAAAAGATAATAGGAGCAACGTTTTCAATTTTATATGTATCAACTTTGTTTTTGTATGGCTTTTCCAAGTTAAACGCCTATCAAAATATATGCCGAGTTATACTATTTATAGTTGGGGTACGAGGGCTGCTATATATATTTCTGGCCTGGCAACACTGAGTGCTGCCAAGTGCAATCTGACATTTTCATTGGAAAGTTTGTCATTTTTAAGCATAATCGTACTCAAAACGTTTTGTCGTACGACAATTATTTGTGTTGTTTACAGTGACTTGAAAAAATTAATATAGAAAATAATGAAATTAACTCGTGAACATTTTCGTGCCATCATTTTTCACAACTTTCGACGTGGATTATCACGACAAGAGTGCATTGATGAACTTAAATCTTTGTATGGCGATGAAGCACCATCCTATAGCACTGTGAAAAATTGGTATAATGAATTTAATCGTGGCCGAAGCTCGCTCAAAGACGAATTCCGTGAAGGTCGTCCAAAAACGGCTGTTTTGCCAGAGAACATTGATGCCGTGTGTGAACTCATAATGCAAGATCGACATGCTACATACCGAGAGATAGGGACATCCTCGGACATTTCTGCCACCAGCATACATTCGATACTGCATGAACACCTGGCCGTAAAAAAGGTTTGTTCTCGTTGGATCCCGCACAATTTGAAAGTCGCTCAAAAAAAGGCTTGTGTCGATTGGAGCAAAGAAATGTTGCAAAAATACGATTGCGGTGCTTCAAAAGACGTTTATAAGATCGTCACAGGTGACGAATCATTGATCTATGCATATGAGCCCGAAACGAAACAACAATCGACCGTGTAGGTCTTCAAAGACGAGCAAAATCCAAAGAAAGTTGTTCGTGGAAGAAGCACTTCGAAGCAAATGGTCGCCTGTTTCTTCGGAAAAACTGGTCATGTGGTGACTGTTCTGCTTGAGCAACGTAGAACGGTCACTTGTGAGTAGTGCACTACAATTTGTTTGCCTGAAGTCATCGGAGAATTTCGAAAAACCAACAAGAGAAGACGAATCATTGTTCACCATGACAATGCGAGCTCTCACACATTGGCTCAAACCAGAGCGTTTTTGACCGGCCAAACCGCCGAATTAATGGGTCATCCGCCGTACAGCCCTGACTTGGCACCCAATGACTTCTTCTTGTTTCCGTAGTTAACGATTTTCGTCGCCAGAAGAAGCTGTTGAAGTGTTCAAAAACCATGTTTTAGAGGTGTCTCAATCGGAGTGGATAAAGTGCTTCGACAACTGGTTTGTGCGCATGCAAAAGTGTATAAATCATGCTGGAGAATACTTTGAAAAACAATTAAACCATTTTTGATTATAAATATTCGCATTTTCACTATTAGGCCAGAAATATATAGAGCAGCCCTCGTATTATTTGGTTATTTGATTATTTTTTTTATAGGAGAGAATGGGTGTAGTAGTTTTGACAATTTTGTGATATGTGATTTTTATTTAAAAAAAAACTTCTATGGTGGTGTTAGAAGTAAAAATTATAATTTTTATTGTAAATATTTTTATATTTAAATCATGTAAAATCTTTAACTTAGAATTTATCAATTTACATGTCTGGCAACATTTCCCGAGGACTTACTTTCATTTATATATTTGTTCGCATATGAGTAATTTTGGTTTTGTTGTACAACAAAAAAAGGAGTAACAAAAATTTATATTTACTTTTTAATTAAAATTTGAAACCAAATATGGTTTTCCAGAAACCCCCAAAAACATGTTATTTGGGCGTTTAAAATAAATTTATATTTCTGCACATGAAGTCCTTCTTACTTTTTATGTAAATCTCTTTTTTAAATGAGTGCAAATATTCTTTGAATAATAATCCATTTAAAATATTTATATATTTCTTTACTAATGTTTTTTGTGGTTTCACTAGAGTTTTTAAGAATGTATTATTTTTCGATGGAACTGCCCGCACCTTAAAAGAACTGAAAACGCAGAGCATATTATTTATGATATAAAAGTGGTTGCTGATTAAATTAAATATGGCATTAAACATAGAGATGTTAAAATAAAATATTAAGTAAAATTAAATCTTAAAACTTTAAGAGTTGTGTAATAAAATGTAAAATATTTATTTTTCTTTTATTTCTTAAAAAAAAAAAAAAAAAAAACAATTAAAGTTTCAAAAATAGCAAAATAATAATAATAAAAAATTAACTCATAATTATTAAAACAAATTAATTTTCATAGTTAAGTAAAACTTACTTAAAATTAATTTAATGACTTGGAAGCTGTGGGGAATATCGTTCCAGAGACTTATAGCATAAACAAAGAATTGGCATTTAGATAACTGAGAGCTTTATCTAAAACAAATTAATCTTTTACCTCTATTAAGGGTTGGTGCGTGTATATTACCTTATTGCATAAGGATTAGTATTTGTAAAAATTAAATAATTAAATAAGTACCACAGTCATATCAGGATTTGCAAAAGTAAATTAGAATAATTTTAGAAAAATTTGACATGGTGTTATTATCGAAAAAATGTTAATGAAATATTGTATACAATGAAATATTATGTATGTTTTTAGCAGTTCTTAAAGTCTTTAAAAAATGCACACAGAAATTAAATCCAAGTAAATTTTTCAAATTTAAAATCGTGACAAAAAACTGACCTAAAAGTGTTTACAGCCCTTAATACCGAAATAAAATAAAAGCTTTATGTGTTCGTTGATATAAATATTCATTCACAATTCCTATTATTTGTGAAATAATTCTTGTCGTTTTTTTTTAAATATTTTTACTTTGTATCCCTTTTGGAATATTTTTGTTTCGAATCAATATTTTGACACTTAAGAAACTTTTATGGAAAAAAAAAATATTGTGACCAAAATTAGCATTCATTCATGTTTTATAATTATTTATATGTAGAATGTTATAAAAAAAAATTAGCAAAGTTGAGGTAAAGGATATTAATCCAATGTAAATACCAAAAATAATATTTTAAATCAAATTATCTTTAAATTTATCATGCTGATTATCTCGAACAATTGAATCACACCGATATTGATTATCGAGGATAAAGGAACTTCTCGATGGTCATTTCTCTACCACTCATTTGGCTCTTGAAGGAACTCCTCAGGTTGTTACATTAAAAGATTTAATGTTACAAAATTACATTAATGTTTTTATTAAATGTTACACATTTCATCAAATTATCAAAATATTTCAAAGAAGAAAAAAAAAATACAAAAATTAATGAATTGAGTTAAAATAATCTATTTGTAGTTTTTAGGCAACGTTGTGTTAAAATGGTCTATAGTACAACAGTTTTCATTTTTTTTTGCAGTGTTATTCTTTTGCTTGGTGAGCACCGACTCTACAGCATGATGAAGCACTTCAAATTCAGTAAAAGCTTTTTGTTAAAAACCAAATGTATGAAAAAGCGTCAGTCTTTGAGTATGAAAAAGTGTACTTCATGGAAACAAATGCTGCTAAATGAAACTATTTTAAATATATTTTGATACAATATCTCCATGTTTTTTGCTTTACACATAAATCAGTTTTGCAAAAAGAAATAATAATGAAAAAAATTTTAACAAATTTAAACATAAATATTTAAAAAAAATTATCAAAAAGTATATACATTATTTTGAAAGGTGAAACTGAGCATTCCAACAAAAAAAATGTTTGTGTTTTATAAGCTTTTTGAGCTAAAGCTCTTAATAATCGTGTAATTATTGACACTTTTCAGTTTTCCTTGTTCAGCTAGTAATGCTTTTGTAATATAACACTTAAAAAAGCGATTAATTTTCATTAGGAAATGGGCAAAACCACAATTATGAAGTCTATAATTAAAGTAGCGTGCGTGATTGGCATGTACAAGTTGTGGGTGAATTTACACGCGAAAGAAAATAAACACAATGAACAATTTTATGTCAGGCATAAATTAGTTTTTTTCACATTTTAAATTTAATTAAGAAAAAAAATTATTTTTAAATGATTTTGATGATTTTTAAAGGCAACGACATGGGTAGATTGTTAGGAATTAAGACTCTGGAAACGTCTATTAAGCCAATAAATTTACGAAGAATATAAGAAAGATCAATAAGTAAGTAAGAATAAGATTTGTATGCTAATCAAAACTTTTCTCTAAGCTCCTTAGATTTTCATAGTTTATGGTGGTGTATTGTTTTTCTGTTCATAAAGAGAAATCAGCATCATAAGCTAAAATATTATTGTGTAAATCCAAATATTTCACACACCATCAGTTAGTTCTACGTAATCTGTCGAACGGGCTGTAAAACTGAAGAGTCTTGGCATTGTCCTTTAAAGAAACATTACTCCTCAGGCAGGACGCATACAACAATTTTAAGAACAAATGTCATTAAAACTTAAGAAAGCAGAAGAAAGTATACATCGTTATTTCCAAGTATACACTACGCTATAAATTAGACCAGAAATTTTTAGGTATCTGAAGCACGCAAATTTTTATACCCTTCACCACAGGTGGAAAAAGGGTATAACTAAGTTTGTCATTCCGTTTGCAATTTCTGCAATATTCATTTCCGTCCCCATAAAGTATACATATATTCTGAGTTCTTTTGCATTTCCGCCTGTTCGTCTATAGGCCTGTCCGTCTGTCCGTCCGTGTTAGTGTTGAAATCAAGTTTGCCAAGGCACTAGATCAGCTAGGGAAAGTTTAGATATGCCAATCGATCACACATAGTGTCGAAAGATATGTTATTGGTAACCAGCAAGATCGGTCAACGTCCTTCGAAGCAGCGGCCAAAACACCACGTCTACCTCAAATTTTCCCATATTATTTGGAACAATGAGGTAATTCCAATCAAAAAAAAAAAAAAAAATCAAATATATGGGACGATAAAGAATTAAAAAATAAGAACAAACATCACATGAAAAAATTGGCGCTTGCCCATATTTTCTGAGTTACGGCCGCTGAAAATTTATTTATTTTTTTTAATATCAATATGGGTATCATTTTAAAGCTTTTGAAGAGAATTTTAAAGAAATAACAATTTTTTTAAAACATGCTTAACCCATTAAGATCCGGTGACATTTTTATGTAAATACGTAGAATTTATTTATTTTTTTTTTATTTTTAAATTCTCTGTCACACCAAAAAAAAATTTTTTATTGGAGTTACTTAACTAAACTAGATTTATATTAACGGTGAAGGGTATAGAAGATTTGGCATAGCCGTATATAGCACGCTTACTAGTTTTTGTTACTTTTAAAGAACTTCTCATATCCTTTGTAAGAAGTTTTTTCTAATGGTCAATGGTCGTCATTCAGAGAGGGTGCTTTAAATGAGAATGTATTGACAAAATATTTTCATTGTTACAATTATAATATTTTATAATATAAATTTTTCATTTTATTTTACACTAACAAACACAAAAGTATTTAAAATATAATGACTAAACAATTGAGTAGCTAACTACGTGTTTTTATGATTATTATATTTAAAATCACTTAAAGGTGAGCCTGCGTGCTTATAACGTCTAGCATTTTAAAACCATTTTAAATCATTTATTTCCAACTTGTGGTAAAAAAGTATGTCTAGGTATACTGAGAAACTTTAAGTGTTAATATCTTTTATAAAAATAAAACGTTATTTTTACCCCAAATACCTTAAGTCGTAACAAAAATGTTCTCACTTCGTCTTAAAAAAAACAAGTAGTTTTATACTTAACAAATTTTATATTTGTTAATATGTAAACTTAAGTTTTTATGTGTTTTACACTTGTTGTTTCAAAGTACTTACTTCACATTTAGGTTACCCATACTCTTACTAGCACTATGTGCATATTTAACTTTTAATGGACTTGTCTGTTAGTAGAGAAACCATTTGTTTTAAAAGAAACTCTCGTTCATTTATTCATTTTATAAAATTTCTGTTGTTTTTCTTTACGTTTTCATTTCCACGTATTGTATGCGCCCTGCAGTATGCGCTAATAACATTTATATACAATATTTCTAAATTTTTAACGGACTTTATTTCCATTTTTATTTTTGCCACGTTAGACGAAAAGAAAGAAATTAAATAAAAGAATCTGAACTTCATTCATTACTATATTTTAAATTAGCTGGAGTGAAGCGAACTGAAGTAAAGACAAAAACCCAGTGTTTCTATTAAAAAAAGATTACACTTACACTAACACTTAGGTATATTATGCAGCTATAACCATTAGAGTTTGCAGTTTAAAGAACTATTTTAAGGAAAGTATTTTCTAATTAATTTTTATTCGGCTTAAGTTTAGGTATATTTCAATTTCTACATTTATAAAGAGGGAAAAATTATTTTAAAATATTTTTTTATTAATTTTTAGACAAAATAGGAAAATTAAGACAGAATAACATGCAATATTTTATGGACCATTCCAACCACCATCAAGAATAATGACTATCTACTTGAGGTTGTGTACGTTTTAAACATCATATATTTAAAAATGTATTTTTTAACTAAAAACGCAAGAATGTTAATAATTAATCAATATTAATACGAGGGCTGCTCTATATATTTCTGGCCTAATAGTGAAAATGCGAATATTTATAATCAGAAATGATTTTAATGTTTTTCAAAGTATTCTCCAGCATGATTTATATACTTTTGCATGCGATCAAACCAGTTGTCGAAGCACTTTATCCACTCCGATTGAGACACCTCTAAAACAGGGCTTTTGAACACTTCAACAGCTTCTTCTGGCGACGAAAATCGTTGACCACGCATTTTTTTTCTTGATGTGCGGAAACAAGAAGAAGTCATTAGGTGCCAAGTCAGGGCTGTCCGGCGGATGACCCATTAATTCGACGTTTTGGCCGGTCAAAAACGCTCTGATTTGAGCCGATGTGTGGGAACTCGCATTGTCATGGTGAACAATGATTCGTCTTCTCTTGTTGGTTTTTCGAATTTCTCCGATGACTTCAGGCAAACAAATTGTAGTGTACCACTCAGAAGTGACCGTCCTACGTTGCTCAGGCGGAGCAGTCGCCACATGACCAGTTTTGCCGAAGAAACAGGCGACCATTTGCTTCGAACTGCTTCTTCCACGAACAACTTTCGTTGGATTTTGCTCGTCTTTGAAGACCCTCACGGTCGATTGTTGTTTCGTTTCGGGCTCATACGCATAGATCCATGATTCGTCACCTATGACGATCTTATAAACGTCTTTTGAAGCACCGCAATTGTATTTTTGCAACATTTGTTTGCACCAATCAACACGAGCCTGTTTTTGAGCGACTTTCAAATTGTGCGGGATCCAACGAGAACAAACCTTTTTTACGGCCAGGTGTTCATGCAATATCGAATGTATGCTGGTGGATGAAATGTCCAAGGATGTCTCTATCTCTTGGTATGTCGCATGTCGATCTTGCATTATGAGTTCATGCACGGCATCAATGTTCTCTGGCACAACAGCCGTTGTTGGACGACCTTCACGGAATTCGTCTTTGAGCGAGCTTCGGCCTCGATTAAATTCATTATACCAATTTTTCACAGTGCTATAGGATGGTGCTTCATCGCCATACAAAGATTTAAGTTCATCAATGCACTCTTGTCGTGATAATCCACGGCAAAAGTTGTGAAAAATGATGGCACGAAAATGTTCACGAGTTAATTCCATTTTTTTCTATATTAATTTTTTCAAGTCACTGTAAACAACACAAATAATGGTCATACGTCAAAGCGTTTTAAGTACGATTGTGCTTAAAAATGACAAACTTTCCAATGGAAATGTCAGATTGCACTTGGCAGCACTCAGTGTTGCCAAGCCAGAAATATATATAGCAGCCCTCGTAATGCATGATGAGTTTTAAATCTAAAAATTGTTATGAAAAAAGTTATTACCATATCAGAGTAAATGACGACAATTTCTACAAAAATTTTCTAAAACTGTAAACACAGTTACCATTGAAATTATATTTTGTTCTTATTATGCTTTTATTCTGCTACAGCATTATTCAGGAATGCCAACTTTTCCGAGACATTAATCGCTACAGAAAAATTGTTAAAAACCACCACATGTCGCTAGTGACGAAGATTAAAAAACACTACGGAAAACGTGTAAAAACGTCAGAAATTATTAACTATTACACAGAAAGAGAGAAATTAAAAAACCGCACATGCATGCATACGTATTTTTTTTTGGAATTCAATTTATTTATTTTAAAACATACATTTACTTGACTTAAATTTTTTTCATAAATCCATAAGATTATATACAGTTAGGAATGACTTTAGAATAATTGTTCAAATGCAGTTGTGTCATTATCATTTTCTTCCTCTGGAAATAAAACGGTGCTTAAATAATATTCAGATTTTTTATAGTTCTCATTTGAATTTATTTTTGCAAAAATTTCATTTGGTATCTTATAGCTTGAGCAGCAAACGTTTTCATATTTTAGCCCATATTTTATATGAATTAGAGAATTAACTGTATTCAAAGACATTCGATTTCAGACTTTGTTTTTAAAAGAATTCATAATACTGAATGCTCTTTCCACTTCGGCATTAGAATATGGTTTACTATACGATACTTTCATCCAAAATAAGACTAAATCTTGCATCTTTTAAGTCGACCAAAAGCTTTCTTATAAAGTGGGGAACTAACAAATTTCTGATGATGTTGGCACACTTCGTGCGATAAAAAGAAAAATTCGCTGCCTTGCTGTCCATAAATGCGGTGTTACAAATTTCTCCGAAATGATCTATGGAAGAAAACGAAGTATCGCCTGGCTTGCTTGCTTTTCAGTTGCGATGGGTTTAAACGAAATTTCCTTTTGTATAAAGTTTGTGTTATTTATTGACATTGTTGTCCTTTGATGTTTTGCAGTTTTTATGTGATGAATGAGATCCGCATACTTCACTTTTAGATCACAATTGCAGTAACTGCACACTGCCTTTGCTTGATCTTGTGTTGGTTTTAGCCATTTCTTCAATAATGGATCTGATTCCCATGCTTTTTCTATATTTTTGAATACGATCTGCCATCTAATGCCATCACTGAATTAATTTTTCACTCACTGTATTAAATCTATACATATTTACTTTGGAATATGTTCAAAGATCAAAAAAAAAACACGTTCACAACACTGAATCAAAAAAACAAATCAATGCTGCACAAGACCACAGTAACAAAATGAGAACAAATTACATACCCTCGCACTATACACATCAACTCTTACATAGAAAATTACGGTTTGTCAAAAGAAAATTGCAAAAATATTGAGCGAGTAAAAGTGCCAGTGCCAGCGCTACGGCCGCTATCATAAACAGCCAAATATCGCTACTGTAGCGATTTAAAAAAATATCGCTACAATTCTAAACCAGTGGTTTTTGTATGTCAAAAATCACCACAAGTAGCGCGAAAACCACCAAGTTGGCATCCCTGGCATTATTTAAGAAGGCATCAATGAGAAAACAAAAAGAAACACAATCGAGATACCTGCTCTTTCAAACCAACAAATAAATTGCATTTTTATTTGAAAATGTTATGGAATATTAGTATAATATAATAAATAATATTATAAAAATTCCCAAAATAATTTTACAAATAATAACTTTATATAGTTTTAAGCAAAACAATATTGTTACACTTAATGATAATATCGTTAGTCTTGGAACCACATTGTTGTTGGTCATAACAATAACATGGTAGAGTATAAACATAATTATATCTAAACCAGTGATTAAAAATGCTTGACTCTTTTCAATGCATGTGTAGTTGCTTAGCTGTTGCTGTGGAAAAATGTGCAGCAAAAGCAAAAAGCAAATGCAAAAAAAAGAAAGAAACGCATTTGCTTCAGCTGAATATGTGTTTCTTTTTACAGCAAAGTAATCAGCAAAGCAATTAATTTGGATATGTTTGTTGCTGCTTGAGCAATCAGTTTATCTCTATTTTTATTTTTGCTTAATTCTTTACTATAAAGTTGCTGCTGATTACCATTGCTGTTTCTTGCTGTAACTCCCTATTTTTCATTTCTTTTAATATTAGAAACATATTTATGTATTTATTACCTGCAATACGCAAGAAAATACGTACAAAAAATTCATACAATACAAATACAAATGTATGTTTGCTTAAGCAACAGCAAACGTTTTCAAAATAAATGCTTTGCTGATTGCGTTGCTGCAGAAAGAAGCACATAGTCAGCTGAAGCAAATGCGTTTCTTTCTCTTGCATTTGCTTTTTGCTGTTGCTTCGTTTATAATGAAATGTTTTGTAAATGTTGAGATATTTAGTTTTTTGTTGTTTGCTGAAAAACATGTACGCAAAGCAAAGATTTTGATGCTGTTGCTATTTTTAGCAAGCAATTTAAACACTGGTTAAAACTGTAAACATGTTATAATCAAATGTAAAATACTATAATAAAGATTAGGATTAAATTGTTAAATTATTATAAAAGCAAATATTTGGAACGTGTACAACCAGATTCTAGGTATTTAACGTCAATAGAAACAAGTAAAATTCCTCGAATTCAATTTGAAAAGCGTGGTTATGTGAAGCAAATTCATTGTTTCAAAACATTGAACAACTAGGCTATCAATCAATCATGAATATTCTCACGGAATTTCTTTTTCACGGAAAAAATTTTGCTCGAGAAACGATGCCTCCAAACATGAAATCCGTTGGAATATAAAAATAAAAAAGTGGTATCGTCGTAATGTGAAGGGAGTTATTTTGTTTATTAACATATAATTTTTCTTTTATAATTCATAATACCTACTTTTTTTCAGAATTTTTTTTCACTTTCCGCAGTCAATCAAAAGGGGAAAAAATTTATAATGGGAGAAAAAGGAAAAGTGAAAAACCGCACATGGAGTTTTTGTTTATAATTGGGCTGAATATATTTGTTATGATATTTTTATGTCATTTTTATCTATTTAATTTTTGGTTTTAAGCGTTATCACATGAACCGATAGCTAACAAAGGAATCATTAAGCCAACAAATAAATAATGATATATTATGATTAATTATAAATTTTATTTTTCACAATTTATAAAACTTTCGTTTTGGTAAGAATTTTTTTTAGTTAAATCCCACAACCATTTTATACTTTTTGTGAATAGTAACCATATAATGATTAAATACTAACATAAGCATGTTTATCGTGACAGAAGTATTGTTAAAAGCAACCATAATTTGTTTGCCGCAACTATGCATTGTTATAGAGAACATTAAATGTTTATAGTGACCATATGATTAATTTTAGGCGTAACTAATTTAACAAAAACTTTTTAAAAGTTTTATTTTATTAAAAATAGTCATAGTACCAGAAACCCTGCAACTAGAACATATTTCACTTCGTTCATATGTTGGCATTTATGTACATAGATGTTAGTTTTCATTGTCTGTGTGCATGAGTTTGAGTGTTTGCTTTTACTTTAAAAAATATTCTAAGCCGTTGAGTTTATATTGCATTGCATTTTACTTTAATAAAAGTTTCTTATGTTGGTTTTTATCTTACGTTACGTTTTTTTATTTTTAAACATGGTGGCTACTTTAAACTTTTTCACCAACAATATTTTTAACTTTTTCTTCTTGCGCTCTTGTTTCAATGTTCATGAGTGCAAGTGAAGTTTATGAACATGCAGCTACACACAGATAGTAAATAATACTAGTACTAACATCTCGAGGAGTAGAAGCAGACACTTCAGTAAGGAACGTTAAACTGAAAATAATGTGTTTTTTGTTCTTGTTGTATTTTTTCAGTTCCTTGCTATGGTTTTTTTTCCTGTTGTCGCATCTATTCTTTTTATACTTAAGCACCATTAATTTTATTTTAACACAACTTAGCTCGGTCATTTTCTTGAGGTTTGTTAATTGACACTCTTTCGTGCTTATTATCATTTATGAAAATAAGGACGAAACTTAAAATGAAAGGAAAAAAGAATTAAAACAAAAAGTAACACAAAAAATAAACTATATTTAAAAAACAAGTAGTGTGACTAAAATAGAACAAAGAAGAAGAAATTAAATAAAACTTCTTAGTAAAAGTCTTGCTTCATGCAACGACCAGTATCATCGTTATCATTAATGTTCATTATGTTTAATGAAAAATTATCAGTTTTTTCTTTTCGTTTAATTATAATATCGTTACCATAATTCAACCAAATTCATTTTCTTTTTAAAATTATCTCATTTCATTTTTTATTTAAGTTTTTAAAGTCAGTGTAAAATATAAAATGACAAAAAATGTAACTGATATTTTTAACACCTAAAAAAAAGAAAAACTTTAAATTTATGTTAAATTTATGTTTAAAAACTTTTTTCATATAGAATTATGATATTGTGAAATATCATCTCCATTATTTGAACTTCGACTCAAATAATAAATTATTATAATTTGTTGTATAAAGACATTAAATAAACAGTATAAATTTCCTTTAATAACATATGATTCCTGTTGTTGCTGTTATTTTAAGTCCTTGCATATCATATGTTAAGTCTTAGCAAAACTTGTGCTTAACTATAGGAAAAAGGTAACCAACCAGGAAATAAGGTTTAAAGATGTTTGTTGAAATGTGCTTTTGTATGTGTGTGTGTTTGTGTGTGCGTATAAGTAGTTGGTATTTCTTTCTGTTTAGTTATAAAGGGTGCATATATTATATTACTTACATATAATTATGCTTTATAACTTATTGTGTTGAAATGCTTTGAGAAGAGAAATTGTAACCTTTTTGACAGAAAGATGTCTGTATTCTGTTATCATTATTTAAATGTAACAATAATTAAGACAACCCAGAAAACAAAATCATTAGAAAGATTGTTAATATTAAAGTAATTATAGTCAATTGAAGTTGATAATTTAAGGTTATTACTAATTTCAGGATTGCTTTAGAAGATATCGATAATCATTATTTTTAATCGACGTTAAGGAGGTTATCAAATTGAGTTAATATGGCTTTTATTTCTATATTTGTACCTCCATAATTCAGTCATTTCTGGATCGACTAAAAACAAATCAGTTCTTAATCTTAAAAATTAAAGGTTGTTCCCATACAACATACATTTTTACGTGTATTAAAAGCTGTAAGGGGCACCACTTTAAAATTAAAAAAAATGCGTATCACTATAGCTCACACTGACAATACAAAAATAATTTTAAAAATTAAAGGTTGTCCCAATAGGTGATTTAAATCGATGGGCCTATTTTTATACCCGTTCTATTCATTAAATCAATTGCTATGACCATTATAGTAAAACATATAAGTATTAAAAATTATATATTAAAGGGTGTCCCACTATTCGTTTAATTTGATGTATTTATCCATACTTTCGAAAAGTTTCATGCAGACGCTTGAAAATTTCAAAGAACCCGTATTGCTAAATTCGCTATAACAACAAGTAAAAAATTTGGATTTGGAAATAAAATGGTGTCCCAATAGTTGATGTAATTTGATGTTTATCGCCAAGCTTTTGGATTGTTATAGACAGACAGCTGTAACTTGCAATTGACCTGTATTGCTAAGTCCGCTAAAACAACGAGTTTATAGTATGAATTTAGATATAACAGGGTGTTTCAAATAATGGACAAAATATCCAATACTTTGTTTGGTATAAGATGAAGTATACATATTTTAAATTATAAATTAAAGGGTGTTACAATAGTTATAGACTCAAGGTTTAAATTTACAAAGAACCTGGTTGCTAAGTTTACTACAACAGCTAGTATAAAATTTGGATTTGGAAATTAAAGAGTTCCCCTAAAGTTGCTGTTATTTGATGTATATTGCCAAACTGTTGAATAGTTTTAGAAAGACGGTAGTAATTAACAAGGAGATGTAGTCCTAAATCTGCTATTACAAGTATGAAGTTTGGAGATGAAATCAAATTGGGTCCCAATAGTTATTGTTATTTCATGTATGTATGTACTTTTGGACTGTTATAGACAGACAGATGATATCTGTTTTGAAGTCGTTTTTTTCACAAGAATTAAAGTTCAAAAGCTTTTATAGAATTTCTTTAGTTATATTTATTAAACAATTTGTTATCGATTAAATAATAGAAATTTGAAAATATTCATTGAAATTCAGCTAGCGATATCAATTACAAAAAAAGCTGGCCGCAATCTAATACTTAGAGAAGGGTATATCTAAGTTTGCATTAGCCTATTGATACGGAAATTTGCCAAAGAACATGTCAACTAGCAATCGTACTTACATATCGTCTTATGCTAACGCTACTGCTTTCCGTAACATTCAGAAGGCACCCAAGTAGCTCTTCAATAGTAACAGGTTCATTTATTTTAATTGGAAAAGAGGCAAAAGGAACGGAAAAAAAAATAAATATGTCAGTCGATCAGATATAATGTTGAAAAAGGTGCTATTGGAAATCAGCATGATCGGCCAATGCCCTTCAAGGCAGCAGGCAAAACACCACGCCTACCTCTAATTTTGTCATGTCATTTGGAACAATAAAGTAACTCCAGTCAAAAAAATAAATATATGGGGTGATAGAAAATTAAAAAAATAGAAAAAAAAACATCCAGTGAAAAATTGGTGCTTGCCCATATTTTCCGAGTCACGGGACTCTAAAATTTTCATTCTTTTGTTTTAAATCAATATGGGTATCATTTTAAAGTTTTCAAAGATATTTTTAAGAAAATACAAAAATTGTGCAAAAATTAAGCATTTAACCATTAAGAGGCGAAATCATTTTTACGTAAAATTATATACATACATATATACAGTACCAATTTATTTTTATTTTAAATTCTCCAAGAATTACTCGATGCCTTGTTTAGTAAACAAAGCCATCCACATACCACTAATTATACTGTAACATCCAAGCCAGCTAAGCTGGTCATCCCATCTCCTTTTATCCAATACACATTTGACATGCACGGTTTTTTCTGCTGTTACTTTCCTGCGCTAACAGCAGGAGTCTCTTTCTCTCTTTTTATAAAGGTGCCTTGGATTCTTATCCGCTAATCTATTACTGAATAGACGCCTTCCAACAATTTATTTGCCATGGCTTTACACAATAATTGCCTTTTTTCGGGAGGTTTACACTACTGTTTTCTATCTAGTTCCCTTACTACATTTTTAATTTTTTATTTGCACACATGTCCGTTGGTGGGCTTGAACTCAGCTATTGTTTTTTTTTTCAATTAGTTGAAACGTTTTAAAAACTTTCGTGACCCAGCGCTACTCCAAAATCAAGTTTCTGCAGAATTTTTCTGGAAATTTTTCTTCATTACGATTTTGTAGTTTCAATTTCATATTTTTATGTGCCGGCTTAGAACTATTTTTTTTTCTTAGAGAAATTAATTAGTAGCTTAATTGTTTAAAAAGATATGTATGTATGTAACAAAAGGGTTTTGTAAACAAATAGTTTTCCTTTTAAACTGCTATTCTTTTCTCCCGGTGCAAATTTATTGTTCCCAATACAACTACAATATACATACATATGTTTCTGTTGCTACTGGTAAATTATTTTCATTGGGTTTTCATTTTTTTGTTGCGTTTTTTATTTATTTTTTTTTTGTTTTTTGTAGTGGCCTGCAGGCGAGACTGTCAATGAAAATTCACTCACGATTCACCTTTTGTGGACACATTATAATGTTAAAACAATGCAATGTGCAATTCAGTAATAAGTCACTGTCTTCAAAAAATAAAATCGTTGAATAACCACAGCGCCCTTTAATGCAGCAAACTTTTTTTAATAAAAATTGATGATAAAGTAAATAATTAAAAATGAAAGATATACATATATGTACAAACAATTGTATAAACAATTAATATAAACAAATTGTATAAACAATTTTTTTTATATTCGCAAGTAGTAATTTAAGAAATCAAATTAACTATACATATCACAAAATTCCTTTTTAAAGGTTGTTAACTATCGCTGCTTGTATTTCCCCATTGTTCCTTTATATTGCTTTCGTTTTTTCATCTTCTCCCTTCTTCCTTCTAATTTAAAGGAATAATAGAAAAGTATTGCGACTGCTCTAAACGCCCTTGGCCCACCAAATAGGACGAGTGATGAATGGCAAAAGGTAAAGTATGACAAATTTCTTTTTTTTAAATTGCCGGGACTTAAAAGTAAAAAGTGGTTACAAACAAAATATAATGAAAAGCTGCTGTAGGCGTTATATAAAAGCAGGTGGTATTAAGCCCCTTGAAAGAAACTGCTCCAGTTCCAAAATCAAGTCAACCCTAAGGGCGTTATTGAGGTTGTTTAAATGAACAACGCCTATTTAGATATACTTAAATCGTTTTAAATGGTAAGCCATGTTACCCAGGTCTTCTTGTATTTATTGATATTTTACTATATTTACAGGAAAAAACCGCTGGGAACAGTAGTATCAGAAAGAATGCAGCAATACGACCAAATATAAAACTACCTTAGTTTAAAAGAAAAAAATAAACCGTTTCCCATGTTTGGGTTTTTATAACGCGAATGCCATTTTGTTTTTGTAAAAAACGTAACAAATGGCAATTGTTTCTGGTTTATGTATCGCGCATTGTAGTGTCAGAGACGTCGAAAATGAGCGAAGAGACAAAACCATTCGTCAGGAGTTAATATTATTGGGCAACTGCCCATCATAACACTTTCACTTATAAAAACATAAATTAGTATTACATATATGTACATACATTTAAATTATTGTTTATTTTTACAACTATTGTTTAAACTTTTTAATTTTCACGAATTTTTGTTTTGCACATAATAATTTTTACTTCATTGTTTGATAATTTTGTTTTGTTAATTTAACTCAGCTGTTTCTTTTCAAGCGCCGAAGCAGGGTTACCATCATTTAAGGCTAAAACAAAAAATGTATAACCCTGGAGTTAATGTCGACGTAGTCGACGGCGTCAAATGTCAAAAAAAAAAGTTGAATCGTATGAAATTGTATGAGAGCAGTTAATCTCAACGCGTTGCAACGCCGTAAAAGTTCAATCTGTTTCAACTTTTTCGGCGTCAACGACGTCGACATTAACTCCGAGTAAGAAAAATATAAATAAAAAACAATTATTAAGACATTGGCAATAATAGGATTTGACACAACATTTATTTATACGAAACACAACGCTGATTATTACGTATTCGTCCATATGCCATTCGGTTTCGCTTCGCTCTTGACGTGTCCTATAAAAAGGCTGTTACTTTCTTCATTACTAAAGTCAGTTTCGGAAAAATTTTCACAAAATTGTTATTTTCAACACACTCAAAAGTAGTAAAAATATATGTATATCAACTGACTCAAATATTAGATATGTATGTTATTTTTTATTGACATTATCAATAAACAGACAACGTCGTCATTAAACTGTTTCAGCGTTAAAGCTATGCGGAAGAAAACGATCCGCTTTCCGCTTTTATTTAGGTATGGCTGCTAGGAAATACAAAATACATAAGTACATTGTGTTAAAGTGATGTTGCTTAACCTTCATAAGGTCCTCAAATTTTACTTACGTTAACGTTCTTTGGGTCAAATTTTACCCAGTTAGAAAATTCAATATGAAAAAACTTGTTTTCTTTAATTAAGTTTGTTTTTAAAGTTAGTACTTTTTTTAGCTTTGTTTTGAATATTAAAGCTGCACGTTTTGTTTATTTATTACGAATTCATATATGTATATGTTTATTTTAAATAAAAAAAGTTGAGTTCTTGGCAAGGAAATTCGCTGTTTTATATAGGGCGTGGCAAACTACAATCCTAAATATTCCAAAAAATGACGACGTTTGGCAAAACAGGTTTCTTTCCAACCATTACTAGCCGATCTAAATAATATAAAAGCATTGAAAGCTGATATATCTAAATAAACTTTATCCAGAGTATCAACTCCTCCTTTACATTTATTACAGTCTAGTATCATTTGCGGCTTATGTCCTCACGATTGCTTATTTCTGGACTATGATGCAAAGTGCTAAGAAGATTCACAGACTTATTTTTCTTTGGAATATATGAAACGAGAGTAGTGTCCTTAGTGAAGCAAAAAAATGATAAAAATACCGGTCTTCCTTTAGTTGACAAAAGCTTAGGTGTCAATTCAATCCTTATTGTCAAATCTTATTACTCTAGAAAGACTTTTGAATCTTCTCAATGGCATAATTGCTCTAAAAATTGGTATTCCTTTCTCAGAGTCCCATACACCTTCTGTACTTTCATTATTTGATCTTTACACTCCAGCTAACAAAAGTGTACCCATAAAGGTGTCGTCAACTTCAGTCCAATCCATATCAAAAACACGTTTACCTTTATTATTGGTATATTTCAAAATAATGTTTATTACAGGTGGCGGGAAAAACAATTGAAAACTGGAAATTTCCTTTGTGATTATCGAACAAGAGTGGCGGGTGAGGTGTGGTTTCACGCTAATAATGTTCTTGCTCCGGAATCTTCCTTGACTATTTGTAAGAGGTTGTCTGAAATATCTTATTTCACCAACTTTTGTTGTCATTGCTGCAGTTGTTGCTACATCAATTTCATTTCCACTAAAACTGTCAGTTGTCTCCGCGATTCTAAGTTATCTTCATATTCTGAACAAATCTCCTCTTCGTCCGATAGTGCATTTAGCAAATTTTCTATTTCACTAGTATTCATTTTCCGACAAGAAATGCAGACTCGACACTGTATAACGTTGATACGTTTGACTGAAAACAGTTTTGCATAAGAAAATAAGCTTTGCTTTTTACATGGGGACCCATTTTTCATACCAGTAATGTTCAGCAAAAATGGAGAAAATAAAGGAGACAGATATATTGACTTTTAATTTTGGTGAAAAAAAACATTTGCCATTTTTCTTTACAAATTAATTATTTTAACAAAACTGTGTAAAAACATAAAGATTTTGTTCCGGCTCAAATTTGACCCGAAGATCTTAAGTGCTAAAAACTGCATAATTTTTTTTTGGTACAATATTTTCCTATAAAAACCAAAAATAGTTATTAGTATTCCAAAATAAATAAAATTCATAAAATATCTAAAATCTAAACCCCCTACTTTCGGAAAAAAATATAATTTTCTTGCAAAATGGGTCAACCCGAAGACCTAATGAAGGTTAAAAATCGACGACGCCAAACAGAATAATTGTAAATATATCAGTATGATTTTTAAATATGGGCGAATTGATTTTTTTGCTTGAATAATAATAAATCTAAAGAAAAAAATGAAAAAGTAAACTTTAATGTAGTTTTTGTGGAATTAATTAATTATTGATTATTATGAAAATATTGATGCCTCTCGAACTAATTAGTTTGTGCAATTATTATTCATAATTTTGTTAAATCATTTAAGAAATTTGCTAATATTTTTATGAAAAATACACGGTTTTTAAATTTCATATTATCTGCGGCTTAAAATTTCCGCAATTTAAATTGAGATCTATTATAATTTTCTGAATTATTATTGAATAATAATTATTCATTATTACAATTTATTATAAGACCTTTAAGAAGCTTTACACGATTGATAAGTTGCTTGAATTATAATAATTTTTGTGTATAACTTATTATATTTTTTAAGTCAATTTTTAACCCAAAAAAAATTTCCCACATAATATAAATACACATTTAATCGGTTTTAGGATTCACTCAAACTGTACAACTTCATTTTATTAAAGTTCATTTTAAGCTTTTTTACATTGTAATAATTATGACAAAAATATATATACAACTGTACAACACTTTTAAATTGCATGAACATGAAAGCTTAAATTATTTAGTAAAAGTTTTATAAAAATTGTTTTTCCTTAAATTTAAATTTCAAATAAAAGTTTAAAATTTTTACAGAGTTCAAAAGTATTAATATTTTTTAGTTTTTAATTGGTTGAATTTTTACTTTATTTATTTTAAACAAAATTTTTAGCTTAACATTATCTTGGACGGAGTGAAGCACAAATATTAAAGTTGATATTAAAATTTCTTTAGCAAAACTAAAAGTGAGTTTTTGTTCATGTGTATTCGAAAAAAGTTATGACTCATGTGCAAACTAATGCAATAAATGCTACTTTTGGTGTTTAACCATTTGTTTTATGATAAATTAGACTGTTTGTTTTAGGGTCATTGTTCATTGTATGCAAATTAATTTTTTCTTAACTGAATTGCTTGTTTTTGGAAACTTAACTATTAAGCTTATTAGAAACCTTTGATAAACTTGTCTACAGCAGCAACTGAAAATAATTCCTGCTAGTTAACATTTATAGACACTACTAAAACACTATACAGCAAATTACTTTTAGCAGGCTATGTTATATAGGCGCCACCTATTAACGAATAGTAAAAGTATCATTGAATGTAAATATAACAGCTATAAAGTTACCAGATATCTGTGAAGTTTTGGTTTTTAGGAAATACTATATAATTTGGTTTCAACCTAAAATAATTCATGAAATAATTTTGTGGCAGTGGTGTTCTATTGTTGTGCACAAAAACAAGTAAAATGTTAATTTCTTAAGCAATGTTGCCAGGGAAAGACAAGGATATGTAACGGTTTTCTTCAATAAAGATATTAAAGTTTTTCATTTTTAAAATATCCATAAATACATGGTAGTGTTATTCTATATTTTAGGAAAAGCAATAAGGCAACTAATTCAATTGCGAAACAAAAACAATACTAAGACAAAAAATAATAGAAAAATGTAGGAAAACACAAGTTTAAAAATGATTAATTTCAACCCGATGTTATGAACATTTAAATGAAGACTCAATACTAATTGAATAAAAAGTTCATGCTTTTGCCATTCAATAAAATTAGTTAAAGTAAGATTTTTTGTAATAAATCTGTTTGAAAGATTGAGCTTCGATAGAATTTACTACTTTAATATTTTAAAAATTCATTAAAAACAAATCTAAGTCTTATAGCCTGTTTATAGAACACGGCCAGAGCGAAACGAAACCGGATGGCATATGGACTAATACGTAATAATTAGCGTCCGTGTAACACGTTCTGTAGAAATAAATGTGTTTTGTATAAATAAATGTTATGTCAAATCGTAGTATTGCCAATGTCTTAATTAATGTTTTTTATTTACTTTTTTTCTTATACATTTTTTGTTTTTGCCTTAAATGATGGTAGCCCTGCTTCGACGCTTAAAAAGAAACAGCTGAAATAAATAAACAAAACTAAATTATCAAACAATAAAGTAAAAATTTGTATCTGCAAAACAAAAATTTTGGAAAATAAAAAAGTTTAAACAATAGTTATAAAAATAAACAATAATTTTTAAATGTATGTTTAATACTAATAAATATTTCTATAAGTGAAAGTGTTATAACGGGCAGTTGCCCAACAATGTTAACTCCTAAAGAATGGTTTTTTTTTCTTCCCTCATTTTCGACGTGTCTGACACTACAATGCGTGATACATAAACCAGAAACAATTGCCATTTGTTGCGTTTTTTACGAAAACAAAATGACATTCGCGTTTTAAAAACCAAAACATGGGAAACAGTAACGTTTTTGTGCGTCTAAACGGCAAATTATGTTCTATAAACTGGCTGTTATTTGCTTAAAATTGCAGCATAAAGTTACTAACAGCACTTACTAACCGGCACTTCTTCAAGGGCATGAAAGGGAAGTTTTTCCTAAGTCGCGCTATTGGTACAGAACCACTAGCTAGTTGTCAAAATAACTAAATTGCTAACAATTTTCGCAAGTTTGAACAGAGTACTTAGTTTTCCGCATGAAATAAATGCAGTTCACAGTTGGAACAAACTGTTGCCAGAAACATTTTGCTGTTCCTAAACATGAAGCAAGAAACATTTCGTTATTTCTTAATAGTTAAACAACGTTATTATAACCTTCACCACAAAAACTAGAAAAAGGGTATATCTAAGTTTGTCATTCCATTTCTAACTTCTACAATATCCATTTCCGACTCCATATTGTATTTATATTCTTACTTCTTATGCATAGCGAAATCGATTGAGCGATGTCCGTCCGTCTGTCCGTGTTAGTGTTGCCTCGGCGAACTTGATTTCCCAAAAATAAATAAATGTGTTAATCGATCAGATATAGTGTCGGAAGATGTGCTATTGGAAATCCGCATGATCGGTCCATGTCCTTCAGGCAGCAGGCAAAACACCACGTCTACCTCTGATATTTTCATGTCATTTGGGAAAATAAAGTAATTTCAATCAAAAAAAGAAATGTATAGGGCGATAGAGATAAAAAACATCAGGTGTAAAAATTTGTCGCTTGCCCATATTTTCCGAGTTACGGGGATCTGAAATTTCAATTTTTTTGAAATATTAATATGGGTATCATCTTAAATCCTTTGAAAAAATCTTTAAGGAAATACTAAATTTTTTTTAAATACTTAAATACCCATTAAAAGCCTATGGCATTTTCGTCTTGAAAAATATAAAGTTAAAATTTCGTGTGGAGTTCAGAACATGCCTATAGGATAACTGTCAGGAGAAAATTTAGAGGAGTTTTTCATCAAAAATACATAGAGTAACGGATATTTTCTATTGAATCTTAATTTCTTTAAATCCTTTTATTGCAAGCTAGCGTCCCTTTCGAGTTCAAGTTTTTATAAAAAAAAAGAAGTTCTTTTAGTATTTTCTGTTGATGCTTTTGAGGAGGAAGAATCTTTTAGCGATGCATATAAAAGTGAATCAAAATTGAAATCTCTATGTGAATTTATATGTTATTATTAACCGGCTTCAAGAAAAGAAGTGGTTACCAATTCGACTGAATCTTGTTAATTTATATTTGTGCCTCCTTAACTCAATAATTTCTGGATTGATTATGAAAATTTCTGTTTTATTTAGAGGGTGATGCTTACTGATTGGCCCTTTTTTTTAAAAAGGGTTCTTAATCTGAATAATTAAAGGGTGTCCTATTCAAATTAAAAAAAACTGCGTATCACTATAGCTTTCAATGGCAAAAAGTAATACAAAAATAAATCTAAAAATTGAAGGGTGTCCCCATAGATCAAGTAAATTGCCTTTATGGGCCTAACTTTTGAACCGTTATAGAAAAACGCTTGCAAATTGGACATTGATTGGTATGACCGTTATAGTAACAAATATTAATAATCAAAATTATAAAATAAAGGGTGCGCCAATATTCATTTAATTTGATACATTTGGCCAGAGAAAGGTTTAAAATTTTTAAACGTGTATTGCTAACTCCGCTATAACAAAAATTATAAAATTTGGATTTAGAAATAAAAGGGTGTACCGATAGTTGATGTAATTTGATGTATGTGGTCAAACTTTTGAACCATTATATGCAGACAGATAAAATCTGTCGGTTTTTTTCGCAAATAATAATTTCTTTTTTCTTGCAGTAAATTTTGGTATAATGAATTTACCGTTAAATTTTTGTTCCCTTCATTGAACAGCTGTTCAAAATAAAGAAAAATATCAATTTACATTGAAGGTAGTAAAGTTTAAAAATCAATAAATTAATTTTGGGAATCACCTTTTTTCTTTACCAGAGGGTGAAACTGAGCAACGTCGAAATGTTCGTTGGGGTTTTGTAGATACAATCAACCACTTGGAGTTACCTAATATATTGTAACTGATATTAAAAATATACCTAACTAGTCAGAAATCTTAGACCTGCCTTTACAATTCTGTGGTGATTAGTAACATTTTAAACATTATGATTAGAGCACAAAAACGACATAACTTTGAACGTTTTTAGTGGAAAGTAAACCAACGTTATGCCCGTTTAAATGAAAAGTGCTTGGAAAAATATTTGTAGCAAATTTTATAGCAATTTGCTATTGAGCTGAAATTCCATTAGGAACTTCTTTTTAAGTGGACGCAGTCGTTAAATCATCCGAAAGCAACTTAAGAAGTTTAATTTTTTTTAAGATTTTTTAAGAGCACAAGCCTAAATAAGTGTCTATTTTAATAAACCATAAGATATTATTTCGTTTTTTTTTCATCATCATTTATTAAAACAAAATTATTTATTTTATTGTTTCCAATAACATAAAAATTAGAGTCTTGGCAAATGTTAAGCTTATTTTATATTTATATTACAATCTTTATTGATTTCACAACGTTTATTTAAGATCATTAAATTTTTTGAAATTTCTTAATTTTACATTTTTTATTCTTTAGGTTTTTATGTTCACAAAAAAATGTGTTTGCAGCTATTAAAGTTTTAATCGTTTTCAGATTTTAAATTAATTAAATTTTTAATTGATTCAATTATTTCTTTAATTGGAACATATGATATATATATATATATATATATATATATATATATATATATATATATATATATATATATATATATATATATATATACATATAATTGAGACAATTTAAAATTTAATAAAATTTTAATTTGAAAATAAATAAAATCTTTAACAGACATCAATCTTTAAGACATAAAATTTACTTATGTTACCAACAAGTTTAAGTTTTTTTTATAATTTGATTTGTAAATACCAGGGCATTTATATTAAGTTTTAATGGTAAAAGGTAGCGTTTTAAAAATTTTCTTAGTATATAATTTTGTTTATTTTTTGGCATAGGATATGTATGAGTTATTTTTATGGAGAGTTAAAATTTTTAGTGAGCTTTGAGTATTTTTGAGAAGTGTAAGTATTTTGAAATATATTCCTTTGTAACACAATGATGGAATAAGCCTGGCTTTGGCTCATTTCTTTGTCAGAATAGAAGCATAAAATGGATATCGTGACACAACGCTACAAAATTATTCAACTTTACTTTAAAAATCAATTGTCAGTTCGTCGAATTTATAAACAAAAGATTGTGTCCAACAAAAATTACAATTTTAGCTTTATAGATTTGTTAATAAACAAAACTGTCGCATGTAGAGTTAAACGATTGCAGAACAGATCTTATAGAATCCATTTCATACAGAAACATGCTCGGCTTGTTGCAATTTACATGCTCTTCGTCAAAAATGAAACCAGAGCTTTTGTTACGGTCGACGAAATAGTCGAAAGACCGCGTGATAGTATATCAGCATTTTTACTGATAGCTTGGCGGAGTACGGTACCATTTACCAAGCAGCATTCCTTGGGTTGCTGCATGCGTCCGATCAAAGTCATGAGAATGGGAGAAAAGTTCTTAGTTGCAATTGAAAACCAGTCGGTTATAAAACGCATGACACAAGTGAACGTGTACTTCAATGTAGGATTGGAATGTATCTTAAAACTTAACAGATGTTAATGAGATAACGTTAATTTGCGTTAACGGACACATAGGCACAGTTGGAAATTAAGCAGCAGACCAGCTGGCAAAGACGGGACCTGATGTAAATTTTTGTAGACCAGAAATCAGAATAGCACTGGGAAATGGCTTAACGCGAGTAAATATTATCACTCAACCTGAAATTTGGAGGTAGGCTACTACGTGTAGACAGGCTCGAATGGTCCTCAAGAAAACCCTTGGCAGGAAGGCCGGTAAGGTACTGAAATATTATAGAGCTACCTTAAGCTAGATATCTGCATTCATGTCCAGATGGAGATTTTTAATATCTTCTGGCTAGAATGGAGAATAGAGCAAATAATACTTCTTAATTGTACCTGGAAGATGCTGAGACGGTAGCGCATATAGTGTGTGAATGTTCGATATTGGGTGGCATAAGACTTAGGACTACAGCCAGAAGGCTATTAAATGTGAATGCCATGAGCTATCTTAGCCTTGGTTAAATGCTAATTATTCACTAGAGACTCAGTGATTATGAGACAGAAAGTTGACAGTTGACAGTCTGGAATCACTAAAGAGTAAAGGCTGATGGTAGCACGTGACTCAATGGGAGAAGTTGCCTTAAATCTCGAATCGGTTTCCCATAATCATTGTATAAGGAAGGGATCGAAAAGGGACCTATTGAGGAAGCGGTTTGCTTTGATATCCCCTACCTTAATAAATAAAAAAATAAGATCGATGAAGATTGCCACCGCTATTCTGATTAATGATCTGTTTTTGGAAACATGAATGGCCACAATATTGTTCATGTTATCCGTGACATACGGTCAGTAATGACCAAAATTAGACGAAACGCATTCTACTTCTCCAAGAATAGCCGCAGTGGCAATATGCCCCAATTTATTATCATTTATTAATGTCAAATATTGATCAAGTTTTGAATAAAAAATTTCGTTTCAGTAAAATTTCTTTTTTTGTGTTATTTTTTTACAACATAGAAATTCTGTCAGGTTGAAAAAAAAAACACCTGTCTAATAATCCATGAACACATCAAGAAGTATTTGCTAGTGATTTCTTTTGACTTTGATAACTCTCAATTAGTTTTAGATTTTAAGTTTATATTTAAAAGATTTTTTTTAGCATCAAATAGATTCAGTTAAGTTTTGTTTATGATTTCTAGAGTAAAGAAAGGTTTATTAGAGTAACACGAGTATAGGTTTGGACACTCAGGTAATTGTCTTACAAATAAACAATAAAATATTTATTATACATTTTTACAGTTGTGTCTAATGTACAGTTGTTTTCCTGTCTTATTACGTTATTTACTTAGTGACCTTAGATAGTAAAATCTAACCCAGTTATCTAAATATTAAACGATGCATTAACTTAAACATACTAAAAGAATTCTTGCTACAATTATTTTTCATGTTTGCGGTAGATGTTTCCTTTGTTAATGTACACAAGGGCGTTAATACAGCTGTAGTTGTTATAGTTGTTGTAGTTGTTGTTATTTTTATTGCTGGTAATGTTGCTAGTGTTGAGAGACAAAGGCTGGATAATAATGTTAATATATAGTTGATAGAAATTCCATTATAATGATGAACACTTCCATAGTTTGATGTACCTTTTTAGAGAAAAATAAAAATAAAGTTAGCAATATGAAAAAAGACTTAATTAAAACTAAATTAAATTTTTTAGTAATAATTTTCTTTTAAATTAAATGTTTAGCAACTTGTTTAGATTTTTTATTTAAATAGTCTGTTATTATTCAAGTTGACCATATGTTTATTATATTTTTATTAGTTCTTTTGCTTTAGAATATTTAAATAAATACCATGTGCACTTGATTTAGCAGCCAGCGTTTCTCTAGACTCCAGAACTGGCACTTTTTGTGGGTGATCAGATTCTACTCTTTCTTCTTTACTTTGGAAATACAAAGAGGAGATTTTAGCCACACACTTTAAAAGAAAAAATGTTTTTATTAAAGTTTGTCCTCATTTTTTCGAATTTAACTATCAATTGCTTTTACCTTCAGTTTCATATCACCATTTTTAAAATGTAATTTTCTTACTTTAAACTCAAGTCCCAGAATGGCCACTTCTAGACCTTCTTTGCCATATACAATATTACTGTAATGTTTCAAATATGATCTATTGGCAGGTTCACCATTTATACTCCAACTTAAATGACATACTGGCTTCGAAGGGTAGGAAGAACAGTTAACACGTACATAGTCACCAATTTGATAACGCTGTTGGCCACCAGTTATGCGAGGACCACGTGAGGGAGTCACTGAAAGAAAGATAAAATCAATTTATTTTGTTTTCTCTTTAAAAGTCAACTTTAAAAAAGAAAAATAATTAAAAGCTTTAAAACATTTCAGTTTAGTAAATAGAAGGATTTTGAAAAAAGTGGCTTGATTTGTATTCCCCTGTTTATTTCATTAAATATTTTTCTAGATGTAAATAACAGTTAATAACATCATTGGATCATTATGATGGATATTTTTTAAACCCCATAAAACTTCAAATTGTTAAAAATAGCACAAAAAAACTCTTTAGTTTATTTAAACTGTTTGTGAGAAGTTTCCTGAAGAGCTAAGTAAGCGATAGCGAAATGGCCATCTAGATCTTTGTTTCACCCTCAATAATCAACAACTGTGATTTGAAAATTTGAAAAAATAGTACATTTCCCGTAGTAAATTTTGACGAAAAATTATTTTCGATAAACATTTTTTTTCAAAGGCCCTAAACATTAAATCAATATTCGAAAATAATTTTAGGCATATGTCTGTTCTTGAGCCACTTCTTTTTCTTGTTTGAAATATATAATGAATAATACGACCATTTTTGGCCTCAGAAGCTTCAACTGTTGCGTGCTTATCAGCATAAACTAGTGATCTCACATTTGATTTAAATAAGTCGAGAGTTGCGGTTGCCGTGTGGTGTATGCCATCGTTAATACCAAATCTCGGCTTGATTTTTGAAAAAAGCGTCCCATGAAGCCACCAGCATGTTAACTGCACTAAATGTTGCGGTTTTCTGAATCTAATGGAATCTGTAGAGTCTGCTATGGATTAGTTTCTCTCTATATGTAGCGATTTTGTTTACTAACAAACCCATTAAATCAAATATGGGCGACAACGTCTTCAAAAGAAAATTTGGATTTTTTGGCGGCGTTGTTCAAGCATAAATTTATTATTCATAATTTGCAAGAATATAAATATAAAAACTCAGCTTAGTATTATAGTTCGCAACTCTATTAACTTAAAAAAAACACCCTGTAAAATGACTTAATAGGAAATTATTTTTTTCTTGTTTATTTTGTTGGTGTATTCTGGTTACTTTCTCCACGTATAAATATCTCATCACATCGATACACTTTTTTTACAACAAAAGTTGATTTACATTTTTATGTAGAACAATTTTGTTGAAAGAAACGTAAAGGTAAAAATTAAGAATAAAAATTACCATAACTTTTAACTGAACAACGTCATTTTGTTTTCTGTTTTTTTTATACTGGAAAAAGACAAATATTATTTCGGAAATTGAAAATTTTTGTTAAAGCCAGAAGCAAGGAGGAAAAGTTATGAAAAAGCAGAATAATAATGATTTTTAATGAAAAAAGGAAAATACAAACCTAAGGAATTCATAAAATATTAAAATTAAATTTCAAACATTGTACATAAAACAAAAAAAGGTCATTTGAATATGTGTTAAGGTTTGTGGTATTATATAGCAAGCTTTTTATACTGAAATGCATACTGTTTGACTTCAAGTTTTTTTTGTTGTTCTTGGACATCATTCAATAGCCTGTTAAGTCTCAGTAAAACTTCCAAAATAAATTTATAGTGTTGTCTTTAACTGAACTATTAATTATCGATAACTGAAATTTGTTATAACATAGTTTTGAAGTTATTAATAATTAAATTTCTTTTAAGGAAACTTTTATTTATAGTTATTAATAATTTAAATTTTGCATATAAAATTTTCAAGGTTATCGCTGAATAAAAATTTTTCATAGAAAGCTTTTCTTCGATAATTAAAATAGTTTACAGATAATTTTTAATGTTATCGATAATTCAAACTTTCAATACAAAATTTGTTGATAATATCGGCAGCTGATATATTTCATAGAATTTTTTTCACATTATTGATTATAGATATTTTTCGAAGTTATCAATAAATAAAATTAACCTAGAAAATTTTCAATTTTATTAAAAACTATTATTTTTTATATAAAATTTTTGAGGTTATCAATAAATAAATTTTTCAATAAATTTTTTTCTCGATAACTGCAATTTTTCACAGAAAATTTTTAGATATTATCAATAACTAAAAATTTTAATGGAAAAATTTTTTTAATCGGTAGTTGTTATTTTTATAGAAATTTTTTGCGATGTTATCGATTATAGAAATTTTTCAATGTTATCGATAACTAAATTATGCCTACAAAATTTTCAATGTTTTTGAAAGCTGAAATTTTTCATAGAAAATTTTTAGATATAATCGATAATTGAAAATTTTAATAGAAAAATGTATGTTATCGGCAATTGTTATTTTTCACAGAAGATATTTTACGATGTTACATTTTTCACAGAGTATTCCAATATTTTTAAAAACTAAAATTGTTCATCAAATTTTTGACAGAAAAATTTCCGTTAGAAAATATTTTGCTATTAATCGATAATTAATAATTTTTATCGATAACTGAAATATTTGTACATATTCTTTATTATTGGAAAAAAAATAAATATTTTTTTATAATAGTATATTAGTCCTATTAACCTGATATATTTTTGCAATCCATTTAGTTCCTATTGTATTTGTTTTTATTGTATTTGTAAATTCCAAGTCAAACAACAATATACATTATGTATTATTTTTTAAAATTTATTTGCACTGACTGAAGAATGAATGTGAATAACTTACGTATTTAAGTCTGGTTCTTATTTCTTTTTCGCTTTTATTTCAATTTAACTTTTTGCTCTTCTGCATATTTCACATTTCATTTTGCTTTCTAGAGCCATTTAATTTTAATGAGTTCATAAATAGATTTTTTTTATTTTGCCTTTAAAGGGCTCAACAAACTTTTCTTCAAAATACTTGTTAAATCAAAAAGCAAAAGCAAGCATGCAAATAGGGCTTGAGTTGCATAAAGGAGAAAAAATTTTAAAATGAAGATATTTATATGGCACAACAGAAACAACAGCATTTTAGTAGCAACAAAACTGGCCGACTAGTTTTATTTTTTTCACATTTGCCTATTTGTGTGTTGCTCATTTTAAAAATTATTTGTTTTTAATAGTTTTTGTTTGTATTTAGTTTTCTATTAAGGCTCTGAAAATATCCATTAATTTTGGTTTGCAAAATTGAAATATGTTCATTTAAATCAATGCTACGAGTATTTAATTTTTGTCTTTTTAAAGATGTCTTTCAAAAGCAGTAATTTTTTGGCATTTAAATATTTCTTTTATTAAAATTATATATTTCGGTTTATTGCGACAAAACAAAAATTTTCTTTCAATTATAATAGACTTTATATTAAACAAATTTTATGCGTAAATATATAAAAAATCTATAGTCTCTGAATAAATCTTATCAATCTCTTAAACCCTAAGGCCAGAAATGTAAATTTGAAATAACACCTTGATATATAATGACAGATTATTTAAAGATCTTATGAGACTTATAACAAGCTTAGTGAAGTAAATCCAATAAGAAAAAACAAATATTGGGGTGACAGAGAATCAAAAAAAGTAAGAAAAAAAATTAAGTACTTCATAATAAAAATGTTATCGGCTCTTAATGGGATAAGCATTTATAAAAAATTGAATTATTTCCGTAAAGATCTCTTTAAAAGCTTTTAAACGATACCCATATTGATATTTTAAAAAATTTGAAAATTTCAGAGGCCAGTAATTCAGAAAATATGGGCGAGCGGCAATTTTTTCACTTGATGATTTTTTCTTATTCTTTAAGTTTGTATGCCCCTTATATTTGTTTTTTAATGGAGTTACTTAAATGGAAAAATTAGAGGTGGGCGTGGTGTGTTTCTTGCTGCCCCGAAGGGCATGGACCGATTTTCCTGATTTCTAATAGCATCTCTTTCGACACTACATCTGAACGATTGGCATATTTAAGTTTTGTCTAGCTGATCTGGTGCCTCGCCAAACTTAATTTCAATTTTAACACGGATGGAGAGACGGACATTGCTCAATCTACTCCGCAATGCAGAAGAACTCAGAGCAACAGAGTGACAACCTTAGTTATACCCTTTTTCCACTTTTTGTAGTGAAGGGTATACAAATTAAGGGGTATATACAATTTTACATAAAATTTGCAATGGGTTAATTGTTTTTAAAAAAATTTAATACGTACTCAAAGATCTCTTCAAAAGCTTTTAAATGATATTCATGTTGATAACTTAAAAAATATGGAGCACAATAGCATTTTTCTATGAAAAATTCTGAGGCCCATAATTCGGAAAATATCGCCGAGGTCCAAATTTTTCATTTGATGTTTTTTTTTTTATTTTTTAATTCTCTTTTGCTGCACATGTTTATTTTTTTGATTGGCGTTACTTCATTGTACCAAATTATATTAAAAATTAAAGGCCGTCATAGTGTTTTTCCCACTGCCTCAAAGGACATGGGCCGATCTTGCAGATTTTCAATAGCACCTCTTTCGACAGTACGTCTGATAGATTGTAGTATTTAAATTGTCTCTAGAACCTATGGCAAACTTAATTTCAACACTAACACGAAGGGATAAACGGACAGACGGAGATCGCTAACTCGACTTCACTATTCATAAGAACTCAGAATATTTATACTTTATGGGGTCGGAAATGCATATTGTAGAAATTACAATTACTCTTTTCGTGATAAAGGGTATAAAAGGAATATAATACCGTGTTTGAAAAAAACCATTACCTCTTAAACGAACATTTTTTTCTTTCTTGTTAACGTTTTAACAAGAACAATGTTAACAATTCACCAAAATTTATATTAAGATTTTTATCTCAAAATTTCTTTATTTTCTTTTAACACCTCAAATAGACGTTTTGTCTAACAGCAGAGGGAGCATAAATTAAAACTTTTTTCACAAAGAAGACCCAAAAAAGCAAATGACATATTTAAATATTGTTCAATACTTCTGTTCAAAACAGTATTCCTTACACTCATGTATTTTTATAAGAAACTAGAGAATAAAAATTATATTTTTATTTTTTACTTGCTTTTGTATTGGTTGACACCAAAATGTGTAAAGTTAAGCACGTGTAGGTTTGGAAAATGGTTTCAAAATTATTCTTACACTCTTCTTATGTGTGTAGTTAGTTGTAACACCTTTTTGTTCTTGTCTTCTTTAGCTTGAGTATACAACTATTAACTTATTTTTCCTGCCTGTTGTTTGTTGCGGAGAGGTTGATTGTGTTGGTGTTGGTTTGATGATGGTATTATCATATAACAGTGAAGTCATTCAAGAAGATTATGTAAATTTGTTTTCTAAAGTTTTTTTTCCGACAATATACAGTGGGATTTTTTGTGCATTTTGAGATAAAAATAATAATTTTATTTAGTTTAAAAATTTTATTGAATTTTAAATAGCAGTTTTTGAACATGTGTATCTAAAATATTTTTTAAAGACAACTTAAGTAGAATATAGCGACTAACACTTTGATTAAATATTAGTTTTGAATCATCTTGTAAAAATATCAAACACTTTGTCGTTTGCCACTACGCAAAAAATGAAATATTAATATTAATGAATTGATTTTAATTGTATTTGAGTACAAATTTGTATTGAAAATATGTCATAAAATACATTTCGAAGGTATTTTTTTTAATAATAAAGCAGTTATAATTTAGTGAATCTAGAAATTTTAACTAAATCTAGAAGAAAGTACTTTAGTTTGTTTAGCGCTCAAAACTGTCACATATGAATTTACTGAATCTATCACAATTTTATTGCAATTTGGTTTAGAAAATAACTTCACAGAAAATTACTTTTATTCCGATTAAAAAAAAAAAAAAAAAAATATATATATATATATATATATATATATATATATATATATTTAATTATACAGGGTGTCCGCCGGGAAGGTATACTACTTTGCTTGTTTATAAGTTTATATGAAAGAGAATTAATCTTATATTGATAAATGTTTTATTTAATGTCGGTTATTATGGATAGAACACAATATCAGATAAATGTCCGTCTCTGTAAGTGCACAAATGCGAGCCTTTTTGAGCACATTTTTCATTACATTCTCTCACATTTCTTGCGGTAGTTCATTAATTTCATCACGAATATTTTGTTTGAGTTGCTTAAGCGTTTCTAGTTTGTTTGCATAAATATCGCTTTTCAGATATCAGAAGCATTCAAATTCTGTGATCAACATCACCATTTCTTGAAGTAACTTGCTGTGAAAAGATGTCTCGCAGCGATTCCAAATATGAACTGTCAAGACTAGTGTTTACTAAAATAGCGGCAAAGCAAATAAGTATTGATTCCCGGAGGACACCCTGTATTTATAAATTTATATTTGTACAGTAATTATTTTCAGCAGTCTCACTGTTTCCGTTTTATAAATATGTTTTCACGCCAACAGACTCTTACACACACACATACATTTCAACACTCTGCTTTACGATTCATAAAATGAATAGAAAGGAAAAAGAGAAATATTTATATAAAAAATTTTTAAAAACTAAAGGAGGTTGTATAAATGCAAAATATTTTTGTTAAATTAAGTCATATGTGAAATTTACTCTTCACTTTGAAGACCTAATTTTATTTAAGTTAATTGGATGACAAAAAATTATCATTTAATAATTTTTTATACTAAAACTGAAATAATAAGGTTTAGCATAAAATAAAAAAGAAAATTATTTCTAAATAAGAAATATGAATGTAGGAATGATTTTTGTTTACCAAAAATGAAAAAAAAACAATAATTTGAATTGTAGAAATTTTCACAATAATTTTTTATATTTAACTAAAAATCCCAAATAAGGAAAGTATATTTATAAAGTAAAGGGTCATCCAAAATACTCGCCTACACACTGAACCAAAAATTTAACTACATATTGCAAAATGAGGTGTAAAATTGAAGAAAAGTAGGTTATTATACAGCTAACAAATTCGTTATTCAAGGCTACGGATTTTTTCGTTAAAAGAAAATATTTTAGTAAATAGTTAAATACAAGAAATTTCTTCCCTTTGACTATTATTGTTCCGTTATTTGGTGGGGTGTAAATTTGACGAAAATTTAGTTAAATTTAATAAAAAATTTTATTTATAATAACAAACTAACGTTGTTAGTGTAAATAATTTATTTATTTATTTTGAAGAAATTTTATTTCGATTGAACTAATGAATTTAGTACATGATACTAAATTTTTTACTTATTTTGAAGATATAATATTCAATTAAACTACCTCGTTTTATTTGATTTATAAACCCCTGTAGGAAATTTTACTTTTACTATCTAAGACAATTTTTATATGCATTATAAAGAGTAAAGTAGTTAACAAACTGCACATCAGCTCTGTATTTTTTTTTTACTTTACTCTTTATAATTTATATTTGTAAAATAATCGAAGATAATAAGATATAATGTTATTAATGATACAAAAATGAACTTTTAAATAAATAAAATAAAAACAATATTTATTATAAAAATAAGTATATTTTATTGTCAAGTATTGATATAAATGCATATATTAACATCAATTTTGATTAATACATATTTAAATATATACTTATATTAAATATATACTTTAGGAATTTTACTTTTTTGCACATTTTACCAAGCAAAGAAATTCAGCTTTATGAAACCATTGAATAATTATCCTTGTATAAAATTTGAATAACCGCCGGGACTTTCCTGATATAATTTGACTTTGCTCAATGTTTTCTGTAAGACATCAGCTTTCTCAAAATATTTTCTGAATTGAAATTTAATGGACAAAAGAATACCCTTAGTGCTTACGTCATCATAAACAACATCACCATTGTGTATTATTGGTCTAATAGATTCGTCAATGGAAAATTGAACACAATCCTCATATAAATCGTTATGTTAAAGCCACTTATGCACTTGTTAAATTATTATTATCAGAGGCACTGAATGTTTGCAAATTCTTTGGATCACCTATGTTATCTTTAAACACATTTAGTTTTCTCTCACTTTGCATTGATGTTTTTAACACAACATTTTGTTCAACTGTGATATCTTTAATATTTTGCATATGTTTCGTTTTAATATATGTTGTACGAAGTTAGGAAATTTCTTCACATCTATGTCGCTTTATTCAATGTAAATAAAATTAATTAGTTAAACTAACGATATTTCTTCAATTCTACAGGTCATTATTAAATTTTGCGTACCCTTAATTATTCCAAGAAATTTTATTCCATTCTAATAAAGAAAGTTAGTAGAGTTTTACAAAATTTAGTCAAATCTACGATACGTTTTTATATTATCTCTTCTTCTTGCTTTCGTGAATTGATATTTAAAACAACACTTTTTTAATAGTTAAATTAAGAAAATTTAGTAAAATGAACGAAACATTATTCAAGTTAACTTCCTTTAATGATGTCAATTAAACATTATTTAGTGTAGTTTTGATTACGATGCATTTTTACTATTTTACTACTGTTTTAATTAAAAATGCGTTGATATAATAAAATTTAGGTGTTATATTAAATAATTTTATTTAAGTTTATGGATTATATTTTACTAAATTTTTTACAAAAATCAATTATTATATTTAAAAAAAAATTGTGTACATTAATAAATTTTCTATGTATTTGAATAAAAATTCAGTTGTTTTAACGATGTTTTTCGTTAGGGGTTTACTAAATTTTTTCGTCAATATTACCTACAACTTTTGGTTCAGTGCATGTTTCTTTAAAATAAAGCACAAACTATTTGCAATTTTTTCAAGCTGTTTTTTTATATGATCCATTACAATTATAAGTGGACATTTGAATGATATTCTATTCAAATGTCCACTATGATTGCGTCTGCAGACATCAATCCGAATATCGAAATTTTTAATAATTTTCCGACATGTTGCTGGTGTTATTTCACGAGTTGCAACTTGAATAATGTTTTTTAGATCATTAATTGTTTGTGGCTTGTTAGCATGCACTCGACTTTTCAAAAAACCCCACAAAAAAAATCTAATGGTGTTAGATCACATGACCTTGGAGGCCAATTAAAATCTGCATTTCGTGAAATTACACGTTGAGGAAATTTTGATCGCAAAAGCGTAATGTTTTCTCGAGTTGTGTGACATGTAGCACTGTCTTGCTGGAAATAGACGTCAGACACATCAATATGATTCAACTGTGTCCATAAAAAGTCTCTCAACATTATTTGGTATCGCTCAGCATTCACAGTGAAAGCATTTCCAGCATTATCTTCGAAGAAAAATGGCCCAATTATTCCATTTGCCCAAAATGCACACCAAACAGTAACTTTTTGTGGGTGTAGAGATTTTTCATGAATAACACGAGGATTTTCATCACCCCAGATACGACAATTTTGCTTATTGACGAAATCATCCATTCTGAAATGAGCTTCAAAATTTTGCTTGAAAACAATGGATCTGTTGTTCGTTGTTCAATAATCCAACTAGCAAAATTACGACGTTGTAAATGTAAATGTACTACCTTCTAATAAAACAAATTGGCTTACATATGTCATTTGAAAAGATGTCACGTGTAAAAATTATATAGTGCTGACATCTAGGCGTCACATTTGGATGACCCTTTATGTGATGTTGTATTTAGATGACAGTAAAGGGGCTCTGTAGGATTCTCAAAAAAAAAAAAATTATTTTAGTGCCGACTGCCACATGCGGTTGTTGTTAAGTCTTACACCTCTATTTTCTTGTTCCCAGTCAAACACTTATTTGCATGAATGTGGAGATATTTAACTTTCGTCAGTCGCCATATTATTTGGTTATTTATTCGAATGGAGAGTTCAATTACGTTAATTGTCGTGCGAACATTAGGATACTTAATGAGGTCTTTCCTAAATACAAAGAATCAAAGGACGATATTTGGTTGGCATGTCACATGATGATGATTATTAACAGTTTCTCAAATAGTTTTTAGATGTTGGGTAAAAGGCTTGTTTTATATGTTTCTAATTTGTGTGATTTCATTTTGCTTTCGTTTCGTGGAAGTCTTCCATTCTGTAGGAAAATACTTAAAACAAAATATTATTTTGAATGCAATTTTAGATTGCTGTATAAGATCCTGGTACTCGTTTTATTAATACCAGGTACTTTTTTGTAGTTTAGTTTAGTAAATCCATTTTAAAATTTTCGAAGGGAAAATCTAAGCTGGACTGCTAATTTAGCATTACGAGTAATATGGAGAAAACTAAACTCTGCTGGTCAATACAAGCGGGGTAAAAGTCAATTTTAAAGTTTCTTTTCTAATTTTTTAAGCTAACTTCAAATATTGGATAAACAAATTGACTTCCTCAGTATCATTTTTTGCCCATTATTAGTTAAAAGTTTGAAGGGGATGCCTTCATATTTTTAGTAATTTTAGATTTTGGATTGCGAGCCATGTCAACTTATCCGATTGTCGATTTTTATTGAGGTCATATAGTTACTTTATTTTAAAAAATAAAGTTAAATAAAGTTATTTTCTAAGCTGCTTTGTGCACTCATTTGGATGATTTTAAGGACAAGGAGATTTGCTTACTTGCCAATAATAACAATTAATAAAAAAATAATAAAAAAATCCTCCTATTGATACTCAAAGCCCTGTTGCGATTTGAACTCATAGCAGACACTACCGCAACTACTAAACATTATTATTCTGTTCACACACCAGATCTTCAAATAGTAAAGGCCAGTTTAGACGGTAAGAGTTTACGTACGTAAAATCAAAGAGAAAATAAATTGAAAATCTATCCGTATGAAAGAAAAGAGATTAAAAATCGTATGATTTTTTTCTTATGTTTACACCATTGGTGTTGAATAAAATGAAATAAAATTGAAACAGCTGTTGTTAAAACAACAATTGCTTACAAAAATATTTGTGATGCCAACTGAGTCTATTTTGTACTGTATTCAGCGGTTTTTGTGCTATTTTGACGAGTTTTGCCATTGAAAAGTTACCATTAATAAGAAAACGCAACCCTGATCTAATGAAGTAGAATGGTTTTTGAAAAATTTCCAAAAATAAAGAGAGTCGTACGACTATCTAATTTCCATCCGTATTTTCTCTCAATGTTGGACAGTCTCATTACATATTATGTTTAGACGATACTATTGGTACTCTTCTACACAAAAATTTGACATTACTTATTACTTGTAGTACAATGTAAACCGCCCTTACTTACAGAATATGCCTTAGCTGAGATACAAACACATACACTCAAAATATTATGTAGGTAAATTTAAATGAAAAAACACTTTAAACAACTACTTTTTCATTTAAAAAACGGTCCACTTACATTTCATTTAAATTAAATGTAATTTTCAATTGTTATGGAATGTTAATTTTATAACTAACAAAATATGTAAAAACAACTAATTTTTCATTTATTCCAACGCACGAAAAAACAACCTACCAGAAAAGTAAAAACAGTAGTTTTTTAATTTATTTCAACTAACAAAATGTAACCTACCAAAACATTAATAATAACTGTTTCTGTATTTATTTTAATTTATAAAATTTAACCTACTAAAACAGTAAAATTAACTGCTTTTTTCTTTTATTCCAACTCTCTAAAAGTAACCTACCAAAACAATAAAAACTACAGCATTCTTATTTATTTTGAAAGTCAATAGATTTAATTTATTTATTGATTATTTATACTATTTTGATACACAAATTCTTCTTGTTTTTATTTGCTTAAATTGTTGTTCTTTCTTGAAAGTCCAAGGATTTCAGATAGTTCTATGCTGAAAAAATAATGTACTTTTACAAAATTGTTTATGTTTTTGCAACCAATAATTAAAGTACATATCGCTCATTTAGAAATAGAACGCCTTAACTCAAACAAAAAATCATTTCAAGATAATCAAAGTTAACGTTTTCATTTTAAAAAGATCGTCTTTTCAAATGTATATACAGACACAAAACGAAATATGTCGATGTTTTAAAAAGCGATATGATCTTCACGTTATAAAAAATTTTATTTTTTGGGTTATAACGTTGTGTTACTAAATGAGCGATATATTTGTAATTCAAAAATTTAAATGACATACCTTTGTTTAAGACCAACCAATGGACCCAAGTGGGCTGTGGCAACACGGCTGCCTGCCTAAAGACTACAGAATTTAGAAGAGAATACCTACAAAAAGGGAACATTATTTTTTAAAACATAATGCAAATTTTAAATACTACTCGTATGTAAGAAACTTACCAATATTTTTTTGATGTTTTTCTTTCATAAATTATTTTGTTCTAAATATATTTTTTATAACTGACATATTTTCCAACAGTTTATGTTTTTTATTTTATAATTTAAAGCTATTGTAAAATAGTACTTTTCTACTGACGAACTGTTTTTTTAATTAAGAATTTCATTTTTACTGAAACAAGGCAAAAATTAATTGATAATTTTGACTGCACCGAAAATCAGTATTTTTTTGTCGTTTGTTTTTCCAACAACAGACGAAAAAAGTTAAATAAAAATTTTCTTCCTAAAACAACCACATTTTCATTTATTTTTAACTTTACTGAAAACTTCCTAAATAAACGTCAAACAGTTAATATTAAAATTTTTTGAGTGTATTTTTTAAAGGACAACATTATTTTACACATACATTAAAACTATTATTATTGTGTTATTTTTACCAAAGTTAAAGATTTTTTTATCAAATATATTCCATAACACTCATACATATGTATTTAACGCTTCTAATCGCAGTTAGCATATGGAAGATTGAAGACTTAAAACTGATTTATTAGTTGTGCGTTTAAAAAGAGACTCGAGTACAATTCCAAAAAAACGCAGAGAAAGCAATTTATTTTAAAAACAAAAAGTAGAGAAAGCAAATGCTTGAAATGAAAAAAAATGAATCAAATATATATATATATATATTTTTTTTTAAATATATCATTTCGTAAAGAATGTAAAATTATTTTTTTCAAATTCATTTTTCTAAATTTGAGTTTTAAGAAATTAGAAAAACTACGCCAACGAGTGTAATAAAAATTAAAAATTTTTGAAATTTGATCTTAATGTTCTAGTTTCTAGCTAAGTTAAAATCTGACTTTAAAGTAAAACAGAAATCAAATATATATTTTTTTAATAAAGTTAAGGCTAACAACGATATTCGTTATAATATAACACTAATTTTACAGTTTAAACCTTATGCAGTCCACATATAAAACGGTACTTGTACTGGTAAAAATATGTTCTTCAAAACAGAATACAAATTCATACTGCATTTTTTTTAACAACATAATGGTTACAGTTGTGCTCAAAGGATTTCCTTTTTGCATTTCATACATCCTTTTCCCCTTTATTTACATCTCAGAAACGTAACATCATAAAATATCCGGGTGAAAATATTTTACTGCATGTAAGTCAATTTTTTGTTAAATTTTTTGTTTTGTTTGTATGTTTAATCGAAAGCAAAATATACTTTTGTATGATCCAGGAGTGAAACTTAATTGGGATGACAAGCATGAATAGTGGAAAAAAGTCATTCTTGTAGTATTTTTTTATGTAAAAAATAAAGGGAGATGTTGTTGCCAGTTCATTGAGTGTAGTTACGTTGCGTAGGCAAGTAGTGGCATTTAAATTCTTCTTTATATTTTAGGGAATGTTTTGAAAAGATTTATATTATTTAATTTAACATTGAAAATAATTGTTTTAATTAAGAAGGAAATTTAAAGAAAAAAAAAATAAAGAAAAAAAAATATTATTTTAAAAATGTATTTTTTTTAAAGCACTCTCCATAACTGTGAAAAAAAGTATCTGATTGCAAAAGTGTTATTTTAAAAATTTTACTATTTAAAAAAATTTAAATATTTTTTAGCTCTTTTCGAAAAAAGTATCTTTTAAGAAAAGTACAATTTTAAAAATATTAATATTAAAAAATTACATTTAAATTTCTAAAAAAGAGAATTTTTAGTCAAGTTTTTTTTTTTTAGAAAAGGACACCAATAAGGTAGAAATTTTTTAAAAAGTGCCTGTCAAAAAAGTATATTCTTATTAAGTATAATATTTTACCTTTGAGAATTTGCCTTCTTTTCGCCGATGTCTGTAGCGAAGGAGTCGAATCATCTTATTCAGAGACTCAACTGCCATCAAAACAAGTTTTCATGATTAAAAAATTTAATTAAAAATTTAAATATTCAAAACTGCAAAAGAAAACTTTAGCAACGTAAGCAGAAACTAATATTTTTGTAACTTTTAGTGATAAGTTTTTATTCTTACTAGTATTTATGAAAATATTGATCAATAGTAATGTATTTATCTTCAGTGAAACCAAGAGATGAACAAGGTGTCATGTGTACTGATAAAAGCGACGTTCTACCTTTGCCGGCTAAATTTGAATACAAAATTAATTTTACACCAAATATATTTTTAATTATTTTTAATCTTATTTGAAGATTCAAGCAGTGAAATTCTCGAAAGAGGCATTCAATTACGTATTCTGAGAATTAGAATTAATTGGGCATATCTCAATGGAAATCGTTCAGAAGCTTAAGATCACTCTGTTTACTTAATGCAAGAAATTTATTTTTTTAAACAGAGCAAAAACTTTTTAGCCGACTTTACAAAATGAGAGGTTTAACAATTTTGTATGTATTTTTTGTTTATTCCCAGCAAAAATTAGACATTACCTTAAAAAGTACTTGATATATAATGACTTACTTTTGTGATTGCCATATTTCGTTACTCGCTTACAAAACACGTTACATTAGTTTCCAAAAAAGGAAGTAGTAATGGAACTAGTTCTTTATGTTAAAAGAGACTACCGTACTACTGGTTCTCATTAATTCCTACAATAATTAATGTAATCGATTCATAGTAATTGATTATAAAAGTCTCATGCCTTGGTTAAATCATTAAGTTGGTAATCCAAAAATGCCAAAAATGCTTAATTCCACACTCGATTACCTTTTTAAAAATTTTTGAAAGGGTTATTGCCCTCACAACTCAGTTATCTCTAAACCGATCTTGATTTTTTTTAATTATAAGATGATGCTTAGAGATTGATCGCATTTAAAAAAAAGTTCTAAATACAATATACGTAATTTTTTTGATGTCTATAGAATCGTAAAGGACACCCATATACACTTTTAACAGTAAAAAATTAAGTCAAATATTGAAGGATGATACTATAAATAACATTATTTGACTATATGGCTCGATCTTTTGAGCCGTTATAGTCAAACATATGAATATAACACAAAATGTGTGAACTCCGGGTTTTTTAAAAATGTACTGTTTTACAAATTTTATTTAAGAGTTGCTTTTGATAATGATCTTTTTAGATCAATTTAATACAAACATGTAAAATCCCTGTGATTATTTTGGGGACAAAATTTAATTTTTTCATCTAACATTGAATTTTTTATTTTTTAACGTTTTAAGTGATCACAGATTCAAGCCCTTTTCCTCCAAGAACGCATAGTTACCGAGATAAATGAGTTTTAAGTTTTCCATATAAAAAAATAAGTTTTTGGGGACAAAATTCAATTTTTTTCTTTTCTTTACATTTTGGATAAAACAAAACACAAAATAAAAGCTTAAATTATTTTGACAGTTTTAATAAGAAAAATCAATTTCAATAAATCAGCAAAAAGAAATAATAATTTATTTTGTTTGTGTTTTAAAGCTGTTGAATAAATTAAAATAACTTGCATGAAGAAAAAAAGTTTGGGCTCTTTTGTCAAAGAAGAAGAAGAACTTTATTCCCCCAAAACCGCTCTCGTTTACCCAATTTTAAAGTGAGGGAATAATTTTTGTGCAAATTGGGATCCCAAAGTAGAATTAAGATGTAGACAGATCTTGTATTTATTTAAAATATCTGTAACTATTTTTGTATTTATATAGAAAAGATTATTTACCCTGGAGTTAATGTCGATGTCGTTGACGGCGTTTCAACGCCGAAAAAGTTGAAACAGATTGATCTTTTACGGCGTTGCAACGCGTTGAGATAACTGCTCCCATACAATTTCATACGATTAAACTTTTTTTTTGGCATTTGACGCCGTCGACTAAGTCGACATTAACTCCAGAGTTAAAGTGTCAATTGAAATTTTTTATTTTTATTTCTTAATAAATTTTAATTTGCAGTAGAAATTACATTTCAATTAAGAAGAACTAATGCAGCTCCGTTAAACTTAAAATAAATTTGTTTAATTTCTATTAATGTTTAATTTAAAAAAAAATTTTGCTTAAAGTTTTTTTTGTCAGTTTTACGCTTATTACTAGTTCTTTCGTATATCTAATATATCTTTAGCACAAAATTGTCCTACTTACAATGTCCTCAATATGTCATTTATGTTCGCACACAATTTACTACAAACTGCACAAAAAATATAACTTAAATAATAACTTAGTATGCTGGCCTTATTTTACTCAACTCCTGGCATCCTTAAGTTAAAAGGCGAAAAATATATAAAAACATAAATACAACTTGAAAATTCGTTTTTCTTTTGGGCATACGCCACTTTACATAAGAAAATTCACAAAAAAGAACTGAAATCAAAAAAGAACTCATTAAAAGTTAAGTTATACCAGTTGTAGTGTCCTTGTAAAAAAATCTGGAACTCTTTGATTTAAGTGTATCTGTCAAAATATGTATAAAGATAATGAGGTTGTTTATATCTTCTTCACATGTGAAACGTTAAAATGTAGTATGAAGAAAAGAACACGACTTTACTCGGAAAAACAACAGATTAAACAGATTTCCAAATATCTTATAGAAAATTTAAAAGCGAAAGCATAAACTTTAATTTATTTAATCCGTTATGAAAAATATATGTCTTTAAAATTTAAGCCAGATAAAAGGCGGAAAATTACAGATATGGTTTAAGGTTAAAATAAATTCGTAAGGCATTAATAAAAAAGGTTTAAACGGGTTGAATTTTGAATAAAATTAAAAAAACTCATAAAATACAAGGCCTTGTATGATGGCGCCAAACAATGACACCGTGAATGAATTTAATTATTTATTTCGGGGTTGGCACCTTCTCATGCACATTATGTATGAAATACAAGTATCAGAAAACGTCCGCCTCTGTTAGCCTCACAAATGCGCAAGCATATTTTTAATTACTTTCTAACACAATTCACGTGGTATTTCATTAATTTCATCACGAATATCACCCTTATTCTGCATTTCGATTCCGATCGAAAATTTTTCAGTTTGACAACTTTGGTATTCTGCGTTCCGTTCCCTGTATTAATTCGATTTGTGTTTCGATTGTACGTATTCTGCGTTACGATCGTAGATGCGTTTTTTCAAGTTGTTTATTTACTAACGGAAAGTTTTTCAATTTTTGTTTTTGTAGTTAAAAAATTGTATAATTAAATAAAATGAGAGTATAAAACGCTATGAATTTATTTTGTAATAAATTTTATTTCATTTTTTTTTTTTGTAAGTTTAAAGCCATATTTAATTTATTGCAGGTTAAAAAACGCAACACCTGAGTAGTATGAAAAGCTGGCGAGTTTAATGGCAACGAAGGATGATATTGTGTCTGGATACCATAAGCGTCCCAAAGAAGAAGTACAGGCACTCTGGGAAGAAGTTTTAAACGCACTTAATGCAATAGGCCCTCCAATAAAAACTGTCGCTGCATTGAAGAAAATATGGAATTTTAATAATAAAAGTTAATAAATAAAAGTAAATAAAAGAAAGTAGACATTTTAATAATAATAATTTTAATGATGTGAACAAAATAAAAAATTTCGCTCCGGCTCTTCAGGATTCCTCACACTGGAATAGTTTTGCCACAAATGCCGTTTGCTTTTAATCTGTTGGCTATTTTTTTTCCGCAATTAACTGATGAGTTTCTTTAATTATAGTTACAATAATAATAAGTTCTAATATATGTACTTATCACTGTTTTTTCATAAAAGTTTACTTCTTATAGTTTAACAATTACAATGTTTACAAAATTTTTTATTTTTTATGTTACTATTTCGTACGTTTCATAACAAAGCAGCTGGTTTAAACATACTCCTCTCTTCTTCTTTTTCTTTTTGTAGAATACCTATTTTTTTGTAGAATACCTATTTTCGATTCGAGCGTAACTGAATGCGGGAACGTAATCGAAACGCAGAATAAGGGTGTATATTGTTTGAGTTGCTCAAGCGCTTTTGGTTTGTTTGCACAAACTTTGCTTTTCAGATATCTCCACAAAAAGAAGTACAGAGCAGTCAAATCAGGCTACCGTGGGAGCTAATCAACATCACAATTTCTTGAAATAAACTTGTTGTGGGAAAAGGTTTTGCAGCAATTCCATCAAATTCCTGGCTTTAGGCGATGTGACACGTGACGTCTTATTGATACAACATGTTAATTAAGCCCAATTCATACAGTTGTGGCGTTAAAAAGTTTTCAATCATATCACGTTATCGCTCCTCATTCACGGTTATCGTTACACCGTTTTCATTTTCAAAGAATGTCACTTTTAATGGATGCAAAGTCCTCTAATGAATAATTTGAAGGTTTTCTATTGTCCAGAACCGACTGTTTATGTTTTTCAAATAGTCATTCAAAGGAAAATGTGCCTCGTTACTCATTAGCGAGCTGTAATATCCTATTGACATATGTGCGGCTGCGCTAATGGTCTTTTGAAAGAAGCTCTTGTGTCAATTGAATCTCAAATGAAAAGAGTTGTAAATTCTTGTGCAAAATTGTGGCCAAAGTTGTTCTTTGAAAACCAAGCTCCTAAGCACAGCGTCGAATTGAGGATGATGTATTGCTTTGAACAGTTTCTTGAGCAGATGTAATGTTTTCAGGCGATCTTGCAGTACGTTGTGCTCAATGCTTGAGACTATCACCTACAGATCTTTCACTACACGATAAATAGTGCGTTCTGTTGGAACGTTGTTTCTACCAAAAATTTCACGTAACTTTCTCATAGTCACAGTAATCGATGATTTATTTTAATAAACTTTTTACCGATTAACACACGTTGGTTTGTCGAATATATTTCCATAATAAATTTGCCACGTGTCTACTTCACGACCGTCAAATATGAACTGTCAAGATTTATGTCAAACAAAATAGTGGCGAAAGTGACGGGAGTACAGGGTATACTTTTTACGGGTGTGTTCACCTTTATGTGCAGGTTGTACTCAATTTGTGCGAGGGTTGTTGGAACTGTCTACGGTAATAAACGCAGTTGGATGAATTTTACAAATCAGTAACAATAATTTTTTATAAACTCTTAAACGCAAAAAATATTTTGCAAAATTTATGGGTTGCGCCCAGTGCAGAAATTAATGTATGGTAAATCTTCAAAATGGTAACTAATTGGCGCTACACACATCTTCAATGAAATACATTACTTAGTATTAAATAAATAATTTATATTTTGATCAATATGTTAGTGAAACAGCATCTATAATGGTGTGAGTAAACAAGTAAGAATGACTAAAACAAAATCTGCATTCGTGTCCAATCGATGATTGGAACAAAAGCAAAAACAAATGTACAAGACGAAATACAGAGATAACAGTGAAGAAATACGTTGGGCTGTGTGTAAATTTCGTCTTACCAAATAAACAATGATATGAATGTATACTCGTATTCTTATCTACAAAATTAGTTGAATAGATGATGTTTATATTTTACACAACTAAGGTAGATAGATGCAAAGAATACTGATGAAGGACGTAGCGGTCCAGAAAGTGCAGTACTTCATTCTGCTAGCGTCTAAATTTTCCTGTTTTCTTTAAAAAACGTCCGCATACATATGTAAAAACATATTTTCTCTCTAAAAAGATTTTTAGAAATTAAAATAAATGAACTGAAGCCAGAATAATTTCGATTCATTTATAATAGTCGAAGTTTTTTTTTTTTAAATAATAAAAATATTGAAATGTTATTCTTTTCAATAATTTCGAATAAAAATTGAAGCAATTAAGCTCTTGAAATCAGATAATATTTAAGCAAGTTGAAAGCTTTTTCCCACTGTTTACAAAGCCTGACTCGCCACTCGAAAGAGGTCCAGTTTTTACAAAAAATCAATCAACAGTTTGTTAGATATAGATTTATTACCATTTACTTTGTGAAATTCCCTACTGTGTACTAATTTATATATCATAGATACTAAGGAGATCAGATGGAGTAAAAAATCTCTTTTTGGGCTGCTTGTTAACAGCCTGTCGAGGCTAACCTGAACAAATGATTTCTCGTGATCAGTTTATTATTCCTTTAAATGCTCAGCAGAGTTAAAAAGATTTTATAAAATGTTTGCACATGTTGTATATGTACTGTTATACATATGTACATATGCTCATACATACGGTCTATGAATATACATTTTGGCAAAGCTTTTCTAATTTCATTTCATTTCTTGTTTTTGTTTTTTATCACAATTTCTTTGCAAAGACACAAGTACTTCTTGTGTATAAATGAAATAAATGTTTTAATGGGCGTTTGAAAGTGCTCTTTTATTAAATATGTTTTTCCTTTTTTGTGTAAATCTAAAATCACTGTAATGTTTCTGGCAGCAATTATTATATTTGTTCAAAAATGTTGTGGTTAGTCTATTCTTTTGATTTCGAGTGTTTGTTTTTTGAAAGAAAATAAAGTATTTTTTTTTTATAATTTTCATTATAAATTGATAATGCATACCCATGGCGAAATAATACAGGTGAACGCACGGGCGAAAAAGCTCATCAGCTGTATGCTTTGTAGTTGTCAAAAATAAATAATTTGTTAAAAAAATATTTTCTTTGTTTTGATTGCTAATAAAAAACAAAATAAAATATTGTAGTCTCTAAACAAAATTAGTAAAAGATGAAACTGCATTTGCAGTTCCTGATGTGTAGGTATAATCAAAAGATATGTAAAGATATAGTAATATTATTGTTAACACGCTTATTTTCTTGTGCAAGAATATGTAGTCTCTGCTTGTACTATGTTAGTGATGTGTAACACTTTTTATTTGGGAGATGAATGTGTAGCAGTTACAAAGTCCTAAACAGAATTCCGACAGAGTTTCTAATGGTTGTGGTAAACGACATTAAGATTTTGTGCTCGATACCGAAGAAACTTCCGACGGTGAACTTGTGCTAGACGATTAAAGATGAAAATATCTTCAAATGGTCAACTTGTACTCTTGACATTATAATTGTGCGGAGTATATGTAGAACTTTGTTCAACAATTAATTCTATTTAATTGAAAAAGTGTTAAATAGTTGTTGTAGTTGGCGGGTAGGAGATGGATGATTTTGTTCAGAAAATAAAAGCTGAAGCAGGTTTAAAAATTTTTGTTACAATTTATTACTTATTTCTGTATTTTAAAATATGTATGTATGTACATAATATTCCTAAAACTAAATCGAACTTAATTAAGCCTTAAGAGCCATCATCATTATCTTTACCATCAAACGTACGTTACTTTTTTCTGCAAAAATTGAAAGAGAAGTAAGATGTAAATTATTTGTTCGTTTTCTCCATAGCAAGAGGCAGTTTTCTTAACACTCGTCTAGTTCCTCATTAAATATTGTGGCATTCTACAGTGAAAAAGTTTACTGAAGATGATCGTGTTGGATCTTGCGCCACTCCGCCAAAAGTTCCACTTTTAAATGACGTAATCGATGTACTACTTTATTCTTAACAACACGGTAAAAGTCACGATTAAGTTTCTAAAAGGAGGCAAGTAAAAATAGTTACCTTTCCGTCTGACTGGCTAGTGAAGATATTCAAATCATGGCTTTTTTTATTAAAACCATCTAACAATCCTTGACGACTTTCGTATTATATTAGTATCGTACAGGACCGAGGCATGAGATTTGGGCAAACTAGTGGTACAATATAATTTGGTCACACACTTAGCCTGGATTTTTATTTTTATATAATTTAAGTTTTGCACAATTTTTTTCTATTCTTAAAATTATAACATCAAATATATATTTTCTTATTTTCCTTTTTTTTAAACAAAATTTTGTAGCAACAAATTGCCTGTTGTTTTTTTTGTTGTTGGATTGTTGTAGCCGTGCGGTCACCTGTATTAATTCGCCTTGTGCATACCGCAATACGTAAAATTATGTTCAATGACAAAAAAAAAGATATATACAAGGCGAATTAAATACAAGGTGATAGCGGTGGCGAATTCAATTCTTTTACCATGTATACTAACTGTCAAACACCATATATAAAAAATTTATCTAACTGTTATACAGATTTTTTATATATGGAGTTTGACAGTTAGAATACCAGGGAAAAGAATTGAATTCGCCACCGCTATCACCTTGTATTTAATTCGCCTTGGATATATATATATATAAATGCAAGGCGAATTAAATACAAGGTGATTGCGGTGGCGAATTCAATTCTTTTCCCTGGTATTATAACTGTCAAACTTCATACCAAGGCGAATTAAATACAAGGTGATAGCGGTGGCGAATTCAATTCTTTTCCCGGGTATTCTAACTGTCAAACTCCATATATAAAAAATCTGTATAACAGTTATATAAATTTTTTATATATGGAGTTTGACAGTTAGAATACCCGGGAAAAGAATTGAATTCGCCACCGCTATCACCTTGTATTTAATTCGCCTTGTATAAATGAAGGAAGTAGTAATAAAATAAATAAATTTGAAACAAGGCGAATTAAATACAAGGTGATAGCCAAGGCGAATTAAATACAAGGTGATAGCGGTGGCGAATTCAATTCTTTTACCATGTATTCTAACTGTCAAACACCATATATAAAAAATTTAGCTAACTGTTATACAAATTTTTTATATATGGAGTTTGACAGTTAGAATACCGGGGAAAAGAATTGAATTCGCCACCGCTATCACCTTGTATTTAATTCGCCTTGGTGATAGAGGTGGCGAATTCAATTCTTTTCCCCGGTATTCTAACTGTCATACTCCATATATAAAAAATTTATCTAACTGTTATACAGATTTTTGGAGTTTGACAGTTACAAGGCGAATTAAATACAAGGTGATAGCGGTGGCGAATTCAATTCTTTTCCCTGGTATTCTAACTGTCAAACTCCATATATAAAAAATCTGTATAACAGTTAGATAAATTTTTTATATATGGTGTTTGACAGTTAGTATACATGGTAAAAGAATTGAATTCGCCACCGCTATCACCTTGTATTTAATTCGCCTTGGACAGTTAGAATACCAGGGAAAAGAATTGAATTCGCCACCGCTATCACCTTGTATTTAATTCGCCTTGAATTTGAAATAACTATTGAAATTTCGCTTCCCCCTTTTAAGTTTAATTTCAGTTTTATGCGTTGAGCTAATATACCAATGAGTATTTAACAGTAAAATCTAATTTTTCTTGACTTAAACTGAACGACATATTATTTAATGTGTACGATAGTAGATTGATTTACCTGTAGATAGTTAATTTAACGAACAAACTATGTTAAGAAAACATTAATACTTACTTACGACTGTCATGGTTTCCGATTCAGACACGGTATTAAATGCGGGTGCTTCGCCAGACACTTCACATTTATAAACGCCAGTTGATTGTAGTGTGACGCGTCTTAAAGCTACTTGCGTGTCGGAGGAATTTCGTAACTGTAATGAGAAATCTTTTGTTAAAAATAAAAGTACACACGAAATTGAGGGTGTTAGTTTAAATTGTAAAAAAAATAAAAAAATTTTAATAAAATATATTATTGATATGATCAGTGCATGGCATTAACATTTAAAAGTAATTCGCTTGACAAAGAGCATTCTGCGTGTCCAATTTTCGGGCAATTCTAGGCAAGTGCCAAAAATAACATGAACAATTCTGGCTTACAAGCGAATAGTTGCATTAAAGAGTGACTTCGCGTGGCCCTACAGGAAAAAATTGAGAGGTATCAAAACACATAACTTTGAGGGTCAATTGAAAATTCCATTCTCGATATTAACTTATGGTCAAATTTTGACTTTAATATTAATTCGATAATTGCGATCGCCACGCAGCGTCAGCCCGTTGAAACTACATTCCACCCAAATCAATGTCAACCATATTTTTAAACAAAGAATTCTTGATCATGGTGTAGTTATGTTTTACAGCGCCTGGTACTCGAGTTACGGCAACATTTAAAAAAAATAAAATCATGCGTGTAAACTGCATCAAACGGTACATTTTTATTAAATGAACGAGAGTCCATTGTCGATTGATTTCACTCTATATATGGCAATTTTTCTATGAACAAAAAGTTGACTCGAACATGAGCCTCATCGCTGAACACAATTTTGCATATTGATCAGTGATTTTGCGAGTTAATGTCTGATTTTTTAATTATAACGGAATAATTTGGTTTCAGAATTTAAGATTTAATCTGCTGATGATTCATCTGACAGCACTGATGGCAAATACAAAAAAGTAGTGACCGCAATATGATAGTTTACTTAAAAATTAACCCTTTTGTAAATCCTATCAGTCTTAAATAAACTTCCATTTTCATACCCTTCACCACAGGTGGAAAAAGTTTGTCATTCCCTTTGTAATTTCTACAGTATCTTTTGATTTCTTATTCATAGCGAAGTCGATTGAGTAATGTCCATCTGCCTGTCTATCTATCCGTGTTGTCAAGGCAGAGCTAGAGATATATTTTAAAACAATAATCGATCACATTTAGTTTCGAAAATTTTGCCATGGATGTTTTTTGAGGTAGCGGGCAAAACACCACGCTTGTCCATATCTTTGTTTCAACTTTCATTTGTATTCCAGCAGGTAATTGTGTTTATGATAAAAAATTAATAAAAAAAAAGGTTTAAAAAATTGGTGAGCTTTTCACCATTTACTACTTATTGACCACTGAATTATACTAGGATCTTATACAATAACCTTTTCATTTACTAATGTGGGACAACAACCCTAAACAAAATTTACAATTTCGAAAAAAAAAAATATTTTTGAATAGAAAAACTTTACAGAAGGAAAGAGTTTCTTATGCCGATTTTTATTTAGCTATTTAGTGGGAAATCTGCGGGATGGTATATGAGGTTATAAAAATATGGTGGAAGGTGATTTCATAATTGCTTAAAATAATTTTTATGAATTAATTTTTTTTCTAATTTATTTTTCTAACTTTGTATTCATTTATTTATCTGCTTGTAGTTAAGAAAAATTGAATTGAAATTGTTTGCAGACGTTTGCTTTTTATTTGATTAATTTAAATGAAAAGTAATTTTATGTGGTTTTAACACTTTTTGTATTGTTGTTTTGTGTTATTTGATTTAAGTTTAACAAAAACATAATAATGATTTATTTATTAGATGAGTTTTGTGGTTAATTTTTTTTTGCAACAAAACTGTGAATGCCTTGTAATTTTGTTTTTTTTTTTAAATAATTAGCATACAAAAATGCTTTTATGTGCTTTATAAATAGAATTCGTTTTATTAACAAATTTTTTAAAGACTTTTTTCACAAAGAAATTTACTGTGTTTTGTGTGAACTCCATGTGTGACGCAATAGTTTATTGTTCATTAAAAAAAAATTATAATTTTTTACTTTACTTTATAATATTAATTAAAGAACATAAATAGAAAATTTTCTTATTTAAAAATAAAAATGAAGAAATTCCAATATCTGTGTGAATGAATTCTCGACTCGAAGCATCCCATCAAAATAAGCTCTTGTTTTATAAAAAAAATAATTTTTTTTAATTCTTTTTAGAGTGTAATTTTAACTAATTTCGTTTTAACAGAACTTTTCTTAATTTCTAAAGAATTTAAAGCAAAATTAATTTTATTAAACAATTATTTTTTTTCATTTAACTTAAATAAATCGCAAACAGTTTTATTAAAAATTAACCTAATTAAATTTTTTTTCACCAAGGTTTTCCAAATTATTTTCGCTTATATTATGCATTATTCAGTTTAGTTTTTGTATAAATTAAGTAAAAAAATACTTCAGCTTTTTAGACCATATTAAATAAAAAAAAAAATATTTTCTTTCCTGCACTGTAGACTGTAACAATTGTCTAGTTGAAAATTTAACTCAACAATGTCACATCATGAAGTCTTTCTTTCTATATTGTCTGCCCATTATTTTACAATTGCAACTACAATAGAGAAATAAGAAAATTATATATTTTATACAAGATACTTCCGCCTCAAAATAATACAGTATGAAGAAATTTATATATTGTTAAGTTTGTTTAAATAAAAGACAACATCTTGAACTACTGCTTTTTTCTCTTCTCTTAAATAAACAAAAACTGTCAACAATGGCAAAAGTCACGTTTATTTTTCCGCATTGAATCCTTAAGGATTTATTTAGGTTTTTGTTAAAGATAAAAAAGTATTTTTAAAGCTCATATTGTATATTCATTTCCTTGAATTCTTATAGAGCATGTTTGCGGTAGAATTATGGTTGAATCAAAAAAAAAAATAATATCCTCTATTTATTTAAGACTATTATTTTTTAATTTCTTAAAAGTTTAAATAAAGATTCTTATTTTCAAATATTATATAGAGAATTTAAATGAATAAAGTTTTTGAAGAAGCATTAAATAGCTAAACTACATAAAATTGTCTTTTACACAAAAAAAAATAAATTTTTTAATTAATTTTGTATCACAACAAAGAAAATTAGACAAGAAAAAGCTGAACTTAATTTCTTTACCTTAAGTTATTTTCAAAAAATATTTTCACATATTGCCCTTTAGAGTTTATAGAAGGTTGCCAGTGTTATTGATTACTTTAAAATAAAACGTCCAAGATCTTAATAAGCATATTTTATTAACTTGTTAAATTTTAATTTTGTTCACCTAAGCGTATGAGTAATATATAATAAATTCATAACAATCATTCGCCTACAGAAATTGTTTTTTTTTTCTTCTATGTAATTTTACCATTAAATTTGACTACCTTCTACTACGATAAATTGCCTTCAACTTTTATAGGTAATAAACCAGAAGAGCAAAGAAGTTTATCAAATAAATAAAAATTTTCACTTCATACGCATCATCTCTAGATTAAATTAAGAGCATATAAAAATTTTATAATAATTAAGTAATAAAAACCACTACAAGGGTTGTAATAGATACAAGAGATTGCTGAAAAGTAATTTTAACTAGTTTAATAAAAACTCATCGCTTTTTAATAGAAAAAGTTTATAAATTTTCTTTTAATGGGATGTAATGAATAAATTAGAATTTAAAGCAGCAGTAGAGTATCTTAGTAGTTGCCGAAAAATATGCAACAAATTATAGTTTAGCTGAATAAAATGATTTTCATAAAAATTTGTGAAAGTCTTGTGGCCATAAATATTTTTTACACAATTTGGTCATTTAATATGATAATAAATACTGATATCATCTGAAGAAGGTTTATTATACGTAAAAAACCGAACAATAGTTGAAAAGAATATATTCACATTCGTAAACTAAAATGGCAAATTTCAGCAAACTGTTCCATTTAAAATTTTTCTCCAAATGCTTCAGACTTTTATTGAAAAAATATTTAAGTCCTGTTCAGTCTAAGGGGAGGGTTTGTAACATTACTTCTGAAGCTCTTACAAACCATGATTTTTACAATATCTAATTTACAATACGCATTTACAATTTTACAATACGCAACTGTTTCGTGCAGATTTTTTGCTGAAAATCTTTACCTTTAGTTTGTTTTAATGAAAACTTGGCTTGACGACGGTCTTAACCGCCATTCACCAAAATTCGGGAAACAGATTAAAGGAGGTTGTGCATACGTAGGAAAATTTGTGGATATTATGTTTTTCGATTTAATATTTTATATATAATGCATTGCTTATCTAAAGACTTACAAAAAATAGTAAAGTTAACTTATATTTTCTGATAAGTATTTGGACACACTTTTTTTGTTCGTGTACATGTTAATTCTTTAAGTAAATTTTAAGCTAAAGCTGACCAATAACGCAAACCTTTAACTCTTAGTCTTAGGCTTAAGGATTTGAAGTCACCATTGTTTTTGATGAATAAAGTTGCCAAATTTTATAAATCATAAAGAAAAAATAAATTCAATTTAATTCAGTTTTACAAGGGATAAAATGAACATATAAAGCAGACCACGTTTGTTGTATATAAACTGGCTTGAAGATATTTGAGAAGACTCAGTCAAAAATAAGAGTGTCTGGAAATTTCGTGAACCAATGCACAGTGGCTTGAAAGATATTTATTTTAGACAAAATTCTGTATCTCATAAACCACTGAAGATATCTGCGTGAGGCAAAGCAAAGGTGTTTCTGAGTTTACCTGACAACGGTCGTAAGCTTAGGGTAAAGAAGGGCTTCTGATTAGGCCCCCAATGTGGAGAAACTGGGCAATATAATTTTTTTGAAATGTCATAAAACGTTTATTTCTTACTGTAATGTTAAGATTTTTAAATTTAATTAGACCTTGAATATATCTATAAAAATATTTTTACATTGGTTTACAATTTTTTTTTTTAATTTTGACCGATCTTAGCTTAGTGTGTTTGATTAAGTGCACTTAATAATCAGATCAGATTGTTACTTTAAGATATTTGATAATTCTTCTTATTAAAATTAAGAATAAATGTTTATTCCAACATCTTGTTGTGACTGTCACTTCCTTGGCGTGACTTTTCAACCAAATAAAAAAAAAACGTTTTCTTTACCCTTTAAAAGTGGATATTTGACTTCTCAATAAAACGAAAGCTCCTTTACCAATATGATTTTAATAATTAAGTTTTTATTCTTGTTACTTTTTAATTATGAAAAATAAGCCGACGAGGACTTTACATTACAAAGTTGGTACTTATAATAAACAATACAATGGCGCCAAACATAAGGTCAGAGTCCATAAATCCCCTACTCTTGTTCGAAAATAACAACAGCAAGCAACTAATGAACGATTGCAGCGCCCTTAAACGTCAGATATCCAACAGATTTAGGTAGCACTTGTACCCAGAGATGGGAAGTCGCACTTTGGGTATGAACAAAAAACATGTTTCAGGTTTTGTTTTGATAGCGCTCTTGGTTAAAAAAGTTACAAGCCTTTGAATTGGGAAAATTTAAAAAAAATTTCAGGATTTTTCGCAAAAAGGTGGTATTTTTGTTTGCTTATGTAGGTTAAATTTACTTAATTTTCTTAAATTTGTTTAACCCTTAGTAAATTCAAATAAAAAAATAGGTAAAAATTATAACGGTTCTCCCTCCAGCAATATCCAATTTGCCAATTTTTAAACAAAATTTATAAATAATTGTAATTTTTTTTTGGAATGTTTATAGCCACAATTTTTGGCTACATACTCCAAAAAGGATTTAATAGTCCCGTAATTAATAAAGGCAGGGTAGCTTTTTTTATAAAAAAAAACTATATTTTTGGAATTTTTCCCCGCTGCGGAAATTTATAAGTTAAAGTTAAAAATTTTCAGTTTTGTTTCAATATTTGATTAAAATTTCTTTTATCTATATAATTAAAAATTTTGTAAAAATATTTCAATGTGTTTTGATTTTGTGTAAAATTATATTTCTCCGAAAATCAACTTAACGTGAATTTTTTAGTTTTTGAAGTAATTTTCATTTTAAAAATGAAGCACAAAAATCATGATAATATTTTTAGTCTAGAAGTCACAAGCATTCCTCTGATATGACTTACATACATGAGCTGTTTATTTTGCAAGTGGCATAAGTAACGAAAAAAAAAGAAATTTAAATGTTAAGAGCTGCTCCGATTTTATGTTGACTGTAGTTTTTATTGGATAACAAGCATCCCGAGATAGAAAAGCAAGTAAGTCTTCTTGAGATTTAGCTTTGGGTTTAAAAGTAAGCCTTCGCAACGCAATCCTTTAAATATGTGTATTAGCTTAAAAGCAAAGTGACTTATGCCATTTTCAAAATAAACGGCTCATATATCGAGCATATATTTGAGCTATAGGAGCTTCCAAAATCTAGCTTTCGCATAATTCTTTTTTTCTCATTATAAATGCCAAACTGAAAAACATAAAAAGCTAACAAAATGATACATGATACAAAATGATAACAAATGGAAATAATAAATTGTTTTTAAATTACTGTGTCTAAATCTATGTTTGTTGAACACTTCAGCGAAAATCATGCTGTAAACACATTCGCCGCAGCAAGATACATGAATAAACGAGAGCAAATGATGCTAGCAACATTTGTCGCCTTGTACGCAGCTACATAATTATTTGAATATGAATTAATTGTCTTTCAGTGATGTTACTTTAGCGATTTTTAAAGAAGCAGTTCAGATTTACAATTAAAAAATGTTTTAACTATTTTGTAAGAGGCTATTAAAGAATAATACGTCGATTTTCGTTTGGATTGTCTTTAAAATTGAAAATATATTGAAGTATTTCTCAGAAGAAGTAATAAGTACAGTAGTGTGTGTCAGTATAAATAACACGTTGTTGATTGTCCACTAAAATAAAAGATACTAAAACCAACAGTTCCCTGATATTTATTAAAACCAATCGTGTTAAATATTTACAGATGTCCCATACGACAATTGAAATTAATATAAGTACTTCAACCAGCAAGTACTAAGAACAGAAGTACATTTTTAACTTAATGGTGTCCACATAAAAAGGAATTCTAGTTTTATAAACATCTTAATATGTTCCTTTGAAATTTTTACAATTATTCTTCGTATACTTTTGCCATGACAATTGTAGTATTTTTAATCTGTCGGTGTGACATATCTTATTTTTTTTTATTTAATTTTCGAAAAATGTGTTTTAAATAATTATTGAAAAGTGTTTAAGTACAATTATATCGGTAAAATAGGGTGATTTTACATTTGTTTCTGATTTTTTTTACGAAAAAAATTCATATTTGAGACAAGGTTTTAAAGAATCTCCTCACAAAATTTTACTGAAATCTATCCAGCAGCACTTGCGTGAGTCAGATAAGAATTCAAAAAATAGGTATTTTTTATTCCGAATCAATTGTTATTTTCACCAGCAACAATATTTTCCTTAAGTATTTGATGTACTGAAATTATCCTGTTATTTTAAAATTTTATTGTTCTTCTCTTTTTTCATAATAAGAGATTTAAAGCACTTATTATTTTACATGTCTTATAGTACTAGGCTTGCCAGATCCCAAAAGCCTGAAAACTGAAAAACATAAAATTTGCGCCTGGATTTTCGAAAAAAAAAACTGAACCTGTTTAAAATGCACTTGTTGTTCCAAAAAGTGAAATTTTATTAAAAATTAAAAAAAAACACGTTAACCTAACAATTTATTTCAATCTTAAGTTATATTAAGTACATATTTTTATATACAGTACTGTTCGAAACCTAAGCAACTTTTCCCCAGTAAATACTCATGGTCGTATATGTTCTCTTTAAATAGATTATTGAAAAATTTCCTTTTTATTTATTATTATACATATAGTCTACATGCTAATAATAACAACAAAAAATCGTTTTATGTCTTTGGAAGAAAATATAAAACAAAAACAAAATTAACTTAAAAATTCGCTGTTCGAAACCTAAGCAACTTTTACATTGTTGCATTTGTTGCGAAATATTAACTAAAACAACAACAAAAATTTTAAACAAAAATTTTAGTCCCGTTATGATTGCTATTGAAAAAAGTAATTTTGGTTGATTTTATGCATTTAAGTAGTACTAATTCTTTAGAAGTGCAACCATGACTCGAATACGTGATGGATCAGCTTTTAAGGTAAAGATTTTTAAACTTTTTAATAACGGTAAACCCCAAATTGCTGTAGCAAACCAATTAAATATTAATAAATCAATAGTTTCCCGCCTTATAAAAAAGTATAAAGCTACTGGGAAAGTAGAGAAGGTCAATAGCGGTAAGCGACCTCGAAAAACTTCTGAGCGAACACACCAGAAAATTTTCCGTCTAGTTAAAAAAAAATCCATTTATTTTGTCGAAAGCATAGTGTATAAGTTTGAACTTCAGATTAGTTCTTCCACAGTAAGAAAACGTTTACAGGAACAAAACATAAGGAGCTTCATGCCATCTAAGAAGCCTATCCTGACTAAGAAGCATTTAAAACAGAGGTTTGTTTGATTAATTGCAACGTAGTCTCTGATTTTCTCAGCTTTTCGGTAGTTTTAGGTTGGATTTTGCTAGAGCACATATGGATTGGACTATATCCAAATGGAGAATTGTTTTGTTTAGTGATGAATCTAAATTTAACTTGCTAAATTCAGATGGAGTTTGCCGCGTAAGAAGACCAAAAGGAAATCGACTACATCCTCGGTACTCAAAAACCACAATAAAGCATGGGGGTGGAAATGTGATGGCTTGGACTTGTTTTTCGGCAAGTGTTGTTGGTCCCTTTGTAGAAATTCTAACAAAAATGGACCCTTTTGTTTACAGAGACATTTTAGCAACTCACATGCTTAACTATGCTGAGTGGGAAATGCCACTTCGATGGGTGTTTCAACATAACAATGACCCAAAACACTCATCGAAGTTAGTCAAGGATTGGTTATCAGCTAATGGGGTTCAAGTTTTGTATTTGTCACCTCAATCGCCAGACTTGAATCCCATAGAGAACCTCTTTGAAATTTTAAAATGGAGAGTTGGAACTCGACGCTCTAAAAATAAACAAGAGTTGATGAACTATCTAAAATCCAGTCTATCGAATCTTATTGAATCTATGCCCAAAAGATGCGCTGAGGTCGTAAGAAACAAAGGATATCATAGCAAATATTAAAAGTTGCTTAGGTTTTGAACAGCCAATTTTTAAGTTAATTTTCTTTTTTATTATCATAACTTCCAAAGAAATGGATTTTAATTTTTGTTGTTATTTTTAGGTTATAGACACATTGTGTAGTAGTAAATAAAAAAAATATTTTCTATAAATTTATTTAAAGAAAAGATATGAGTCTATTATTACATAGTGGGAAAAAGTTGCTTAGGTTTCGAACAGTACTGTATGTATATGTCTTTTGCCACATATATTTTGAATTTTTATTTACAGAATTTACTAACTCTTTTGCTTTATTAGTATGCAAAGAAGTTTGAAAATTTTTCAACTTTCATCAAAGTTTAATCTTATTGTAATTTCAGCCTTTATAAAGTCGAAAGACATTCTATGTCTCTCCTGAGAGTATAAATTATTTAAAATACTAAAGATCCTTTCGCAAAAACCATTGCTTATTGGAATGGAATGAACGAATGAGACCAATTTATACAGATTTTGTACTTTATTTTAATCACATTTTTGATTATCGATTGGAATATTTTTTGGCAAATTATTAAATTTCCCTCGCAGGCAGCAGAAGTAAAATGGTAATAATTGGAATTAGAAAAAGATAAAATCTAAACATTTACAAATATAGTTGTAATTTCATTGTATTTAGAACGCAATTTTTCTGTACAAAATATTAATTTCATTATAAAAGAATATAAAATATGAAAAAACTGGACTGATTGCATTTTTCCTGGAAACTGGACCAGACATAAAAAACTGGAAAATTCAGGCGAATCCAGGCCATCTGGCAAGCCTATATAGTACTGACATCATTTAACTGTTTATTGTCGCCAATAAACATAGAAATTTGTTTAATTTGACTGCAGCGGCGAATTCAGCCCAGATAACTACCTGCCGCTTTGTTGTCTTGCTGTCCTCAAAATAACCATTCTCATATAAACACATGCATTCTACTTTTGACATTTTGCAGACGGTAGCTACTGTCTCGAATGTGTTTAGAACATGAGTGTTTACGCAAAAATTTTCTTCAGTTTACTATCATATAACGTTAAATTTGTTACAGTATTTAAATAATTTGTATCATCTCTTTTTTTCTCTCCAAATTACTGCGTCAGACTTTAGGTTTGCTATGCAGCTTTTGTGTGCAGTACCCTTCTTTCGGCGTGGCCCTTTGCTTAGCTGGTGAAGTTATTGTGTCATTTTTTAATAAAGAAAATTGAAGTTACGATAGGAAATAAACCATAAGATCCCATAAGATTAACTCAACTATTGTGCATGATTTTCTTAGATGTTCTCTTACACTTTTTTTAATTTTTCAATTTTTTTGGTCTAAAGAGTATTTCAGTGCTATGAGGCTAAAGGAGTGAACAAGTCTGTACAAATAAATATTTAAAAAATAAGCGCTTTGACTTGTCCTCAAGGACTTTTATCGTTTAAAAAAATATATTGAAACTACAGCAGCTGTATAGATGTATAAATGTTAAATAAATTTACTAAAGGCATCAGTAGAAAGAAGTAGACACAAAAGCAAAAAAAACAACAACATAAAATACTTACATCAACATTGATGCCCGGCAAAGGAAATGCTTGTCCTGGTGGCTTATTTCGTGGCACATAACGATAAAATTCATGACCGTCTTTGTACCATTTCACTGAATACAAAGACTCTCCATCTAGACTGTAACGACAACCTAAAATGACACTTTTAAAGCGCATTATATGATTCGGTATTTTTATATCTGTCATGGTGAGAGAACTCGTTACATCTAGAAAAATAAAATAAATTGAATAAAGATAAAAATTACAAAAAATTGTAATTACTTGTTATTTTAAGGAGAAAAATATTTTTTAGTTTATTTTTTTTTATTTTTAAAAAGGGTTTGCTGCTAAAATAACAATCCTTTTTTTTAATTTGTTTTTGTTAGTAAATAGAAATTAAATGCCGCAGATTTTTTCTGTTGAATATTCAATACGTTTCTTAAAAATTCTTTAACAAATTTTTGAAAGTTTTCTGGTAGGGATATATTTTTATTTTTAATAAACGTAAAGTATAAACAACAAAGCTGAAAAAAATACATAAAACAACAAACATTGTTGACACAAATATTTAAGATGTTTTGTTTATGTTACAAATTGTTTTTAGCGTACATTAGACAGAAAATACACAACAAATTTAGCAAAAATATAAAAAAAAAAAAAACAAAAAAAAAAAAAGAAAAATAATCAAGAAAAATGCTACACACTGCAATGGCAGCTGGGTTTCAATTTCTTGTCGACATTTTTGCTGTAATAAATTTTTTATATTTCTTTTCTTTGAAGTTGCGATGCACAGTGTTACAAGAAAAGATTTTTTATTTTACATTTTAAAAGTTAACATTTCCCATTTGATTAGCATATCAAGCCTGTTCACAGTTTAAAGGCTAAAAATACATTAGGTGTGTTCAGTAACTTTAATATAAAAAAGCGCCAAAATTACAATTAATACTCTAATTAACCAAATTGTAAAAATATGTGAATAAAATGTTTTACATTTTTTAATTATCAGATAATTTTCAAAGGAGTTTATGACCCAGCAAGAAATTTTAGAAAAAGTAATCGAGTGTTGAGTTAAGCATTTTTGGCGGAAGGACTTTCCAACTAGATTACCAATCTAATGATTTTAACAAGACATGAGACTTTTATAATTAATTACTGAGAATAGAACTGAACTTATTACAGGAAGTTACGATTATCATTATAATGTATTTTGAGGTATTCTCTTTTAACTTAATGAACTAATTTAATTACTACTTCCTTCTTTTGCAAACTAATTTAATGTGTTTTGTAAGCGAGCAACAAAATATGGCAATCACAAAAGTAAGTCATTATGTGGCAAGTACTTTTTTTAGGTAATATTCTTTGGGGATATTTAAGGACATCATAAATATATATATTTTTTTTTGCAGTTAGTTCTAATAATGATAATTTAGGTATAAAAATTAATATCTTAAAAATACCTTATCATGGGCTTGTTCAATTTTAATTCTTAAGCCGACAAAAACGCTTGCAAAAGTAGAAGGTTCTATAGCAAATTTATGTTATTTTGAGCTTTTATGGTGTAAACTCCCTTAGCTAAATTAAAGAAAAATATTTATTCTCCTAATTGCAAAATTCTTGCATTTTTTTTTTCAATATTAAAAAAATTTCTGTTTTCAGACATTTTTCAAAGAAATCATTTTGTAAACAAAAGTAATAAACAGCTGTGTGGATAAATCTTGCTATTAAATATTTTACTAGCGACAAATTTGCAACCAGTGTTGCTAGTTTTTTTTCTAACTTTCTCGACAAATGGCTTGTCGAATAACGACAAATATCATTAAAAAATACGTATTATTATTTAAAAAAGCTGTTTCATAAATACCAAGTGCGTAATTAGAGTCTTTAAATCCTTTAAAAAACTTTTTAGCTACAGAAAACTCACAGCCCGATTCTATGAATTCTTGATAAATTTTTTATTAAGATATTTTGTCAAGATTTTTATCAACCAAAAGGTCGGTTGGAATTCTGTGGCAACATTTTTAAATAAAAAACTTTTGAAATTCATCAGTGTGGTAAAAAAAAAAAAATAATGTATAAGGTTAACTTTAATGGTGGTTGTTAATTATTTAAAAACAAATATTATAATTGAATTTGGTTTTAAATATTTTTTTTCTTAATCAATGCATCGTTTATAAAATAGAAATACATCTTCTTCGTGCAGCTTCATTTTCACGCCTATATTGTGAATTACTAACTGCTGCAACTATATAATAACTAGTGACCACATCTTCAGTGATAAGCTCAAGACCATCCGATTTAATCATAATGCTATGTAAAATGATGCAATGATATCTCCTACAGTTTTATGGAAGTAGTTTAGCATTCGATATTTAAGTAAACATCTAAATCGCATCTTAAGTACGCCAAACGCTCGCTCGATACTATTTCTAGAGGTAGCGTGAATTTTATTAAATTTGATTTCTTGTTGAGTGGTTGGTTCAACAATCGAAGTGAGGGTAACCTTGATCTCCTAAAAGCCAAGATTTCCGTCGGACTGTTGATATATCATTCTGCCTTCGTATAAGGTGCTTGGAATAGCTGTAAAACGTTTTTCAATATTAAAGCATATGATTTATTAGAATTATTATTATACCCTATTTTTGTGACATTTTCCTCTTCTGCGGAGTTTGGAAATGAAATCTCTGCACATTTTACCTTTATGATGAGTTGTTATATATATCTCAAAGTTCGAAATATTGACGGCTGACTCATTTGCAAATTGCAGTTATTTCACGCGCATTTCTGGTATGATTCGTGGCCGAAAAAGTGGAGCCGAAAAAGTGGAGGTAATGATGTTCTTTGGGCGTCATTCGGCTGCAAATCTGCAATTAATTGCCGAGCAAGAGCATGACTCATGTGAAACTTTTTTATAAATTCTGCCTCCAACAACAGAAAAGGACCGCTTAAGTCACATCTACGCTTCCTTTTAATCGCAGTTTCTTCGACCTCACAAATAAGCTTTAACACAATTATTTCTTCTGCATTTAAAAAAAAGAATCCAATATGTTGATATTTACATGATGCGTGCACTATTTAACGAATTTGAATACACACACACACACACACACACAATAAAATAGAGTTATCAATAGCAAATGAGACTTTGAGAAATTATCAACTAAAAAGCTTTTATTTTTTGTAGCAGAATACCAGATCTTGATAAATATTCAAAAGTTGAAAAATATTCAATGTCGTGAACTTATCAAGAGCACAAAAAACGGGCTGTTAATTTGAAAATTGACAATAAAAATAGCCATGTTTTCTCGAAGCCGATAAAGCATTTTTTCAGCAACAAATTTCCTGTAAAATTAACGTATCACTTACATATAAAAATGTCTTGTTTACTTATTTTTAAAATTTTGTGCAAAAATCAACGCTGTCTATTTAAAGAAGAATTTTGAAAATGTTTTTCCTCTTTCAATTTTTTAATAATTCATGGCTATTTTCTTTATTATAACTTTTTAGCTGTGGATTTCTCATTTAATTTTAACAATTTTAATTTTTTGTCTTACTGCTTTTTTAAGCACCTTTACCATTTGGTATTTAATTCTTACATTAATTTATATTTGTATATATTTAAGGCAGATAAAAAGGTACGTACAAATATAGGAGTCAAAATAAATTTAGATAACACGACATATGTAGTTTCAGCCAACCTTAAATATATAAAATAAAGCTGCAATAAAAAATAGCCAAAAATTCCGCCAAATATTTAAAATTTTTTATGGCCACGCTTGAGGGAAAATCGCCATAACTGACAACACTGCTTGCAACAAATTTTTTCTCTCTCACGGTTTTACGCTCTTTCTCTCTTTACTTGCAAGTTTTTAGAGTACGTGAACACATTTAAGTAATATTTAGCAACAATTATTAACAATTTTTAGTTACTGAACAGACCTATTGTCCTGCTGTAAGAATGAAGCGCAGTCAAAAACAAAATTGATGCAAAACAAAAAAAAAAGTTGATATAAAGCTAAACTGTGATATGTGGACACTAATAGTTTGCTCTTAGGGCAATTCATTTTGTGAGTCAAATTTTATTATTTTTACAATTCAATTTATATTAATTCGGCTTTAGATTACGTACATTTGAGATTTTAAACGGAAAATATTAGACCCCAGCAGAAATTAATGCAGCATTAACAGAATAGCTATCTTAGCTTGTGTTCATTGTACACATCCTTTATTTGAGCAACTTATTTAATGAAAAATATGAGAAATATTCCAAATCGATTAATACTGATTTGCTTAAACAAACTCCACATACAGCCCCATGCTTTTTGCGCTATTCTCTTTACTAATCGACACATATATTTGATCTTGCTTTCTGCTAACCATCGGTTTGGCAGCGAATACAATTTATCAAGTTTTTTTTTCCTGTTTTGATATTAACTTTTTTTTAAAGACCTAAAATCCGAAAATCCTAATCCAAACATTAAGTTTTTTTAAGTTATTCTGTTGATATTAATATTTTAAGGAAAAAGGGTAAAAAGTTGCAAAGGGACGATTTTAAGTGCAAGAGGATTCTACTTTATGACAAAAATTTCGACGTGACTCTTTTAAAAAGCACATAATTTTGAAAGAAAATTAATTTTGGCCATGAATTCCACTGTGTATACATTTATTTTTCCCCTATCACAACTAATGAATAACTTTATTAATATTCAAGGGATCTACCACTTCTACTTCCTACACTGTTTTCTATTTCATCTTCTCGTTTTTGCTGTTAAAAGACCAACCATTATTTTATGCCAACATAATTTCCCTTGAAGACAAATGACGCTGGCGTTGCTCTATAATAAGGAAAAAAATTGGCGAAATATAAATAAACAAGTTTTTAGCTTAGAAGAAGAAAACTGTTGACAAATACAACAAGAAGATGTGAATGAAGTTTGAAACAAGAAATTTAGTAAAACATTGTCACCAAATACCTAGACAATCAACAAAGAGCGAAAAAAACTTGAAATAAAACTTTGAAGAAAGTATAAAGAACAAAAAGGAAATAAAAAGAAAAGAAAAGCTTACAAATACATAAGAAAATGCTTCATGCATTATTTTGTATTGTTATCCTTCGCTCTCTCCTATAAGTATGCAATAAATACTTCAGATGTTATTTCTTTGTGATATTTGTACCATTTAGAAATAAATATTATCACATTTAACTCAAATTATTTAACATTATAGAATGCAACTAAGCAATGAATGATTTCTTTATTGTAACAACAAGAATAAAAGAACTGTAAATAATAATAATAAATACCAAAATTGTTTTTGTATTGGTATTTGCATGTACAATGTACACTGAACCAAAAATTTACTTAAATATGGTAAAAGGATCTGCAGAGTTGTTTTGAATCAAATAAATAAATTACAATTTTTTGGTTAATTCCAGAGACGATTTTCGTATAAAAGTTTAATTTAAAAAAAAATTATTTCTAATGAAATTTTGTTAGTATTGTTACGTTTTTTCCTTTTTGGTAACAAAGGTTAGGATTCTTTTGATTGCAAACACTAAATGTAGCTAAATTCTGTATTTTTACTTTGTAGCTTTCTCTGGCTATACTTCTTGATCCTACCGGTCTTGTGAATCCCACAGTCTCGTATTTACTAAACATGCGTTATTATTACAAACGCAGCCATCCACGCCACACTACTGTGTTACTCCGGCGAGACATGAACTATACGATGCCTTGTTTAGTAACCTCAACCATCCACAGACATTTCCACTACTCCTTTTATCCAAGCCAATCATCCATCCTCTGTAATCCAATAGCCACAACACACGTCTGCCATACACTGTCGTTATGCTGTTACACTTCCCTGCGCTAACCGCTACCGTTCTTACTTTTTATTATAAAGGGCTTCTTGACAATTATCTGTAGCTCTTATATTAAATTGGAGATCTCCACTAAATTATCTGCCATGGCTTTACACAATAATTGTCTTTTGCCTCTCGGGAGGTTTCTACTGCTGTTTAATAATTTTAATTGCATTATAATAATTTTTATTTTTCGTTGTGCCCATGTCCAACGGCGGGGATCGAACCCACAATCTTCTGTTTTACAGCACACACCTCTACCAACGCAACCATCGAGGTTGCTCAGCTTTTGTTAGTTAATTGTGGTCTTATTTTCCTCCCCGGGGCACCAAGAGCCTGTACTGATCTAACCTAGGTGCTGACGAGGGTCCTCGGGGGTATAGGGGGAACCAGTCCCCCGGTGTGCAGGCACTGAATCTGGATAGACAGTTTGGTACTGTCGAAGGATGCACCAGTGTCCTTAATAAAATGGCACCACGGGAACCGGTAGCCCATACAGAGAGCAGCCCATCTCTGTAGCCGGTTATTGGTGAGGTCCCTTCGGGGTACACGTGGTGGCTGTTGGTTTAAGGGTCTATGTCTGCGGATCAGGCGCGGTGTAGACCGAGTGTGCTGTTGCATTTTCAACAGGCGGGATAGTCTCCAACCCTCAAGAAAGGGGAAGTGGTCCTGCAAGCTATGTTCTTGGAATTGCAACTCTGTTGGCTACGTTCGATGGAGGGCGCTAGTCGACGCTTTGTATTTCAATCAGTGGTAAGACCACCGTCAGGTTGTGCCATCATGGCGGGTACAGACGTTAAATCATGATCACATCTGTGGTCTTATTCTTTACACACACCATTAGTGGAAGTAACTTTATTCACCACTGTCATACTGTTAACAACAACAGGAGTTGCCACATCTTATATTCGTAACAGTATAATTACTCTCAGTGTAATACTTAAAGTATTTTCAACTTTAAAATAAAGAAAGATATAAAATTCTACTAAAAGATTATGCAAGAATATAAAAACGTTGTTTTCTTTTAAAGATGTAGGTCAATATTTTTTACGTGTTTTGTTCGAAAACTTTATCTTAATGAAATCTTTAGCAAGTAAATTTTATATAAAGAACTTTTAGTTTGAAATGTAAACTGAAAACTGAATAAAGTTACAAAAAGTTACTAAATAACACGGGCGGGAAGGAATTTGACGTAAATGCCCGTCTGGTTTAACCTTTAAACAAAGAACTTCGCAAGTTGTACTGTATGAATAAGTTTTAATTAAGAATGTATGTAAATATTGTTAACAGTATAATGATCTTAGGTAGATGATGTAGCAATAAAGAGAAACAAATAACTTCCATTCTTTTTTGCCAATAAGCAGTTGTAATAAGTACATTGGATTCGTTTTTTTTTCAGAATATACAGAACTAATAAAGCGTTGATCTTATGCTGATTGTCAATTTTGCCTAAATTCACGAACGTACTTAGAAAGATTAATTAAATATAGCGCTATGAAAAGTATGGCAAATAAGAGAAATGACTGTGATATAAATATGTTACACGTCCACACTTCACCATAAGACATATTTGCTGAAATTCTTATATATGGTTGATGACGAACATGATGAAGACCCAGCGAAAAATTTTTGAAAAAGTAATCGAGTGTGGAATTAGCTTTTTTGGCGGAAGTACTTCCCAAGTAGATTGCCAACCCAATGATTTTAACAAGGCATGAGACTTTTATAATCAATTACTGAGAATCGATTACATTAATTATTATAGGAATTAATGGGAACCATTCGTTAGTATTTTGAGCTATTCTCTTTTAACGTAAGGAACTAGTTTTATTACTACTTCCTTTTTTTGGAACTAATGTAATGTGTTTTGTAAGTGAGTAATCATTATATGGCAAGTACTTTTTAAGGTAATGTCTAATTTTTCGCTGGGTATTTACAGGCAAATGCTTTTATTATAAGAACTGTAGTTTGCAGTATGCTCTTATTCCTGTCATCGGAAAAACTAAATTTTCTGGTATCTAAAGTGCAAAGACTGCCAAAGTTTCATTAGCTCTGAATATAGTCACAAACTAAAGTTGATTTCTTTTAGAAACTACTTTAATTTTAAAATCTCTTACTAACTTGTTTTTTACTATAGTAAAAAATAAAGTGTATTTAAAGTTAAACCAGCTTTTACTGGATGCCGCATCAAAAAATGTATGCCAACAATTTGTAACATAATACAGTTAAATATATTATCCATCTCTGATCAGCTGGATAGTATTTTTCTTTTTTTTTTTTGAAAATAAAAAAACTTATATAAAGAAATAAATTTTTTAATTAAAAGTTATGTAAATTTGTGCACTTTTGTTGAAAAAAATTGTAAAATAAATTGATTTTTCTTTTTTTCGACTCTTTTATACAGTTTAAAGATGTTGAAAAATAAAGAGAATAAATAAAATATAAAACAGTACTATAATTAATTTTTGCCTTATACACGGGCACTTGCAAATTTATAATTAAAAATAATGTACGGGAATATTAACTTAATTTAATTAAACTTTAAAAACATTCATACTTTCTCGATCAAATGGTATTTTTAAAATTTAATTGAATTAATTTAATATGCCCGTGTTGTAATTTTAATGGCAGAAATCATTTTTATATTGTACGAGGGCTGCTGTATATATTTCTGGCCTAACAGTGAAAATGCGAATATTTATAATCAAAAATGGTTTTATTCTTTTCAAAGTATTCTCCAGCATATACACTTTTGCACACGCTCAAACCAGTTGTCGAAGCACTTTTTCCACTCCGATTGAGATACCTCTAAAACATGGTTTTTGAACACTTCAACAGCTTCTTCTGGCGACGAAAATCGTTGACCACGCATTTTTTTCTTGATGTGCGGAAACAAGAAGAAGTCATAAGGTGCCAAGTCAGGGCTGTACGGCGGATGACCCATTAATTCGACGTTTTGGGCCGATGTATGAGAGCTCGCATCATGGTGAACAATGATTCGTCTTCTCTTGTTGGTTTTCCGAATTTCTCCGATGACTTCAGACAAACAAATTGTAGTGTACCACTCAGAAGTGACCGTCATACGTTGCTCAAGCGGAACAGTCGCCACATGACCAGTTTTGCCGAAGAAACAGGCGACCATTTGCTTCGAAGTGTTTCTTCCACGAACAACTTTCGTTGGATTTTGCTCGTCTTTGAAGACCCACACGGTCGATTGTTGTTTCGTTTCGGGCTCATACGCATAGATCCATGATCCGTCACCTGTGACGATCTTATAATCGTCTTTTGAAGCACTGCAATCGTATTTTTGCAACATTTCTTTGCACCAATCGACACGAGCCTTTTTTTAGCGACTTTCAAATTGTGCGGGATCTAACGAGAACAAACCTTTTTTACAGCCAGGTGTTCATGCAGTATCGAATGTATGCTGGTGGAAGAAATGTCCAAGGATGTCTCTATCTCTCGGTATGTCGCATGTCGATCTTGCATTATGAGTTCACGCACGGCATCAATGTTCTCTGGCGCAATAGCCGTTTTTGGACGACCTTCACGGAATTCGTCTTTGAGCGAGCTTCGGCCACGATTAAATTCATTATACCAATTTTTCACAGTCCTATAGGATGGTGCTTCATCGCCATACAAAGATTTAAGTTCATCAAAGCACTCTTGTCGTGATAATCCACGTCGAAAGTTGTGAAAAATGATGGCACGAAAATGTTCACTAGTTAATTCCATTTTTTTCTATATTAATTTGTTCAAGTCACTGTAAACAACATAAATAATGGTCGTACGTCAAAACGTTTTGAGTAAGATTATGCTTAAAAATGACAAACTTTCCAATGGAAATGTCAGATTGCACTTGGCAGCACTCAGTGTTGCCAGGCCAGAAATATATATAGCAGCCCTCGTAACTTCAAGTATTGAAAGTAGATAATTTATACGAGCTCTGCCAATTGTAATTATTTTTAATATTAAATTCTATATTTACCTCTTTGTGCTCCTATTGTGTGTTGTTATTTAGCTTTTTATGCTAGTGGCATCATGGCCAAAGCAAATGATATAAAGCATTTATTTAAATTTTTTTTTTATTAAATTGGTAGTTGAACTGTTTATATAATAAATCAATTAAAATAGATTTTGGCTTAAGATAATTTTTTTATAACTCCAAAAAAAAAAAATTTAAGAAAGAGGCAATTAACCCTATGAAATTTTTTATGAAACTAGCTAAAAACTTCTGTTTGGTGGTAAAAGAAGAGTGGAAAGCAATATGAATTTTTAGGTGATATTATTATTGCTTAGGTTTTGTTTAACATAACGAGAATCGCTGCAACTTAAAAAGGGAATTGAAAAAAAATGCAACAAAAAATTTCATGGTATAAATGTGGTCAAAGAAATATTATTTACAAATATATGCCGACGTTAAATAGATGATGTTTACAATGTAAACAACATTAAGAATATAGAACGAAGAATACTAATGAAGGACATATTGATCTATAAAATGCAGCTTTACATTTTTCTGGTGTTTACATTTTCTTGTTCACGCAAAGGAAAAACATGGTTGAGGTAACCATAATTTAAGAGCAACATATTATGGTTGCATTATATGGTTGCTAACAAAACATAGATTGTTACATTTGCAACTATATTGTTGTCTAGCAAAACAATAACTTTCTAAAGTATATATATAAACATTAAATGGTTAAATATAAACATAAATGCTTAAAATTTTCCTGATATTCATTAACAATTTGTACTATAAATTATTTAAAAACATACATTTACAAAAAACCATATATTTGCTTAAAATAATGATTTCACAATTGTGCTTAAAACAATAAATAAATATTTATATGCTTACAGTACATACATATTTTTTACATCTTTTTTATAATGTTTTGGCTGTCATTTTATGTTTTTTTTCATGTTTTGCATATTTTTCACAAATATTTATTTTGTACATAAATTTATATTTTTTTTTTTTCACTTTCTATAACAATTAAAAAAACAATTTTAAATTTTAGCTGCCAGAAAAATTACTAAACTGTTAAGAACTATAACAAAATACTTTTTAGAGCAAACATTATTTTCTTGCTTTTAACCATACATTGCTAAATAATAATATATTATGGTTAATTATATTATATTATTTTTAATAAGTTATAAAACTTTGGTTGTAGTTGAAATTTTTTTAAGTTAAACCGTGTTGCACTTTTGGTGCACAGTAACCATATAATCGTTAAATGTTAACAAAAAATATTTATCATGACTAAATTTTTGGTCAAAACAACTATAATTTGTTCTCCGCAACTATACGTTATCAAAAAAAAGAACATAATATGGTTATTGTGACCATATCACAACCATATCTTTTTTCTGTGTGTTTTCTTTGGAAAACGTCCACATACATTTGTAAATATTTTTTCTTTATAAAAATTTTTTTTTCAACCATAAAACATTTATTTGTAAATCCCTTAACATTAACAATAGCATTACTCTTGGCCTACCCAGCCTTAAATTTTAAATATTATTTTTTTTATTTTCTACGTTATAATTTACTTACTGCAACTCATACATATTTTCTGCATTTGTGTCTTTAAATTCAAATAATTGTCATCCTGATTGCTTATTCCCTTAAAAGTGTCATCTGTAAAATGTTTTTATCTTTTATGAATCTCTGATTAGATGTATGAATACGACAACATCTGCAGAATATTTTAAACAGTTGCGCAATAAGCGACTCTATTGTTTGCAAATTCCCTGAAAATAATGACAATAATGACAACAACTGTTGTTGTCGTTGTATTAACATTATTACATTTCCGTTTAAGTGTGTGTGTGTGTATTGGTTGGCGCATATATTACAACTCTATCCCGTTACTTCTTTGTTTTTATTTTTTTTTAAGAAATAGTAAAGCAACCAACAACAATGTCAGCAATATTATCAATGACAGCATCCTTTTCATGTAATAAATAAGCAGTTGTAGTTGTAACAATTGTTTTGTTAGTATAGCGTCTATTTGATGTTTGTGTGATAGTTGCAGGGGATATATAAATACGAGTATTTAGTAAAAGGATTTAACATGAAAATATATTTGCATACATATACAAACACACATTTGTAAGTTTAATATATATTATTTAAAAAGAATATCATAAGCTAAGAACATCTGTATGCATCTGTGCATACATTGCAAAGGATCCTCTCACAGATGCTTTCGAAATAATATTTTGTCAACGCAAAACTACAATTCAATGACTGAATAAATAAATGTAAATGTGTATAAGTAAGGGAAAAATTCATTCTTACGACAGCTTGTTTTATGCGAGGGCATATTGTCGAAGTTTGGTAAAAGGGTGAAAAAAATACATAAATTTCCTAAAACTTCCATTGAGGCATTTTTAAATATCTTAGGAATAAAATTTTTTTTTTTATATTTGTAGTTTAATTCTCGTACTCAAGAATTTATGCTCGATTATTTTTAACTTCATACTATTATAAATTTGCCACTGCAACCATATTTTTATTTTTCTATAACTAAACCAGCATCCACTTAACTTCATGCAGCTGCATATAAAAATGTCTTATTAACATTTCTTAACTCATGTGTAAGAAACCTTGAATATATTTCAATTTTTTATTTCAACATTAAGTCAGTTACGAATGCAATTTCATGTAGTTGTACTGTACGATGTACAACGTAAAGTATCAAGAGTTTTGCTTTAAGGGAATTGTGTTCAATGAAAAATGATGTCATACATTTCCTTTTTTTTCGATGTATCTTTTGATTACCTTTGAATTTGGTATTTTGAAAATGATATTCTTTATTTAGTTGAAGTATAGAGTTTTTTGCTTGAGATAAAATGATTTTAAATAATAAACGTAAATAATTTTCGTTTGAGAAAATTAAATAGTTCTTGGGAATTTTTCAGTAAAAAAAAGAAAAAGTCACAATCACAAATTAGGGTCAGTTTCTCGCAAAAGCAGCTCTAATTTTAGAAATGTTTTTTGACAATTTGTTACAAGTCCGCTGTTGGTATTTGAACTGCACATCATATTACTTATCTCCAACATAACAAAAAATGTGCGGGGAGCGAAAAAATAACACACTTGCATTTATGGGTTGTCTAATGTCCATGGACATTTTATCCTTGGACGTTACGAAATGACGCCTTTAAATATACTTTAAAAAAAACTAAAATATAATTTATGAAATTTTCTAAAACTAAATAGGGTTTGTATAGCATAGTGTCCACGGACATAGGCATTATGTCGCTTTGTAAAATGTCATATCGCACACTTAGTTCAAAAGTGAAACAACTCTAAATTTTAACCTTTCAGTAATATTGAAAAAAAACTGTTTTTAAACTGAATAAAAATGGGTAAAAACAAAAAGTTTGGACTATTTATTAGAAAATCCGTACCGATTATAATATAAAAAGTTCTTTTTTTTGCTTAATATTTATACACTAGATAATGAAAAAGTTAAATAAATTTTGAGTTCAGTCACTTTTGAACTATGTGTGTGATATTGTCGATAGAAATTGTGTCGTTTTTGGTATAGACATAGTGTCACTTATGAAAGTGTCATAATGTCCGCACTCAAAACAAAAACGTCTACCAAAGGTTTTCTGCATAGCTTGTTCTCCTCTATGGCATAAATAATACCGGCATTGCTAACTAAAGATCTTCTGCAAACCAATTTATAAAAAGCTTGTATTATGACTCTATATTGTTGGACATTATGTCACTTTCGCGTGCGACGTCATGTCTATAGACATTTTATCGTGCATCCTAAAACTTATAAAAAAATCTTTTTGTTTTAAAAGAAATATATAATGTTAATGAAGCTTAAGTTCGCATATACATATGTTAATTTCTAAATTTATTAAAAATGAAAAATTATTCACGTATTTGTGTTCATTTTAAGGGAAACAATGAAAAAGCAAAAGCCAACAAAATAAAAAGTAGCATTTTTCTGTGTCGCTACATCCGTTATAAGCATTCTTCACATCTATTTTCCTTAGAACAATACATACAAGAATAAAACAAAAAAAAAAGAATTCATGGGCAAACCGACGGTTAGTAGAAAGCAAGAACAAATAAACGTGTATCGATTAAAACAGAGATTGATTGATTATGATTATTCCTTGTATTTTTATTTAATAAATTAATTATTTTGGTGAATGATGTTTATAAAACATACACTCTAGGAAAGGAAGATGGGAACAATCATACTAACGGAGGTAGCGATGCAGAAAACAGTGCATTACAATCTGCTAGTAACGTTAAAGCTCTAAAAATAAGTTCTTACAATACTTCCGTTTAGTTTCGTGACTACTCGACTGGCAGTGTTTAAGGACTGTCGGACTTCTTTTTTTACAGAGTCTCTCGTGTATTATTTGCTAACACTTTTCAAGAATATATTTTCCTATAGCACCCACATGTTATATGTGTCTGTAACTGCTAGATCTTTATATTGCCATGTAGTGTGCGCCATCATTTCAGTTTTTTCCAAGCACTATCAGTAAAGGCCAGGATTCACTATCATACACAATCGTACGATTTAATCACACAAAAATCTGACAGAATTCTGTCCTACTTTAAAAATCGTTCCAAAATGTCGTCGTATGTGCCACACTATTATACAAAAAAGATGCAAAAACATATGGTTTTAATATTTTGTTGTTTTTTCTCCTCATCATCATCATCATCTTAAAAAAATCAACCCTGGTCGCATAGAGAAAAATATTTTATGAATTATTTCAAAAGATTATAAAATCGTACAGATCTGTCAAAAACTCTGTCACACACATACAATTTTAATCCACACTATCATACTTTTTGAGCACACATGAAATTTTTGACAGATCGTACGACTGAGTATGATAGTGAATCCTGGCCTTAAATGGCACCTTTTTCTTTAATTTGCATTGAGGTCTTGCAAGAGTTGAAGTTTCTATGACCTGTTCAGCTTTACTTACCTTGATTATATTCATAAAAATTTTTAGACTTCTTACCGAGTGGCCATTATCTCAGAAATTTCATTAAAATAAATCGATTGCCAGCCGAACTTCTGAGTTAAAATTTATGTATTGCCACTCATACCCAGCAAAGAAATTTTTGAAAAGATAATCGACTGTGGAATTAGGCATTTTTGGCAGAAGTACTTCCAAGCTAGATTGCCAACTTAATGATTTTAACAAGGCATGAGACTTTTATAATCAATTACTGAGAATCGATTACATTAATTATTTTAGGAAATAATGAGTACCATAAAGAACTAGTTCCATTACTACTTCCTTTTTTGGGAACTAATGTAATGTGTTTTGTAAGCGAGTAACAAAATATGGCAATCACAAAAGTAAGTCAATATGGGTAGTACCCAGCAAAAAATTAGACATTACCTTAAAAAGTACATGCCATATAATGACTTACTTTTGTGATTGCAATATTTTGTTACTCGCTTACAAAACACATTACATTAGCTTCCAAAAAAGGAAGTAGTAATGGAACTAGTTCGTTATGTTAAAAGAGACTACCGTACTAGTACAGTAATTGATTATAAAAGTCTCACGCCTTGTTAAAATCATTAAGTTGGCAATCTAGTTGGGAAGTACTTTTGCCAAAAATGCTCAATTCCACGCTCGATTACCTTTTCAAAAATTTTTTGCTGGGTACTATAAGCACAGTTCTCTAGTTGACAGTCAAAATGTACTCGATTGGTTGCTATAATCGTAAAATTTTCATCTATGAAATGGCCTCATTCTCTTTTGGAAGTCTTTATTTTTACAATATTCCCGTGATTTGTGGTTTACATTTTTAGGTTATTTTTTTCTGCACAACCAACTTGGGTTTTTTGCTTAAAAAAGTACCAACAAATATTTCATATGATTTATTTGCTTTAATAAAAACTTTTTTAAATGACCTACTTCCATCAAAATTCCATTTACTTTTAATATGTGACATGCAACTTGAGATGGGCATATGTTACCTGCAATCGTTTTCGTATTCCCTTACTTGGTTAATTAAAAAGTTTTCATGTTTCAAACAAATGATTTATTGTCCTACAGTTGGTCACTTTTTGACCATTAAACTTTCTCTTGTTTTTTTTTTGTTTTGCTATTAGTAAAACATCAACAAACAACAAAAACGTTCTATTGATAGAAAAAAAGAGCAACTGGCTTTTTGTTGTTTATAAAATAGTACAAGTGTCTTGTGTTAGTGTACATGATGTTGCTGTCAATTTTGTCGCTGTTGTTGTCGTTGTTGTTTTTTGTATATCGTTGCTTTGTTTTTTTTTTGTGTTGTTAAGCCTAAGGATATTTCCTTAATGTGTATTATTTCCTTTCTTTGGAATTCTTCTTTTCTTTTATATTTAAATATATTTATGATTCATAAACATTGGCAAGTGCTTGTGTAGTTTTTTTTATTCTATTTCTGCTTTTGTGTGTGTTGTATAATTTTTGCAAACGTTTTTGTGTGTGTGTACGTTGAGGCAGAAAGAAGAAAACGACAAACGAGAATACAAACATCGACTTGTTAGGAAATAAAAGTGTATAAATATTAAATATGTAATATTAACTGCTTGAGAATATAAATCAAATTCCACAGAGAAACAATATTATTCGCATAAGAATCCTAAATAAACACACATAAAAATAAAAACAAAAAATAAAAATTTAGGTAAATGAACGAACCCTTAAGGCACAACACACAAGTGAGTTAATAATGGAAAATGTTTTTACAGTGTCGATTCGTATGGAAAAATAAGAGGTGCATACGTGGACGGTATGGAAATTAATTGATTGTTTGTAACCTAGATTTTAAGAAAAAGAATGAAAATATCCAAAAACATTAAAAATTTTAAATTTACACTGTGTATTAAAACATGAAAAATTTTAAATTAAATTATTCGATTAAAAATAGAATGTTTTTGCACTACGTTTACTTTACATTATAATACGCATCCACAGAGGCATCGCAAAGTGTGTATATTACAGAAGAAGTCATTGCTGCTGTAGACCGTATTGTAAAGAAAGACCCATATTAGTTTCTCCGCAATTGTGCACTGCAACCGAATATGTGTCCATCCAATTTATAGAAGATTTTGCGGAACATTTGAAGCCACACGATCACCTAGCAAGGCGTAAATTAGGTACACGGAATCAAAACTAGTTTTCATAAGCGAATTTCTCTTAGCGATGAAGCTCCCTTTTCGTTGAATAGATTTGTCAATAAATAAAACTGCCGTATTTGAGGGAAGGATGATAATCCTGAAGTATATTTTGAGACACTGTTACATCCAGAAGAACTTGATGTTCGATGTGCTTATGAGCAGGTGGAATGATTGGTACGTATTTGTTTAAAAAGGTTGCTGGTTAGAACATTATAGTGTATAGCGAATGGTTGAACTATTCAGTACGAGGGCTGCTATATATATTTCTGGCCTGGCAACACTGACTGCTGCCAAGTGCAATCTGACATTTCCATTGGAAAGTTTGTCATTTTTAAGCATAATCGTACTCAAAACGTTTTGACGTACGACCATTATTTGTGTTGTTTACAGTGACTTGAAAAATTTAATACAGAAAAAAATGGAATTAACTCGTGAACATTTTCATGCCGTCATTTTTCACAACTTTCGACGTGGATTATCACAACAAGAGTGCATTGATGAACTTAAATCTTTGTATGGCGATGAAGCACCATGCTATAGCACTGTGAAAAATTGGAATAATGAATTTATTCATGGCCGAAGCTCGCTCAAAGACGAATTCCGTGAAGGTCGTCTAAAAACGGCTGTTGTGTCAGAGAACATTGATGCCGTGCGTGAACTTATAATGCAAGATCGACATGCGACATACCGAGAGATAGAGACATCCTTGGACATTTCTTCCAACAGCATACATTCGATACTGCATGAACACCTGGCCGTAAAAAAGGTTGTTTCTCGTTGGATCCCGCACAATTTAAAAGTCGCATAAAACAAGGCTGGTGTCAATTGGTGCAAAGAAATGTTGAAAAAATACGATTGCGGTGCTTCAAAAGACATTTATAAGATCGTCACAGGTGACGAATTATGGATCTATGCGTATGAGCACGAAACGAAACAACAATCGACCGTGTGGGTCTTCAAAGACGAGCAAAATCCAACGAAAGTTGTTTGTGGAAGAAGCACTTCGAAGCAAATGGTCGCCTGTTTCTTCGGCAAAACTGGTCATGTGGCGACTGTTCCGCTTGAGCATCGTAGGACGGTCACTTCTGAGTTGTACACTACAATTTGTTTGCCTGAAGTCATCGGAGAAATTCGAAAAACCAACAAGAGAAGACGAATCATTGTTCACCATGACAATGCGAGCTCTCACACATCGGCTCAAACCAGAGCGTTTTTGACCGGCCAAAACGTCGTGTTAATGGGTCATCCGCCGTACAGCCCTGACTTGGCACCTAACGACTTCTTGTTTCCGCACATCAAGAAAACAAATGCGTGGTCAACGATTTTCGTCGCCAGAAGAAGCTGTTGAAGTGTTCAAAAACCATGTTTTAGAGGTCTCTCAATCGGAGTGGAAAAAGTGCTTCGACAACTGGTTTGAGCGCATGCAAAAGTGTATAAATCATGCTGGAGAATGCTTTGAATAACAATAAAACCATTTTTGATTATAAATATTCGCATTTTCACTATTAGGCCAGAAATATATAGAGCAGCCCTTGTATAACTTTCTGACCAGCAATAACGCAATTGTTATCCTCTAAGTGCTCAATTGTTTAAGATTTATTGGCGTAGACTAACGACTTCAAATATCTCCACAGACAAAAAGTCTTGGAGGCCAATGACACGGGCAATTGATGTTTAACCATTCAAACATCAGTTTAATAACCAAGATGTGAGGAAGTGGTTGTTTCAATAAGAGGGCACAACAATTCCCACAGCTCGTGCCATAATTAATTTTTGAATTGACCTCCAAGATTTATTTTCTTCGAAAATATTTAAAGTCGTTAGTCTACGCCGATAAGCCCGAAACGTTTGACAACTTAGAGGAAAACAATTGCCGTATTATTTCCAATATACGGCAGAAAATGTTGGGAAAAGCCACAGAAAATTGGACCTCCAGAATAAACTTCAACCGAAACAGCAATGTTGGTCATATGCGAGAAGTCATATCTAAATTATGAAGCTAGAAGTTAATAAAGTAAATTTCATGTCATTATTTTTGCTTTAATTCACTTTAAACTTCTAGTTGTTTATAAAAAACATCCTCTATTATTTTCGATGACAAAAGGAGGAAGTAAGTTCTTCTTATATTTTTTTGTGATATTTTTATACCTTTGCAAAATTTTTTGATTCTTTTCTAACGAAAATAATACTTGCAGTGTCATAAAATATGTAAATATGAGAATTTATATTTTACACATCTGCACTCTCAACATTGTGCATAAAAACCATTCCTCTTTTTTTGCAAAACCAACTCACTCGTTGACCTTATTTGTATTAGAAAATAATAGTAAAAAAAAGCCACAAAAAAATTAGGCTTTGTGTAGTCGTACGTGAAGTGAAAACGAAAATACCCAAAAAAAAAAACAAAAATCAAATTCACAATGTGAATTTATGACATTCTCATGCAAATTGAGCCAAACGACCTTATTATGCAAATTGCCAACAGCAAATGGAGAACAAAATTGATTTTTCATACTCTTAAAAATTTTTTATGAATATGTATACAAATACGCCAGTGTAAATATTCATACAAAAACAATAATAAAACTTCAATGCACCATAAACAACAATAATATTTTTAAAGGAGTGAAAACTTTTTGGTTTAATGAATGACAAAAAATATTTTTTTTAATTCTCGTTTTTTATATATTTGGGTAACGGCATCATTTGAAAATGGCAACACTGTTTCGAGTTGTTTTTTTTTATCAATTTTAAGTCTGCTTTTGAAGGAAGAAAATATATCAAGTTAAATGGTAAATAGAGTAAATTCCAAAAATATAAAATTTGTGTTTTTATAAAAAATAAATTTGAACGCAAATGGCAAATGTCTTGTTTTCTTTAGAGATATGGCTTAATAAAATTGATTGATTTGATAGTTTCTTCCAAGGCGAATTAAATACAAGGTGATAGCGGTGGCGAATTCAATTCTTTTCCCCGGTATTCTAACTGTCAAACTCCATATATAAAAAATTTATCTAACTGTTATACATATTTTTTATGTATGGAGTTTGACAGTTAGAATACCGGGGAAAAGAATTGAATTCGCCACCGCTATCACCTTGTATTTAATTCGCCTTGGTTTCTTCCATTTTTGTTTCAATATTAGAATTTCGCCTCACAAAAACTTTTTGCTTTTAAAGTGATCCTCGAGTTGAACCAATTAAAAAAAAAAAAGAAGGAGATTATACAATTCGGCTGAATGTTGCTTTTTTTTGTTTGTGCCTGCAGAACTCAGTCATTTCTGCACCGTTTTTAAGAATTGTTGGTAATGTGATAGACTATGCTTATAGATTGGTCCCGTTTAAAAAAACAGTTCGTAATCTTAAAAATTAAAGGGTGTCCCCATAAAACATACATATTTTTTACGTGTATTATGAATTGTAAAGGGCACATCTGTACAATTTAAAATGACTGCGTATTACTATAGCTCCCAAAAACAAAAAATTATACAAGAATAAATTAAAGGGTGCCCCATTATTGATGTAAATTTACTTATATGGGCCTACGTTTTGAACCGTTATAGATAAATGCTTGCAAATTGGACAGAATGTCGATTGCTATGGCCGTTATAGTAACAAGTATTTATACTAAAAATTAATAATTAAAGGATGCGCCAATAGTTCATTTAATTTGATGTATATGGCTATACTTTTGAACAGTTGGAGACAGACGCTTAAAATTTACAACGAACCTGTATTGCTAAGTTCGCTACAACAACAAATATAAAATTTAAATTTGAAAGTTAAAGGATGTCCCAAAAGTTGATGTAATTTTTAGTATGTGACCAAAGTTTTTTAACCGTTATAGACAGAACGCTGAAACCTTAAAGGGACCTGTATTGCTTAGCCCGCTATATCAACGAGTTTATAATTTGAAATTAAGAAATTAAAGGGTGTCCCATAATTGATGTAGATTTACTTATATGGGCCTATCTTTTGAACCGTTATATACAAATGCTTGCAAATTGGACAGAATGTCGAATGCTATAGAAACAAGTATTAATATTAAAAATTATAAATTACAGGTTGCGCCAATAGGTCCTTTAATTTGGTGTATGTGGCCGAACTTTTGAACAGTTATAGACAGACAGCTGAAATTTACAAGGGACCTATTTTGCTAAGTCCGCTATAACAAAAAAAAGCTTAGAACTTGAATTTAGAAATTAAAGGGTGTTCCCAAAATTAATTTGATTTGTCTTTGTGGCCGTATTTTTTGACCCGTTATATAGAAACATCTGAATTTTAGACACCACTACTTTGTGTCGTATAATAAGAAGTATAAAAAATTTTAAGTTATAAATTAAAGAGTTTTACAATAGTAGATATAATCTTATGTATATGGCCAAACCGTTGAACCGTTATAGACAGCACCTGATTTACACAGAACCTGATTGCTAAATCTACTACAACAGCAAGTATATAATTTGAATTTTTAAAATAAGGTGACCCTATATTTGCTGTAATTTGATATATATTGCCAAATTGTTGACCAGTTGAACAAGTATAAAGTTTGAAGATATAAGGGTGTTCCAATAGTTAATGTAATCTAATTTATATGGCCATACACTTCAACCGTTATAGGCAGACAGATGAAATCTGTTTCGAATTCGGATTTTTTGGTCGTTTGGTAAGCAGTTTACGTGTCATATGCAATAATTAGATTTCATAAAACATTCTTCGAAGCACATTTTAATAAGATAAAAATCTTTTAAAATGAAATCTAAATAATCATTGTTATCTTTTAATTTCAATTTTGCTCATTATCAAGAGGTTTTATATAAATACTTTTCTGTCAATGGTTTCGCTAAAAGAAAAACACGCTAAAAATAACCCCCAAAAATATAAAAATTATTATCCAACTTTAAAGTCTTTAAATTATAAATGTAGTAAAATTGTGACAAAGAAAAAATTCAAAGAAACATTTTTTTTCGTTCTACATCTTCCTCTATTTTTTTCAATAAATGTGTAAGCTTATTTGAAATGTACCTGCGTTTATTCAGTTAGGAAACCTAATTCAGTTTTATAATTTAAGTTTTATCAATAAAAAAAATTTAGGAAATATTCATACCCTGGTTTACCAGCAGCAGGATTAGCGCATGGGTCATAGAATATCTCCTGCAGAGTGATATAAGTTTTCTTTTTTAGTAAGTTTAAAATTGCTTTGGTGCGATTTGGAGTTATCGGCTAACAAGTCATCTCCTGAGATTTTCGTTCATGAAGAGTAATCTTAGTGGAAAAAGTTTTTATGTGTAGTAAAGTAAATGCCTAGAGGCAGAGAAAATATTCAATTTGCATTTGATATGTATATGAACTAAATATTTATTTGCTTTTGTTGATTACATTACAAAGGGTTAATGTCCTAAAACTATATTTAAATATGCATATCGACGCATATACATGGCAGCAATGGTTTTCATTTGCTGTGTTGTGGTATTATAATCCTCCCTACTCAATTGTTGTTTGGTTTTCTAACTGCTATTGTTTTTCCCTCTGTGGCTTTTGGAATTTTAAGAAAAAAGTAGTTTAAATATTTTTTTATTTTGTTTAGAATAATTTTCTCTATTTTTAGTTCAAATTTGAGAGTTTTCAAAACGTTTTGCTTTTCGTGTAGCATAAATGCAGCAATTTTTTTCTTAACAGTTTGATTTGTTGCTGTCTCGGTTATTTCCTGCTATTGAATCGCTTAAAAAGAAATATTTTTACATGCTTGATTTTTGTACCCAAAACTGTGAAAGTAATTGTCGCAGGAATTAAACTGCAATAATAAACATTCATGCATTAATACTGTGAAATCGAGTGTGGAAAAAATGAATCTGAATATAAATAACACATTTATGCATCCTAGGTTTTTATGCAGATTCCAAATATGAACGAAACCAAATTCATTTGTGCGAATATTTGCTTTTATTTTATAGTTCGCAGTTTTATTAACTAGAAAATAGGCAAAACCGAAAATACATTTTCTGCAGATTGCGCAAAAATTCTGCATACAAAATGTACGTCTAAATTTAAATCTCTTATTGTAAAATAACATGGAAATACTACACTTTTTTTTAAATTGATGAAGCAGTTTCAAAATCAATATATACGGAATAAAAATGAGCTGCGGAAAAAAGGAAAATTCCAGTAATTGACTGTTGAAAGAAAAAATATTTTAAAGAATTGTTTTAAACAGTATTTTCCTACAATAATTATTCATTAATAATATTATACGTTTTTCAACTTGTTTTAGGTTAATAATTAAAAAAATTGAACCGTAATTTTAAAGCAAAATCGGCCTTTAAAAACCACCTATAAGAATACATTCTGCTTATGTAACTAATTTTAGATAAAGAACATTTAAAAAGTCTAAATTATTATATTTCAAAAAAGTAATTTTGATATGGTACCAAAAAAAGGAAAAACTAAAAAGGGGAAAACTAAAATAGTACTTTCAAGAAAAAAGTATCTTTTCAAAAACATATTTCTGAAAACAAAAGAAGAAAAATTATTTACATATAAGGTATTTTTTTAACTAATAACCTCTTATTTAAATGTACTTTTTAAAAAATACGTTTTGAAAGCACCATCGAAAATAATAACGATTACAAACATGAGTTACAAAAAGTACTTTTCAATATTAGATTTAAAAAAAATCACAAAGGTAAAAACACATTTAAATTATTAATATTAGTAATAGAGTTATAAAAGTATCTAAAAAGGTACTTTTTTGAAAGTAATTGTGTGAAACGTAAATGATGAAATTAAATTAAGAAATAAAAAATATCTTTTAACAATTTACCTTTTAAGCCCTTAGCCTTGTAAAAAGCACCTTTTTAAAACAGTTGTTTTAAAAATTCTTAAAAATTACTTTGTCATAAAATCATTTCAGGTGTATCCTTTAAAAGGATACTTTTTAAATATCATTCTTTTTAAAAAAGTTACTTTAAAAATAAATAATTTTAAAACAAGAATGCCAACTGCGTCTTGGAGTTACATAAGAAGGTTTCTCTACTAAATTTAAGCTAGTCTTTAGTAGCAGGAAAAATGACATTTCAAATATTACTATTAAGGTAAAAAAGTACCTTAGAAAGCTACTTTTTAAAAAGTAACTGTTTGACATGTAAATGATTAAATTAAAAAAATCTCTTTTTAAAATTTTACTTTTATAAAGGGCCTTGTTTTTGCAAGATACTAAAAAGTACCTTTTTAAAATTCTTAAAAATTACTTTGTCTTAAAATCATTTCAACGTATCCTTTAAAGGGTACTTTTAAAATATCACACTTAATAAAAAAGTTACTTTAAAAATAAATAATTTTAAAACAAGTACGCCTACTGCAACTTGGATAAGAAACATTTCGTAGCAAATTTAAGTTAATCTTTAGTTTTTAAGTCTATTTTTAAAAAAGCTGTAGTTAAAAATTTATTTATTGCTGCTCAAAAGATATTGCTGCCTTCAAAGGGAAAATAAACGAGAACGTTCTTAAATGTATTTCTTATTTTATTGTTTTAAATTAATAAGCTAATCAACTCGACATTAATGTTCATCCAAAATGCTGTCTCTTAATATAAACTCTCATATGCATTTCTTTTTTAAAATGCTTATTGGTACGTAACTTTCTAAAAAATGGTACAAAATATACATCATAAGCATTTAAACTCAAATACATATTTTTATATTAATTCATACAAATAATGACAAAAAAAAAAAAAATAGCTTTCATGGTGCAATTAGCAAAAAGCGTGTGTTTTTGTATGAAAACTGCTTTTCATGTGTCTCTCAGGCCCATTTGTGCATGTCCTTTCTAACAGGCGTTTTATTTATTTCTATGTCTAGGCCATTTTTTTTTAATAGTTTCTGTTTGTTGTCGCTTGTGTCTGCGACAGTTGAGACCTTGTGAGCAATTTGCCAACAGCTTTTTGATGTGATTTTCTCACATTCATATTTGTTGATTTAGCAGAAAACAAACCTTTTCTTTTACATTTTTGCTAATGTCGCTTTTGTACAATAACTACTTATTAAAATTTTTTTTTTCCTTTTTCCTTAATTTGTAAGAGTGCTGAATAAATCTGCTGCAACAACCGTAGAAACAGCAACGAAAACAAGGAACTTTGTTTTATTTAACAGCAATAACACATGCATTCACCAAAAGGGATTTGTTAGTGCAATGCACATCATACACTGAAATGAAAATTATGATAAATGCTTGCATGGTCAAATTATCAGAAATTTAAAGTAATTTCTTTGTTCTTGAATTCACTAAGGAAAACTTAAACTATAGCTTTCATCAAGTGACGACAAACAGTAGATTCCAGCTGATTACGAAAAAAATAAATAAATAACTGAATCTGCAAATTATAAACAAAAAAACTGAGACGATTAGCACCTCACATGGCTAAACAGCTACAGCCGATTTAAAGTAATGAGTCTTGATAATGGGAATAAGTGATACATTACCGACAACCAAGATAGCGTGGGTATTTGAGAAAAAAACATTAAATCGATATGGATTTCCTACTAGTTGGTGGCATGTCATACCGCCCATGGTCATTATGTCGCACCAGTTAGTGACATAACGTCCATGGATATTATAGGAATATTTTATGGTATTTTATGTAAGAAAATACGTTATGTATTAATAAACTGGCTTGCAGAAATTCTTTGGTAAGCTAAGCCGCTATTGCTTGACGTGCGGACAATATCACCCTTTCATAAGTGACACTATATACATGCTAAAAACGACACAATGTGCAACGACATTATGAAGTTTTTTAAAGAGACATAAAAACCATCATGGACATTATGTCCTTAGACACTATGACATGCCTTCAAAAAAATTTTTTTTGCAAAAGATCTTTCAAATCAGGTTTTAGTTTTCACTAAATAATTCATATAACTTTTATTAAACTCATTTTCTACAAAAGCAACAAAAACTTTTGTATAAATTATTTTTTTAATCAAAATTTATAAATTGTCAACGGAAAGAACAATTAGAGAATTTATCAGTATTCAAACAAGAAACTTAAAATTTAAATGTAACTACGTTTTGTTCAAGAAAAGTGGGTAAAAGCCAATCGATGATCAGTAGATATTTAGAAATTTTTCCGCAAATTTTGATAACATAAAAATTTATACATTCGTTTATATCTGCGTTAAGTTTAAATCATTCCAGTTAAAAAAAATTAAAAGTTTTGCTTTTCAAATAAACCTTTGATTTAGAAGTATAATTGATGACATCACGAACTGGACAAAAAATATTTAAATCTGTTATCCGATTCGCATAGCAGAGTAAAAGAAATTATTTTCTTTTTTAGATAATTTTAAGATTTTTTTGTAATCAAAAATTTATAACCAGAAAAAAAATTCTATTACCACAATATCTAATTTTTTTTATTTTCTTAAATATCGCACCTGTTCAACTAAATGGCGTCAACTCAAAATTTTCAGTTTTTCACTTTTTGTTAAAAAACCATATATATTGATCAACTCTAACCACTGTAAATTTTTCCCATTCTTTCTTTAAAAAAAACCGTTCACTTTTGTATCAATAAAACAGATATATTTTTAGTTGTACTTACATGTTTTAACAAACAATAAGAAATCGAGTGTTATATTAAAGTTAACAAATTATTTTTACGAGGCCATAATTTGTTTTATTATATTCCTTTAATATTATCATTAACAGTTTTTGTCACTACCGAAAAATTGAAAATTTTGAATTGAAGCCCTTTAGTTGAACAGGTACGATATGAATATTCGTTTCCGAAATACTAGAAAAAAAAAAATATTCAAAGAACTCAAATATTGAATTGCAGAATTCTAAAATTACAGTATTTAAAATAATTACTGATTATGTTTATTATTGTAAAAAGTTTTATAGGTCCGTGACAATTAAACACCAAGGATTTATGTCTTGTTAGTTTTTTTTAACTTTATATTAAATATTTAAAAGAAAAAAAGAACTTGCTCAATTCACAAGGTTCTGTTGTATTGTATATGGCCAATTAAAATAAAAATTTCATGTATACGGTTATGAACAGTCAATTCTATTTTATTAAAAAAAAACAACCATATGAAATTAAATTAGAAATGAGAACTTTTCAACTAAATCTAGGTACAAATAATGTTCACTCCACATACGGTTTTATTTAGGACTTGTGAATTTGTGGAATAATCCAACGGAAATTATTCGGGAAAATAGCACGAAAAAAATAATTTTTAAAAATTAGTTAATATAATTATAATACAAAATCTCGTTGTTTAAAATAATTTAATATTTGCAAAGTGCCCAAGCATAAAATAAATTATCGTAGTGTTTTATGATATTTTATTTTTCATGCTCTTTCAACTGTATAAAAGAGCCGAAAAAAATCTGCCTTATACAGCAGAGAACGAAAAATAGAATTACTATTGGTTATTGTTGTTTTTGCTTAAACTTTGATTTCTGTCTTTGCTTTATTGTTTAGACAAAAATCTTTAGTTTATTTAAAATGTTTGTCAAAAGTTTCCTGAAGAGTTAAGTTAGCGGTAAAGAAATGGTCATCGAGACGTGCTTTAACCCTTAATAATCAATATCGGTGATTTATATAATTAATCGGGAAAATAGCAGGAAAAAAGAATTTTTGAAAATTAATTAATATAATTATTCACGTTTTATATGTTAAACTATTAAATTGGTCAGATAAATAAATAAGTCTCAGATATGATCTTGATATAATATTTTCCAAACATCCTTAACTAAATTTTGCATTTATCAGAAATTTTATAAATGCATTTTACCAACAACAAACATAAACTTATATAAAATAAGTTGAGATTAAACCCTATAATAGCCGCTTGTGGTTTGAACAATTTAGTTAATATTAATTTTTATAATTTTAAAAGAAAGCAGCTATAGGACAAAAATAATAATAAATATAAATATAACAAAAATAATATTTATGACAAAAATAAACTGGAAGTGTCTCTATCGATGGACGGTATGTGATAAAGTTTACTTAGTATTTTAATTGAGTTTTGCTACTATGGTGTGGCAAAATAAATTTCTAAATACTAATGCTAGAATCACACGTAGCAACATCGAGTGGAACATGGCTAAGAAATCAAGCTCCTTTTTTTAGTACAAACGATTATAACACACAAGAAACGGTAAAAGAATTTGCACCATTTATTACCCGCAGGTCTTTCAAATTTTGATATTCTTTTAAGAAACTTGTCAAAATTCTGACTTAATTTTTTTAAGTTTTTTTTTTAAGCTCGCGTATCATAAAACAGTCCTCACACTGCGTCTGCTTTCAACTAAACACCAAAAAAAAATCTATAATTATCGATATACACGCTTTGAGAAGCATGAAATATTGAAAAATTTTATTATCTCGGGCAACTTTAAAAGAAACATGAATTTCAACAAGAAACATTGCTACACACCAGGGAACATTAAGTAGAACACGCTCATGTTTCATGAATTTTCCCCCGTGTGTATCTAGCATAATGATTCCAGGTACTTTAAAACAAACGTCGAAAAAAATTGATGAATTTTTGATTTTAAAATGGAACAAAGCATATTCCAAAGCAAGCATAAATAAGTAAAATTTTAAATTAGCATTTTTGTTTAGTTTAATTATGATATTGTGAGAAAATTCAATAAATGTGACAAGTTTTACCGATAGTAAGATCAATGTCTAAATTTCTATTTATTTTTAAATTTTACACTACAGAAACATCATTTCTCCAAGTGTAATAATTCACATGTGAGCATTTGTTTTAATGTCTATGTTAAGCTGAGTCTTTGTTAAAATGATAAAATGTATAAATGAATAGTGTACATACATACATAAGTATATACTTAATAAACATAATCCTACATATACATCTTTAAATAATATTTGAAAGTATTTATTATTTGTGTTTATTAAAAGTCCTTAAGGAATTAAATATTTTAAGTCTGCAGAAAGTGCACAATATTTACCAACGATCAAAATAAGCTTGATCTGAACATGAATAAAGAAAAACTTAACGATGCATGAAAAATTGTGAAAAATAGTAAAAACTAGAAATTGCCACTAACAAATAAAGAATCCTGATCTTTCACATTTCTATAAATTATAAAGTTTCAAAAAAAAAACAAAACGTCAGGGAGACGTAACGAAAAAGAAAATGATGAAACCTGCATTCAAATAAAGGCAGCGAAATGCTCGAGTGGTTCAATTTTATTGAATAAAATAGAATAAAAAAAAATATTAAAATAAGCAGAATGAATTGGTTCCTGTAGCGACGGTAAAGTAAAAGGCAAGAACAAATATTTGCAACGATTAAGTAGAAAAATAATGGAAAAATATTTTTGTTGTGTTTGGACTTTTTTTAACCAACGAGAGTATTCTTCATATTCCATTTTATAAACTAAAACAAAAATAGATAGGAAGAATACTGTTGATGGATGTAGCGAATAAGAAAATGCTGTCTTATTTTTCTGTAAAAATTTACGCATTTGTTAGTCAGTCAACATTTCAATAATGCAGGGTGTTTACCGGAGAGTTACTCGGAGAGGCACTCGCAGCGATTCCGTTTTAATCCTGACTCTAAACGATGTGGCACCGTCTTGTTGATACCACATTTAATCAAGCCAAAAGAAAGTTTGAAATCATATCACGATATTGCTTCCTATTCACATATAACGTTACTCCGTTTTCATTTTCAAAGAAGTAAGGTCTAATAATTCCTCCTGACTATAGCGCACACCAGACTGTCACTTTTTATAGATGCAAAAATCACTGATAAATAATTTGGGGGTTTACCTTTGCCCAGAACCGACTATTTAGTTTATTCACGTATTCATCAAAATGAAAATGTTTCTCGTCACTTATTATGATTTTTTTTTTTTTTTGAAAATCGGTGTTGTCATGGGCGAGCTGTCATATCCTATTGGCATATGTACGGCTACAGAAATGGTTTTGCTGAAGAAGCTTTTGTGTCTACTGAATCTTAAATGGAAGGAAATGCAAATTCTTGTGCAAAATTGTACCTAAAGCTGTTCTTTGAGAACCAAGCTCCTGAGCATGGCGAGAAATTGAGGTTGATGGATTGTTTTGAATACTTTCTTGAGCAGCAGTAATGTTTTCAGCCGACCTTGCAGTATATTGTGGTCCATGCTTGGGCCTACCACCCGCAGGCCCTCCTTCTTCGAAATCATTCAATACACAATTAAAAGTGCCGTTTGATAGCACACTGTTTAACCCAAAAGTTTGACGTAACTTTCTCATCGTCACATAAATCAATGATTGATTTCAATGAAATATTTTAACGATTAAAACACTATGGTTTATCGAATATTTTTTTATAATAAATTTGCCACGTGTTTACTTCATGACTGCCAAATAGAAAGTATCAAAACTAATGTTTACTTAAATAGCGACAAAAAAAGTAGTATACCTTCCTGACGGACACCCTGTATAATCTAATATATTATAAATCTCTTTGTAAATGTGTTTATTTATATATTTGTTAATGCGTCAATCATGGCTAAGCTACTGAACCGATTTTAATGAAATTTATAGCACGGGTCCTCATGCTTAAATAGAGTATTTAAATTTTCCATAGTGGACCCAGATGGGACTAAAAGGTTAAAAGAGAAATTTTATGTGTCTGAATCCATCTGAACTAAGTCTGGGCAATTAAGTCATATTGCCCAGACTTGAAAACACTTGAAAATTACATCCGCTAAAGAAGAAGTATAAATATTTAGAATAAGAAATTAAAGGGTTTCCCAATACGCGATGTAATTTGATGTAAATATATTTATGTTTTGACTCCATAATTTTTATTAATATGCAGTGACCCTCTGCCCGTCTGTCTGGTTTGAAATCGGTTTAATTGCAATTTCTTCTTTCATAATGTTATTATTTAAATAAAGAAAAAAGGACTAAATTGTGTAAATTTTATTTTGTGGAAGACTTGTAAGTATTTTGTTAAAGTCTAAAAGCGTTTGTTATGCGTACATTCATACAAAAAAGCAACCTTTTTTTAGCAATTTTGTTTTTTATAATTTTTAATGCTATCGTAAACATCAAGTGCCACCTCTATAGAAATAGAAGGAAAAACATAATGGAAGGTTTCATGTTTTGAGCCAAAGTATATAAATATTTTTGTGTGTTATAATATTTATGTAAAAATGTAGGTGGTAATATACTGTGTTCTTTTGTGTGCCTCTTTTGTGTGTGAATTTAATTCACGCCTCTCTAGTTACAGAAATAATAAGTAGCAAAGTCTAATGTCAGTGCCTTTGATTGTTAAAAAAATGTTCAAAGTTTTTTTAACTTCTTTTATTAAAAAAATAAAAGCAAAAACAGTATGTACTCAAAACTTTAAGGAATTGCAAATTTTTTGAAAATCATAAACAAAAAATTTATTATTATTTTTTTTTTAATTTTGCAGTTTTGTCACACTTTTTGCAAAATCGATATCCCTCGAAATGTAAATTTTTTGAAAATCATAAACAAAAAATTTATTATTATTTTTTTTTTAATTTTGCAGTTTTGTCACACTTTTTGCAATACTTAACTTAAAAGCAAAGTTTTAGTAACTTTATATTTAAAGCGTATTCAGTAGCAAAGTTGTTCTACCAACGTAATGCACGATCTCCTACTTAAATAATATTACTTTTTTTTCCAATCTTTTATTGCTCAATGTTTATTTTGTAAACAGACACAACATTAAGTTATTTTTCTTTGTGTTTACTTAAGCCGATAACCGTCTGTTAAATTTTCCCTCAAAGTAAAATAGTCATACATTATATTAATGTACGATTATATTGACGTGTATAAAGTATTCCACACTATTGAATACAAAACTTAGATTTTCCTTAAAATTTTATGATGATTATAATTTTTAAAAATATATTCAGGAATGTGTTTAAACTTATAAAGAATCTGTTAAGCCCTGATGTTTTTTAAATTTGTATATTTTGTCAATGGATTAAATTTTATCATTTAAGTCAAAGGCATTTACTTAATCTTTTATTGTAGATTGTTTTTTTTTTTTTTTTTTTTTTTTTTTTTTTTTTTTTTTTTTGCATATTCATGCTGCTGTATGCAGGCCAAAGAGTTCAATGCTCCCTGTTCAAAGTAATTTTCGGCTGAGAAAAGTTGTTTAAACAATATATTTTATTTTTCAGGAAATATTTTTTAAGAGTTTGCATATGATTATTTATGCACAAACAGACTAAAAGGAAGACCATATTAAGAAAATTGTCTTCTGTTAAAAACTATATATCAATAACTTCTAGCATTTCTGTTTTCTATAGTAAATGATAAATTAAGTAGACACTGTTTAAACTCTAATACTATCTTGTTGAGAGATACACAAAACGCTGAAGAACATGTTAGAGTTCAGAAAATTGTATTACGTTTTTCCATTGTCAAGGTTTAAACGGGTCTAAATTTTGTATTTTTTTTTAACAAAATCATTAAATAATAAAGTTGCTAGAACGCATGCAAAAATAGCTTTTCTTAAATAACAGCAGTTTTTTTGGGTGTTGCTAAACTTCTAAAAATGGCATTTAATAATCGTAAAGGCCTAGTCCAAGTAGTTTTACATATTTTGTCAATACTTTTCATCTTAAAATGAACTTATTTTATATACCCTTCATTCCATTGTCATTCTATTTCGCATTCTCAAAAATATATATTTCCGACCCCATAAAGCTAAGCTGACCCCATATTCTGAGTTTTTATGCTTTCATTTACATGTAAGAGGATTTTATCTCTATGATTAAATTTGATGTCTCTTGAGATAATATCTCAGATCTTCCTCATGTATAAACGGTATGAAAACATTGATTGATTGAATGTAATTTTTTTAAAGAAATATCTCAAATTTGTAACTAATTTTTTTGCTCACTGTATTTCGAAGTTAAAATATGCATACGTGAACTTAAGCATAATTAAAATTTTTCATTCAATTTATTTAAAAAAATATAGTCATGATATAATAAAAACATACGTATCTCAATCTACTAATGGTAACTAAATTTTCCGAATAAATAAATATCATTAGTCTTAGTCAAAGCTGTATTAAAATCAATATAAGAAATTAAATTATTATTTATAGGATCGAGCTAGAAAATGCATTACAGCCTCATGACCCTCAATCAATCAATATTCAATATCGGTGATTTAAATAATTACTCGGGAAAATAGCACGAAAAAAAGATTTTTTTTTTATAAAATAATATAATTAAAAAGAAATTCCCGTTGTATAAAATAATTTAATATTTGTAAAGTGCCCGTGCATATAAATAAATTATCGTAGTGTTTTGTGATATTTTATTTTTCATCCTCTTTCAACTGTAGAAAAGAGCAGAAAAAAACTCTGCCTTATACAGCGGAGAAAGAAAAATAGAATTACTGTTGGTTGTTGTTGTTTTTGCTTAAACTTTGATTTTTGTCTTTGGTTTATTGTTTGGACAAAAATCTTTAGTTTATTTGAAATGCTCGTCAGAAGTTTCCTGACAAGCAGTGATAAGAGCGATAAGCGTGATAAGTGTGAGAAGTGTGATAAGCGTGCTAAGGGTGATCAGGGTGATCATGGAGATCAGGGAGATCAGTGTGATCAATGAAAGATATATGAAATATTAGGGAGAGGGAAATTCAATGAAATATTAAGAAGAAAAGGTAAAATTAATTTTATTTAAAGGGGTTTTAAGGAATTTTCATATGAGAAATTGCGTTTTTGGGGACAAAATTAAATTTTTTGGTCGGTCCAACATTGATTTTTTTTATTTTTTTAATTTTTATGGTGTTACCGAGATAAATAAATTTCTGTATAAAAAAAATTGGGAAAAAATTAATTTTTTGGTCCAATTTAGTGCTAACAGTGATAAGTCTGATAAGCGTGATAGGTGACGTGCTTTGACCCTCAATAATCAAAATCGGTGATTTAAATAATTACTCGGGAAAATAGCACGAAAAAAAAAGATTTTTTATAAAATTAATTAATTTTGTTTTTCTTTTTTGTGTTATTATTTAGTTAACGCATCATATCACAATTATTATTCGTTCTTAATAAAATTAGATATGCAAATATGAACCTAATTTGAGAAAATTTTATCTCTTAATTTGAAATGTCTCATAAATGTAAACAAAGTTCATTTTATTTTAAAGATGTTAAAGAATTAACAACAAAACAAACAATAGCACGAACTTAATTAAGACATTTTTTTTAGTAATTGTATAATAGATTTTTAAGCTTTATCTAAAAAACAGCAACAAAATGTGTTAAAGAGAGCAAAGAAGATCATCGGTGACAGAACGGTATCCAGCTCTATTCACTAGGCCATCAACGTAATGTGGGGTTTGTTTTACTGTTTTATCATTACTATAAAGGAATGTGCTCTCATCTCAGTGTGCAGAGATTTAAATCAAGCATTGCTGCCTCTATCCGCCTTCCCAAAGCCTAATTTTCTAGGTCTAGCACAATGCGTTGCATAAGCAGTGGCATTATAATATAAATAATTTCTTGGATAGCTGTTTCTTATATCTATTCCTTGTGAACCCTTGGTCTCGTATTTACTAAACATGCGTTATTACTACAAACGCAGCCATCCACGCCAAACTACTGTGTTACTCCGGCGAGACATGAACTACTCGATGCCTTGTTTAGTAATCTTAATCATCCACAGACATTTCTCCTACTTCTTTAATCCAAGCTAGTCATCCCCTTGTATCCAATAGCCACAACTCACGTCTGCCATGCAGTTACACTTCCCTGCCCAACCGCTACCGTTCTTACTTTTTATTATAAAGGGCTTCTTGACAATTATCTGTTACTCTTATATTAAATTGGACGTCTCCACTAAATTATCTGCCATGGCTTTACACAATAATTGCCTTTTGCCTCTCGGGAGGTTTGTACTGCTGTTTAATTAATTTTAATTGCATTATAATAATTGTTATTTTTCGTTTGTACGCATGTCTCAACGCGGGATCGAACTCAGGACCTCCTGGTGTGCAGAACACACCTCTACCAACGCAGCCGTTGAGGCTGCTCAGCTTTTGTTAGATAAATTGTGGTTTTTATTCTATACACACACCATTAGTTGAATTAGCTTATTCACCACGCTCATACGGATACAACTACAGGGGTTGCCAGATTTTATTATTCGTAGCAATATGAATGGTTCCTGATGGGATCCCTAATGTAGAAAAATTAAAGAAAAAACAAAAACAATTACTGAATGTTTGCTGTGTTTTTGTATAACACATTTTTGAGTTGTTGTTGTTTTTTGTCTTATTGATTTAATGGAGTTCTCATTTAATTAATTTGGCTTTTGATATAAGAATTTTTAGTTTTGTAAACAAAATTTGGTTGTTCTTCAAAATGGAGTCTTACCTTAAACATTGCGAAGACCGTGCCGTAATGTTTAATGGAAGGCGGAAATATATTTACCCGAATTGTATACAGTACATACTTTGGACAGGCTTAAGTACCTGGGTATCACCTTCCATTAGAACTTTGAGAGCTATCGCCACATAGAAGATATTCTTGAGAGAACCAAGAGGATTTACTCTGCATATCAGGGAGCTCACAAGCGAAAGGGGGGTCTTGATAGAAAGGTGCGTCTTCTAGTGTAGCGCCCAAATTATCCCTCCTATCATCTGTTACGCTTTTCCGGCTTGGTTCGGGATTTCTTCGCACCATATGGAGAGGCTACGGAGATAGGAGAAATTGGTTTTGGTCGCATGTCTGTGGCTTAGGCCTTGTAGAGGACCAAACGGCGAGATTCGCTGGAACTCCTTGGTGAGGGAATGTTTCTCTGCGTTTAGAAATTTGGAGGCTGTTCGGATGTCAAGGTATCTGTCTTCGGTTGATCTGTTGACCCTTAAGGGAGCTCGAATTCTTTACGAGGATGCAGATCTTTTATTTTATCATAAGAGGCTGCATTCTTTGAGTACTGAGAATACGTTATATAATACTGCCCAATAGTTTATTTTTATTTCAATTGTATTAATTTATATTTATATTTGTGTTTTTTTTTTATTTTTTTTTTTTAATATGAATTTGTTACTTTTTCTTATTGTTTTTGTTTTGTTCTTTTTTTGTTTAATAGTATTAAGTTATTAGTTTGTGAGTTAATTTAAGTGTTTTTTTTTTAATTAAACTTTAAGAGCTTCCCTCTTTTTTAACCTTTTTTTGGGGAATTAAATCCAAATTTTGTTATACCTTATGCGAGTGATTTCAATGCAATTTGGTCAATGTGAAAGTCTTTGAAAAATACATGTGTATGCGAAAAATATTTTTTGTTGAATATATTAATGGTTAAGCTTTTTTTTTCTGGAAATTTTTTTGGAAAACAAATATAAATCGAAATCGAAAATATACAAAATTATGGTAAAATCCACTGATTTGTTATTTGAGCAGTAGTGAAGTGGCCATATAGATATGTTTTTTCCGCAGTAATACCTTTGTAGTTTTAAATAAAAAATATTTCATCAGAATAACATGAAATTTTTATATTTGAAAGAATCAAGAACGAAGAAAGTAAATTAAAACAAAAAAGATTCCGAATAATAAACTTTCATATTGATTTATTCCTTTTTGTAATATTTTCTAGTAGTTATTAAAAATTTTCTTAGAAACTTATCTTTTAGATTATAAAATCTTTTTCTCTACTTTTACTTTCGGTAAGAAAAACATTTGTTGATTTAAAGCTGCATGAAAAACAAAAATGGTCAGCCTAATATAAATCTCGTTTAAAGTGTTTTTTTTTCAAAGATTTTCTAAAGTATTGTTAAGGAAATCTTAGAAAATAGAGAAAAGAACATTTTTCAAAGGAATTTCTTTTCTGTAACTTACTTCATGTGGAAAAAAAATGTGGGTGTAAAATTGACAATTTAAATTTTTTCATTAAAAAACTTTATCTGGCAAAATATTAAAATAATTAATGCTCTTTGAAGATTTCTGAACAGAAAAAAGACACAATGAAGAGTATTTAATCTCTAGCCTGACTGCATGCGCGCATACATTTGTTCAACTTTTGCAGTGCATAACTTGTTACTGTTGTTAAGAAGAGGTGCTTTAATTTAAGTAAATAGTAGCATGCTATGCGTCAGCCACTGAGCTTTGAGAAATACTGCTTCATGTCACTGTTAATCGAAGTGATACAATACTATGTGTAGTAGTAAGCTCACCCTGTTACATTATATGGAAAATTTTAGCAGTCCCGAATGTCTTTGTCTTTACTTGACCTAAACTTTTGCCACAGAAACATGTCAAAGTAAGCATTTTTGTGTATAGAAAAGGCGGAATTAAGGTTTAAATTCATTTAAAATTGCCTCCATCTCATAAAACGTTAGTTTTTCAGTTAAATAAATTTGTTTTTTTTTTTCTATTTTTAATTTAATTTTTATTTTAATTTATGCACTAGTCACCACATTGTTTAAACTAAATACATGATGTATTGTCATGGTTGTAATTATATGAACATTTGTAAATTACTTGCGGTGACAAGCGGGCAGAAAATATCTAAAATTAACATGAAATTAAAAATAATAAAACAATATTATTGTTTAATTTGTAAAATTTCCTAAATTCTGTCATATTTATTTATTTAATATCAATACATTTTAATTGCTTCTGGTTGTACTTTGAAGCTTTTTTAATTGACGTTACATGTTATTTCCTTGTAATTTGCATAAAATAAGTAAATAAATTAAATGCTGTAAATTTGGGTATGGAATATCGCCGGCACAAAGTATTTGTAAATTGAATAAACATAAAAATAAATAATAGTTACTTTCAAAAATATTAAAATTATGGGAAGGCACCGGTCTCGTAGCATCGCCTTCAAGTGGTTCAACATACACAAAAAGATATGGTTTGATAAGGATATAAGCCGTTGTTGCAAAGATGGAAAATTACTTATAATTTTTAATGACATTCAGGGACTTTAAATTAATAAGAGTTTATATTATATTTATTGTTAACCAGCAATTAGCAAAAAACACTACGTATACATGCTTGTACAATAAGAAAATGAAAATACACAAAACTATGAACAGTTTAAAAACATCAATCCAAAACTTTCCAGAAATATCAATTTTGAAAAAATTTATATTCGAATTTTTTACATGGAGAATATATGAATATAACCAAAAAATCAAACTCATAATTTTACCAAACGAAAACTGCATCGCAAACAACGAAGTTGAATAATAAAAAAAAAAAATCTAAAAAACTTCAATACGACCTTAAATTTTACATACATATCAAAAAAATAATAATAATAAAAATCAAAAATCACAAAGACAAAACAGGAAATTCATAAAAATTAAACATTCTCCAAAATTTATTATTTTATAATATTGAACTGTAAATCGGAACAGAAAAACATCATGTAAATAATTCTTGCAAAAAACCGACTGCAAAATAGATTTTAGCTGTCTGTTTACAACGGTTTAAAAGTTTGGCAACATCATTCAAATTATATTAACTTTTGGGACACCTTTTAATTTCTAAATTTAAATATTATACTTGTTGTTATAGCGGACTGGTTTGTCTACAAGTGTTCAAAAGTATGGCCATATACACAAAATTAAATGAACTATTGGGGCAGCCTTTAATATATAAATAATCTTTAATATATAAAATTTGCACTTGTTATTATAACGATCATACTAATCGACACTTTGTCCAATTTTCAAGTGTTTGTCTGTAACGATTCAAAAGATAATCCCATAAGAGTCAATATACGTCACCTATGGGGAGACCCTGTATTTAAAAGGTTTACTTTTACATTACTTTTTGCTGTTGGGCACCATAGTGATAATCAATTTTCTTACATTTTAGATTGGTGCCCTTCACGGTTCATAACGCACTTAAAAAACATGTATGTTGTGTGGGGCTGCCCTTTAATTTTAAGATTATTAACTGTTTTTAAAACGGTCTATCAAATTACAAAAAAATTTTAAAATTGACTGAGTTCTGCAGGCACAAACATTAAAAAAGCAATATTCAGACGAATTGATAACCTCCTTCTTTTTTTGAAGTAGGTTAAAAACTAATTGATATTGATGCTTAGGAAATATTGTTAAATAAGCCGGTATCACATAGAATATTTCCCGACCGACAGTGGAATGACTGCATGAGGCGTTCATTAGAAAAGATTGGATTCGTTATTTTTTAGTTACGTTAAGCCAATGCAAAACGATAACGGTCTAATGCTAATATGAACGGCTTGATTTTTCCGTCAGTATTTAGTCGAGTTTTTAATCAGTTTTGTAACCGGCTTCATCTGCCATACTGCTGTCGTTTTTAAAGAGTATGCATGTTTAGTAACGAAAAAATTTTTCAGATGATATTCTTTAGATCAAAGATGATGATCAAAGGAAAAATTCAAAAGAACAATTGCATAAAACTAAAACAAGCTTTTAAATAACCGGATTAAAATAATTCGAACATTTGAGTTATTCCAAAAGTGAAACCGGTTTTTAAAAAGCTCGAATATGTAAATTATTCGAGAACTATTTTTTTTAAATGTCAAATAATTGAATAACATTGTTTAAGGAGAAAACTCTATTTTTGCAAAAGAGTCACTTAAAACATTACAATTCTGAGAGTTGAGCTAGTAGCCGTTTGGAAAGTAACGCAATGCGATTCTTTATACACAACCCTAATATAAGTTTAATGAATATAAATACATCTCCTCTTTAATTCAAATTTTGTATTAATTTTGATGTGTCAGAACTAGGAAATTAGGTTATGGGAATGAGGACAGAGGGAGAGAGTGAAAGGAAAACCCTCGCAGGAAATTTATTCCACTTACGAACTCTTCGGTTTAGAAAAAGAAATTTGATGAAAGTTTTAAATAAAGCTGCACATCTTTTAATATTAATTTTATTTTTATAGCTTTCATTTTTTAGGTCCTACAGTTCCCTTGAATTTTTTATATATTCATTAACGAAATGAATCCAACTTTCACTATTTTCATTCCCCGCCCTTTAATTTTCAATATTTCTAAGCTCTGCGAATCATAAAAAAACCTTCACACCGCGACTGCTCTCAACAAAATAACACAAGGAAAACTGTAAACGGCGATACACACAAAGTCACATTGTCTTTGAAGACATGAAATATCAAATACTTTTGGCCATATGAAAGGAATCATTAATTTCAACCAGAAACTTTGCTGCACACGAGGGAACATTAAGTGGAACATGATCATTATACCCTTCACCACAAAGAGTGAACAAAGGGTATAACTAAGTTTGTCATTCCGTTTGTAATTTTTACAATATCCATTTCCGACTTTCGCTCAGATATAGTGTCGAAAGAGGTGCTATTGGAAATTACAAAGACTGATCCTTGCCCTTCGAGGCAGCGGGCAAACATAACGCCTTCTCTTGTTTTCCACATCATTTGGAACAATGAAATAACTCCAATCAAAAAACAAGCATATGGGGCGACAGAGAAATTTTAGAGGTCCTAGTTACGGACCTCTAAAATTTTTAAATTTTTTTAAATATCAATATGGGTATCATTTAACAGATTTTGTACAGATTTTTCAGGAAATACAAAAATTTTCAAAAAAATCATTAACCTATTATGAGCCGATGACATTTTTGTGTAGAATTATATGTATGTAGAACTTAATTTTCTACTCTTATTATTTTATTCTATGTCGCCCCAATATTTTTTGGTTAAAGATACTTCATTAAACTAGACTTACATATCGTATGTGGTGAAGGTTATATAAGATTCTCTCTTGTTTTTATTTTAAGCTATAAGTATTTATTGTTGTAATGGTTTCGTGTTTAAGATTGAATTTTATAATACAATTAATAACGAACAACATGTTTTTATTGATATATTAATTCATAAATACATACATATGTATGTACATAAATATCTTTTTAAATTTCAAGTTAATATATATTTTTAGTTTTAGTTTGAGTGTATGTTAACGACTTATAAATGTCAATTTTAAAAGCCATTATAACTTTTGGTTTAAGTATTAAACCTTTATCAGAATGACAATAACGATAACAATGTTCATCATCATCAATATTTTAAAAATATTTGTTGTTGTGAAAAGTCAAGCCGTGTATGAGCAATTGGTTTGTTCTGTCATTGAAAAAACAAAACCTTTATTTAGACAACAAGTGAAGTGTCAGGCGACTCGACTCTTCTATTTTTAGTTGTAGTGGAACACTTAACTTGTTTGTTATTTTAGTAATAATGTTAATTATTTTAAGTGGCCCTAATAACGTCCACAGTTATATATGTACATCAGTTTCAATATTAATAAATAATGAATGAATAATATTATTTATAGCCATATGGATGTAGGTATGTACGTGTGCCAATTACTGTGCACGCAAACAAATATATGTATGAACTATGTTAAGGGTACTTATATTAAAGTGTGTATACATATACAAACAGATACTTCAATGGGTTTTCAGTTCAAGTTGTAGGTAAATTAACATTAATAGTTTATTGTTTTTTGTATAGTGATACTTAAATTAATTACAATATTTATAGTTGCAGTCTGATTTAGTTTATTTGGAGGCGTGTATATATGTGAGTGATTAAAGTATTTGCATGCACTTTTACACAACATATTAAATATAAATTTACAAGTTCTAATTTTATACGCAAAAAATAAAATGCGTTAAAACATTTAGTTAAAAAGCCAAGTATTTTTTTGTAAAAACATAAAATATGAGGATTGAAATTCTGTATATTTGTGATCATTTTATTTATTTTATATTCTGTACCTAAAAAATAAAATCGTAACACTGCACTACAATGTAAGTCCGTCTGTCACATGCCTACATCAATGGAACACCAATAAATTTTCAAGGAAGTGGTATTGATATTACTGTTACAATCACAATGAAAATACTCTCAGATATTTACACGGAGTTTGTAGCAGAGATCTACTTCGAGGCGGCTGTAAGCTACCTGAGCTGAGCCTTCTATAATTTGCAGTAGCTACCGTCGCAAAAGGAAATTTGCTTTAAAATAATATTACAGTTTTTCTATTTTATTTTAGTTTATCACAAGTAAATACACAAATTAACCAAAGCTTGCTTTAAAGAGTGGGTTCTGAACAAAACATTTTTGAATAACTAAATCCAACATTAAATGTTAACAAAACTTTTAAAATAATAAGTTTTGAAATAAATAGAAAATTAAAACAATAGTAGAAAATTAAAAAAAAATTTGGAGCGCTATAATATCAAAATTTAAGCTCAACTACTTTTTTTTATTAAAAATGTTAAGTTTTCATACAGATGTTGAATAACTATTGTACAATAAACATTTATCATTTTTTAATTTTGATTAAATTGTTTTTTGAACTGTGAATATTATAAATGAATAAGTTTATGTAATAAGTTTTTACTTATAAAATTGATTTGTAAAAGGCATTTCAGCCACGTCCACTAATGTGTCTACAATCCGTCGCCGATTAACTTGGATGGCACAGGCATTAAAAAAACAACATAACAAAAGGCTATTTTCTCAATATTATTTTGTTGCCCTTCAACATACAAAACAAACTGCGCGGCGAATATCTAAACATGCTGGTCCTCTGAAGATGTACGGTTAGAATGGCGAAACCAAGATGAGTTCGACATTAACCAACAACAAAAATTTTACTGTTCGGGGAATTTTCTAGGACCTTTGTATATGGAATCGAAAATGACATCGAAACCGAATATATATTTAATCCTTCCTGCATTTGCGCTCCTATATAAAAAAAACGAATAGTTCCAAAAGTGTGACCAGACATTGAATTTAACCGAAAGAGGGTTGAATTTAGGATCACTTATCCCTAATGATTACTGGGAGCAGTATTCGACTTTATGGCGAATGATGTACAATGCAACACCCAGATGTAGTCTTAACAGAGATAGGAGTGAGTGCCCAGGCTAATAAAATGTCTGGGAAGCTGCATTTTCAGATAAATGGGTCTCACTTAAGACGAAACTATTATGCCGATAGAGACAGCTGTGTGCATAAACAGTAAATCAAAGTTAATATTTTTTTTAGAGAAGCAACACTTCAGGCATTAATACCTACTTAGTTTGTAACCGTGCTACATTCTTTAGGAATGGGATAGATGAGAGAGAAGACAGATGGTGAAAGAAGATAGATATAGCCATTTTATTATTTATTTTTCTTCGCCGGCGAACATGCTATGCAGAAGTAACGACGAAGGAGGCTGCATGTTTTAATGTTAAATCTGATTATGTATTTATACCATTAAACAGAAAAAAACATTTTTATTTTTTTGACTGCCGCAAGGGTTGAACCCAACCCAAGGCAGCCAGATTTGTAGTCAACGTGCTTGCCACCTTGACTACAGCAGCCTATGGGAATAGGAATATGGAAAAGTACAATCTGCACAGTTTTCTCTTTTGCTGTTCGAATAGTTTATTCCAAGATCTTTAAAAGAATGCTGTGTGAGACTGCAAGTATAAAGCCTTAAGTACTTTATACAATTTTCCAAAAATTGCTTAGCAACTTATTCTGCTTGAACAATTTTACAGCCTTTAAGTGATGGTTATACTACGATCTATAAGAAAATTCTCATTTCTACTGCCTTAAAAAATGCAACATTGTTTACAGGTTGAAAAAAATGTTGCTGAAACATGTTGATGGAAACATTTGCTAAAATAAAATGAACTTTGGCGACATTATGTCTTACTTATCTGACGACTTCTTTTTCAAGTTATTATTTTAACAAATGAATAACTATCTTATTTTTCATATTTTGTATAAAATTGAAAACAAAAATTTGTTAAAATATTTTTTTAATAAATATTTACATAAAAATATGCGTAGGCTCTAGCTGAAATGAAATTAATTATAACAAGCCGAATATGTCGAATATTATATGGGGGTGACATACAATTAAAAAATAAAAAGAAACAACAATGAAGTACTAAATATACATAATTCTACACAACGATGTCATCGGCTCTTGATAACCTATCAGTTTTTAAAAATATTAGTATTTCACTAAAGGTTTCATCAAAAGCTTTTTAATACCATTATTGATATTTAAAAAAATAAATAAAATTCAGAGGCCCGTGACTTGGAATATATGGGCGAGCGGCAATTTTTTTACTTGCTGTTTTTTAATTTTTTAATTCTCTATCGCCCCATATATTTGTTTTTTTTTTTTTTTTTTATTGGAGTTACTTCATATGGAAAAATTAGAGGTATGTGTGGTGTTTTATCCGCTGCGTCTAAGGATATGGATCAATCTTTCTGATTTTCAATAGCAACTCTTTCGACACTATGTCTAATCGATGGGCGTTTGCAATAGCAAACTTGATTTCAACACTAACATGGAAGGACAGACGGACATCGCTCAGTCGACTTCGCTGTGCATAAAAACTTAGTTGTCATTGCAAATTTTTAAACGATTCGCATATTTAAAAATACTTTTGTACTAAATAATAAAGTAATGAATTTAAGTTTTTTTTTTAACTTTTATTAACATACAAAAAATAATTTAAAATAAATTTTAAATATTTGATTATTTTTTACCTACAATGTAAGTGGTGTAGGCAAGTGGTCGACTTAGTCTACTACATTCCATAAATAAATAATTTTATACAAAAATTTTAAATTTATTTTCGCTGCCTCTCATCATTACCTTAAATAATTAAATTACCAGCAATCAATTTAATATTATTTTAACGACATCTTTCTTTATTCTTTTATAGCAACATTGAATATCAAATTTATAATAATTTGACATTTTACTCTTTATCTGCACGCATTTGCCACCTACAATTTTCACAGTTACCTTTACAAAATGACAATTTTTATGGTGGAAAATTGTTATTTCATTTGCATATTTGTTATAAAAAATTACTGTTTAACCTGTGAAATTTTATCTTCTCAGATGACAGACTAGATACCGTGACAACATAAAAGTACAGTTTGTACATGAAGAGATTGATGTCTAAGATGAGGGTAGCTTTGAATATTATAAACCCCAAATTATTTTAAATTATCTTTTTATCTCTTTACTACCTGATGGCTTTCTTTATGCTTCTTTTATACGAGAAGTATTTGCATGTTGCTGAAATGTTTTAATATTAAAGAGTAAACTAAAAATAAAGATTTGAAAAGTTTAAAAAGCACCATCAGCTTTAGAAGTTAATAATTTCAACTCTAATAATTTAAAAATCCAAAAAAATTGTTTGTTTTATAAGTTATGAAAAAAATGGAAAAACTTCAACTAGGAAAAATAATTTTAATGCCATGGGTTTCTAAAATGAGAGAAAATTACTCTTGGTTGTAAGCTTCACTTGCAAAGTTTGAAAAAGATTAACTCTAGCAAAAATGATTTATTTTGCAGGACCAAAAATCTTCACTTGAACACTCAAATATTGTAAATGAACTTTTAAATATTTCTAGCAATCGGAAAGTTTTTTTCAAAGTTGTAGTGACGGTGCTGGCGTTCCAATATTAATTGAGGCTCTGAGAGGAAACTTAAAAACAAAAAATCATCTGAAACAACTATGGAAATACCCCTCAATTATTAAATTTATCGTCCACACTTATTTTCATAGAGAATATTTTTTTACATATTCAGTGTCGATTTCAAATGTCTGCCTGAGAGATTTGAAGAACTTAAGCCCATAAACGTTCAAATCACGTCACTACTATAGTAACATCCATTATATTTTAGGCTTTTTTATATTTGTTCGTATAGCAGACTTAAAAATAATTAATTATAAAGTGTCTGTCTATTACTGTTCAAAAACATTGCCTTCACTCTACTATTGGAATACTCTTTAATTTCAAGTTTTATCTTTTGCATTTTTTGTCATAGCAGCAAATATAACAGTTCAAAAAATCACAAAATTTTTATTTTACTTTTGGAATACCATTTAATTTCTAGTAAACGAAAGTTCTTTTCTAATACAGTTCCATATATAGAGAGAGGTAATTATTGTTACAGAAAATACATCGTACTTTCTTTTATAAAAAATTCTCGTCACATACAAGCAAACAATCATTAAATTATGACAAAAATATGCTCAATATCACAAGATCGTCTTAAAGCTTAATGAATTAACAAATATGTGTACAGAATAGAATATTTTTTATTAATTTTTATACCATTCACCACAAAAAGTAGAAAAAGGGTATAACTAGGTTTTTAATTCCGTTTGTAATTTTTACAATATATTCTGAGTCTTATGCATAGCGAAGTCGATTGAGCGATTTCTGTCTGTCTGTCCATCTGTGTTATTGTTGAAATCAAGTTGTCAAGTTAAGTACGCCTGCTGACATAGTATCGAAAGAGGTGCTATTGAAAATCAGCAAGATCAGTCCATGTTCTTCGAGGCAGCGGGCAAAACACCACTCCTACCTCTATTTTTTCATATCACTTGGAACAATAAAGTGACTCCAATCAAAAAAATAAGTACATTAAAAAATAAGAAGTAAAAAAGATCAGGTGAAAAAAAATTGGTGCACGCCCTTGTTTTCCGGAATAGAGGGCTTTGAAATTTTAAATTTTTTTAAGAATATCAATATGGGTATCGTTTTAAAGCTTTTGAAGAGATATTTAAGGAATTTTAAAATATTTTAAAAAATGCCTAACCCATTAAAAGCCGATGTCATTTTTAGGTAAAATTATATATATGCAGTACCAACATATATTATATTTTTTAATTCTCTGTCACCCCAATATTTCCTTTTTTGATTGCAGTTACTTTATAGACTAAATTTACATATATGGTGAATAGTATATAAGATTCGGCATGGCCTAATATAGCACTCTTACTTGTTTTTTATTTTTACAATACGAGATGAATTATTTTTGATATCATAATTTAATAAATAATTTTAATTTGGCTTAAGTTCACGTATATTAAATTTGTTAAAAAAAAATTATTTTTATATTTTAAAAAAATATTTGTGTTAATTGAAAAAAAAGGGACAATATGACTCTGGCAGAATGAAAAACGGCATTTCCTGGATTGTATTATTCGCATCAATCTACCTTAGGTTATTTACATTATAAACATTATCTATTTAACAAAATTATTTAATAAATAAAATACGAGAAAATTCATAACCAATCAATGTTAATTAATTTAGACGAAGTACACACACAATCCAAAGCTTTCTTCTTTGTTCTCTTTATTAATCGTCACATTTATTTTTTCTTGCCTTGAGCCAACCGTCGGCTTAGCAACAAATGTAACTTGATATTTTTTACATCATGACAGCTGCTGTTCCAATAAGATACTGATTATTGTTTTTTGAAATAATTTTAGTATTTTACAATATAAATAATCTTAATTCGGCTTAAGTTCATATTTTTGTTTTTGATTTTATTAAGAATCTTTAGATTATTATTTTTTTTAAATAAAAAACTCTTTCTGTTTTAATAGATCCCGATTTATTTATAACACTTTTAAAATAACCTCTACAACTTTTTACTCTTATACAAACTTTTTTAACCCATTCGTAAGTGAATAGATACCCAGGTGATTATATAAAGCATTTGTTTCTGAAGTTTAAAATGTCTTCATAAATAAACTTATCTTAAGATTACATTTTATGATAACCTGTGCTTAAACATAATAATTCAAACAATTTATTTGCTTTTAATTTCAATTAACTTTTATACAATTATGTATCTTTTCCTCATATTTAGCCTGCTGTGTTTGCAGCAGTATAGTTTCAACCTGATTGACGGTAAACATTAAAAACCACTTTCAATTATAACTTTATTTCAAAGTAAACTTTGTTGAATAAGATTTTCTATCTCGAACATAATTGTACATTACACATACATGCACTCACATACCTTCGTAAATAATACTTTAAACTGCTTATGAGTTTTTCCTAAAACTCAGTGACAACTTTATCACGGAAAGACGTGGTTGAAAATTAAGGAATCTGCAACAAGTCGCATTTAATTTTAAACCTCAATATTTACATAATTTAACTTTTTTCTGTGTGAAATTTTTCTTCTGCTATTTATCTGTGTATTGTTGGATTTTACCTGTAAATTACAGACATTTAAGTTACTTGCATTTTCTTGAAATATTTTTTTCGACAAACTTATCTTCTTTATAGTGTTATTATAGTGTTCAAATATACACAAGCCATGACAATTTGAAATTAATTTGAGTTTTAGCACTGTATGATATTTTCGTAATATAAAGTTTTTATATTAAAACTAAAAATTAATAATAATTCTGTTGAAGATTTTTAATTAAATTTAATATTTTTATTGAATTTTTTACTCTAAAAGCCATAAAATATTCATTTAATGGCTTATTAACGAAATAAAACTATTTGTTGGCTTACAAAAACAGCAACAAATAAAATGTGCTATTTTTTTGCACTCCAACCGTCAGCAATAAACAAAATGAGTTTATGCAAATTTGTATGATAATTTGTTTATGTGTTAAGTTTTTATGTTCTTTTCATTTGATGGTTGAAAACATGAAAATAAAAAGGCTTATTGTAAAAATACAAATTTTTGACATTGACAATTGCCACTGCAATAATAAATATTTAATTTGTAGGACTTTAAACCCAAAAATTGTTTTTATTAATTCAGATCGTAAAAATGACACAAGAAGATGGGACAAGTTTAGTTACCTTCTGTACCAAATCTTATTGATACAATAAATGAAAAAAAAAATGTAAAAAAGTGTAATAAAAATGTTAATAAAACCGATTATAATGGGTGTAGGGTAGAAGGGTAAGAGTTGTGTTGTACCTTATCAAAGAAATATTTTTTCAATTATTTAAATTATTGGAAAGTGAGAACGAAACTTAATATAATAAGGAATTTTTTCAAGAAAAAGGGTCTTACAAAAATAATGGCTGCATTAAAGCTATAAATTCGACTGCTTTTGTGTATTTTTTTTTTTTATTAAAGAAACGGACTATCGAATAGGTTTTTTTTCGAACGGTCATACAACGCTTTATTTAATTATTTTACTACAAAAATTTGTTTTTTATACTCTTCACCACAAAAAGTGGAATAAACATTTTCTACAATATCCATTTCCGATCCAATAAATTATATATATTCTGACTTCTTATGCATAGCGAAGTCGATTGAGCGATGCCCGGCTGTTCGTCTGACCGCCTGTCCGTGTTAGTGTTTGCCAAGGCAAACATAACTCCTAAAAAACAATAAATATGTAAATATATCAGATATAGTGTCGAAAGAGTGCTATTGAAAATTTAGCGTGATCGGTCCATGTTCTTCGATGCGGCAGGCAAAACACCACCCTTACCTCTAATTTTTGCATGTAATTTGGAACAATAAAGTAACTCCAATAAAAAAATAATTTTGTGGGGCGACAGAGAATTAAAACAAAAGAAAAAAAATGAGGTGAATAAATTGGCGTTCGCCCATATTTTTCGAGTTACGGGGCTCTGAAATTTTAAAATTTTTCGAAATATCAATATGAATACTATTTTAAAGCTTTTGAATAGATCTTTAAGGAAATACAAAACTTTTTTAAAAATGCTTAACCCATTAAGAGCCGATGGCATTAGTACGTTATATTATAAATTATTATTATATATATTTCCTTTTTTCATTGGAGTTACTTCACTAAACTATATTTACATGAAGGGTATATAAGATTCGGCATAGCCGAACTTAGCTTTCTTACTAATTTCATTTAACTTTTATTTTTCTATTTTTACAATAATTTAAGCAGGCTAAAGTTTTTTTTTAACAATTTTAATTATTTGTTCATACATTTTTATGCCACGAAAACTTTATAAAATACAAACATTAAAACAGCGAATAATATTTCACGACCGTATTGTCAAAGTCATTTATTTTTTCATTTGCTTTTTTGCAGTTGTAGATTTCTGCCTCAGTGTACATTCGTATATTTATACTTATATTTATGTTAAAAAAATCACTTCATAAAAATGCATATTTGCAGAAAATTGTATATGCAAATTTGATAGTTGTACGCTGGTCTTGACAAAGTTCATATGAAGGAAAAAAAAAATAAAAATTTGTATTTTATTTTTCAACTGTGATTAAATATTTGTAATTGGCATAATAAACATTAAAAGAAAAGGGATGCAAAAAATAACTGGAAATTATTAATTCAAGTATGTGCAATGGAAGATATAGTATTTTTAAAAATAAAAAAAATGCAGTAATAATATTTTTATAAAAAAAATTTACATTTCGGGGTGGGTGCTCCCCAGTTTTCTGTGCTCTGTAATGGTTCAATATATTCTTAAATATTAATATTTAATATTTTTTTTTATATTTTTATAATTATTTTAAAAGTATCTTTAATTCATTTAACTTAGCATTCGAACTCTGAATTCTAATAAAGTGATGTTTGTGTTAAAACTTCTCAAAATGATATGCAAAATTGCCTGCTGGTGTTTAAATTTTTTTTTTTATCTCAGTATGACAGAACATGCAATACACCAATTAGGAAGCTTGTAAAATATTTATAAATTGCCTTTAAGTTTCTTTCTCTTAATTAAGAAGATAGCAAATCCCTCATTCGTTGCAACGTTACATAGTTGAGAATTTGGTAAAATAAATTTAAATAATTCTGCAGTTTCTAAATGACTAGTGTATATGCATTGGAACCTCAGTCGATTTCAACCTGTAAATATATAGACGTTATATTGTTTAGGGGGCCAGAGCCGTGATGCTTTAAATATTAGATCTCAAGCGTAGGGTAAATTTAAACCGTTGCCAAATTCTTATTTTTTTATAAACACTTACAATTTTGGAGATAGCTTTTGTGAAGCTGTATGTTTTTAGTTTAGAAAGTATTCAATTTTAAAATTAAAAAATCGACTTTTTGTAACTTTTGTAGGAAAAAGTTTGCATCTGTTCTTTGCTAGTTTAAGAAAAATTTAAGTAGATGCATATATTGTCGATACAACATTAAAAGCTATTTTCGTTTAAAATATCACGTAAAATTATTAATTCAAAATTTCGAAATAGAAGAAATTTTTGTGAAAAATCAACTAAAAGCCAGATTTTCTCTCATGATCTCAACGGACTTAAAAGATTAAGGAATACGAATTTCTTTGTAGCTCGTTTTTGATAAATACAGAAATAGAACTTTTCATATTTTAAATTTAATTTAATTTTTTAAATTAATTGGCCCAAATTCATAGTTATAGAAAAAAGTCGACTCTTGCTAAAGTATACTCTAAAAAAGCTCTTATTATCTTTTTTGCTTTCATAGTCAAGAATAAAGTATACTCTAATTTGATAAATGTTTCCATACAATTTTTAAATAATCATTAGAAAAAAGTAACCTTGTTTTTATTTTGTTCACTTTGGTATAAAAATCAGATAAAGAGTATTGTGTTCTTAAACCAAATAAAATAATTTTGTAAAAATGAGTTAAAAACAGCTTTAGGTAGTTTTAAAATTTAGAGTTGACTTTCTCTCCAAAAGTATATTTTAAATTGTCTATGACTGAGTTAGAGTCGATTCTAAAGTAAAACCGACATTAGTACCCTTAAAGTATACTTTATTTTAACTATGAATATGGGCCATTAATTTTAATTTCTTAATTGTAGGGTTTGCATTAGATCGCCTTAATGAAATTTTAACTTTTTGCTTTATAAGTTTTTTAAAATTGCAAAATTTCCCAACATAAAATTGATAAAGGAAAAATTTTTTAGCAATTGAAAAAAAAAATTATTTTCCCCAAAAACTGAATTAGAAATATTTCTTCAACGTATTTGCAAAAAGTCTTGTAAAAATTTTTACTTTAATAAAAAAATTTTTTTTTTACCTTTCAAAAGAAGACACAGTTTTTCAAATCAAATTAATAGATTAAAATTCAATGTTTTGTAGTAAAATTGGGGTAACCCTATTTTTTATTTTTTGTTTCAAACTAGTTTAAAAGAAAAAATTAACTTTCACTTTATAAAAAAAAATTAACTTTCACTTATAACCTCAACTATTAAAAAAAAAATTTTTAAACAAAAACTTTTTTCAATGATGAGCGAAAATTTTTGTGAAAATAGCTGGCTTTCTGAAAAAATGGGTGTTATGGAAACTGGTTTTCTTTTTTTCATATTTTGTTAAAAGGAAGAATAACAGGTATTTGAATGAAAGAAGCGTTTTTTAATGAAATGTATAATTTTTATCTCAAGCAAAGCAATTGTTGTAAAAGAAGCTTATTTGATAAGGAAAGCAAAAATGTGATAAAAAAAATTGTTAGCAATAATTTTGGTCTAAAATTGCTTTTAACAAAGAACGGAATTTAAAGTTGAATGTGGCCAATTATATTCCACTTGTTTTATTTTTATACCCTTCACCACAGGGTAACAATTCTTAGTTAATTTTCGATCCCATAATGAATATATACTATATTCCGAGTTCTTACACATAGCAAAGTCGAATCAGCGATGTCCGTCGGTCCGGCTTTCGGTGTGTTCGTCTATACGTCTGTGTTCATATTGAATTCAACTTTGCAAAGGCTGGAGATAAGCTAGAAAAAATTTAACTACGCCGATGGATCCAAAATAGTTTCGAAGATTTTTTATTGAAAATCAGCAAAATCGGTCTATGTAATTCGAGCCAGCGGGCAAAACACCGCCCATGCCTCTAATTTTTCCATTTCTTGTCGTTTGTATTCCTGTAGTTAACACAAATTACTTATTCACCACAATCATACTAGGATCTGATACAAAAACATTTCCATTTATTTAACTGGGACATCAACCCTAAGCAGAACTTAATGGTGAGAAAGTATTTCTTATGCCGATTTACATGTACATGTGGTCAACATATATGGAAAAGTGTATTTAAGATAAGGCATAACCAAATGTAGCGCTCTTGCTTGTTCATTCTTAAGTTAAAATATATTTGTGAATTTATTAAAAAAATATCTTAAAATGTCTACTTAATTGATTGAGATTTTAACTTCACCCGTTGTTACAGACCCTGTTGTCTTTGAATGTTTATTATTTTACACAATCTAAAATAAAAGTGTTTTGCTCTCTCTATATGATATAAACTTCTCAACAAATGTCAAACTTTTTCAAAAAGTTTAACGTATTTTTTATTTTTTTTTTTTTTGCTTTTAATAATTTCATTTAAAATTAAAAAAGGGAAAAATTTTATTTAAAACTCTTTTTCATGTCACTTTACAAAATTAAATAGTTAAAATTTGTTTGATAAAAAAATTAAGTTAAGCAAACTCAACTAATGAAAATAAATGTCATATGTTAGAAAATAAAAGTTAAAAAAAAAATGTTGAAGAGTAAAGTGAAGAAAAACAACAATTACAAAAATAGTTTTATTTAATTTTTATTCCACTGATTTCATTTTAAATACTTTAAAAAAACATATTTAATATTTAGCTTATGAGTAGAAATTTTATGTTTGTTTTTATAAAATACATGAGTAACAAATTTTGTGTTTGCTGTTATAAAATACATGAGTATTTAACATGTTTTTGAAAAAGAGTGATGTTGAATGTTAGTAAAATTAAAAAATTTTTAATAAAATATAAAACATTAAATGTCATCGAAAATTTTTTGTTTTTTAATTGAAATTTAAAAAAAAATTTAATTTTAAGGACTGATACTGATATTTAGTGTACAAGAAAATATTTTTTTCTTCAAAGTATTTATTACTCAAAAGCCATTATTTTTCTCATCTTTCTGGCAACATGCGAGTCTACTATAAAAATTACTTTTTCTTTTAGATTATTCGTGAAATAAACCAATTTCAACTCGGCCGGAGTAGACGTAACAACAAGTAGATATTCTAGAAAACACGAGGATAAAAATTCTCATTTTCAGAACCGTTCTGATTAAATATTTTATGACCTTTTTTCTTTGGAAGTGATATAAGTCCATTTTTTTATAAAAAGTGAATTATTAATAACATTGATTGCAATCTCTTATGAGCTTATTGTCTATAAATATTTTTTAATAAAATCCTTCCATATCTAATGTTTAATCAATGTATGATTTTTATATTTCATTGACTTTAGATAGAGTAAGTCTATTTGAAAATATTGAAGTATAACTTTCTTGCAACAAACACTAAAAAAAATTTTATATATATACATATATAAGAATATATAATATAACAACAATTCCCAAAACATGTAGAATCAAAAATTTCCATATAAAATAAAGTAGACTTACACCACTTTAAAAAAAAAAATGCCCCATAAAGGCTCCATTATAACCCAATTTCATCAAAATGAAGCTGAAGTTCGCCGTATGGTCAATGTAGTTCTTTACTGAACAATAATTAGTGTTTTTTATTTAAAAGTATCGATATGAATGTCGATTTATTAAAATCAACATTTGGCGATTAATTGATTTCGTGAAAGGGGCCTGCTAAATGATCTTACAGATCATACGATTTGAAACATTTCTAGTATATCCCGAGGTGCAAAGTAATAAACCAGAAGCACGCTTTGGAGGACAATATTTTTCATATTATCCATGATACACGGCCAGAAATGGTCAAAAAAACTTTAGAATTTCAGCTTTCTTAATAAAATTAGAATTCAAACAATAATATGCACCTCACCATTATTGTCAATCTAGTTTAGTGAAGTACCTCCAACCTAAAGACAAATATTGGGGTGACAGCGAATGAAGAAAAAAATTAAGTAGTTTATATAATTTTACATAAAAATGCCATCGGCTGTTAATAGGTTAAGCATTTTTACAAATTTTTGTATGTCTTGAAAGATCTCTTCAAAAGCTTTTAATACACACATTGATATCTTAAAAAAATGTTGCACTATCGTACGTTTCTATAAAATTTTTAGAGGCGCATAATTCGGACCGCCATTTTTTCCATTTGTCGTTGCTTTTTTAATTCTTTGCCGCCTCATATATTAGTTTTTTTAATTGGAGTTTTACTTCATTGTTCCAAATGATATAGAAAAATTAAAGGCAGGCGTCGTGTTTTGGCCACTGTCTCGAAGAAAATGGTCTGATCTTGTTGATTTCAAATACAAAAATTTTCGAAATTCTAGCTCATCTAGTGATTTGGCAAAGTTAATTTCAACACTAACACGGATGGACAGGCGAACGTAGCTCAATCGACTTCACTATACATAAGAACTCAGGATAGCTGTCTTCCAAAATATTTTAATACAAAGTTTGTATACAATTTTGTTGCGCTATTTAGATCTTGTACATATACAAAGTTGCGAAGCAAAGGATCAATTTAGAAACTGATGCACAAGTTCGGTTGCAATGTTTCTAATACTTGTCTCCGACATTTTGGAATGGTATGCATTGTAAACATTTAGTAGCATGGAATTATGAGAAATAATACATTGTTCGAGTACAAAGCAACTGACGTTTTGGAAGTCAGCCAATATATAAGTTATTATTTTTCCTTTTGGAAAAATTAAAAAAAATATTTTTTTGGTTTTTTTTTTTGGTCAATTAATTGACCATCTTTATTGGATAAATGATATTAACTAAATAACATATTACAATTTACTATATTTATAACTAAATTATTTAACCTAGATCTAAAATATTAATTCTTTTGAATTATTATTTGTTGCTGATGCAGTTTAATATAATTAAATTATTGTATTGCTTATTAAAAGAAGAAAAGAAAAGGTTATTTACCTTTGGCTTAAAAATATTTATATCCGGGTTTTTATTTTACTGCTAATGCAGCTTAAATGGTAAATTGTTTGTTTTTCTAGAGCATATAAAAAAATGACATTAATTAATATTGTTGTTAACTTATATACTTTAGATATACCCTTTTTCTACGGGTCATATTTTTCGTTTTCTTCACTTTTTCATCTTAAAAACTATAGTTGTATCGCCCTTCATGATGTAAAAGTAGATTTTCCAAATTCAACTAAAAAGAAATATTTTAAACCAATAATTCCTGAAAAAAAAAAATTAACAACGTTGTAGACTTCTTAATCGTATTTCTTTACAATTTTTCAATGTTTTAAATTTTTATTGTAAATAATATAAAAAAATCAGTTTTTTGACTCTACGAAAAATTTTAAAATTTAGAGTTAACTCTCTTTACCGAGAAACAATGGCCGTAAGATAATTTAATAAATTACACTGTTCTACACGAAAATCCTCCTTTAAGCCAAAATATACTTTCTTACTGTTTTCAAATGTGCTGAACACGAATTTGAACTCAGATTCTGTCTATCACGAACAGTTTCTTGAGAAATTCTAGTTTTTATACAAAAATGTGAGTTTTTTGTAAATTTGACGAATTTTTTTTGTCATCAAAACATAGTGAAAAAAATTCAAAAGCTCGATGATTTTGAGCGCAATAAAGTATATTTGAACAAAAAAATTTGATGGGAATATTACAAGTGGTTGAAGATATATGGCTAATAGTTTTTTTCCTGTATGTATAATCTTACAGTTTTTTAAAAATTTTTTTTAATAGTGGTATCCTTTTCATTCAAATCCCTACCTGCCCCCTTTCACCCTCCTACCACAACTCCCACCTCCTAGTCAGCCGCTCTCTAGGCACTATTTTCTTCTAGGATTTGATCAGTACTCTCGAGGCTTTCGCTCCAAGTTTCCCCTCTTTTCTCTCAAAATCAAAGGGAGATAGAATTTTTCTGAGTTCGGATTCGGCACACCTTAAAACATGAGAAACAGGCAAAGTTGTTCAAGAGAGAGGAGAAAAGTTGTTATTAATTTTAAGTTAATGTTTTTATAAACTATACTTATTTCGCCTAGAACTCATATATAATAAAATATGAAAATTGAATATTTTAGTATTTTTAATTCCTACTGTACCACGCACAATACTTAGACACACTTAAAAATTAAAAGGAGTTTCTGCAGTCTAATATTTGTAATGAAAACAGGAATTTTGCGTGGTTTTTTGATTTCACTTATTTCCGCTTAAACTAAATTATCCCATTTCTGCATTGGGATGTCATGTAAAAAATAAAAAAAAAGCACAAATATATTTGCAGATGTACACAAAAAAGGATTTTATTTTAATATCAAATACATATTATATCGTATAACACTGAGGGAGTATGTAAAGAAAAAAAAAATAAAATAAACCAGAAAGAAAAATCCAAAATATTTTCGTAAATGTGTGCTTAAGGAATGCAAGAAATTTGTTTTAGGAAATGGCAAAGAAACAAACCAACGTAACATATACTTACAAATACTTATTTTCGAGCACTTATGTTCGTATTTTAAAATTAAGTAAAAAAAAATAAGAAAATGCTTTAGGTTGTGTGCAATTCCTGTTGCTGACGCCCGAAGAAAATGCTTGAACATCTTGAAACAGAAACATTTGAGATATTCCAAGCAAAAATGTCTTAAATTGCTGTCTTAAGTTATTTGCAAAACGAAAATAAATACAATTCTAACTTTGTACATAAAACAAACATATTTATTTATGGCCACATTGTAAAGAGTTTTGGTTGAGAAAAGTACAGTGTTCTTAAACTTAAATGCATATTTGCAGTTACTTAAACAAATCTCTTTCGAAACGAAACTTTTGGCCAAGTAACATACTTTTTGTTTCTAAACTTCTTTTCCATTTTCTAAAAGGGATCTGAAGTTTAAATGAAGTTCGAGATTTGCAAGTTTTTTTCTTTTATTATTATTTTTTTTTTTTTTTTTTTTTGTGAAAAAGTAAAACCATTTTATATAAATCTAAATGTTTCTGTTTGCTGTAGAAGCTCAATGGTATTTGGTGAGTATTAAAGTGCATTAGAATGTAAAGTGGTTTGAATTTAAATTTCTTACTAAAGTGTTAAACAAAAATACTTTTAAACATTTGGAATAAAAATGGATTCCAGGCTGCCATAGAAATAAAAAGTCTTGATGGAGAAATAAATTTTTTATTTCATCTTCATATTTATAAAGGCTTAAAATAAAGAAAAAAATAATTTTTTATACAGGTACAGCTCTGAGCAAAAGTTTTTTATTGAATTTTTTTTACATTTAATTTTTTAGAGCCATCTAAAAATTTCCTTTGAAATATGAATAAATTGTCAAAAATATCGATAAAAATAACACCACATATAGATTAACACAGAAAAATTTGTTCCCAATGGGAACCCTTCTGTAGAAAAATGAAAGATAAAATAAAAATAGTTACTGAATGTTTGCTGTGTTTTTGTATAGAACATTTTTGAGTTGTTATTGTCTTTTGTCTTATTGATTCAATGGAGTTCTCATTTAATCAATTTGGCTTTTGATATAAGACTTTCTATTTTTCCATACAAAATTTGGGTAAAATCCACTGATGAGCTATTTGAGCAGTAGTGAAATGGCCATATGGAAATGCTTTCCCCGCAGTAATACTTTTCATTTTTTAGTTTAGTTTAGAATAATAAATATTTCATGAGAATATCATGAAATATTTATATTTGAAGGAATCAAGCACGAATAAAGTAAATTAAAGAATATTTTATAGGTAAAACATTTTTTTCTCTTAATTTTACTGAATTCGCAACTTAAATAAAAGATGTGTATTTAACCAATGGATTTGATAAATATTTTAAATCATTTAAGCAAGTAAATCGACATGTTTACAGTACGCAAACTACTAAAAATAAAAGTTTATTTTTATCAAAAAAAAAAAAAAAAAAACAAATTATGCATTAATGCTACATTTAAAGTACAGGAATAAGAGTATTATTATTATTATTATTGAGAATCAAAATCAACCCCAACCTCCAACTTGACTTGATTTTCTTTAAAGATGTTCTCACTTAACCCTTGCAAATTTCATTGTATCAAACAATTTACATAATTTCTCCCGTAATCCTAAGCAGAAGACATATTCATTAAATCTTAACATTCTTATTTTTAAAGGCCTTTAATTATAATTTTATATAAACCACGAATTTTGTAAAGGAATACATACGAATTACATATAACTTTAAATATAGTTTAAACTGCATTTTGTAGCTAAATATCACCTCAATCATTTTCCTCATAAACACAATGTTGCTGTTAATGACAAACGTGCTAGACTGACTGTGAATTTAGATTGCATTTCAAATTTGTTAAATGATATATTTTGCTTCAGGATAAATACAATTAGGCTAGAAAAAGAAAGTATAATTGCATACACGTTTTCAGATAGACAGGCAGTCAGTGAAAGAGACAGTTTAAATATGTATTTAAAGACATGACATTTAACGCTAGGAATTACTATATCAAATTATTGCAACAATAAATGACTTTGATTGAAGGACTAGGTACGTCATGTATTATTGCACAGTTTGAAAAATTATATTTTGAAATTTAGTGAAGGAAAAAGGTAATTCATATGCTTTACTTTTATAATAATAATTTATTTAGTTGAAAGTAATTAAAAAAATTTTTAAATGAAATTGCGGTTCTTGAGAGTTAGCAATATTACTAAATCTTTTAAATGTTTTTATTAAAACTTGGTGTTAAATAATAATTTTCAAAACATCTTTGATTGGTGTTATACACAATAAAGTAAATAAAAAATTTTACTCGACGTACCTTTGCAAACCCAAAAAGAAATTCAAAATTAATCCAAAGTCCTTCTACACTTTCGTGAACTCTAAAAGAAGGTCTACAAATTTTCCAACCTTTATAAAGTTGCTAGAGCTTGAGTAGACGACGATCTTGCAATTAGTAATATTTTTGCTGTATTTTATTCTTCTACATATACGACTATTGATTTTAATTATTCTGGTCCTTATAAAGGGTCCGCCAAATAACCTTTTTTTTCGAAAATGCTATAAAAAAAACAGTGTAGCTTCGGTCGAGTGGCACGTAGCACCGTCCTGGTGAAACCATATGTTGCCAATATCCTCCTCTTCAATTTTCGTGAACAAAAATTCATTCAACATGGTCCGATAATGATCGCCATTGACTGTAACGGCCACTCCTCATTTTCGAAGAAAAATGGCCCAATTATGCCTTTGGACCAAAATCCGCATCAAAGAGTGACTCGTTTTAATTGCACCGGCTGGCTTTTCAATGTATGAGTGCTGATTTTCTGTGCCACAAATGTTTACATACCCACAGAGATCAAAATCAGCTTCATCTGAAAAGATTATTTTTTTAGCAAAAAAAATCGTTCAGCAGAAGAAGATTAATAACTGATTATTCTTCTCCGACGTGGCTGCAGAGAGCGCCACTCAACTATTACAAACCTTTTAGGAATTAACAGCCGTAATTAGTCCTGGATTTGTTCAACAGAAACAAAATGACGTAATTAAAACAATAACATTAAGGTTAAAGAAAACCTCACGAACCTCCATAAATAAGTACCACTAATCCCAAAACTCGAATGTTTTACCCTTTGGCCAATAAAGTCCATATATGCAGTAGGACTCATGAAATATTTTCAGCAACAATTCGGAGTATATATAGCTTTTTGGCAGAAGTTTTTTTTCCGATCTTAACTTTGGGATATTAGAACATATAGGCTAAATTTAAAATTTCCATGTAAAATTGGTCAAACTGAAGGACGTACATCTTCTAAAAGAATGATAAGTTTTACACAAAGTTTTGCTTTAACGTACGTAATAGTATAATTTAGGAAAAACAAAAATTTTATGTATTCCTTAAGAAAATTTTTTTCTATAAATAATTTCTAAAAATCAGACAAAAATTGAAGAAACGTTAAGCATTAGAAAAAATTGCTTGTGGGATGTAAATAAATTGAAGACGATGTACATAACGCGATTTTTGCAAAGCGGATGGTATCTAGCTTTAAAAATCAAGATCAGAAACGTCTCTTCTATGATCTTGTTGAATTTTGGATCATTAGGCCCAGCTCTTTACATATGGCTGAGTTATGTCCAACATATCTTGATTCTGCCCCACTGTGCGTTGGGCAAAGGAATTTAAGGACATTTATATTAAAAAACTACTATACACCACTTTTTTCTTGGGATATAATGTACGAAGTACCCATTCAGTCCAATTATAAACATTCTCATAGAATTTTTTTTTCAAGGAAAAATTTTTTCTCAAGAACAGATTCCTTCAATTATGAATTCTGGAGAAAAAAAAAATAAGAAAGTGGCATCATCTTAATTTGAAGGGAGTTATTTTGTTTATTTCCATGTTATTTTTATTTTATAATGTTTTTCAATCGCAATTTTTTCACTTTCTCAGTCAATAAAAAGAGACGAAATTTTATAATTGGAGAAAGGGGAAAAGTGAGGAAAAGTTGTTTATAATGGGGCTGATCAGAAGAGTTTGATTCTGTACAAAAACAATTTCTCTTACTCTGCCTAAGTGGATTGCGGTAAAATCCAATTAATATTCCCCATTATACAGCTTGACTTTCGCTTATGAAGCTGTTATTGCTGAAGAGTAGTAGATTTTTTAACTAACAACATTAATTTTAAAGTTCCATATCATCTAGGACGTCCTAACAGTCGCCTCTCAATTAAAGATTTTAAAATAAATAATGCAAATTTTTATCCATTCATAAAATGCTGCACTGATTTCAATTACCTTTATTATTTTATTGACGAAATATTATTTTTACTTTAAATAATTAGAAATAAATCATAGCGGAGCGATTAATTTCAAATTGGGTATTATTTTTTTCAGTCATGCAGAAGTTCGATTTTGTATGAGTTTACTTATAACTATAAAAACAATATTGAAATAAATTTGAGTGAGGATAGTTGCTGTAACGGTCAAACAAAGGTAAAATAAGAGCGAGTAGAGTAAAATCGCCGAATAAACTGATAGTAATACCTTTGAGGGAAACTGAATATTTCTTTAAATAATACATAATTTTAAGTTGAAAAATTAATAACTACTTGTATTAAACACAGGGTAGTTGCTTAATTATAAAAATATGCATTTTTTTATGAATAGTTACTTAGAATGCTGAAGAACTAGCTTAAGCCTAGCTGAGAGCTTATAAATCATTTGCAATTAAAATTTATTTATATTAATTTATTTTATTAGTTTTTCAATTAACAAATTGCTCAATTTTTTTTACATTACTTTTAATATTAATGCAACAGTTTAAACTACTATCTGTTGTTTAAACTTTACATTTTTATTTGTTGCATTCAATTTCATGTTATCACCCTAATGTGAATGCCCAATTTCATAAAACTAAAATACAACGAATATTACGAAATAAAAATGGCAACTAATGCAGCGAACGAACCAAATTGACGCTTGACGCTAAGCATTCCGAATACTAATGCGATACAATATAAAATACACAAATAAAAATACACAAATCGAACAGTTCCACAATTGATACAAAGTGGGACAAATCTTGCCAAGTGAATGCTAAATTGAAATTTAACATTTATTCGCTAATTTGATAGCATCAATTTTTTGTTAAAAATAAACGAAATTTAGACCAGCATTGCATTTATTTAAAACAAACATTTTAAAATATTAACATTTTAGTTTTGCGTTAAAATATTTTCTAAGAAGAAGAAAACGATAAACTAAATAATGAGAAATGTGAAATGTTTAGAAGTTAATAGATTGAACAAAATAAGTTATCGATAAATTTTACGGTATGTGCTTATGTATGTATCTACGTTATAAAAAATACAAACCCTTAAATATTTATGATAATACAAATAATAAATACGAGCATTAAATTATATGATCGCAGCAAATAGGCCAATTACGTTAACAAATGAATAAAATAAAATCTGTAATATAATAAAATGCAAATGTTAACTTCTTTTGACTTAAAGCAGTAAAATATTGCTGTTAAGTAACCATTTTAAAAGTTACAGCACACCCAAGCAATTGTTCAATAATTTTACGAGATTTTGGAAAACAAATGTGTTAAAATTATGCGTAGTAAATGCAAAAGGTTTTGCCTTAACCGCACACACATTTAATTCTATTATAATCAAAATGTAATCAATTTTACACTTAAATAAACAAAAAACTTACCCATAAAATTAATAAAATGTTAAAAAAAAGAAAGCAATACTTAATTTTAAATAAAACATGTGGCAGTAAAACTTATTAAACACATGAAAAATTTTAAACACGGCCAACACGAAAAGAAACTCATGCAAGCAACATCAAAAAAATCATACACAGAAGTTTAATGTGAAAACCCACAAAAAAATAAAATTTTTTGGCAGAAAAAAGGTATCCCACATTTTTAAATAAAACGATTTTTAGTTTAAAGAAAAGTTAATTTGTCCACAAAATGTCTCTTATTGTATAAATAAGTTACTTTTTTCACAAAACGTCAAATTTCGGATTAAAATTCACTTTTTATACAAAATTCTACTTTTTGAAAGAAAGTCACTTGCTCCACAACACATTAATTTTTTTATTTTTATTTTTTTATAAAAAAGTAATTTTTGTCATCAAAAAGTAACTTTGGACATAAAAAGTCACTTTTGTCATAAAAAGTCATTTTTGTTATAAAAAATTCGCTTTTTTCATTAAAAAAAAATCAATATTTCCATAAAGAAGACAATATTTCCATAAAATGTCACTATTTTCATGAAAAAGTCACTATTTCTACAAAAAAGTCACTATTTCTATAAAATGTTACCATTTTCACAAAAAAATTTACTTTTTCGATAAAAAAAATTCATTTTTTCCATAAAAAAGTAACTTTATCCCTTAAAAAAATCACCTTTTCCAATAAAACGTCACTTTTTCAATAAAAAAAAGTCACTTTAATCATTTTAAAATCACCGTTTCCTTTAAAAAATCACTTCTTCTATAAAAACAAACTTTTTTCATTAAAAAGTCCTTTTATCCATAAAAAAGTCACTTTTTCTCATAAAAAAGTCACTTTTTCCCATAAAAAAGTCACTTTTTCTATAAAAGAGCCACTTTTTCCATGAAAAAGACACTTTTCCATAAAAAGTCACATTTGTCATAAAAAAAGTCACTTTTCCATAAAAAGTCACATTTGTCATAAAAAAGTCGTTTTTCCATTAACAAAAAGTGAGTTTTTCCATAAAAAGACACTACTTCCATTAAACAAAAGTCAATATTTCCATAAAGAAGAAACTATTTCTATAAAATGTCACTATTTTTACAAAACAAATTAACTTTTTCGATAAAAAAAGTCACTTTTTCCATAAAATAGTCACTCTTTCTATAAAAAAAAGTTACTTTAATCATTTTAAAATCAACCTTTCCATTAAAAAATCACTTCTTCTAGAAAAAGGCTCCTTTTTCATTAAAAAGTCACTTTATCCATAAAAAACTCACTTTTTCTATAAAAAAAAAGTCACTTTTTTCAAAAAAAAAATTTACTTTTTGCACGAAATGTCAGCTTTAAAAAAAATGGTCACTAATTATTTCAGGAAAATGTCACTTTTTTCACAAAAACAGATAATAATTTATTTTATAAAAAATTCAGTGCTTTTTGTCACGAAAAGTCACAATTTACTTTATTTAAAAACTCTTTACTTCTTTAAAAGAATGACAAATACTTTGTTTAAAAAAAGTCCCTACTTTAGAAAAACGATTACTACTTTTTTTAGAAAAAAGTCACTTCATTTTTTCTACATAAAGTCACTACTTTTTCTTTAGAAACAAAAAACACAGCTTTGTCAGAAAAACTCTTTTTAATTTTCAAAAAAAAGGCACAGTGCCTTTCAGGAAAAATTCACAGTTCTTAAGAAAAATTCAGTTTTAGTAAAATTAAAAGTTTTCAAAAAAATGTTACTGTTTTAGAATAAAGTCAATTTTTACAATACACCTTACGTTTTGCAGAAATATTTAATGTTTTCAGGAAAAAATTTATTAAAAATCGTTTTTTTCATAGAAGTCATTTCTTTAACTCTTTTACTAAGAACGCAAAACGCCGTTCATCTTTTTAACGTCACCTTTCAAAAAAAAAAAAAAAATACTTCGAAGTTTGCGTCATTAAAAAAAAACCAGTTTTTTTTTTTGTATTCACATTTTTAATGCTTTATTTAGGGTCTATATAAGTGTTAAAGAGGTATTGAATGGCAACAGGTGTTTATAAATTTCCACACCCGATTGCCTGTGAAGAAAATGAGGTGGTTTCCAATCCTGACAGTGTTTCGTTAAAAAAATTATTGTTATGACACATATGGCCATAATTATGAAAGTATTATAAGAATGCCAAAAATATTAAGAAATAAGTTCTGCGCCAAACAAAAGCAAATAACTAACAAGATGTTTTGAGAACAATTCTTCTCTTAATGAAATCATAAATAAAATTTGGCAGAGAGATAAAATAAAATACACAAAAGCAACTAAAATATTAATATTTTATGTAAAGGACAGTGTTAAGTGTTATTGATTAAGGAAAGTGAAAAAAAATAAAAATCTAAAATAAAATTAGAAAACAATAAACGTGACATATGTTTTCAAAGGCAAACAATAAATAAACAAACCTTTTTTGCTCAACAACTTTGAAAATTTCTTTTGTCGTCTTCTATTTGCATTAAATAAATTATCTTTTATTTCAATGTGGTCATTATATCTTTTTTGCTGATTGAATCTTTTGGGTTAGTTTTTTTTCACAAAAAAAAAAATTTTAGATATTTTTTAGACAAAACACTGATACCAAAAATAACCACAAGATGAATGGCACAACAAATGGTCAGTTATAGCCTAATTTAGATTTTATATCTTAATGATATTATTTATTTCTTTATTTTATATGACTGTCAGTCCCTTCATCTTGAGGTAATAGAAGAAAAGTGTTCAGTAGACATTTAGTTTGTTTTGCAGTCTTATAATGTCAGTCATCAAACACATGCAAACTGATGAACATAAAGAAAGAAACAAAGTTTAAAAAAACACTAGAGACATATCAAACATAAACATAAATGTCTTATGGATCTCCTTTAGTACACACAACTCTTCTAAATTGTGAACAATAGTTCATAAACAAAGACATAGAAGAATACTTGGTCAAGTATGCCAGCAATTACAATTGCCAACAATTTAAAAAAAAATGTATTAAAAATTTTTTAATTTTTTTGATATCCGCATTTGGAATATATTAAATCAGGAAGGTAATTGACAGTCCTAGAGAAATATAATAGTTTTATGGATAGCATGTGCTAGCATTTTTTTTCTAAGTCTAAATAAAATTCCAATTCATAATTCCATAAGATCATCTTAAGGTCATTTTAATTTTTCCAATTTAATCGATCTTATAGATGAATTTACCAAGATTTCACTATATACCGCAAAATTTAATGCACTCAATCGTTTTTTGATAACTAATTTACAAATCTCAAGCAAAACATGTGATAAAGTAACAGTCAGTCATTTCTTTCGAAAAGCTTAGACAGAGATGTTTACTTTGTTAATTTTTCTGTATATTAAAGCAAAAAAAAAAAAAAATACACTTAGGAAAAATTTTGATTTTAATTTTGGCCAAAAATGGGTGAAATTTCTTATAGCTAATTAGTGTGAAGGAGTCAAATCTGGAAAAGCAATTTTTTTTATTGCAGTGCAAACATTTTGAAACTTGTTGCTTCTGTATTTTTTAAATAAAAATTTTCTAGATAAAATTAGAGATTCTTCAAGATATGGTAGCGCCTCGTTGTCTTTAGGCAACGGTTCATTTTGCTACAAGCCTTCAATTGAATCTATCTCTTCATAGTCTATTTTTTCTTCTGAATGTAAAATGTTTTCTTTTTTTTAGTCGACAAAATCTAAGTCTGCATGAATGGCATTTTCTATTTGATGTTGAAATATTTTTACATATGACAGTCATACAATCTTAAGCTCTTCTTCGTCCTGATGATATATATTTATGCAAAAATCGAACTGTCCAAACAATGCAACGATATATTCTTTAAGCTGAAAATTTATGTATGTATCTATGCAAAAAAAAAAAAAAATAACTGCATTTTTGCAGCAACAATAAAAGCTTTGTATGATGAAAGAAAGAGAAAGGTTAAACATTTAGGTATGTTCTGGATTCCACACGAAAGTTTCGCTTTGAATTTTTCGAGGCATTGTTTTTGTAAAAAATTATTTTATAACAACAATGCTTTGAAAAGTATAAAGTGAAAATTTTGTGTGGAATTTAGCACAAAACGAACATGACAGTGATACGTAACGGATGAGTGTAAATAGACTTTGATTTAACAAAAGATACCTACTATCTTAAACAAATTTGGTGTGTTCTTTGTTAAAAGTACAGTTGGGGCAAATAGACAATAATTGGTGATCACTCCACATGAAATGCCCCATACATAATTTTTTTTTAATTTTTTGAATAAAAATTGATTATTTTGTTGTCATTAAATTAACACTTTAATTATAATGAAAATTCTCTTTAGATTAATTGAGTTTTTTTTTTTGCCACAAGAAGTCACTTTCAATGAAGAAAAACATTTTTTATTTTCATTTATTGCATGTATGTGTATTTATTTCTACATGTTTTTTTTTCTTCTTTCGTAGATATTTTGGTTGACTTTCATGTCAGTAACAAGCACCTGCAATTTTTTTCACATTTCTTACAAGTTCTCACGGACTTTATTAAGAATTGTATTTCATCTTCTTCAACTGCCTTGAAAATAAACTAACAGGGTTTAATGGTGTATTTAAGTGTCACGTAATTGTTACACAAAAGACCATGTATGATCTTATTGTGAACAGTTTTGCAAGCACTGCTGTAGAGCTTAACATTGTTGACATAAAAAGGATTTGGTTTGTTAAATAAAAAAATAAAACACACACACACACACACACTTTCACTACGCATTCTGTTTTTTTATGTTACTTTTGTTACTTCAATTTAAAAGCTATTGATTTTTTCTAAGCACTTTTTAGTTGAATTCTATTTATTTTAGTTTTATTTTAATCCCGGTATCAATAAAGTGAACTTGAAAACTGTTTTTCTGTTGGCTTATATGAGGGATTGGCTGTTTGTTTGTAGCTTTTCTCTGATTGATTATTTAAGAGCTTTTGATTTAAAACTTAACCTGTTTTCTTTTTGTTATTTTAAGGATTAGAGAAATAAATAAAACTTAAAATAAGAAGATTATGTGTTAAGACAGATTAGTATCAAATTGCTTTAAATAAGAAGACAAAAAAAAAGATTTAAGTGTTAATTATGCATGTTTTAATTAAAATCTACTGAAGACTTCTAAACAAAAGAGAGTGTTAACGAAATTTTTTATTAAAAATAAAAATGACAGAAATCAGTATGAAATCAGTATAAACGAAAAGATTTGATAAAAGAAGTAGGTACTTTATGGGTTCTACTTGAAATGAACTGGTTCAATTGCCGTGCAGGGTTTCAAATTAACAGAACGGTTTGTCATTTAAAAATCGGTGAAAGTTCGATAATCAGGAAACGTTTTTTTTTATAGTTTCTGAAAATTAACTCAAGCAACTCGTAAATATTATCAAAAATGTATTTGTTGAAATATAATAGAACTAAGTTTTTTAAAATTTTTTATTGAATACATATTATTTTATCTTATTTAGATTTAAAACCAGTTTTGAATATCAGAATTTTTATGAGGTTTCATGAGTTCAAAAATTACAACTTAATTAAAATAAACGAACTTATTGAAAATGCTTTATAGAAAATAAGTGCAAAGGAAGCACCGTAAATACCCATGGTTTTTAAAAACCTTCTTTTTTTTACTGGGAATAAATTAAAAAATCGTTATTTCAAATATTTACTATATTTTATTATTTATTTAAATAAACTGAATTTTCCCAGGTTTCTTGAAAAGAGAACAGTAAAATCTGGAGAAGCCGTAAAGCCTGGACAATATTCTGGATGGATCTTCTCCACTTTATCTATCTCCGTCCGGCCACGCATTTTGATAGTAAATTATGTCATGCCCATGCTCTTTTTTAACTCGTTTTTCGTACAATAATATGCTGCGAAGTACTACTTCGGGGTTGATTACACTTAAGCCTCTATCTGCAAAATATTTTTTTGTGGCAAAAAGAATTAAGATTTTGTATCGAATTTTTTTCTATGAAAGTCTATGTGTACAGCTTCTTATATTAAGTTTTAGATAAATTTTATTTTAAAGTATTATGGCATTTACACTATGCAATTTTTCATGAATCTAGCATGAAATTTTTGCTTGTTTCTGAAGCAGGAGGAGTAAACAATATGGTATTGCTTGAGTTTAACGGGGTTGTTACTATTGCTAGTGTTTACAAATAACGCTGTTACTTTAATAGAAAATAAAGAAAAAAAATGCCTCAAAAATTGCATAGCGTAAATGTGAACTATATTAAAAAAAAATTCCTTTGAAATTAAAAAAAAATAATTTTTTGCTTACTTTAAAAAAAAAAATATGCAAAGGTTCATGAGAGTGAACGCGTTCCAAAAAATGTTTTATATCACTGTATAATTCGATTTTTTTACTGTAGAAAAAGTAATTCATTTTTGCACTATTTTTTTTGCAAATATTCTTTTTGTTTTTTGCAAATTACATTTTTTCTGTGGTTGCTTGTATTGCAAAAGTTGATACGAGTAAAAGCGTTTTGTCAGTTACAAAATATTTTTGTTTTTAACAATTGTATATAGATGTTTGCTTAATAGTACTAAAAGTTTAAAAGATATTGTATGACAAGAAAAAAAATTTTACAAGTGAACTAGGGCTACTAGTGGATGTACCGAAAACTAGACTTGGAAACACCAACAATGGTAACACGCCGGCAGGTGATTTTTTTCCAAGCCTTAGGAATATACAAAACTAACTGGAATTGATTTTATTTGCCAAATTAAAGTTATTGTTGAAGTTGTAGCAAGTGGTTACAAAATCCAGCTGCCCACAGCCTTTTGGGCTGTTATCAGAAGTAGCGGCCTTAGATTTAGAAGAAGCCTTTGGCTGGTGGGATTCGTTAGGCATTAGAAAGATACCTGAACCTATACATGAGAGCTCAAAAGAAAATATTTTTCTAAAATTAACAAAACAAATATTAAATAAAATCACACGTGTTGGAGGTTTACCTCCGCTTTCCCATAAAAGCTAAATACACACGACACTAAAAACGGCCAACATTCTATGCAACAATCTCAAGACATCAATAGAAACAACCTATAAATTTAGCACCAGCGGAGTATATAGACTTACTTGTACCTGCAACCATACATACATCGGACAAACTGGAAGCACATTAAAAACAAGGTTTACAGAACACATACGATTTCGCAATACACCTTAACACACATGGACGCAAACCAAGGGAAATAGATGAATGTATGACAGTATTACACCCAAGTAAAAAAGGACGAAGTCTAGACATTCTTGAAAACATGGAAATTTACTAAACACCAACGTTTAACAGAGATATTATTAACGAACTGGTAAACACAACCTCTGACACGATTTTTACACCACTATAATTACTAAAACACTCCTACAAACGAAAAACACCCACAAAAGGGTACACTTACCTATCCAATAATAAAAGACCCAAATATTACACTATTTACCCCAATAAACAGGAGAGATATCAGGGAAACTACCTGCATAATACCATTTAAACGGAAAAAAATTACCTAAACCCACCACCTTTTATTCTTAACACTATCTATTTTTAACACTATCTCTTCAGTTTTAATAAATACGAGGCTTGAAAATGATGTCATCACATCGAAAGGGCTCGCCGAACGTACGAAGTACACAGCCAGTGGCGACGGTTTTTACCGAAAATTATAACAACAGTTTTAAAAAAATAATTTTAATGATATTACGACGTATGCATTTCATTTTCTTTAATACTTCTATTATTTTTAAATTAATATTTTATGTCACTGCAAACAAAAGGAAGCGGGTTTTGAACTTTCGATCTGATCTTAAAAGTTGCATTTGCTAAACAAAAGTATGGGAAACTTCAGAGGTAGGATGAGTTCTACTTAGGGAAACTTCATATAAGCCTGACTTAGGTGAGTGCAGTAATTTTCAGAGCAAATATAAGCAAAAACCAGTAGTAATCTCCGACTAGATTGCTAAAAAAAAACTCCTAATATTTGATAAATACTTAAGTATTTAAGCGTTTAGGCTTGAGATTAAAAAAAATGTTTATATGTTGACTTATTAAATATACTTCTAATTGCTAATGCTACTAAAACAGAGGAGCTCACAAGTCTACATTTATAATCAAAATACTAAAAACTGCTTTATATCGGAGAAATCCAAAGTTGACTTAACCTTCTGTTATATGCTGCTGATATGATCTGTGAATGATTTAAAAAAAAATCATGGATGGAGAGGTCCAAATAATTGATTTACAAAAAAAAATCTATTATTAGAAAAATCTCCTTTATTTATTATATTTAGTTCTGTGTACATTAAAGCTCAATTATCTTCTGTATTCATAGTAGTTTTGGGCTTTTTTAAAAATTTGCATAAAGAATTAATCATGAGCTGGCTTGTGCAACCAACAAATAAATTGCATTTTTGTAATAAAATATTTTGAATGCATTTTCTACGATTTGTATATAAGTATATATGTATATGTTATTTGAACTTACCTATTAGAAACATTAATATATGCACTATATACCAAAAGTTATGTTGATTTGGCATTGGGAGCATCAAGTACAGTGGATGATATTGATTGTGATACTGTTTTTGGTGTTTTTGTTGACAACGAATCTGCTGACTGTGGCGGCACTTAAAACTCATTTTGATTTGTTTTGCAAAATTTTTTTATTTTATATTATTGCAAATGCGGGAATTAATTTTTTATTGGCAAAATCATGGAGTATAACTTTAATATTTGTTAAGCATTTATGTATGATTTTTTCCACTTATCACCATCGATTAAGAATGCAATATTTCTTAACTATTGCAATCTCTAGTTACTCCTGTTGACTTTATGGAATACTAAAAAGAAAAGAAGAGTTTTATTATATTTATAAAAATTATATAAATAAAAATTTAATAATATATTGGCAAATAAAAAAATTTTTTAGTGTTTTTTTTTTTAGTTTAAGTAAATTAGAAAATATTTAATTAACATCTAACTTATATAAATCTTGCTTTCGTAACCAGGATAAAAATTTTTATAAAGTAGCAGGTTTCACTATGTTTAATATTTATATAATTCTCTATCTATTCCTTGGAGACCAGTGGTGTAATTCACTACATTTTTCTTACGAATATAGGTTTGTTAAATTGAATTAAAAATAAAATTATCGATTTTGCTATTCAGTAACAATTTAAACGATATTCGCTGTTGTTAAAAACCAGCTGATATGGTTAAAAAGTTATTCGTCGTTAAATAAGCCAGTATAATTTTGAGTTATTAAGTCTGTTGACAAAATAAACGAGTACAAAATGTATTTATGTGCATTCGTACTTACACAGAAGTATAAAAACAGAACATACATATTCGAACATAAAATAAAAACAATGGCCCAAATTAATAGTTATAGAAAAAAACGACTCTTGCTAAAGTATACTCTAAAATAAAAAGCTCTTATTATCTTTTTTGCTTTCAGAGTCAAGAATAAAGTATACTTTAAGTTTAGACGCCTTCCACTGGGTGCCAACTGTAATTTGATAAATGTTTTCATACAATTTCTACACAAACATTTGAAAAAAGTAACCTTGTGTTTATTTTGTTTACTTTGGTATAAAAATCAGATAAAGAGTATTGTGTTCTTAAACCAAATAAAATAATTTTGTAAAAATGAGTTAAAAACAGCTTTAGGTAGTTTTAAAATTTAGAGTTGACTTTCTCTCCAAAAGTATATTTTAAATTGTCTATGAATGAGTTAGAGTCGATTCTAAAGTAAAACCGACTTTAGTTCCCTTAAAGTATACTTTATTTTAACTATGAATATGGGCCAATTTGTTTTCATTTAAATTAAATAAAACTCATTTGTTTAACAAAGTAAATTTCTTGTTAAATCAAAATTTACATAACATATTTAAAATGGAAGAGGTAATCGTAACTTAACAACTAAAACAAATATTATGCTTTTTTTTATTGTCATACTCCATATGTGCATATTGGCAAATACGTATTCATTTTTGTAAATTGACTTCTTAGAAATAAAAACATCCATGTGCCTCGTTTGAAAGCACACGTTTTAATTCATCTCTTTTGTGTTTTTCATTTATTTGTTGACGGAGATGCCACTCAATTTCAAAGATGTTTATTCTCGTTAAGATGAAGTCAGTGAATCCCTTTATCGATACTGAAAACAACAGGTTATGTCGACATATACCGTCATGTCAGTGTCATTGTTTGACATTTGAACAATTGTTTTTGTTTGTTAGTAGAAAGTACGAGGTTAGTAAAAACACGAAAAAATTCTCATTGTGAAATTGTTTTACCAAAATTTTTTGCCGATTTTGCCGATAAAATCATCTTCAGTGACGAGGCTCATTTCCATCGTGATGGCTTCGTCAATTGGCAGAATTATCGCATTTGGGGTTAGGAAAATCCTCGAGTGATTCACGAGAAGCAAATGCATCCTCAACGTTTTTGGGCTGCAGGAATCATTGGACCTTTTTTTTATGAAAATAAGGCAGGTTAAGCTCAAACAGTCAATTGTGTTCGGCATCGTGAAATGATAACCAGTTTTTTCTTGCCTAGAATTGAAGAAATGAATGTGGAGAGCATGTGGTTTCAACAAGATGCCGCCATATATCATACAGCCAGAGTCATTTCCCGGTCGTGTTATTTCGCATTTGTAGACCAGAATTGGCCGCCTAGATCGTGCGATTTAACACCTTTAGATTTTTTCATTGGGGCTTTTTGAAGTCGATCGTTTACGCAAATAAGCCGACGACGACTCAAGCCTTAAAAGAGGAAAAAGGTCATTGAAAATTTCATTAAAAGATCGCCTGTGTGCCAGCAAAGCCGCGGCGGCCATCTGCGCGATATCTTGTTCCATACATAACCTCATTCTGTCTACTTGACGATATAATAAAATATCACGATTTTTTCTAATATCTGTGCTATATTTAAAATTTTAAAATTGCCGTCTAGTTAGGATACCCTTAATAATGATTCTCGTATTGTTTATAGTAAGTGAATCCCACCATACGGATAGAATAGTTACATACGTAAACGTACAACACGTATTTTAATTTACAATATTCGAGACTATAACACGCGTTATTGTATGACTTTAGGAATTGTTATCCGTTAACAAAATCTAGTTTGAATAAATTGAAAACTGCTACAAGTTAAACAAAATTAATGACTTTTATAATAATAGTAATGAATTTTTTAATAATATTTTCCTTCAAGGACTAATTACAATAAGTTAATCTAATAAAAATGAATAAACACAAAAACTTAGCGAAGGCCATGCTTAATAATTAAGCATAAAGAAAACTCTACTGCTAACAGAGTAAGAGATGAAATTCTAAGCGTATGAATGTGGTGGTACCACCGGTTAATGATGTAAAGTTTTAAAAAGAAGTAATTTGTAATTTATATTCTGAAAGAAATTAAAAATAATTTTTAATTTTTTTCAATCTACCCATAAATCTTATATTTGATTGAAAATTGATTGAATTGAAAATTTGATTTTTAACTTAATTTCTGAACATTTTTAAAAAGAAAAATTATGTACAAATGTATGCGGACGTTTTCCAAGGAAAATACTGCATTTTATCCTCCTAGCGTCCAGTTTTTCTTGTTTTCTTTGGAAAACGTCCGCATACATTTGTAAATAATTTTCCTTTCTAGAAATGTATAGAAAGTAAATTAAACATGAACCAAAACGCTGAAAATAAGTCAGTTTTCATTCAATTATAAGTAAAATATTCGAAAAAACAGACTGGAGGAGGCCCTTGTAAAGAAAAACTGCTGATGTCTCGTGAAAAACTATAAAATAAAGCAGCTGTCCTTCAATCAAGCGTTACGAGGGCTGCTCTATATATTTCTGGCCTAATAGTGAAAATGCGAATATTTATAATCAAAAATGGTTTTATTCTTTTTCAAAGTATTCTCCAGCATGATTTATACACTTTTGCATGCGATCAAACCAGTTGTCGAAGCACTTTTTCCACTTCGATTGAGACACCTCTAAAATATGGTTTTTGAACACTTCAACAGCTTCTTCTGGCGACGAAAATCGTTGACCACGCATTTTTTCTTGATGTGCGGAAACAAGAAGAAGTCATTAGGTGCCAAGTCAGGGCTGTACGGCGGATGACCCATTAATTCGACGTTTTGGCCGGTCAAAAACGCTCTGGTTTGAGCCGATGTGTGAGAGCTCGCATTGTCATGGTGAACAATGATTCGTCTTCTCGTGTTGGTTTTTCGAATTTCTCCAATGACTTCAGGCAAACAAATTATAGTGTACCACTCAAAAGTGACCGTCCTACGTTGCTCAAGCGGAACAGTCGCCACATGACCAGTTTTGCCGAAGAAACAGGCGACCATTTGCTTCGAAGTGTTTCTTCCACCAACAACTTTCGTTGGATTTTGCTCGTCTTTGAAGACCCACACAGTCGATTGTTGTTTCGTTTCGGGCTCATACGCATTGATCCATGATTCGTCACCTGTGACGATCTTATAAACGTCTTTTGAAGCACCGCAATCGTATTTTGGCAATATTTCTTTGCACCAATCGATACGAGCGTTTTTTTGAGCGACTTTCAAATTGTGCGGGATCCGACGAGAACAAACCTTTTTTACGGCCAGGTGTTCATGCAGTATCGAATATATGCTGGTGGAAGAAATGTCCAAGGATGTCTCTATCTCTCGGTATGTCGCATGTCGATCTTGCATTATGAGTTCACGTACGGCATCAATGTTCTCTGGCACAACAGCCGTTTTTGGACGACTTTCACGGAATTTAAAATACTGACCAGCCTGAATAGTCTAAGTCTAGAATTTTTTAATTAAAAAGCTATTGTGAATTAAAGAAAAAAAAAAATATGATCCGTTTGTAGTCAAGTGTCATGATGCCACTTACTTCAAACGATTAACGTATCACATATTTGTTTCTTACGATTGCCGTTACTGTCACAAATGTTATGATTCCACCTCATGCTTTTCCTTGAGTAAACTATCAATTAACAATGTGAGAAGTGATCTTTTCAGTGTCCTTTCTTTGGTTTATTTTCGTTTCATAACTAATATACGAAGAATGCTGGTGAACACTTTAATGGTTCAGAAATTAAGTCTTTCTGTTCATTAAAAATAACAACATTAAGTAATGAAAAATATTTTGGTTAAAAACAAAAATCAACTTCAGCATAACTTTAAAATTGTTCACAGAATTCAAAAAATGTAAAACTAATTTATCTCTATTACTTAAATTCAAATCTATTATTTCTTTCACCAGTTTTCTTAAAATTGTGTAGTTTTTGTTTGTAAACGTTTTCAGTCTATGGCTCAATTAAGAGGCTCATAAATTTTACAACATTAAGAGACAAAATTAATTGCTTTTGGCTGTGGGAGCTGTCGTTATTATTGCAAGAGCTCAAGCAATTTTGAACACCAAAGGCATTAACAAAAACAGAAACTTGCACACAGATGAGAAACAAAACTATTAAACAAATCTAAATGCGAAAAATCAAAGAATAAAATCATTATAAATCATTTTAAGTTTGCCCGAAACTGTAATAAAAGAATTAAATCATATTGATTCCGTAGGAATGTCACTGGTCCTAACTCGAATTTTTACGAAATTAAGTTTTTTTTGTGAATCCAATACATTTAACACAGATTCCCCTCCTTACAAAATTTTAAGGCAACAGTATCAAAAATAAAGGTTTTAAAAGCATTTGAATTTTAAATAATAAATTGTGATAAATACAGGGGTGGAATAGTTACATCCGTGATCGGATCGAAAATCGTATGAAAAAAATTACGTGGTACGTTAATGGTATGAAATAAATGGCATCATGACATACGATTACAATCGTTTTTAATTCACAATGGTCTTCAAAATTCTAGAGCTAAAGCTGCAATGCTCTAAAAGTCAAAAAGCAGCTTCTTGCATTTAAAGCTTGATTCAAGCTTTAACGAACAGTTCTTCACTGGGCATCAGCAGGTTTTCTTTACAAGGGCCTCCTCCAATCTGCTTTTTCCAACATTTATAAAAAAAAAACGTTGTTTCTTCGCTTGACATTTTTGATCATCCTTAAGCATAAAATTATCAATATATGTTTTTGGTTTTCAAAATATTAATAACTAAAACCCTTCAACTGTAAAGAAACCCTAAAACTCTTTGGTGGTACTACTACGTTCATACGCTTGGAAAACTTAGCTCGAAGTAGGTTAGCAATAGATTTTGCTTATGCTCAATTAGGCAGCATGTTTTTTTGCAAAGTTTTTTTTTCAGTAATACGTTAACATATGTTTCAATCTCGAATTTTGTAATTTATCCAGAGTTCCGAAATGCTCTCTCATTCTTGCACATGAGTGAGCGGTAAAACATTTTAGTTTTTGTTGCTTCTTTTCATAAATGTTTGCGAGGCTAGAAAAAATATTGGTATATTCATTTATGAATGTGATGAAGTAGTTTTTCTTTTTTCTATTTTAAAGCGAAAAAATGAAGCGATATTTTTTTCACTCAAGTGCTCATTTATGAGAATAATAAATTTTTATAATTTTTCATAAGTGAAAAGATCGTAGAAAAATTTTTCCATTAAGCGTTCGCGTGATGGTCTTTTATGAATGTTAAAAATAACAAAAATCCTAAAAAACTCATTTATAAAATGTATCATAAATTTTTATAATTGAAAAATTATACACTTTTAACTCTGGAGTTATCATCAGTTAACGTATGTCATAATTCAAAAAAAGGTATTTTTACGAAACGTGTTGTACGTTTACGGATGCAACGGTTTCACCCCAGTTACTATTGTATTTTTAGCTTCTTCTCCAAAGTTGCAATTATGACAGGTATGGCCTTTCTACGTAAGACCAACGATATGTATCTACGTTTAAGCTTTAGATAGTTTTGCTTTTATTACACCGTACATTTGCCGTAGTCTTTATCTTTATGTGTTTTTATTTGGGGCAACATACATTCGTTACTCTGAAGCATTATTCGAGAAAACGTTGACACTCCGTCCGTTAAATTATCGTCACTTGTTTAAGTTATTATTTTGCTTACTTTAACATTTCTGCAGAGCCCAACATTAAGACAATAAAAGTTATAGTTTTTGATTTCCTACCGCACGCTATAAAAAGAGGGACTTTCAAAAACGGCCTTGTAATGATAATAAAAAAAAAATTGTTAAATCCTTTAATCAGGTAAAACTTATTTTAAGTGAAATTATAAAAAGAAGTGATTTCTGCCTCTTAATAATCAACGAACTACTTTATTTCCTGCTTGCTGAAACAGAATAACTGTTTCCCGTCATCATTAAATGCTGTAAAGGCTTGAGAATATCAACAATGATTCTAGAGTCGAATATTTATGACCCTTAAATATGTAACGAAAAATATAAAACGATGATACAAATAAACAGTAGCAATGAGACATCCTTTTTAGTTGTTTGGCTGTGTGTAATCTCCCCAACCTACACATGCCCTATAACCATTCATTTGCCGGTAGGCATTTAATTCTGAATTGTCTTCTTATTTTGCTTTTGGCATAGGGATTGTTTGTTTATTAAACAAGTAGACTGTGTATTTTACTGGTGGCAAGAGTATTTGCAATGCAGCCAAATGTGGTAATTACACAATATGCTGCTTTGACCCTTACAGCTGTAGTTGACCTTTTTTAATTTTTTTTTTGTGGTTTTTAGCATCAGCTTCTGCCCTCAATACAAATATTATCGAAAACGATTATATCGCCGCATAACTAGAAATTGGTAATTTTGTTTATTTATTTTTTTTTTTTGGGTTGCTTATATTTTCATCATTTTATTGTTATTTCAATTTAGGAGTTTCGCTGTGGTTAACAAAAAAATATTTTCTAATATCAATAGCTTTGTGTATTTTGAATGTACAGTGAAAAAAGTGTAATATACATTGTAACAAATATTTACCTAAATACGCAAAAATGGGGTGTAGAATTGAAGAACAGTGGCTAATTAAACCACAAAAAAAAATTTTTTGGTTCAGTTCACACAAAAAATCTGTATACTATTTTTTTGTATGCATTGTGACATTCGGGCTAACGGCGTAAATAAAAGAATTTTTCATTGCTACCACTACGGCGAAATAATACCACGTGGTCGCAAAAGCGAATTCATAAATTTTCGCCGAAACGTTAACTATAAAACTTCATATAAAAATATGTATAATTTCTTATATTGTGTTTGACATTTAACGTTAATTGAATTTGCCATCGCGACCCACTAGTATTATTTCTGCAGGGCTACCAACTAATAATTGATTCGCCTTCGTAACAGCTACTAATTTTAGAAAATTATTTAGTTTTTTTTGTTACGACTATTCTTGCTTTGTTGGTGAATGGACTGCACGAAAATTAAAATTTATTTAAGTTCAATAAAATTAATAGATAATTTAACTACATATATTAGTAAAGGGTTTTTATTTAAATTGAAATTTTTAAAAAGTAAACAGTCTTTCAATTCAAATGTAGTTTTTATGAAGAAAAACTTCTGTTTCAGTAACTAAATTATTGCCAAAAAATTTGGAAAAACACGCAAGAATTTAATTACAAAAACTATAATTTTTTTTTCAAATTATTCCGCTAATTTTAATAAAATTGGTCAAATTAGTCACCAGCCGAATGTATATTTCTCGCATTGTTTTAATTATTAATTTATAATTTTTAGTAGAATTGATAAATTTTGTTTAGGAAAAAACAAGTAAGAGTGCTTTATTCGGCTATGCCGAATCTTATATAACCTTTACCATCCATATAAATCTAGTTAAGTGAAGTAACTTTGATCAAAAAAGCAAATATTAGGGTGACAGAGAATTAAAAAATGGTACTGGATTTTTTTAATATTAGTATTTCTTTAGAGATCTCTTCAAAAGCTTTAAAATGAAACCCATATTTATATTTAAAAAAATTTGAGCCCCGTAACTCGTAAAATATGGACTAGAGCCAATTTTTTCACGTGTTTTTATTTTTTATTTTTAATTTTCTATTGCGCCAAATGACGTAAAAGAATTAGACGTAGGCATGGTTTTTTGCCGCTGCCTCGAATAGACCGATCATGCTGATTTCCAATAGCACCTCTTTCGATACTCTATCTGATCGATTAACATTGATTGATGGACAGACCTTAACTTTAGTTTTAAAATTTTTAAACATTTAAAGAAGATATTTAAGATATCATATAATCAGAGTGTTTTTAAGAAAATAAAATAAAAATACGTTAAAAATCTAACACTAGCATTAACCTTTTTGGCCACTCTGATTTGACAGTGCAACGTCAGAGAAAGCTTTGTGTTCTGTTAATTTCGTCCAACCAAACTAAAACTGATTAATTAAAAATATTCCTTGTATTTTTGATTTTTAAAATTAGTTAGTTAAATAGGGTGCACCGATAAAAAAAATGCATAACGGTTTACTGGGTTCTAATTTTCCCTTCTCAACATGTTTAGAAATAAGAATAAACCTGATCTTAAGCCGCCATAAAAATTAAGTATTTGAATACAGTTCAAATTTAAAGGCATTAAATTAAAAAAGAAATTGCAAAAATTGTGCAGAAAAAAGAAAATTAAAAGAAAACATAAAATTTTTTTATGTGTCTCAAATTATTGTTTTTAAGAAAATAAGTTAAACTCAAAAATTGCCTTAATTTTAAACATGTTTTTTTATTATAGAAATGTACGTGACTTTGCTCAGTTAAAAAAAAAAAATAAAACAATTGGTAAAGTTTCAAAAAGTTCGTTAAATCCACGTGTCTTTAGTTAGCGAAAAAAATTATAAAACAAGAAAATTTTGTAAAATGAACTCTTATAATATTTACTCCTTACTTCCATTGTTTTGAATTTTTCATTTGTTTTTTTTTGTGATATACTTATACTTGTCACTTCAAATCAAACCTCGTGTACAATTATTGAATTTATGCTGCAATTTTATTTACAGAAAATAAGTAGAAAATTAAAAAATGACTTCTTATAAAAATTCATCACTCTATTACAAATATAATTAATTTTTTTTGTCACTTTTATTTACGAAAACGGATCCAATTAAAAGGGATAAAAAGGCTTTAAAACGATAAATAATTTTAACCTTGAATAGAACGACAACTGTCCCAAACCGAAACGAATAATGTGCTTGTTTTTTTTTTGTTGGTATTCTTATCCTCAACAGTAAAGTGTGGGAGTTTTTTTTTTATTTAAGTGTCATTAAATAAATATATAATTTATAAATTTATCTTAATACGAAAAAATTGAAAAAAATTTTAAATTTTAATTCGAAGAAACCTTGAATAAATTTTGATAAATATATGATTGCACGATTCGGAAGTTTTTGCTAATTATCATCACTCATCGTTACACTATTTTATCAAAATTCTATGGGCTGGTGGCTTACTTTTTATGTTCAAGTGTGATTAAAACTTAAAACAAAATTGTTGTTTCGAATATAAAAAGCAACCATAACAACTACGACATCAAATATACTATAGAAAAATTAGAACTTACCTAGGAGACAATGAATAAATAATGTAATTCATGAATGCATGAATGTATGTATGTACGTTAAACAGGACGTTGTAAAAACGTTTTCACAAACAAACTTTTATCACGGCTACAATTAATGCAATTTAAGTTTACATAACCCCACAACTTGTACATACGTTACTGCACCGACACGGATGTGGATATAAAACATATAATACATTCACACGCGCTACACTGCACAAACTGAGGCAGGTACTTAACATTTTACATGACATTTATATTGTGCAATTAGTTTTAAAGTATTATTTTCTAAATATTATTAAAATGGTATAATTAAAGTATTTTTTGTTTCTATTTTTATGTATTTATTTTTTATTTTTTCTTTTTTACATCACAAAAAGAAATCGTATTATTGTGGTTGGATTTATGCAAATTTAATTCATTATTTGTTGAGATTTTGTTTTTCAATTCAATTAGCATTTACACCTGATTTTTTTTTTAAATTGTGGTTCAGTAAAATTTGTAGCCTTTAAATGGACTCAACGATTTATTTTGCGGGTTTTTTTTATGAAGTTTTAATTTTTTCACTTTTTTCCTTTGATTTCTAAAAATTTTTTATTCATTAATTTGAAATAAGTTTTTATTAGTTTATAATATTTTGAAAATAAATTTAATTTAATATTTTTTTTTTTGTTTTCGTTTTTGCATCCACCGCGCACATCTCAATCACACTGTCATTAATGCTTGTCACCAATTCAATAAAATATCAATTTGTTAGACGTTGTAAAAAAATCTCATTTATTTTAATAAAAGAACGTGCGTACCATTAGAACAACAATGTGTAACTAGCAACAAAAAAAGAAGCCGTTAACTACGTTCTCAACGCCACAATACCATACAAATGTAATGGCTCTGTATAAGAGAGCTATTTAAAAATTATCGTTATAACTGTTATATCTCATTTTGTTACAATTTCTAACAAAACTCCTTTTATCGTTATTTTGCTTTCAATAGGGAGAAAGCTTTTTGCTTTGCTTAAGAGTAGTTATTAAAATAAAATTTACTCTTAAACTTCTTAAGGGAAGAAAATATTGTATAACAGAAAAATAAAAAAATTTTATTTAGTAATAAATTGCTGCTTGTTATGTAGGAATTGTTATCCAATTGCTATTATTGTATATGTCCCTTAAATTGCAGTAGGATTATTGTAGGTCACACAGAAAATGTATTAACATATTTGAATTTTTTGAAAACTATAACCATCTGCATAATCCAAAGAAAACTTTGATATTTTTACATTAACTCGTACCAGATTTCTTCTACAACTTTTCTTAATAAGGAAAACTGTTCAAGGCAAATTTATTTACTTTTCTCTATTTCTTTGCCAAATTTCTTTTGAACTATTGAGAAATCATATATTTTTACAGCCTTCATTAAAAGTGGAAGGGGTATGAAAGTTTGCGTAACGTTAGTAACTTCTACAATATTTATGTCTGACCCCGTAAATAGTATTCTCTGGATCGTAATGGATAGAAGAGTTTAATTAGTGATTTCTACCATTCTGTAATCTAACAAAAATCAATTTTGTCAAGGTCTAAGAACAGATCTGCAACAGATCTGCAAAGTTACGAAAGAGCTGCTATTGTAATTCAGCGGTAAAAATCTAAATAAATATAAGCCCACACATTGCCTAATTTTTGCAGATGTTTTTTATTTTTTTCAGTATGTTAGGTTTGGTTTTTTGCTTCCTTGTATTGAAAATCGAACTAAGTGCTGAAATTTAAAATTCATTAAATGAAATTTAAATTCATTAAAAGCTGAAAATGTCCCAAAAGATATCACCAATGTGGCAGAAATAATATTTATTCACTCAACATTTATTTATCCCACGCAAACCCCGGTTACTCTAAAGCAGTTTTCATTACTTTACGCTACAGTTACTATTCCTTTTGAGAAAGTAGATAAAAGAATTCACCCAGCGGGATATATCGCTTATACGTTTATTTCCGTCATTTTTCTTCTTTTTTGTAAGCACAAATCTCGCTTAATAAATTTAGTTTCAGACATAATAATCTCTAAAAATTTTGAATAAAATTCACTAACGAGCTATACGGGCAGCAGCGAAATTTTATAATGGAGTATTATTTTAATAATTATTATTACAGTATAAAACTTATTTTTTGTTAAATTAATTATCAATATTTGATGAAAATATTAAAATCACGCTATCTTGTAATTAAAGAATAAATAGAAAAAAGCTATTTCATTTCGTGTGCTCAAAATCGTCGCAGTTACAATCTTCTGACAAATTCGCAAGAGTTTTTGGCGTTGCTAATCCTTAATATTGGAAAATAGTGAAAAATAGTGTATTCTACGGTAGTTTGCTATATTAAGCTGTCAAAAGACAAACTAAATAAAGCAGCTTATTCACATTTAAATAAAATTAAACTGGAAGGTGCCTGTTAATAGAAGCTATATTACCATTTAAGATAGACATAAATTTTTTTTTTTTTTTTTTTTTTTTTTTTAGAAGGTTATCAATTCGTCTAAACGCTGCTTTGTATATGTTTGTTTCCGCTTATTTCACTCATTTCTGAACCGATCTTTAAAATTTTTTAAAGATTATGCCTTCAGCATGGTCCTGCTTTAAAAACAGTTCATAATTTTCAAAACTGACATACATGGTTTTGCGTGTATTCTGAACCGTTCAAGGCACCACTTTAAGATTAAAAAAAGTGCGTATAAATATAGATTCTAATAACAAAATGATTCCTTCAAATATAAAAAATAAAAAATAAAAAAAATTATAAAAAATAAATAAATCTGAAAAATTAAAGGATGTCCCCAAAGGTGACGTGAATTTTAAATATGTACGCTTTAAGAAACGCCTAAAAATTGGCAAGAGTGTCGATTAATATTACAGTTATAATAACAAGGATAAATATTCAAAATCATAAATTACAAGGTGCCCCAATAGTTAATTTAATTTGATGTATATGATAAGGCAATAGAACAGTTGTAAAAATTTGCAAAAAAAAACAGCCGCATTCATAAGTCTGCTGTAATAACAAGTAAAAAAATTTAGATTTGGAAATTAAAGAGTGTCCCAAAAGTGGACGTTATGGGATATATGTGGCCAAACTTTGGAATACAGATAGCTGCAATCTGATTTAAGGTTAGTTTTTTTTCAATAATTCTATTTTATAAAATATTAAAAATAAATAATTAAACAGTTTAATTCTTTTAAAATTTGTCATAATCAACTTTTCCTTTCTAAATTACGGTTAGAAGCATATTCTCTATAAAATACCCACCCCTTATTATTTATTTAGCAAAAAAAAAAACAGTGTTTTCTCCTTAAACCATATGAGAGCTTTTTCTTTATTTTCAGAAAGCTTTCAATAATGAGGACATTAACCTTTTACATTAACAACAACTACGAAAATTTTTATTTCATTGGCAAATACCTTTACTTGAGCTCGAGTATCTTAATAATTTATGATGAATAGAATAGATGTTAAAATTTAAATGGCAAATATTTTCGAACATTTCAATCAATCATAATAACATTTGCGAACTTGTTTTCAAACGAAAGTTTTAATGTTTGTGAGTGTAATTTTTAAAGGTTTTTGGTTTATGTTGGTGTTAGTTGCTTTGAGTATTTTAACAAGTTAAAAGCAACAAGTTGTTATAGTTTATTTTAATAGATTGTGAGATATTCGTTTATTTAGAGAAAATTTTTAGAGGACAAATTAATGTGTCAAAAAGTAATCAACGAATAATTAATAAGCAAAAACTTCTTTGCTATTACTAAAGAAAAAATTGTGTATTTATGAAAGAAGGAACAATATTTTAAATAAAAAGAAAAAAGTTCGAATACAAAAAATGTGTGAAAACTACTCAATGTTGGAAAATTAATTATATTTTCAAATATGTTGGAAAGGAAATTTACAGGTCTGTTCTGAAAATCACGTGAGTTCAAATGACGAACGGTTTTATAATCACGCAGACGATTTGGTGCTGTTCTGTAAATCACGTGATTTTCAATTTTTCGGCGTGGTTTTAATTTTTCGAAAACAGGAGAAAACGGCTTTTTTAGATTTGTGTTGTGTGCTTTTTTTACATTTGTATTTAAAATATTATTAGTGATTTAAGTTAGTTAAAATGTGTGGAACTAAAATAAATTAGTGAATTTTTATTTGTTTGTAATACATGTGCTTTTATTTACTTATTGGTGTTAATCGAAGGGCTTAAAATTTGGCGTTCGAATTAAAATTGAAAATGTGAAAATTAATGCAAACAGTTTAGGAAGTTGCTACTATTTTATATTTTGACTTGATTTTTTCTAAATTTGATGCTGGAAACATTAGCATAAATAAGATACATCTTAAATGCCATTTTATACTCTGACAATTTTGCAACACTAGAATGTTCTTTAAACCACAAACCAGCTAACCGCTAACGAGAAAGAGAAAATCACAAGCTTTACTACATAAAGCAAAACAATTTTTTATAAAATATGCAGTGTCTTTGAAAATTTATGATTAATTTCGTTTTTATGTGTATAAAATCAAATTTTTTTGCAAAAATAAGAAGAAGACATATCGTTTTAAATATATAATGCCATTATTATTATTTTCTAAGCGATATAATTAGGAAAAAGCAGCAAGTGATTTCAAATCGGCAGTCATTTTGTTTAACGTTTTAAATCACGTGATTTCAGTATATTTTGTACGCAGAACACCTTTTGCGTGATTTGAAATCACTTTGACAAAAATTTATTTGTAGAACAGACCTGTTGATATGTTTATTTTTATTTTTAACTTTATTTTTTTTTTAAGTTATTTTTTTAAGGTTTCATAAAATTATTTTCAAATTGAAAATTCACTGTCATTCCTTTTTATGTAAGTTTCAAGTTACTCGTATATTAATGTAAACACTGACGAAAATTCATAGGTAATACAAGGTGTCCGCATAGGGAACGTATACTACTTTGTTTTGCCGCTGTTTTGGGAAAGATTAGTCTCTACAGTTCATATTTGGCAGCCGTGAAGTAGAAACGTGGAAAATTTATTAAAATATTTTATCAAAATCAATCATCGATTACTGTGACGTGTAAATTTTTGGAAGATTTCACGTGCCACCGAAACGCACTATTTATCGTGTAGTGAATGATTTTGAAGAAAGAGCGTCTGTAGGTGGTAGGACTAAGCATGTACCACAACGTACTGCAAGATCGACTGAAAACATTACTGCTACTCAAGAAAGTGTTGAAAACAACCCATCAACCTCAACTCGACTCAGGAGCTTGATCTTCAAAGAACAACTTTGACCAAAATTTTGCACAAGGATTTGCATTCCCTTCCATTTAAGATTTAGTTGACGGAAGAGCTTTATCCGCAAGACCATTTGCAACCCCGTACATATGCCAATTGGATGTTACAGCTCTTCCAAGACAACCCTGATTTTCATGAAAAATCATAATGAGTGACGAGGCACATTTTCATTCGCATTGATGTGTGAATAAAAAGAATAGTCGGTTCTGGGCAATGGAATACTCTCAAATTAATCATCACTTACCTTTGCATCTATTAAAAGCGACTGACGGTATGCCATTTAGTCAGAAAGGACCTAAATTCTTTCAAAATGAAAAGGGCATAAGGGAAACATTAAATGGAGAATAGTATCGTGATATTTAGGACAAAATATTAGTTAAACACAAAAATATAAAAATAGTTAAATCAAATTAATTTTGATGCAAATTTATGCATGATTTATTTCGTGCTTTAATGTAAATTCTGAATACCTATTTATATATTTATAAACAAAAAAATACATTTGTATCTATTAATTTGCTGCAGTGGTTGACCCCTGGGCACTCAGATTATAAGTCAACTTAATGATTACTGTAATTTTGTAAAACAAGCTTTTGAGTTAATTTTAAACTTTTCGCTTTGTTGGTTGTGACTGTCTCTTAAATTTTATATACAAAATTTGGGTAGAATGTGCTGTGTACTATATGAGTGGTACCGAAATGGCCATATTATTTTTTTATTCTCTATCGCCCCATATATTTGTTTATTGCTTGAAGTTTTTTCAATAAACTTGATTTGTTCCACTTAATATGGAAAATTTTGAGGCAGGCGTGGTTTTTTTGCCCTCTGCCTCGATAGGCATTGACCGATCTTGTTGATTTTTAATAGCAGAATAATCGAAACTATGTCTGATCGATGGGATATACGGACATCGCTCAATAAACTTCGCTATGCATAAGACTTAGAATATATGTACTTTATGATTTGGATATTGTAGAAATTACAAACGGAGTGACAAACTTAGATTTGTCCTTTTCCACCTGTGGTGCAGGGTATAATAATGTGAGAAGGCAGAAAAATATTTAAAATTATTCTGAGATATAATTTTACACGTTTTATATTTAAGGCCTTTGAAATTTGAAAAATTGAAAGAAAAAAAAAATTTTTTTTCTTTGTAAACACTAACTGCAAGCCACTAGCAACAAAAATATTTTACAAAGCAATTAATAATGACCCGAATTAAAATTAAAAAAAAAAATTTAATATTTTAATATTTTTCCCAGTCAGGATTCGAACCATGGATATTATTATAAATGAATAAATTATTTTTGGCCTTGGTTCATTTTTTTAATTTACTTTCTGAAAATTTTTTAGAAAGAAAATTATTTACAAACTTATGCGGGCGTAATGTAAGAATGTAATGCTACACTTTCTGGCCCGCTACATCCTTCCTTCCCTTGTGTAATTTTTTTTTTTAATGTTTAGAAAATAAATTTAAAAAATGAACCAAAGCCGAAAATAATTGAATTTAAAAGAAAATTTTTAAAATTTCTTTGAAAGTTTTTAAGTAACAAATACATTTATATGATATAAATATGTTTACAGTAGTTTAAGCAGCTTATTTACTTTATTCAATTTAACTTAATTTTTATCGTATTTAGAGCCTCTATAGTAACAAACCGAGAATAGTTATATGGAAGACTTTTTTTAATATAACAAATTTTCTAATTTTTTTAAGAAAAACGGTTTTAGAATTAATTAAAAAGTTTTATGATGGCGTATTTTTCTTTAGTTCTACACCCTATTTAGATAAATTTTTGGATCAGTGTAGATTCATTATTATAACAAATTTTTAAAATTTCCTTTAAAAAAAGTTCATATTTTGATATTAACTCAGCGTATTTGTTTTGAGGAAGTTAAAAGACGTCCTTTCTTTTATATGTGATATCTAAGTGTAAAAATGTTAATATGTTTTCTTTTTGTTTAAAAAAATTAACTTTATGTTACATTTAATTTATTGTAGCTGAAGCCATAAAATAAGTATGTTAAAAGTATCAGCTACAAAAAGCCAATAGAAAACTATAAAGGAAGAAATTGTTATTGTTAATGGTTTAATGTTTAATAATAAAAATAAATCTACCCAGACGAGTTCAAAGTAAAGGACTTAACTAAGTAGGGTTTGTCTTGCCACTTGTATAATTTGAAACTATTAAAAGCAAAGTACATGGATAATTGCCTGTTAAGAGGCAACATGAAACAGATACTAATATGAGTTTTGTAGTATTTATTGTGATGGTAATGAATAAAGTTGTTGATGATAGTTTTGTTTAAAGAACAATTACAATTTACTAAGAAAGTTCAGATTACTCTTTCAATGGTGGTCATATGGTTAACAAAGTTTTTTTTATGGTTTAATGAAAATAAATATTATTTTCAACGGTGCCATTATACAAAAGGGACTCATATGTTGTTTAAGTTTTTTAATACAAATTAAAATAATTACAAAGGTTTTGTTTTCAATATAAATTTTTTTTTTTTCAAAATAAAGTAAATCGTATAATAACAGATTCGAATTTTCTGGTTTTTATTGATTGTTTCGAAAATTATTCATTAAAAATATAATTAATTTCATTTTAGTTACAAGAAAACTTTAATTTACATTAGGTACTAAAACAAAGAACATGTAAATAAGCATAGAAAACTTTTATGAAATACAGAAAGCGGATGATGAGGAATATAGCAATCCAGAAGATGGTGCATTATATGAACTGGTTTTTTTTTTGGTTTGAAAGTGGTATAAGTCCACCAAAAAAAAAAAAAAATAATAATAATTATACTAAGTTGACGGTAATTTTAATGAGCTATAGCCAACTTCTCTTCATAGTTATAATAAAAATTTCCATACAGTTCTAATTTCACGTAAAGTAAACAAAAAAAAAATCTGTACAATTCTTTTACACAAATCCTTCTTTTGAAAGTGGACCAAGGCCATTGCATTTGCAGTTGTGGAAACGGTATTAAGGAAAGAGGACCAAGACTAATATAATAAAATAAAAGCTCGCAAAAAACTGCTTATTTTGTTTAAAATTAAAAGAGAAGACTTTGTCTCAACCAAATCTTCAGATGAGCGAATATCATCAAAAACAAAAAAAATCTGACTGAGAAATTGTAAGTTTTGGTAAAATATGTTGGATGAAGTTCAAAAAGAATTATCCTCACAAAATTTATTATAAAATAATTATTAATAGGTTGCCACTTTCTAAAACTTGAAGGAGCATAACAAGAGAGAATTATAACCATAAGATAAGATAAATTTAATTTAGCGCTTTTTCATCATAAAAACTTCAATATGCCAAATATAAAAGAAAACTAAGTTTAAAATGTCGCCTTTATTTAAAGATCTTAACAAAGTAATCTTCATTTTTATATTAAGTCCAGATTTACACTATGCAATTTTTTAAGGAATTTTTTTCTCAATTTTCTACTTAAGTTACAGCATTATGCGTTATCTAATAGTAAATATTAGCAACAATAACATCCTCTCAAAACTCAAGCAATACCATATTGCTTACTTCTCCTGCTTCACAAACAAACAAAAATGTCTTGCTAGTTTCATGAAAAATTGCATAGTGTAAATGCCGTATTACTTATATTATATTAGTGAAATAAAATCTTAATCAATTTGGTTATTCCTGTATTTTAATGTCTTCATTTCAACTGTTAGAAAATTTATTTCAGTAACTCTATGAAAATATGGACTTGAATTTGCTCCTGCTTTTTTTTCTTCTAATGTGTTCTTTTTAAAAGTGGTATAAGTCTATTTGGGGCTAAAAAAATCAATTATATTTTTTCAAATATTTTTGGAAATTATTATTTTATAATAAAATTTAAAAGGCGTAAAGTGTTAAAACTTTAAATACGACCCTTAAATATCTCAATATCTATGCAAAAAAAAAAAAAAACCAGCTCATATTATGCTAGCGTCTTATTTTCCGTATTTTTTCTTTAAATTATACAAATTTTTTTAATAATATTTCTTTTCGAATTAATAAAGCAATAGGTAAGTTGTTATAGTAAAAATACTGTTTTTTTATTTTAAATTTTTTCATTATTTCTATACACCGTTGGGTGACGTTTTCAGGGAGCAAGAAACAAAGATATTTGTATATATTTTTTTCTTTGTTAATAATTAAAAAATTAAAATTACGTAAACGTAAGCCGAATTAAGTTTATTTATTTGCTAAATAGCGATAACTCCAAATAACATAAAATAACATGTCAGAACTCTTGTAGGAGTTACCAGCGTAACAACGGAGAAGTAAAAGATTTAAAATATAGTTTTCAAGAACCGATGAAAAGTTTAGAAAAAGAATAAACTATTACAACAAATTCATTTAAATTTTTAAAAATTGAATAAAAAAGTAAAGCTTTCTCAAAATAGCGAAAATTCACGTACCTGCACTATTACGGAAAAATATTTTTCTAACGTAAAATTACTCACTTTGGATAAAAACTTTTTTCATATAATTATAATTTTTCATATAATTGATTATTCAAAACGTAATTTTATCTCATTATATTAATAATAATCATATTATTTTACCAAGAAGTGAATTTTTTATCCATTATTGCTAAAGCCACATTAAAAGAATTTTTTTCACAGAAGTTCATTATTTCTTATAACAATAACAATATATTCTTCATGAAAATGGGCTTTTCCCTTAATAGTTACTAAATCGAAATATCACTTTTTCACAAAAAAACAATTTTTCTCTATAATTTTATGTTTTTGAAAAGAAAAGACTTATAAAAGTTCAATTCTTTGCACTGCGTCCTTCACAAAGAGTTACTGTTTTCAAAAAAGTCGCTTTTTCCCACGCAATACAAAATACAACTATTATCCAAAAAAAACCGATTTCGAGATATAATCACAAAAAATAATAATAACAAAAATAATTAACCAGACATTAAAAATTTAATTTTTTTAAAACGCCTTTTCCCGAAAAGTAGTTTTTTATACTAAAAACAAAAATGTTTTTTATACATGCAGTTGTTTTTTTTTTTTTTCAAAATAGGTCTGTTTCTTTATTTTTAAGTAAAGTTCGTAAAAATGAGCGCAAGCATTGTTTTCTCTCATTAAGAGAAAAATTATATAAAAGTACGGGAACACAAAATCGAAATTTTAAACACAAAATAAGAACTCAAAGTATTTTGACTGTTTTAATAAAAAAAATAATATCAATAAATCAATAAAAAGAAATATTAATTTATTTTTTTTAAGGCTGTTGCACAAGTTTAAATAACTTGAACGAAGAAAAAGTTTGGGCTGTTTCGTGCAAGAAGAAGAAGAACTTTATTCTCCTCAAAACCGCTATCATTTAACCAATTTTGAAGTAAGAAAACAATTTTCCCATGGCATCCCGAATTGGAGTAAAGAAACAGACCTAATATCATATTTTTGTTCAAAAGTCACTCTAGAAACATATCACTTAAACATAAAAATAAAATATTAAAAAATATAAATTTACTTTTTATACAAATTTGCTATTGCATAGATAGTTACTAAAAATGTCAATAACTTTTTTGATAAAAAAAAAAATACATTTTAGAAAAAGGTAAATATCTTCTACAAAACACTATTAATCGGCCTGTTTGGAAGAAATTAGATTAAAAAAATATATTCTCTTACCATAAAAGTTTATTTTATTTTAACTCTTATTTTCTTCTAACACTTTCTTTCTTAAAAATTGTATTTTTAATTGCAGTGCCAATTATCTGTATAAATTGATTAAGTAAAACATTTTATGTCAGCTTTGTAATGATAGTTGGTGCTTATATACGTTTCAAATTTGGTTTATGTTGCTTTTTAACAGTAAAACCTTCTCGTCAATATTTGTTGTAGAGAAACAGGTGTTGCGCGTTTATTAAATTGAATTATAATAATGTTAAAAAAGGGAAACAATTTAAACGTGATAGATTCATTAGAAAAAAGAAACAACAGCATATTTTTAAAAATGACTAATTATATTAAATTGAAAGGTTGGAAGCCAAAGTAAGTGCAGAAGGCAAAAGGTTGAAAACGGAAAATGCTAAAAAGGGAGGAAATTATTATTAAAAACATGGCGTGTTACAGCCAAAAAATTTGAATAATTAAAATTTCTTTAGAATTGATTTTTTTCCCCCAAATTGTTTTTCATTTTTGCAACATATTCAACATATTTTAAGTTTATCTAAAATAACTTTCTTTTTTTTAATTTTTTGTAATTTAATGTAAGGGAAATTTATGTAAATTTCTTTTTTTTGTTTCTAAATTGACGTTAAAGTCTGTTGCAGACTTTACTACGTTTTTCGTTTCATTTTAATAAAAATATAGCGTTTTTTCTCTTTAAATTAATTTAATTTATTTTATCGATAAGTCTTTTTAACGCTTTAAGTTTCTTTGTGTGGCTTGGAGTAATTTAACAAACATGCAAATGCATGAGTCAACCGTTTGCTTCACGCTCTGAAATTTTGCATGCAAAATTTTTGCCAAATATTATTTTTTTTTTCTAGTAAGAAAGCAACTGATTGATTGTTATGTGTGAGGTCATTCATTAATAATGAAAATTTTGGGGAAAAATTCTTAGTTTTTGTTATAACAATTTATTCATTAACTTTAGTATGACTCATATTATGCTTAATACTGAAAAATTACACATTTTGGTATAATTCAATTAAGAATAATTAAAAACGAAAAAGGGGAAAGATACTAAGTGTGAAGTTTGAAAATGACAGCGGCCTCTTCGTTTTACTGTTACTGTTACGGTTAGCAAAACCCTTAAAAAAACACAGAAATTTGGTAATATGTAGATAATATTAAGGACAAAAAATTAATCAAACCTTAATGACAACAAAAACTTACTTTATATTCACTTCTATACGTGACTAATTCAAATTAAGACACATTTTCTTGTAAAAAATATTGTTTAACAATATTCGTTAATTTCATTGCTAAATAATTAAGGAAAATTCTATTAAATTAGCAACATTTTAAATTAAATTATAACTGACATATCTCTGATTAAATTTATTAATTTTCAGAAAAATATTTTTTAAATTTTTAAATCCCCCATATTGATTATTGAGGGCCATTTCGCTACCGCTGCTTAGTTCTTCAGTAAGTAAAATAAAGATAAAAATCAAAGTTTAAGCAAAAACAACAATAACCAACAATGATTCTATTTTTCTTTTTCTATTTTATAAAATCATTAGTTTATTTTAAATGTTTGTTTTGAGAGTCACTTACTTTTTAAGGTCACGCAATTGCTACCATTTGTCTAATGCTAAGAGCACTAATAATGCTAATATTTAACATGTGCCTTTTCGTGGTCCTAAATCTAATGCTAGGCAATGGTGTTGATAACGCCTTAGCTTCTTCCAGGCTTCCCTTTAATATTATTAGATTAAATATTTGCACTTTTTAGTATATCAGACGAGTATTCTGCCTAATGTAGAAGTCTTTCTAAATAACGGTTTAAAAGATAGGCCCATTTAAGTCAAACTGCAGGAATTGTGGGAAAAGCTTTTAATTTCTAAATTTAGATTGTTAACTTGTTCTTATAGCAGCCTTACAGCCATACCTGAATAAAAGCGGAAAGCGGAAGGTTTCACCGCATAGCTTTAACGCTGAAATGCCATACCGAAACAAAAGCGCCAACGCTATGTCAAAATGATAAAAAACAGGATTATTAAAAAAATTAAGGCTTACATCTAAGTAACGGATGCAGCTCAAAAATGAAAAAGTTGTCTATGGGGTGTTAAATGGAAATCTAAGCAAAAAAATACCTTTCCGATGATTCCCATATTGCGTCATTCCGCCATAAAATACTCGATTTTCGCCATATTATACATACACGTACGTAACTTTCACTCAAAGTTTTTGTTTTAAATTTTACACCCCGGACACAATTTTTTTAATTTCTAAACTAGATTTTTTGAAAAACTATACGAGGGCTGCTCTATATATTTCTGGCCTCATAATCAAAAATGGTTTTATTGTTTTTCAAAGTATTCTCCAGCATGATTTATACACTTTTACATGCGCTCAAACCAGTTGTCGAAGCACTTTTTCCACTCCGATTGAGACACCTCTAAAACGTGGTTTTTGAACACTTCAACAGCTTCTTCTGGCGACGAAAATCGTTGACCACGCATTTTTTTTCTTGATGTGCGGAAACAAGTCGTTAGGTGCCAAGTCAGGGCTGTACTGCAGATGACATATTAATTCGACGTTTTGGCCGGTCAAAAACGCTCTGGTTTAAGCCGATGTGTGAGAGCTCACATTGTCATGGTGAACAATGATTCGTCTTCTCTTGTTGGTTTTTCGAATTTCTCCGATGACTTCAGGCAAACAAATTGTAGTGTACCACTCAGAAGTGACCGTCCTACGTTGCTCAAGTGGAACAGTCGCCACATGACCACTTTTGCCGAAAAAACAAGCGACCATTTGCTTCAAAGTGCTTCTTCCACGAACAACTTTCGTTGGATTTTGCTCGTCTTTGAAGACCCACACGGTCGATTGTTGTTTCGTTTCGGACTCATACGCATAGATCCATTATTCGTCACCTCTGACGTTCTTATAAACGTCTTTTGAAGCACCGCAATCGTATTTTTGCAACATTTCTTTGCACCAATCGATACGAGCTTTTTTTTTGAGCGACTTTTTAATTGTGCGGGATCCAACGAGAACAAACCTTTTTTACGGCCAGGTGTTCATGCAGTATCGAATGTATGCTAGTGGAAAAAATGTCCAAGGATGTCTCCATCTCTCGGGTTGTCGCATGTCGATCCTGCATTATGAGTTCACGCACGGCATTAATGTTCTCTGGCACAAGAGCCGTTTTTGGACGACCTTCACGGAATTCGTCTTTGAGCGAGCTTCGGCCACGATTAAATTCATTATACCAATTTCTCACAGTGCTATAGGATGGTGCTTCATCGCCATACAAAGATTTAAGTTCATCAACGAAAAATGATGGCACGAAAATGTTCACGAGTTAATTCCATTTTTTTCTATATTAATTTTTTCGTCACTGTAAACAACACAAATAATGGTCGTACGTCAAATCATTTTGAGTACGATTATGCTAAAAAATGACAAACTTTCCAATGGAAATGGCAGATTGCACTTGGCAGCACTCAGTGTTGCCAAGCCCTAAATATATATAGCAGCCTTCGTATACAACTTTCTGGTGTTTGTTTTGTGTAAATTGAAAATTTTATAAAAAAAAACAAAAATTTGTTTTTGTTAATTTTTATGTTTAGTTATTATTATTAAACGCTTTGTCAAAATCGGATTTTCCAATTGTAAAGCGTTGCCGCCGCGTTATTTCGGTATGTTCCATACAAATTGTACTGGCATGAGTACTTTTGACAGCAAAAAACGCTTTCCGCCCTTGTTAAGTTATGGCTGTTAGCAATATAAGTTCAAAGCAAATTTCAGCCGTCTTGTCAGACTGCAGTTAAAAAGTTGTGTCTCAAATATCAATTACATCAAATGGGACACCACTTTTTTTTAAAACCAAATATTAGATATACTTGCTGGTACAGCGTTTTTTCTACATTTCTGTCGACTGAAAGTATGGCTATATACATATACATATATACATAAATTAAATGAACTATTGGAGCACTCTTTTATTTATAATTTTGAATATTTTTACTTGTTATTATAACGGTCCTGGTAATCAACATTTCATTCAATTTTAAGGCGTTTGTCTATAACGGTTTAAAAGACAGGCTCATATAGGTCAAATTATGTCCGCTTTGGAGACACCCTGTAATTTATATTAAATTTATTTTTGTATTAATTTTTGCTATTGGGAGCAATAGTGTAACGCTGATTTTTTTTAATTTAAAAGCGGTGGCCTTTACGGCTCGTAGTACACGTAAAAAACATTCATGTTTTATGAACTGATTTTAAAACGGGACCAATCTATAATAAATACCTTTCAAATAAAAAAAAGAAAATTTAAAATCAATTCAGAAATGACTAAGTTCTGCAGGCACAAACATAAAAAAGCAACATTCACTCGTATTGATAACCTTCTTCTTTTTTTTGGATTTGGTTAAAAATACGTTGTATCTATCAAGGAATGCATAGTCATCTTTCCATTTAATAGTAACAGACGAGAGAATAGTTTTACTCCTTATAATATTTTAATAAAAAGTGCTTACAAATTTTACGCATATAAAGCAACAATAGTAATGACCCACAAAATATTTCTTAGTCACACTTAACGCTTAACCTACATAATTTTTTTATAAAAAATAATTTTCATCCTTTTTTCACTGCTTTAAAAAAATATTTCAAAATGAGGCACTTAGAAAAAAAAATATGCTGACTCTTTTATAATACGTTGTTTTGCAACAAAATGTCAAAATTTATGCATGTTGTCATTTGTTATGGACCCCTATATAATTTTACTTAATTCTATGTATTTCATTGTTCATTTATCTTTTTTATGTCTTTTTCTACCACAAAACACCACAAAAAACAAATATTTTTTTAGTTTGTGTAATTACTCACAACTTTGTGCTAAAAATATATAACTTTGTATTACGATTTTTATACTAACAAACACACGTACGTCAATCCCATTTACCACAAAAACGTATTTTATATATAAAAAAAAAAACAAAAAAGAAAAAATAACTTGAAGAAAAATATTTTGTTTTTATATGTCAGGATCAACAGGACATAGAAAACTTACGTGAGTGTTGTGCATGTTATAATGGTAGAATTTTTATTTAACAAGCACACACACATAATGTCAAAATGAGTTTTTGGTAGCGATAAAATTACACTGAAAAGTAAAAGTGTTAAAACCAAACTAGTAATTTGTATCAGCCTTCATTTGTTTTACAGAGTCCCGCGTGAGCTTTAGATTCTGATCACTTAATGCATCTCTCATCATCATTAAGAAAGTTTCAGCAAACGCTAGGTTATGACTTCGTGCAGATGTTGTCCGGTTGATAAACTATATGACGGACTGCTCAAAGTATAAGGATGTGGTTCCATCAGAGTTTAGAAAATACACACATCATACACAACATGTACTGTTTGAAAGAAACATACACATATTTTTTTTACATAACATTTATGTATGTTTCTAAATTTTCTATGTTGCCAAACACACATATATTTTGGTTTTTAATATCTGGCTGTTACACGAACATGAGTTCAGCAAAAAAAACATGTGTCGTGAATGGAAAAAACATATGTTCATTAAACATATATTTGAATTTTGTGTAGGAGTATCGAACATCAGATTGGTGTACGATAACATGAATGATTTTATATATATTAGAACTTTTGGCACTACAACAACAAATACAGGACAATATTATTGTACAGACTATATTTAATAATGTGTACGTTTCTGTGGACTGTATTTGTTTGTTTAAATTTATGTATGAGTTTTGCGTACATGTTGTGATTTCTTATGAACTCTGCTTTTTATCCAGCGTAAATTTTGTTATACTTTTTAAATTTTCAAACGCCAATGGTTCTTCTCTTTTACAGATGTAAACACGTCAATTATTGTTTATTTCTCGTTTAGTGTTTCTTACTCTGTGCACTCACACAAATTCTTATTTGTTAAACATGTGCTTTTAAAAAACTTATGCAGCCAATATACCATGACTGTTAAACATTGTTATGTTGCCGGCTAGGAATTCTTAATTTGGCCAATTTTAAACAATGTTTTGCTTTTCGCAATTTTTATTGAATAAATGCCATGTGTTGTTTGACTAGAAATAAGATTGCATTTTTAATATCAATATCGGCGTAAACCGTGAGGATTTATTGCAAAAATTGTTTTTGATATGGAAATTAAGATCACAAATAAAATAAATTTCGGCTGCACTCTTTACAATCAGATTTTTTTAATTTTTCCATAAGGATCCCTCGATAAATTATTGGTGGTACCACCAATCTCGTACGAAGATACAATCAGCTTTAAAAAATTTTCTTGACTGCTTCTGCATTTTAGCTAGGTTTACATGTTTTATTTTCCTTGCGAAAACGAAGAAATTTTCGTCTCTTTAACAGACTTCCCAACTCCAATTCACTTCGACTGCATGTTGCTTTTATATATTTGTGCCTCTTTTCCTCAGTCATTTCTGGATCGATTTTGAAATTCTTTTATTTGAAAGCTAATACTTACACATTGGTCAGGTTTTAAAAACAGTTCAGAATCTCAAAAATTACAGGGTGTCCCCATACAACATAGGTCTTTTTACATGTATTATGACCCGTAAAGGACACCACTTTTAATTAAAAAAACTGCACATCAATATAGCGTTCAGTAATACAAAAAATAAATGTAAAAACTAAAGGGTGTCCCCATTATTGACGTTAATTAATAAATATGGGCCTATCTTTTAAACCGTTATAGACAAATGTTTGAAAATTAGACAGACTTTCGATTGTAATGACCTTTGTAGTAAAAAGTATTAATACTCAAAACTGTAAATTAAAGGGTGCCCCAAAGTTAATTAATTTTAATAAATATAACCATGTTTTTGAACAGTTGTAGATAGACGCTTGAAAAATACAATAAACTCTATTGCTATCTCCGCAACAGCAAGTATAAAATTTGGATTTGGAAATTAAAGGGTGTCCCAATAGCTGATGCCATGCTAATGAACAGTTATGGACAGACGGTTAAAATAAACAAGGAGCTGTAGTGTTATGTCCGCTGTTACAAGTATACAATTTAGAGATTAAATAAAAGGGTGTCCCAATAGTTAATTTAATTTGATGTATTTGTTCATACTTTTGAACTGCTATAGACAGACAGATGAAATCTGTTTTGAAGTCGGTTTATTTTTTTGCAAGAACTATTGTACTTTGCAAACGCAATTAAAAATGTTTGCTGGGTTTAATTGTATAAAAAGCAGGTGGGGTTCAAAAAAATGGAAAATTTGTACGATAAAAAATCTGTGTCGATTTACAAATTTTAAATTTTACAAGTAAATATAGTATGTGGGCGCTTTAACAAAAGATCTCGTATTGTTCAGTAGAGCAATAAAAGATTGCAAGGAAAAAATTGCAAGTATGGTTCTAACCTAAGGCTGCCTCGAGTATTTAACCACAATACTTTGTTAGTTGACTTTAACACTTAAATTATATGACTTTTTCTAATCGAGTCTCTCGGAAGTTTTAACTGTTAATTTTTAAAAACCTGTTCAACAATATTTCTCCATCAACTTATTGAAGGCTGTGTTAGGGTTTGAACTCCTTAACATGCAAGTAGACGAGAAGATTTTCTAAAGCAGCCACAGCTGTTTCTTAAAATGTATCAGCTAACTTTATTTTTTTTTTCTGTTTCTGCACACTACTTTTGCTTATAGTGGAATTGAAAATTATTTTAAATATAAAGTTTACTAGTTTTGCCAGCCACTGTAATAAATATATATAAACGTATGTTTCATACACTTGTCTTTTTGCTTGTTTTATAAATTGTACATTGTCCAACTGCTCCAGACAATATTATTCTCTTAGAGTTTTTTTTCCATTGTTAAAAGCATGAATTGTACTGTGTGAATCACAGTAGAGTGTTAATACCTTCTGATTAATTAACAATGCGGAAATGTGTGGGTAGAAATAAATGCTTGTATTTTTTTCACTCACCCTTAGTTTATGCGTTATCTAAAATTTGTATTACAAAACGGAATTTAAATGAAATACTAAGTAAAATGTGAGAAATGTTTACTCATAGTGTTACAAATAAAATTAAAAAAAAACGTGATACAAAAAATAAAATAAACTAAAGAGCATAGACTTAAAAAAAAGAAACGAATTAATTTTACTTGTTATACTGGTTTGTGCATATTCTAACTAAATGGTTTCTTTGCTTAATGAGTCACCCTCTTTTTGTGTATTGCTAAGTCCTTCCTTTTTTTATCTTCATACCCACATCTTTTTCATTGCCTCGTTATATTTTTTAGCAGCGAATTAAAGAACGAAAATTACTTTCCAATTCTTACTTCTGATTATCAAGCTCAAGGTTGAAGAGTTTTTTTTTGCCCCTAAAAAAAATAATGGTCCTATTTTAGTTTAAATAAAACAGATCATAGTTTTAAAAACTAACTAATATTAAACAAATGAGCACATTTTGTTATTCTAATCTATATTTAATTTGTTTTTTGTCTTTTCACTATTTAAAAAATAAGAAAAAAAAACTAGACATGTCTGTTGATTTATGTTATAACTATTAAGGATCTACAAATTTTTATGTAGTTTTTTTTTTCTTAGTATCACTTCGATTATTATTGTACGAAAAACCATGTTTCGCTTTTATTATCACATCATCTTAAAACACCCTGTAGAACTTACACAAAATTTTATAGTCGAGTATTGAAATAATATTTTTATAATCTCAATGCCATACGTTTAGGCAAATATAAAATAATATTAATAACATTAAAAATAATGAGGTTAAATTAGTAAAATAAATTATTAACGAATATAATGCGGATTTCTGATTTTAATTATTCCAACAACATTTTCCACATTTTTAACGCCAAAACAAAAAAAAGCTTAAAATATTAAAGCATATTTTGGTTGCAACTATTTGTTTCAATTTCACTTAAAATTTATTTAAAAAAAAGTTATAAATGCGCAAATTAATAGTTGATTGTTATTTAATATAAGCTGCTGGATTAAAATTAAATTAAACGTCAAATAACGGTTTAGTATTTATAATTATGAACATTGTATTTGTATTATGGAGCGTATGCTTGTTAAAAATTTTCATTTAATAAAACTCAAACAAAGAAAAAAATTATTAGTTAATTAATAATAATTACTTAGGAGTTGAGGTCGCCATTTAGAGGGTGTGCTTAACATAAGAATTGCATTTATAAGAAAACAAAAAAAAAAATCTGCCATATTATTTTACATTACTAAATACACAAACATATGCGGCCTTCTTCATAAAAACTTAAAACATGTTAATAAACCGAAAATAGACAAATTTTAATAATAAACGATTAATAGTCATAAAAAACCTTTAACTAACAATTCTGCAAATCAAAAATATTATTGTTGAATTAACCCTTCCTTAAACTTAAAAAATAAAATGAATATTTTTATTTGAATATTTTGTGTGGAAAATCCCAACTTCATCAAGGAAAGGTTATTTAATCTAGTTACAATATAAAAGTGTTAACAGAACAGAATAAATAAATAATTAACAATAATAAACTCTTTTATAAGGAGCTTTTTATGAGAAAAAAAAACAATAATTACACATTATCTTAATTTGTACACAAAAACATATACAAGATTTCCAACATTCGGCTTGTGTGCTTTAAGAACTCGTTCTGAACTCTACTCCATCAATATCCTGCTATTAAGTTCCACCACTACTTTAATTTTTTTTTAATTGCCCAAAAATTATCTCCAGCTAATTAAAATATGAAAACTTTCCAGAAATATTCTGCTTTATTTATTTATTTGTGGTAATATCCTTGAAGTAATGCCACTTGTTTTTTGACGTGAATTACTTTTAACTAGAACACATGCCTACATGAGCTGCAGTGAGAAAATACTTGATGCGTAAAAGCCACTTTACAAATTGACTCGATATTTTAATAATTTGAATTAATATGTTCATTAACATTTTCTTTGTAATGAAGAAATGATATTCACCAATACAAAACCGCATATCGCTCCTTTATTGCAACATAGTCATATCTCAAAATATTACAAATTTGTAGTTACTTAAGCAAAACTGCTCTTTTAGACCTTCTGTACATGTTGAAAAAAAATCAGTTTTATATCCCAAGCTGCACCGAAGTTATAGCAATTGCAATTGTGGCAAAGGCATAGTACTTATGTCTTGAAAACTTAAATCGCATTTTGCCAAGTTCAAGTTTTTTGGAGATATGACTATGTTGCAATAAAGGAGCGATATAAAAACTATAAAAAATAAGTAATTAAGGATACGGGAATATTTTTTAAATTATTTAATTTTCATAAAAAACTTTGTGCTATTTTTTAAATTATCCTGATTAAATTAATTACCAATATTGGTTATTGAAAGTCAAAGCACGTCTCGATAGCCATTTCGTTACCGCTTACTTAAATAATAATTTAAATAAATATTCCCGTTTCTTTAATTAGATAATTTGCAAAGTGCCTGTGCATAGAAATAAATTATCGTAGTGGTTTTTGATATTTTAATTTTCATCCTCCTTCAACTGCATAAAAGAGCCGAAAAAAAGTCAGCCGTATACAGTGGAGAAAGAAAAATAGAATTACTGTTGGTTATTGTAGTTTTTGCTTTAACTTTGATTTTTGTCTTTGCTTTATTGTTTGGACAAAAAATTTTATTTAAAATGTTTGTCAGAAGTTTCCTAAAGAGTTAAGTAAGCAGTAATGAAATGGCCAACCAGGCGGTAATTAATTTATTACAGATAATTTACAAAAAAATACAAAGTTTTTTATGAAAACTAAATATAAAAAATATGTTCTCAAATGCCCATCATAAGATCATCTATTTGATTTAGTGTATTTCCTATTTGTAATACTTTTCTTTAAAGGTTCGAACACTTACGTACATACGTATTAGTTAGTTGATAAAAGATAAGAAAAGTATTCAATTCCCTTTTTTCTTATTATCATCATTTTTGATATGAAAACTTTTTGATATGAAAATTTACAACTTAAATGGCTCTAGTCTTGATTTTAATTAGTTTTACTGACTTTTGCTGTTTGGATAAGTTTTATAAATACACATTACAATAGCTAGAAAAGTCGCTCCTGAATCAGAATAAAAAAAGAAATTTTTTTTTACTACCTTAAAATCTTAAAACCTTTTTTTCATGCTAGTTTTTATTTATTATCCATTTCGAAATGGCCATCGAGACGTGCCTTCACCCTCAATAATCAATACCGGCGATTTAATTATTAAATCGAAATTATAAACAAAAAAATAGCACAAAAAAAAAGATTTTTTAAAATAATAAATTTAATGTAAAATTCCCGTTGTTTAATATAATTTAATAATAAAGATTGTTTATTCATCAAACAAACAAATTAAATCACTAAATTTAATTTAAATAATTAATCTGTTGAAATATCATAGAAGTAAATGACATGCTATTATTTTTACAGACAGGCTCAAGTACATATTTCATATCCAATCTCTATTGACTTGCAATTTTTAGTTGGATCTAAACTATTTGTTGCAAAAATAAAAAAAAAAATAAAAAAGACTGAACTTAAGTAAAAGTAAACAAAAAACAAATTACTATAAAAGTGCACTTTCAAATATTAGAACAATGAATTGAAATATGTTTTTCATTGATTGTGTTTTTTGTGTTTACGCACACAAGCACACACTTACGCTTACACTTACACTGTCATTGAAATTCCAGAACATCATATGAATCAAAAAGAAAACTTTACTCACTCATTTCTCAGAGCTGTTACGATCATAAAGAGTACAAAAAATAATCATTTGCCATACAAAAACCTTTAGAAATGCGGACGTTTTCTACTCATGAATCAAGTAAACAAGATTGCGCATTGCGCAGGTTCGTTAGTTTGTTGTCTCTTTTGTGTGACGTAGAAATAGACTATTTGTATGGAAAGTGTAACAAAACTAAAGTAAGAGAGCCAAAAAACTCTTATTTTTTACAACAATTAGACGTAATAATTCTATTGTGACGTAGATGCGCAGTAGAAATATTTTTTGAATGGCTGAATCCGCAATCTTGTTTTCTTGATTCATGTTTTTCTACTAAACTGGTTCTTCTTAAAATGTCCTTAATTAATTTCAGAACACCTTTTTTTAATAGCTTTTTTGTGTCTTAAAGAGCTCTAAGATATAAATATTTGAGTATATATTGGATTTAACAGGCTAGGTAATAGTTCCCTCGGTAAGTTCTTTGAAGTGTCTTTTTTTGGAGCACTCACTTTAAGTTTGGCTGGGACATTACCCCCAAAATCGCTACAAATAATAAATGATAAAATTTTTAATTTAACTAGTAGTGAGTAGTATTATCTGCAGATATTTAAATGACCTTAATTTTACAAATTATTTTCATGTCACCTCATACAAAATATTATTTAATGCTAAACTTTTAGATGTAAGTATTTTTAAAGACCAACGGTTCTATTCCATTCTTATTGTGACCTTATAGATATTGTCACGTTTTTCCCTTTCTAGAACAAGAGTACGGATTCATAATTTTTTCATTCATTGATTTGTGGCTTAATCTGGCTACACTTCTTGATCCTATGGTCTTGTGAATCCTATCGTCTCGTATTCACTTAACATGTGTTATTACAAACACATGCCATTTCACTCTACACTACTGTGAACTACATGAACTAGTCGATGCCTTGTGTAGTGACCTTAACCATTCACAGACTACTGCACTTCACCTTTCATCCAACCCAGACATCCCCTTTATCTAATAGCAACAACACACATCTGCCGTATACTTCTCTGAGCTAACAGCTACGTTCGTACTTTTTTTTTCTTTAATTATAAAGGTCCCCTTGACAATTACATATCTGTTACTCTTATATTAAATTAGACGTCTCCACTAAATTATCTGCCATGACTTAACACAATAATTGTTTTTTGCTTCTCGGAAGGTTTGTACTGCTGCCTCTTGATATTTAATAACATTATAAAAATTATTATTTTCCATTGTACGCATGTCCGAGGATGGTCTCAAACTCACGATCTTCTGTTTTACAGCAAGCCAACGCAGCCGTTGAGGGTGCTCAGCTTTTGTTAGCTAATTGTGGTATTATTATATACATACACCACAAGTGGAAGTAACTTATTCACCACGCTCATATGTACAACAACAACAGGGGTTGCATGATCTTATTTTCGTAACAATATAATTATAATAGGAGAATAAAAAAAATTAAGTTTTTAAAAAATTGTACTTGTCTAGACAATTTTTTTAAAAGGACATTGCAGGGGATGCTAGTCGAAAGTAAGATTCTTTTGTTTTTCGGACTTCAAAAAACTCTTTCTTATTTACTAGAAATAAATAGAGAATACTTCTCAGAGCTTTGGAGACTGATTGCCTTGCTATATACAGGCGTCTTAATAGCTCACTCCTGGTTTAATAGGTACCCCAACAAAAAAAGTAATTGTTTTCTTACCGATTTTCTTGTTTACTATACAGGTGCCTTTATACACTCATGGCTACACAACAATTGCTTTTTTTTTTTTTGTATTGAAGGCTGTGGAAGTTTTGAACTGATGTTTTTTATTTATTAAATTACTCACCCACTGCGGGTGAGTATTGCTATAGCAATTGTACTTCTGTTTGTTTATGTTACGGTTGGGATTTGAACTCATGATCTTCTGCTTGACAAAAATGCACTCTCTACTCTTGCTTGTGGTAAAAGTAACAACAGTTTAGCTTTACTTACTATACTGGCAATTTTATCTTTGAACAATATATTATTATCACTTCAATATAATTTTAGATTTTTTTAAACGAATTATTTAAGAGTACTTTGTTGAAAAATTTACTTGGAAAATGGATTATTATTATTTTTTTTTAACAAAGGAATGATGAAAAAACTTCATACTTTTAGTAATGTTTCTTTAATATTACTACTTTCAATATGAATATTCTAATATATCTTTACACAAGTACAAAGATTATATATGTATATTGTAAAAGAGAATAAAACTTATATGTGAAAAAGTTTTAGTCACGTTAAAAATAAATTAATAGCTTATACTGCTTGCATAACTATATGAGTACGTATCATTGAAAATTTGGTTAAAATGCACGTAGAAGCTGAACGATAAGGCTAAAACTAAAATGGAAAACTATTAAAAACAAGTTTTGAATGGAAGAATTATTACAGTAGGTTATTAGACAGTTGGACCACACATCTTTAACAACTACTTTAAATAAACACTAAACTTTTCTCATAGCCAATGACACTGCAATTTTTGTCATTTACTGTTCTTAAATGAAGAGTTAAATAAATTTTAAAAAAATGTATAAAAATAACAAACGACTAACTAACTAAAAATCCGCATGTTATTTATGACAATATTTTGTAAGGTTGAACTAAATGTCATTTATAACTTAAACTCTGCCAAAAAATGGTACTAAAACTTTGAAAAAGTACAAGTGCAGTTACGAAAACTAAAATACATAAAACATTCACGTATGAAAATATCGATTTTTTACACAACGCTTGCAATCACGTCTGTCAGAATTTGTTCAAGTGTTTGTGAAAAATAAAATTTTTTTTGTGTTTAATATCTGCATATGCAAACTGCAGAATGGAGATAGTTGTCAAACACATTCATGACACATTTAGCAATAAAAACATTTCAATTAGAGTCATGTAATATTGGATTATATCTTTCTATGTTGGTTGTTAGACATTATAGTTTAGTTATTTAGATTAGATTTAAACTAAAAGTCATAAATTACAAAAATTTTATATTGTCTAAGTATGATCACAAAAATATAGACGACATACAAAATTATTCTCAAACAAAATGTCTTTCAAAGCCGTTTTTCTTTTCTTAAAGTATTGCTAATTTTTACCAAAAGCTTCTACTTTTTGCAAAGGTACTTTCTACAAGAGCAATTGTTTTACAAAAAAGTTTACTCTGCAAGATTTTTTATTTTTAACAAAAGTTTTCAATAACTGAGATTTTTAAAAATTTTACTTATTGTATAAAATAATTTTAATTTAATAAAAGTTCTTTTTCAAAGGTACTTTTTTTGCAAAGTACTTTAACAAAAATACATATTTGCAAAAAAAGGTACCTTTTTTACAAAAATTAAAATTTTTTACAAAAAGTTTCGTCCAAGGTAATTTATTTAAATTTTTAAAAGCTGGTTCTCCAAAAAGAAAATTAATTTTTGATATAAAAAATTTCTTAACAAAAATTTTTTCTTATCAATATGAAAATTTATTATTATTTATTTTTTTAATTTTCATATTGATGTATTTGCATGTGCACATTGCCTATTAGCAAAAATTTTATACTTTATTATTTTTTCATTAAATCTTTCAAATATATATAAAGAAGAAGGCCCTTTGTAAAAAAATGAAATAAAAAATAAAAACAAAATCTTTTTTTTTTATGCTATTTTCTATTATACTGATTAATTATTTAAATTACCGATATTGATTATTGAGGGTCAAAAATAGTTTCTGTGTTTTTGTATAAAACATTTTTGAGTTTTTATTGCCTTTTTGTTTTGTTGATTCAATGAAGTTATCAGATAATCGAATTGGCTTTTGATGTAAGACTCTTAGGTTTTTAAGTACCAAATTTGGTACAGTAGTGAAATGGCCATATGGATACGCTTTTCCGGCGGTAATGCTTTTCATTTTTGTAGTTTTAGGTAATAAATATTTCATGAAAAATTTTCCAAATCCGATATTTAACAAGGTACTTTTTAATAGTACTTTTTCGAAAAAGTACCTTATTCAAAAACATCAACATTTTCATTAGAATGTGTTACAAAAATTCATATTATTATCTTAACTTAAGATTTTTTTGAGTAAAAAATTTTTTTTGTAATAATATATCCCTTAAATATTTGAGAAAATATTAATTAATAAGTTTGGCCCGTTTCTTAACTTGAAAAGATGCATTCCATTACATTGATCAGGAGAGAGGAGCAGGCACAGGTAAACATATTTATAAAGCTTTTGATGTTTCACTGTGATTTGACAATATTTTAGTGTAAGAAAAAACTACCTAAAATCGTCTATAAACTTTTAGATATCTACTAACTGGACGTCCCCTTCTATCGCCAGTTTATTTCACTACTTTTTTAAATGTTGCAGTTAAATATAATTTAACATATGGAAAAACAATCCTTGGAAATCAAAAATATCCTTTAAATAATTTTTAAATTTATCTAATATTCATTTTAGTAAATTAATAATTTGTATCTTAATTTTATTTTTAACAATGAAATATTTATTGAATTAGTCAATTATTTTTAAACAGAACACAATAACATTTTACATTAAATACTTTTTCCTTCCTCATATACAAAAGAATCATATAAAAAAATTGTAAACGCCCAACTATTGGTACAATTTACTAAATAAAAGAATGAATTGTGAAGCAAATAAAACAAGATAATGAAAATAAAATGCAATTAAGCAACAACTTAATTAATTTAAATCTTCTACAATATTGGTAAAATAATTAAAGAAATTCAACAACGACCATCACATCTACAGCACAAATACCCAATACTTACAAATAATAATTAATGAAAGACAATAAACTCATTGCTGTTTTTGACAAAAAAAGGAAGAAATATAAAATACAGAGACAAAATCCAGTCAAACCTAAAGTATTTAATACAACAGTGAATTAGATATTTCAACACATGTACACAAATACTTAAACACCTGCACTTGCCTCTTTTTTTGTATTTGGTTTTGGCCAGTTTTTTCTAGTTTCTTTGTCTTTTGATAAAACAAATGACACTGAATTGTTTGTAATTGATTTTTTTTTTGTTCTTCATTAATTTACTCCTTTTTTAATATTACTTCTCTTTTTGCTTTAAGAAAAGGTAGGAATTTACTATTACACTGTACACTAGAATATATACACACACACTACTTACATCTCTTTGTGTACATACAATATTTACCATGCAGAATATCAAAACATAAACAAGAATAGAATCTCATTCATTTCCCAGCAAACTTGAGGGCTGGATTTTTAAAGTTTAGAACGATGTCCATTTTTTAACAATATCGGTTTTAAAATAATTTTAAACTAATTTGAGAAAAAAGCTTTATTAACGAAAACAAAAAAGTAACACTAGTGTAGAAACACAACAGACGACGGTAACGGAGCGATTTATCGTTGCTGAGAGTTAGTAAACAAAATAACGACGATTCTCTGACGGCGTCAATAATATTTATTTTCATTTCAGTTTTGTGTTTGTTTTCAAAAATATTTTGCTTAAATATCAAGGCGAATCAATTACCAGGTGGCAGCGTAGGCGAATTCATAAATTTTCGCCGTGTACACTACTGTTAAACTCCATATATAAAAAATTTGTTTACCATTTTTTTATATGAAGTTTGACATTCGTTTCTACCAGCAAAAAATAATAAATTCTCTAACGCTGCCACCTGATAATTGATTCGCCTTGTTTAATATTTTATTACATTTCAATGAATCAGATAAATTTTAATTAAAAATCGATGAAATGTAAAGAATTTTAGTATATTTAACATGTACATGGCATTAGAGTCTATTGGACTGGTTAATCTTGCAAGGGATTCAATAGGACTTTTCAAAACCTTCATACAGATCGAGAAGAGGTACAAGGAATAAATGATGACTGATTTAAGATGATACATGGGCTCATCTTTTCACCTTTTCAGTAATTTTCCAATCAATTTTATTTTCATATTTTTAAACTTTTCAATTATTTTTTTCATTTACATATGTATATCAGTTTTTTATTTTTATTCCTGAAATTTTGTTTTATTTTTATTTAAATAATAATACCATTGCTATTATTGTGAATTCAAATGCTTGTAATATACAAATATTTCTGGAAATGTGTGGCAATATTGTTAAGAGAGTGAGAGACTAAATATGAGAGAATAATGAAAACCGACAAGAATTTAAAATAAATTTTATCTCAGCGGCATTGTTGTTGAACGATAACTTATGTCAAATTTGTATGAAAATATCGTTACCGCCGTGTGTTGTGTTCCTACACTTATTCTTTATTTGAGAAATACAAATTATTATAAATTTATACTTAAATTAACCGATGTTTTCAGATGCCCCCTCAAAAAGAAATCGAACCGCTCAAATCAGGAGACCGTAGGGGATAATCAACATCACCGTTCTTGAAATAACTTTTTGTGGAAAGAGGTCTTACAGCAATTCCATTGAAACCCTGGTTATATGCGATGTGGCACCATCTTGTCGTTACCACATGGTAATCATGCCGAAAGCATGCAGTTGTGGATTTAAAAAGTTTTCAATCGTATAAGAAAATCGCTCCCCATTCACAGTTACCTTTAAACCGTTTTCATTTTCAAAGAATGAAAACTCCTCACCAAATTGAACACCACATTGTTACTGTTAATGGATGCAAAGGTGACTAGGAAATAATTTAAGGGTTTTACATTGCCCAGAATCGACTATTCAGTATATTCACACATCCATCTTAATAAAAATGTGCCTCCTTACTCATTGTGATTTTTTCATAAATTGGGATTGTCATGGGAGAGCTTTAACATTCTTTGGCATTTGTATGACGGCGTTAATGATCTTGTGGAAGAAGCTACAATGTCAACTTAATTTCAAATGGAAACAAATGCAAATACCTAAGCAAATTTGTGGCCAAAATTGTTCTCTAATGAACAAGCTCTTGAACACTGCGTCGACTTGAGGTTGATGGATTGTTTTTAAGACTTTCTTGAGCAGCAATAGTGTGTTCAATCGATCTTGCAGCACGTCGTGGTTTTTGCTTGGGCTTATCACCTACAGATCCCTTTTCTTCGAAAGCATTAACTACACGATAAATAGTGCATTTGGTTGGCACGTTGTTTCTCCCAAAAATTTCACGTAACTTTCTTATCGTCACAGTAATCGATGATTGAGTGGAATAAAATATTTTAACGATTAAAACATGTTGGTTTATTGAATATTTCTCCATAATAAATTTGCCACGTGTCTACTTCACGACTGCCAAATATAAACTGTCAAGATTAATATTTATCCAAATGGCGAAAAAACAAAGTAGAATACCTTCTCGGCGGACATCCTACATTCTTAAAATTTTGTTGTAATCGGTTCAGAAGTAAATACCCATTTTTCTCCTTTTTTTCTCATATAGCTCACAGCTCTGGAATTAGATATAGATAGGGCCCTATCTACGTTTCGAATTTCAATAAAATCGATAAGCCGGGACTTTGCTAAAATGGATTCAGATTCCCCTTTTTCTCCCTTCCTGGTTCGCTGTTTAAAAATATAAATACCTTATTTTACCGTAAGGTGATGAAATGTTGTATAATGTCAAATTATAACTATATTAATTTCAATTGTATTTGAAAATTTTTGATCTTAAAGAAAAATCATCTGATTAAATTAAGAAAATCTCATATTATTATTTTTTTATTGTTAGCAATATGATAAGAGTATTCAAAACATCGTATTTTAGCCGTTATACAGAATGAAAGTTAAATAAAGATAATATTTTTCAACCAGAATGACGTGAATGCTATACTATTCATCAGTAGAATACATGAGAAAAAAAGCTTATAATATTTTTATTTCAATTTTATTTAAAGACAAATTAATAAATACAGCTAAAGTTAATTTAATTTAGTTTCCAATATTCTATTAAAAATAAAAAGTTATCTACAAATTTTGGTGGACATTTTTTAAAGAACACAGGATATATTAGACACCAGCCGAATGCAAAGCAGTATTTTTTGGATCGCTACATCTGTCATCATGCTTCTCATTAATTTATCTAAGGCTGTCTACGTTGTAAAAATCTTCTATTTAAATAACTCATTTTGTAATTAAGAATGCGGAAAATATTCATTATCAATCATTCATAGTTTGGTTGGACACAGCTTAAAGCTACTTTCGTTGTTCTCTTCGTAAACATACTTGGGCATACTGCAGTATATTTTTAATGCATTATGTATAGCAGTAATCAGTAAAAGTTTGACTGTTTACTGTAAAAATGTACTGGGTACTGAAAAAATTTCAGTACAGTCTTACTGGTTACTGAAAATTTTTCAAACGGTAAAATCCAAAATCTTATTGCATTATTGAAGTAATGCAGTATTTATAGCCCATGTATGTTCGTAAATCACCTCACACAGTACCTGTTCTTGCTTCCTGCTAAATGAGCCTAAGCCTAATTAATTATATTATTTGTTTAAGCATTTTATTTAAAATTCTGATAAACTTATCCATTCAAATATTTGACTTCGATCATGTTTGCTGGGTTAAATAAATTTGCGCCACCCAAATCTTAATTTTAAATTTATTGCATTGTCTTTCAGTACACAAGTTTTTACAGCTGTTAGTTGTAGGAAGCCAATAGTTTAAGAAACTATTTCAGCTCATCAAGTGCTGTCGACAAATTTTAAGTTACCCTAACAAAGAGGTAATAAAAATACCTTTTACGCAAGGGATAGCTGCCTTATCACAATTTTAATTTTTTTCTACAGGAAGGGCACTTTTCTTGGTCATAGCAATTGCACCTCTAAACAAAGACTGAACATCATGATTACAATACGTGAAATTCAAGTCGCCCAGACCATGCAATTTCTTACATTTATGGTGGAAAATAATAAAACTCGCTTCACTTGAAACTAGAGAAGGGACATAAAAGCCATCGTACAGTGACGTAAAAACGAAATATTTTTAAGCAGTCAAGGTGCTTGAATGCTTCTTTTGAGTCTTGAAAAATATGTGTTTACCATAGCACGCAGCACTGTGCTTATAGAGCATTAAAGTAAATCCTGTTCACAAATCCCCATTTGGAGGCATAATGTGACTTCAAAAAGAGCCAATTTCTAAAAGGCAAAGCAAATATAAATAGGGTTAAAATTAAAAATAAACGGTGAGACCGATCGAAATAAAAAAATCTCGAACATATAATATTTCCGATGCGTTACATCATTTTGTTTTGCATCAAACCAAATAATTATTAATCAAATATAAGCTTGAAACTAATAATCTATAGTTAGTCGCCATCAAGACATGTAATATTTGTTTTTGCAATTTTTTTAAATTCTCTTATAAAATTATTTTCATGTTCTCATATTCAAATTTTGTTTCTCTAACTTTGATCTTGAATGGTTAGACGAATGACAAAACAAGAGAAGATTGCGAGTACATGAAACAGTGTACCCGTTTCTACTTCTCTTTCCTTTTTCACCTACAAACTCAAGAATTGCGCAACAAGAATTGCAAGTGTGGAGGAGGACTTAACGAGCTATTTGCATTTTAAAATAAAAATTTTAAACTTTTAATTTTCTTAAAATATTTTTTCTTTTTTTTCGAAATATTTGACAGCATTTTGGAAAGTTTTTCGAGTATTTGTGCTAGTAAGCTTCTCAACAAAAAAATATTCTTGCACTAAAATCTTTAGTTCAATATCTTAAACAGATTAGAAAATATTTGAGTTTTAATTTGAATATCAGAGTTTTGTGTAAGTTTGATATAAAAAAAGGACCTTCCCGAATAAAAATCAAATCAAGTTTTTTTTAAAGCAATATTTAGGACATAGAAAAATTTTATCCGTGTACCACCTCTGACGAGTTAATTTTTAAAGCATTTCAGGTCGCTATGGCCATGTGCAAATTTTATGGCTTTAAGCTTAAAAGCTTACAATTTTGGAATTTCTTGCCTTATTGTTTGGGAATTTCCAAAATTGTCTGTGGCCCACTGCATCTTCCTCTCTCCCTTGTACGTAAAAGATTCAATTCGTAATACCTCAATAATTGCTGTTGCGTTAAAATATGTTTTTTTAGTACTTGTGATCTTTGTTTAAAACTAACAAGAAATTGTAAAGGTAATTTTGTAAACTTTTTGCATGCAATCGATTTACTGTGGTAAAGATAAAGGTTACTCATCAACTGCAAATGTAGTACAAAACGAAAAATATATTTAGTCAGGGCTCACTTCCTTATTTTCCCTAGTTTCCTCTTTTCTACATTTTTCTTTTCTTCTGTCTTTAAGGCCAAAGAATAGTTTGTTAGACGACACTGTTAAAAACATTCACTTAAGACAAACAAAAAAGTATTAATAGAAGTGCCTTCGTAATGAATGAAATTACAATCAAAATAATATTTTTTATAAGAAAAAAAAACTGCTACAGAAAAGTAGAAACTAATTGAAAACTCCTGGGAAGCAAGAAAAATAAGCCATTATATTTTCATGATGCTTTAGCTGTAAGTGAGAGAAGAGACACTTTCCTAAAAGAGTTAATGAAAACCTTTTTTTTTTGTTGTCGTTGCAATTGTTCTACAAGGTAAATAGATTAGGCTTGTGTTTAAACAGTATTAAAATGTTAAACAAAGAATACCAAAATCCAAGTGAAATTAATGTTACAATATCATTTAATAAGGTTTATCTCTTCTTTCGAGTGATTATAATAAATTTAAGCACAAAAGTAAATTATTAAACCTAAAGAGGGTAAATTTAAGAATATTTTATATTTTTTATTTTTCTTAAGGACGTATTTATTTACACAGCTTCTTTGTAGACAATGCTTAATTCCTTAAGAACAACTTTTGGAATTGTGAGTTAAGAAAAATAAAATTGTTCTTTATTTCTATTCTGCCTCTATTGGATTTAATATAATTTTTTTTTAATTAACTTTTAATTCAAATAACTTTACTCTTATTTTTTTTAATAATTTTTTTTGAATCATCAAAGAAAATCTGAGGAAAGTTTAGAGAAAAATATAAGAAAAAAAGTTTTTTTTTTAATCAAAAAATGGCTATATTCAAGTTTGCCAGAAGAGTGAATCGTCTAATACTCATGTTGAGGAGCATTGAAAGATTGTTAAACATCGCTATTTGACTCTTGTAAATGAGGCTGTTACGTGCTTTTTTATTGATTTTTTTTTTACAGAATTCCATTTTCGTAACTTAAACTTTCTGGCGATAGGTAAACTTGTTTCATTCTGAACTATATTACTTAGATATTTTTGAAAGATTAAAATTTTTTTTAGTATATTTTGTTATTCAAATATGTTTATTTTTATTAGAACGTTCGCTAGGTTTTAATCAATTATAAAATATATTTTTATATATTTTTAAAATATTAAAAGTGTTGCCATAAGGGAATTTATGATTGGAATTTTCGTTTTTCAAGTTCTTAAAATGCTTTTAACTACTGTTAAATCATTAACGTAAGTGTATTAGTTTTATTAATTTTAACCGACTTAAAAAAAAAGAAAAAAAAAAAGGTTATCAATTAGACTGAATGTTGCTTTTTTATGTTTGTGCCCGCAGAGCACAGTCATTTCTAACCCGATTTTAAAATTTTGTTCTTTATTTGAAAAGTGGTGCTCACAGATTGGTCCCGTTTTGAAAACAGTTTATAATCTTAAAAATGACATGGTTTATTGAGTGTAAAGGTCACTACTTTCAAAATAAAAATTAAAAAGAAACTGTGGCTATGCCGAATTTTATATACCATTCACCATCTATGCTACTCTAGTTTAGTGAAATAACTCCAATTAACCCTGCTACTATGTTAGAAAAAAATACACATGTTATGTTCGGGTCATATTTTGACCCAACATTTTTTTATTGAGAAAATTCAAATTTGTATATTTCAAAAAAGGCAACTGGACACCGTTCGGTTTTTCTTTTGCAGGAATATGCACGAACCATTTGGTCGACTCCACGTTTTGTAGAGTTGTAGTATTCAAATATTTTCGGAATTTTTGTTGGATGCTCTTCCAAAATGTTGCTGTTTGGTAAGCAAATAAGCCATTCTGTATTTTTAGGCACATTCACAACTACAGCTTCTTTTTCGTGAAAAAAAAATTTACTTGAAGCGTGCGGAATTCTTGTGTTGTTACATGAACCGGCAAAAATGAAAAATTTTTTGGTTTGACAGTCCTAATGAAAGATTAAGCTATCGGTAGTCACATTTCGTCCATGGCATGAAGACACTAAGTCCAGAACAACCCGTTCGCCCTGATCGTTTCAGCATTGTCTCCCACTTCACCTAAGTATATTCGGAACTGTAAGCAAAAAGCGGAGTCAGAATCCGCTGCTATCCACACTTTCATGCCATATTTCCCAGGGTTACTTAGAATGTATACTATGAAGGGACATCTACCTCGGTACGGAGTAGGCATTTCGTCAACCGTTATATTAGCGCTGGAAACGTAAAGCAGTTGCAAGTTTTGAGTTTATCGCTCATAAAATATGCGAATAGGAGCAAGTTTATCTCCTTTTTGCTCTGAAATTCTTCTTTGCCTATCGTCAAATGCTAGTACACGAGAAATATTGCTAATTCGCTACAACGATATAATTGCTCTCAAAAAAGGGTGTCCATGAAACTCGTCCAAGGAGTTAAGAGTTTCACAGTATGACGGGTAGACTCCTCAAAGAATAATATATTCGTTATACAATTATAGTATAAAAATATATTGTAAATAAATACCAATAAGTATAAGAAGTCCCAGGTAAGCATCGAACTCAATAGCATCTATGGCTTGAAAACTTTCAAAAGCAGCACTTCCTTGCAATTTGCTGTTGTGAATAATATCCCTTTTCACAGCTTCTGTGAGGCATACATTAAAAGTATCACGAATTTTCCAAATACGATGAATAGCATAAGAAGTCACTTCAGGTTTTGCGTGAAGAATATTTTTACTTTCTGCACGACTTAGACATTGCAAAGAAGATATTGTTGTCCACCTTATCATCCGATCCTTATCAAAAAATTCTTTACCATTAGTTACGGTCAATTAACTGAACGCTTATGTGCCACAGGAAATAGATTGATTGTTCTGAAAATAAACATTAGTCTTCCTGAAGTACACAATCAGCATCACCATGATCACTTGCATCTTCAAATGCATCAGTGTCATGCTCAATCATTTGTTCACGCTGACATCATGTCCAAGTAAATTCAAAAAAAAATTTATCGTATAAATATTAGTATGGATTAAGAAAGAAAAATCAAAGTTATATCTACTTACATTTTGGCTAGGTTCCATGTTTTATCAAAATATATCGTCTATAAACTTAGAACTAGAAGTATTTGGCTTCGTTGTTCTTGAAAACGAAAACTGTAGCGATGACTTTGCAAAAAGGGTTTTGGTTGACTTTCTTTCTAAAACCATGCATTATTCTTTTAGGCGTTTTGACGGTCTTTCTTATTTTGTTTGTTTTATTGTAATGTTTACAAAAATTATAGAGGATCATAAAATGACCCAAACATGAATTGTGTAAAGACTTGCAATAAAAAATTGTCTAAGCTTAAAATGGTGACAAAACTAATTGAATTCAATATATTTTAACAACTGATGCACTGAGTAGTAAGAAATTTTAAATATATTCCACTAGTTAGAAATACGGAAATCTTATATGCGATTTGGGTCATCAACAGACCCTAACGTAGTAGCAGGGTTAAAAAAGCAAATAAGAAAAAAAATTAAATTTACATAAAAATGTCACCTCCTTTTAATGGGTTAAGCCTTTTTTTTTAATTTTTAAAGATCTCTTCAAAAGCTTTAAAATCACACTCATAATTATATTTTAAAATTATGGATAATTTCCTAGGTAAAACTCGGAAAATATTGGCGATTACCAATTGTTTCATTTGCTGTTTTTTCTTATTATTTAATTCTCTAACGTCCCATATATTTTAATTTTTGATTGGAGTTACTTTATTGTACCAAATGATATGAAAAAATTAGAGATAGGCGTAGTGTTTTTCCTGCTGCCCGTTATGGACATACGGTTGAAATTTACAAAGAATCTATTTGCTAAGTCTGCTACAATAGCAAGAGTAAAATTTAAATTTGGAAATTAAATGGTGCCCCCATAGTTGTTGTAGTTCGATTTATATTTAAAAACTTTTGAACAGTTGTAGACAGACTGTAGAAATAAATTAGGAGCTATCGTGCTGTCTGCTATGAGAAGAATGGCCAAATATGGCCACATATTTGAACCGTTGTCGACAGACAGGAAAAATCTGTTTTGATTTCTGTTTTCTTTCGCAAGAATTATTTTTAAAAGAGAACTACTTAGAAAGTGCTTATTATCAATAAAACTTCAACGCTTATTTTGTTAAGCTTAACTATATGGAAGTGCTTATATATTAGAACCTTGAAAATTTTCCTTCATTGCTTATCCAAACTATTTTTACATGAGTAACATTGCAATGTAAAAAAATCCAAAATGTTTCCTTAATTTGCTTACAAACTTATAAAATTAATATTTTAAAACCCACCAACACTTTCAAACAAATTTATGGTTTCAATTTATATTTTTTGCTTACAAATCATAAATTTGTCCAAAGTCATTCTTACTTTTTAAGCTTTTAATCCAATTAAATAATATTTATTATTTTTACCTTGGCATTTACTAAGTGACCACAAAAGGATACTTTACAACAAAAGTGTAACAAAAGCACCCAAAACTTTAAAGTAAAAGTACTCCCATTTACAAAACGATAAACATAAAAAATAATAAAAGAAAAGAACAGAAAAGCCGAAAATAAAATAAATCGCTTTACATGCCATATTGTTTAGATATTCAGTTAAAACCCTACACAAGAACACTCTTGGGTAAATATTTAAACATTTATCTTTATGCCTGTAGTCAAATAATCGTTAAAAAACTGAAATAAAATTGCAAAAATAAAGATTATGTAAAACATTCTTATCACTCCATATGATTCATGGCTTTTAAAGAAAAAAAATTTCTAAAAACTAATACCTTAAATTTTAACATTAAATAGAAAAAGTGTACACCACCTTCATGTCTGCCAACAAATTATACGAGTACTTTGCAAGTTGTCTGTTAAAAACAGCAAAACTCAAAATATTTATTCAATTCATTTAACTTCAAGAGCAACGCCTCTTGAACACAAACGATATACTAAATAAAATAAAAAATTACTCATTTATTGAAGGATATCAATATTTTTTTAACGAAGATATATTGATTTCCTTCAATAAATTTTAAGTGGTAAAATATTAAGCTCACCATATAATTTTAGAATATTATTAAAAAAATAATAAAATTTTAGGGTGTAAAATTAGCCAAAATTATTAGGCTTGATAAAATGAGCTGAGCCAAAATTTAACAAGGTTTTTTAAAACTATTCTTTGGTAAATGTTCAAGACAAATGAGAAGGTTATGTGAGATTCACGGTACATTTGCAGAACAGTTTGTTTAATTCGCAACCCCCTTATATTGTTGTATTGTTGTATAGATTGTATTTTGTTTAGTGTAAAGTTGTTGTTAGTTATTTATATTAACACGAGTTATTTAATAAAAGGTCGATTATAAAGAGGTAAATTAAAAGGAAACGGCTTCAACAAATTAACGCATTAAAACAAATTTTTATTTTCGTATTCCAGCATTGTAATAAAAGTAAATATTGTTTAATTTAAATAATATTAAATTAACCGACTTCAAAAAAAGAAGGAGGTTATCAATTCTTTGCTTTTTTGCATTTTTTTTCCTATGTTTGTGTCTGCAGAACTCAGTTATTTCTGAACCGACTTTAAAATTTTTTTCTACACTTTTAAAAACAATACATAATTTTAACAAGTAGGAGTGTTATGTTCGGCTACATTGGAGTAACAGAAAATTAAAAAATAATGATTTTGGTACTGCATACACGCAAAGAAAAAATATGGTTGAGATAACCATAATCAAAGAGCAACATACTATGGTTGCATTATATGGTTGCTAACAAAACATAGTATTGTTACATGCGCAACCATATTGTTGTCCAAAGTATAAACATAATTATGTTCATAAATAAACATTAAATGCTGTAAGCATACATACATACATGCATATTTACTTCAACTTTCTTTAAATGTTTTGGTTCCCTTTTTATTTGTTTTCGTATTCTGCATATTATTTTTGATTATTTATTTTGTACATAAATTTTTATTTTTTTCACAATCTTTAGCAATACAAAAAAAAAATTTCAAATTTTAGCTACCAGAAAAATTACTAAACTGTCAAGTACTAGAACAACATATTTTTCAGCGCAAACATTATTCTGTTGTTTTTAACCATACTTTGATTAATGATAATATATTATGGTTAAATATTTTATATTATTTTTAATAAGTTATAAAACTTTGGTTGTGGTTGAAATTTTTTTAAGATAAAACCAACCATGTTGCATTTTTGGTGCACAGCAACCATATAATCGTTAAAAGTTAACAAAAAATGTTTATCGTTACTAAATTTTTGGTCAAAACAACTATAAATGGTTCTCCGCAACCATACATTGTTACAAAGAACATAATATGGTTATTGTGACTATATCACAACCATGTTTTTTTCTGCGTGTACATGTATAATTTTACATAAAAATGACATCGGCTCTTAATGGGTTAAGCGTTTTTAAAAAATATTAGTATTTCTTTAAAGATCTCTCCAAAAGATCCCTCCAAAAATGATACCCACATTGATGTTTTAAAAAAATTGAAAATTTCAGACCCCTATAACTCGGAAAATATGGGTAATCGCCAAATAATAAAAATTAAAAATTAAAGGGTGCCCCAGTATTTCATTTAATTTGGTATATTTGGTCAGACGGTTGAAATTTACTAAGAACCTGTATTGCAAAGTCAGCAAGTATAAAATTTGGATTTGAAAATTAAAGGGTGTCCCAAAAGTTAAAGTGATTTGATGTTTCAGATCAAATTGTTGATCCGATATAGACAGATAACTGAAATTTACAAAGAACCTGCATTACTAATTCTGCTATAAGAAAAATTATGCAGTTTGAATTTAGATATTAAAGGGTGTTCCCATAATTGATGTGATTTGACTTACAAAACCTTATCTTTTGAACCGTTAACACTTAAAAATTAGACTGGATATCCAACACTTTGTCTGTTATACGAAGAAGTTAAAACGATTAAAGTTATAAACTAAAGAGTGTTACAACAGTTAATGTAATTTGAAGTATATGACTAAACTGTTGAACAGTCTTAGACAGACGGTTAAAACTTGGCTTGTTAAGTTTGCTACAATAACAAGTTTAAAATTTGAATTTGAAACTAAAGGGTTTCCCAATAGTTGATGTTATTTGAAATATATGGCAAAACTTTTAAACCTTTATAGATATATAACTGAAATTTACAAGGAACTTGTATTGCTAAGGCGGCCTTAAGAACAAATATACAAAATGAATTTAGAAATTAACGGTTTTCTCAATATTAAATGTTATTTGGATCCAAGCTTTTGAATCATTATTGATAGACAGGTACAATCTGCTTTGAAGTCAGTAGGATTTCCGATACGCTTCGTTAGATATGGAAAAATAAGTTGTGTTATATAGGGGCAGCCTTTAATTTTTAATAGTACAATTTTTTTTAAGTACGAACAATCTATAAACAACACTTTTAAAAATCGGTTTGAGTTCTGCGAGGACAAATAAAAAATATTAATTTAGACACAGCAAAAGGTCATACGGACGGAATTTAATATATTTCTGATTTGCTAAAAAATTTAATTCTTTTTGAAGTTTCTGATTGCTTTAAGCAATTATTTTTGTTTACATACTTAAACTCTTTCAATTAAATATATTTTTTAACATTTTTTTAATCAAATTTATTTAATATTTTTATATATTTGTGTTACTGGTCCAAAAATATGCTTTTCACATACAAACCCAATAATTCTTTTGTTAAATAATTTTTTTTTAATACTTTTTTTAACATTATCTAATGGTTTTTTTGTTTATTGCTGCACAAGTTAGCTGCTGTTTCACCCATACTCTTGCAGTATTTTTTTATATTTTGGTTTATTACTGTTTCTTTTTTATTCGTTAAATATTATTTTAGTCCGACTTGCTACGTTTTTTCTATTTGACGTTAACTGCGGTAAATAAAATAAATTAGTTTGTGTTTATTTTTAAAGACTCTCCCCCATTTCAATATTTTATATATCATATTTTTCCTTTGATTCAACTGTAATTACTTGTATTATCTTTCTATTCGGGTAATTATTTAAGTTACAATCTCTTGTAAGTTGTAAATTGTATCAAATACGACCAGAGTAGTTGTTAACATGCTGTCTAAACTTGAAAATCAAAATAATAATTAAAAATTAAACAACTCATTATATTAAAAACAAAAAGTAATTAAAATATGGGAATATGTTTTTATCAGGGATCGTAAAGATTACAAGTTTCATTAAAAAATTTATTTTTAATGATTACTTTACAATTTTTATTTTCCGTTTGGACAATAATTGTTATTATTCAGGTTTTATTTTTCATTCCGAAAATAAAAAAAAAAATAAACATTTTTAATTTAATTTTTATTTTTCATCATCTTTTAACTGTATTAAAGAACCGAAAAAAGTCAACCGTATACTGTGGATAAAAGAAAAATAAAATCATATTTGATTATTGTTGTTTTTGCTTAAATTTTGATTTTTATCTTTACTTTATTGTTAAGTTTATTTAAAATGTTTGTGAGAAGTTTCATGAACAGATAAGTAAGCGGTAGAGAAATGGCTATCGAGACGTGATTACATTTTCAATAATCAATATCGGGCATTTAAGTAATTAATCGAAATAATAGAAATAGCACGGAAAAAGAAGATTTTTTTGAAAATTAATTAATCTATTAGAAAAATCCCATTGTTAAATTTAATTTTTAATTAAATTAAAAAAATAAAAATTTATTTACCGACCCTGGATACAATTTTAACAATAAATCAATCAATCTTAGTTTTAGATCAGAAAATGCTTTTTCTACAGTAACACTAGTTGCAATTTTTCTAGTTGCAAATAAAACGAACAATAACTTTTATATTTTAAGCAAATAATTAAACTGGAACAATACCTGTCAAAAAAAAAGAAAAAAAAACCAAAAAAAATTGAGGAAAGCAAAAAAAATTTAAAACAAATAAAAAAAAATGTAAATAAAAAAACTTAAAAATAACTTTTAAATTTAATTTTTTTTAACAAAACTCAAATAAATAAAAATTAACGCAGAAAAAGGTAGTCCGCGAAACAATGATTACTTTGGTATAATTCTTCATATTCATTACTCATATTATCGCTATTTGCCATCCCTGTTTTTTCCCAACTAGCTTCACATTTCTCATACGACAATCACTTAAAATAAACTACTAAAATCATTTGTACAATGACTACGACTTACAACTCTTACAACAGTTTGTGAATCGATTAAATAAATAAATTCTTCAGAAAACTTTCCTAAATCGAAACTTTTACTTATTTTCTTTTCTGCTAAAAATTTTCTTTATTTTTAGATATTTCTTCTAATTTGTGTGGGTTTTATGTAAATTACTGCTTATTTCTGGTAAATGAACTTCTCCCCTACCCCTCACTAGATTCAGTTCAATTAAAAGTTATATTTTCTTTTATTTATTTGTTAATTACCAAAATAATGAGAATATTTTCAAAATTAATTTATTAAAATAAAGACGAAATCACTCAAGTTTTATTAACATTTTATGATAACAATAACAAAAATTACTTGTTTTTATCTCTGCCATTCTTCAATTTTCTTATTATTGTTTCTTAAATAACTCAAACCGTTCAAATTGATATGGTTTTCTAGAGACTTTTTACTTAAATTAATTGAAACCTTTTTGTTGCTTGAAGTAGTGATGAAATTTATTAATCTTTTAATAAATAATATGAATAAATGAAACGATAAATTATAAAATGAAAATAACCATTATTTAATTAATGTTTTTCAAAAACAAATAACAGTAACATCGTAAACCATCGTATGATGCTCAAATTTTACTTACGTTAACGTTCTTTGGGTCAAATTTGACCCAGTTAGTAAATTCTATTGAAAAACTTATTTTCTTCAATAAACTTTGTTTTTAAAGTTAGTACTTTATTTTTAGCTTTGTTTGGAATATTAAAGCTGCACGTTTTGTTTATTTATTACGAATTCATACATATGTTTGTTTGAAATAAAGAAAAAAAAATATAGTTTTAAAGAAATGTCTACAATTAAAAAGATTTCTTATTATACAAATCTGATTATTATTTTTTTCACATTAGTTACATAAAATGTTTGTTTTTACAAGTGCAACAGACATAACGCGTTTTATTATCCGTTTTGGGTCAAAGTTGACAAAGACCTTTTTTGACTGTGCAATTGGGTGGTTCACGTATTTTTTCTTTACATTTGATTAAAACAAAAGATCAGTTGTTTCCGCGCATTCTAAGTTATCTTCATATTCTGAACAAATATCCTTATCGGCCGATAGTGCATTTAGCAAATTTTCTATTTCACTAGTATTCATTTTCCTACAAGAACTACAGACTCGACACTTTATAACATCGATACGTTTGATTAGTTCCGTGTTTATTATATGACTAAAAACAATTTTGCATAAGAAATTAAGCTTTGCATTTTACATGGGGATTCCTATTTTTCATACCAGTAATGTTCAGCAAGAATGCAGAGAAGAAACGAGACAGATATATTGTTTTAGTTTTGGTTTAAAACACATTTACTATTTCTTTTGACAAATAAATTATTTTAACATACCTGTGCGTAAAAAACAACGATTTTGTTCCGGATCACATTTGACCCGAAGATCTTAAGTGCTACAAACTGCATACATTTTTTATTTTTTTTTTACAATATTTTCTTATAAAAATCAAAAATAGTTATTAACATTTTAAATTAAATAAAAGTCATAAATTATCTAAAATATAAACCGCCTACTTACGGAAAAAAATAAAATTTACTTCCAAAATGGGTAAAATTTGACCCGAAAAGCCTATGAAGGTTAAGAAATCACAGTTTGCTATCAGCCTTGCCTATTAATTATCAAAGAAAATTTCGTTTGTATAATTTATGTACATTTAAAACAGTGATGTCCAAAAATAAAAATGTAGTTTAAAGTTGCACAGGGAGAAAATTTCTGTCAAAAGGTACTCTCGTCGCTGTTTAAAGACAACTGAAAAAAACTCACAAGAATACATAAAACTCTACAAGCACCAGTGTTGACAATTTGTTAGCTTTCTTAACAAAAGTTGTTAAATATCTCCAAATATGGCGAAGGTATAAAAATATATAATAATAGTTCTAAAAACTCACAAATATTGTGTGATTAAAAATTAATTGGCTATTAAGGACTTATTTTATCAATCAATTAGAAAAACGAAACACAAAAATAAATAATAGTTAAAGCTTGTGCCTCGATATTAATATTTTGAAACACAAAACATGGTTTAATAACGTCCGCAGAACTAAGACATTTCGGCAGCAATTTTGATTTTTTTTCTTTATTTGAAAGGTGATGCTTACAGTTTAGTCCGGTTTTACCAGTTCACAATTTTAAAAATTGACGAGTGTTCCCCAAAACATAAATGTGTTTTACGTATATTAAGAACCGTAAAAGGCATCAGTTTATTATTAAAAAAAAACTTCGCATCATTATAGCTTCCAATGGCAAAAAGTACAGCAAAAGTAATTTACAAAATTAAACGATGTCCGCATAAATGACGTAGATTGTCCTATAGGGACCTAAATAATCAACCGTTATAAACAAACGATTGAAAATTAAATGTCGATTGCTATGACCGTTAAAGTAACAAATATTAATATTCGAAATAATAAATAAACGGGTGCCTTCACAGTTTTAGCAGCTGTAAACAGACGGTTGAAATTTACAAAGACCCTGTATTTCTTACTCCACTATAATAAGTATAAATTTTGTATTTGAAAATTACAGGGCGTCCCAATAGCTGGTGTAATTTAATCTGTATGGCTGTATCTTTTGAGCCGATATATACAAACACTTGAAAATTCGACAGAATGTGTACTAATTTGTTTGTTATAATAAGAAGTATAAATTTTTTAAATTGTAAGTTAAAGGATGTTACAATAGTTGATGTTATTTCATGTAATGGCCGAATTGCTGAACTGTTATAGACAGATGGTTGAAATGTACAAAGAACCTGATTAGTAAATCTGTTACAAAAGCAAATATAAAATTTGATATGGATATTAAAAGTTGCCCCTATAGTTGATGCAATTTGATGTATATTGTGAAGCTATTAAACAGTTGTAGGCAGGAGGCTAAAGTTAACAAGAAGCTGGAGTGCTAAGTCTACTAAATCAAGTATATAGTTCGGAGATAAAATATAAGTTAAGGTATTTTGACAGACAGATGAAATCTCTTTTGCAATTTTTTGTTAAAAAGTTATTATTCTTACAAGAGTGCATTTCTTTTGTATTAAATCATCTTCAGTAGGAATTACAGAATTAGGAAATTCGTATTGTGTCTTATTTCTCAATTTAGTTTTATTAGAATTTATTGCAGAAAATGTTCTATCGGCTCAAGTATTACTTGTGTGAACTGCCAACATATTAAGAACAGCTGTCATTTTTTTATATTTATTTTTTTAAATAAAAAAATATTACTAAAAATAATGCAGAGTATTTTTATTATCACGCAGTATCTAACAAATTGCAACTCTACGCTTTTCAACGCCTTAAAGTATTTTACATTACAACTCTGCAGTGCAGTGCACTGGTTAAAAATTTATATCAATGTTTTATGAAAGAAATAATTTTGAAATGCAGGAAAAGTTTAGGCCTAAGTGTCAATCAAATTTTTTGTTTATCACACCTTGTAAAATAGGCTTGAATTACATTTCTTTTTTTTTCAATACTTTAATTATTAATTTAATACCAAAAGACAAAAAAATGCGTAATAAAAATACAATATATAAATATATTGTCAGCAAAATAAAGAAATTTAAATCGAAAAGGTATTTGCTGAACAAAGAGAAACTTCTTTCCATTTGGTCATAATGTTTACGCAAGCATTTTGAAAGGTATTTGGTATTTAAATAAATAAATTTAAATTTACTTCTTCAAAAATATGGCTTTATTTTATAAAGTAAATATTTTCCATCGCTGTCAACTTATTTCTTCCATTTTTCTGGTACCATATACATCCTCAACGAAAGCAAAGATTCGCTTTTTGAATCAATCTTCATGTATAATTTTTTTAAAAATGTGATTACCAGATCTCCATACATTCATATGTAATCAATATCTGTATAAATGTTTTAATACACATTTTGTAATAATTTTAGATAACGATCGGAACGAAAGGCTTAGGGGCATTAATTGTAGCTAACAAACTACGCTGATGATCATTTCACTTAGGTTCAAGCGTTCGCAGAATACCTCTCCAAGCTGAACGTAAAACCAAAGATGTAAAGTTTCGCCAAAAATGACTGCAGGAATTAAACGTATTAACCCTAGAAATATTTTAATTTTTATTATTATCAATTAATTACAATCAAAAGCATTTAATTTAGTTTAAATAGTTGTCCTAGAGCTTTACATTTTTTTAAGTTTATGTTAAACTAATTTATTGTATCCAGCATTGCCTATGTCTAATTTTAGGACCTTTCTAGGCGATGTGTAATTTATTAAAGCAAGCAATTTTTATTAACAATAATTTATTAAACAAATAAACAAACAAACTTACAAATAGATTTATAATATAAATAAGTTAATATTTGAATATTGGATTTGGTTGCCAGAAGAATATTTTACAATTTAAATTTTAACTAATTTTTTCCTTGTTTTAATAACAAGTACTCTCAACCTTCTATTGTGAATTATTCAATAACAATAAAAAATAATAATAAATAATATATAAATGCAAACCTTTTTTGTTGCAGAGCTCCATGACTTATTTTTATTTTAGCTGCTTTGTTTTTTTGCTTTCGAAACAAAAAGTTGTGATTTAATTTAAGAATAATTTTTATAATTAACTAAGAATAAGTGGGACATTTACAGTGGTGATCAAAATTATGGGTAATGACTGATAGTTTTGAATATTTTTTTTAAATATTTATTTAGGATAAAACTGTTGTTTCAGTTGCAAGATTGCCACTCTCGTTTGAAATGAAATAATAATTAAATTCTTTGCTTAAAGAATTTTTAATTTTTTCTAATATTTTAAACAATATTTAAACAACTGATATTTAAATACGATAAGGCTGATGTCAGAGTGCGCGCTATAAGCGAAGCGATGTTAGAAGCTATAATATTCATGCTATACTTATACTACAGGATGTCAGAGTGGATACTATATTAAACAAAGCGACTTGTTGTGTTTTTAAAATACTTTTTTGTATTCCGTCAATCTTTTTTGTTAAAAATGGATTCAGATGAGGAATTTTTTATTTCTAATTATACATCTAATTTGTTTTCTAGTAAAAAGAGCGGAATCCACGATGTAAATTAAGGTCGCAAGGAAAAAGACGAATTTCAAATTCGACCAAGAAAGTGTGAACACTTCTGTTAAATATTTTTCAATATCAATTTCCATTATTTTATAAATATCTTTTTAAAATCAATGGAAAATTTAAACACGCACAAATAAAATATACAAATGAAAAATATTTAAACTACAATGTAAACAAACAACAAAAAGAATAACGAAGCGATCCCGTGCTATAAATCATTTCACAACCTGCTTTGTCGATTTGGCTCTCGTCTAGCTTCGCTTTGACTCTGACATCTTTTTAGCATTGAAGTAAGAAAACACAAGCAGAGGTTTGTAGCGCATTTTAGTGTGATATTATAGCATCGCTTATAGCGCGCACTCTGACATCAGCCTAATCCGTTTATTTAATATTGTTTTTTTTATTCTTTCTATTTTAATCATTTTTTTTTAAATTATAGTATTTCCTCAAAGATCTATTCAAGAGCTTTTAAATGATACTCATATTTATATCTTAAAAACTATGGTGCACATTCGCACTTTTCTATAAAAATTTTAAAGCCCATAACCCGGAAAATATGGGCGAGCGCCAATTTTGTTGCACTTGAAATTTTTGTCTGCTGCCTTGAAGGACATACACCGATTTTGCTGATTTTCTATAGCAAAATTTTTGAAACTATCTCGGGTCGATTGGCATTCTTATGTTTTCTCAAGTTTATCTAATGCCTTGGCAAAGTTTCATTTCATTTGTTGTTATGAAATTAATTGAATAATAAATAGTATCATTAAATATTTTATTATTTACCAACAAATCCATTGCAGGTTCTTTTTTGTCAAATACGAATTTTATAATATTCTGGGTACAAGAGTTATTACAGTTAATAATATTCTTGCAAATACTGTCATCACTACTGTACATAAATTCAAATGAACCTGCTTTATTCAAATTCAAATCTCTATAAAAACAATGAACTCATATACAAGTTTATGCTGTTTAATTTAAAATCTAGTTTGTATTTTTATTTTATATTTATTTTTTTGTTTTATAATTAAAGTCAAGTTAAAAAAAAAAACTCTTACAAAAGGGTAATTTCATACATGGTTTGCTTTCATTAGAACAGAATAGAATTTGTTGCATACAATTATAAAAAAATATATATATACTGGCATGTACATACATACTTACATCTATATGATATTCAGCATATGATTTAAAATACTAACTAACCTACACTATTAAAAGTTTTTCAAATATATACAAAGATTACTTCATTTGTGCATTCGCACGAAGTAGCACAAAATGCTTCCATGCAGTGTAAGCTCTACTTGCATTTTTCGATTGCTTGTGTATTTTAGTTTAGTTAACGGAAATAATTTCCCGCTTTTCTAACTAATAGTTTTTACTCTTTCCTTTGCTTTGAACTCACATCCTTATAAAAAAAAAGAAAATATGTAAAAACTTTTAATGTTTAAATTGTGTTTGTATGATCGCAGTGTGGGAGTAACAATTTATTTTTCTTTTAATTCTGTTAGCAAAACTTGAACTGGAACAAATTTAAATTACATGACTTAAGCTTTGAGATTTTCGAATAGATATATTTATGTATCGGAATGTGGTTAATTTGTAAGAGCTTAAGCGGTTGACAAACATTCAAATGTTTGGGTATGAGTATTTTAATAGTCAAATTTTTTACAAATGCATGTGACAGAAATATATGCAGACATGTGCAGAATTTGATATGAAAATTTTAAAGTTTTTTCACGTGCTGTAAGCAAAACTGAAACATATTGTTTGGTTTCTGATACCCGTTTAACATTATACAACTAGAAAAAAAAAGATTTAGAGAATGAATTATGGCTCAAATAAATTCTTTGTGATGCTTTGATGGTTTAGGTCTGAATTTAATTTCAATTTGAAGGGTATTTTTGTTTGGCCCATGTGGTTATAAACAGTTTCGTGGAAAATGTTAATTAACCCTCTACGTCTGCAATTCATAGGTCTCTTTTGTTCCTTTCAAAGCGATTAGAAAAAATCACCTCTAAAACATTGAAATAGTTTAAGCGCGCTTTTCTAGAAAATAACTACATTTACTATGTATTTTCAACTAAAATAAAAAAAGTAAGTCAAAACAAAAGTGTGTTTAATAGTGTGTAAGAAATATGTGAGCTAAAGTTTGACATTAAAACAACTTCTTATTAGGTTCGATAACAATATTATACAAACATTTAAAAACAACACAGTTAAATTACTTAAATTGTTATTGCACTATAATGTTGATCTTCGCTGCTTCATATTACTAAATAAAATGCTGCCATAACCTTCTATATTAATATAATATAGTCGTTTATAATCGCCTAAAAGTAGAAATCACAGTTTTGATAAATAAAGTAATATTAACGAAGATAATTTTTGTCTTGTTAGGTTTTCCACTTAGAAGAAAGGAACGAAAAAATAAAACTTTACAATTTCACTTTCAGTATTATATCCATATATATATACGTAATTGTAACAAAGAAAGTTGTAGAAGACATCATATTTTTCTTAAGTTGTATCTTGCTATTTTATTTTTAACGTCATATCCTCATTTTAACACTTTAAGTACCACTATTCCTTCCTCCCTCGCACATCCTACAAGAGATGGGACTATTTTTTTTACCATAACTTTTCCCAACCCTATTAAATCTATAAGAACTTTCGGGTTTTTTAAAACCAAAAAAAAAATTAAAAAAAATTGACCTTGCAAAGGGGTACACAGAATCACATGGCTATTAACAAAATGTATCGCTCTCAATCTTTCCAAGCCTTATGATTTCTAGTCAAATAAGTTGCATTCGTAGCATGGGAATTTAATCCTTAAGATACATTGCAAAATATATTTCAATAAAACCTATAATTTTCCCGCAGGGTGTGCACACATGGGTTATTTCCATTTGAGTAATGTTTTCTTCAAAAAGTTTATTTACATATTAATTTCTTAATAAAAGCTTGGAATATTAAGAAGAGGCGCAAAATTAATTAGTGTATTTTTATTAGCGACTTTTGGATTTTTTTTAACATTATTTTAAGGGGCTACTATCGTAAATGATCCTTAATAGCGATATGTGTAATTAAGATAGTGATTCCTGGGTAGAGGCATCCAGTGAACAATATTCAGCAGGTTTACCATTATGGCGACAAACACATATTTAAGAAAATTTTCTCAATTCATATAGATGATAGTCTGAACAAAACAAACCTTAATTTGAAGATATCATTTTAGATTTCGTAATTCTTCTAATAGCCCAATTCACAACCAGCAAATAGTCTTGCATCATAGCATTTGCAAAATTGTGTAGCATATTTTGCTCATTACTATATCGCTCCGTTATTGCAACATAGTCATATCTCAAAAAAACTTGAACTTGGCAAATTGCGATTTAAGTTTTCAAGACGTAAGTCCTATGATCTAATTGTCGCAATTTTAATCGCTATAACTTCGGTTCAGCTTGGGATATAAAACTATTTGTTTTTACATGTATAGAAGGTCTAAAAGTGCAGTTTTGCTTAAGAAACTACAAATTTTTGATTTTTTGAGATATGACTATGTTGCAATAAAGGAGCGATATGTTTTGTTAGTGTAGACTAAAAATATGCTAAACAATATGCTATGATGCAAAACCATTTGCACAAGATTGTGAATTGGGCAATTATTTTTTTCTAACACAATAAAGAAAACTATTCTACATCGAAACTTCTTAATGTTTGTTGATTTTTTGTTGATTGTTGTTGAATTTTTTCAATAACTTGACTTGTTGATTTTTTTTCAATAACTTTTATTTAAATCTTTGAAGTTTTTAAAAATTTAATTTCATAAAAATTACATTCGAATTTGGTAATTTAAAATAAATAAAATAACATAAAAGAAAGCACAAGCAATATTTTTTTTGTAAAATTAAAATACAATTAAACAAGTAAGTATACTAAAGTCGGCTATGCAGAATCGCATACCCCCTTCACCAAGCATATATAACTACATAGTGCAGATTTCCCTTTGAATAGTTTAAATAAAATCGAAATGAGAAATTCTTTTCTACCATAAACTTTTCTTTTAAAAAAAGCTTTCTTTGAAAAATCTAAAGGCCTCATTAGTTTTCACACTCTATTGCTGTTCTATTCCTTTCCGTTCTGCTTTTTAAATTATTGTGGTTAGTTATTCTGTAACAAAAATGCAGCTGTTAAAAATAAACAAAGAAAACATAATACACAACAACAAAAAACTAAAATAACAATAACAAAAATAGTTTTGTTTATAAATTGTGCACACACTATCAAAAAACTTTCAAGTAATTTAACGTTAAATTCTATTTTCTACTGATTCGAACGGAGCAGAACAGAACGTCAAAGTAATAACAAACCGCAAATACAAATTTTTTCATTTAATAGAAACTGATCGGCTGATTCGTCATGGAACAGAAAGTAAAGACTAATCCTGCCTGAAGCATTGCTTAAGGTTGTTGTCCTAACTTAGTAAATGAAAAGGTTGCTATATCAGGTGAAAGCTTATCTATTTTTATCACATACAACAACCACCCACAGGAACATAAACAAACGTTTAAAAAATATATGGAAAAATTAGTGGAAGACTTGGTGTTTTTCCGTGGACATGGACTTATCATGATGATTTTTTCGAAACTACGCCTGATGGATGGTCTCATTTAAATTAGCACTAGCTTATCTAGTGACTTGGAAAAGCTGATTTCAACACGAACATTGAGAAGAACATCGCTTAATCGACTTCGCTATGCATAGGATCTCAGAATATATATACGTCGGAAATTGTTATTGAAGAAACTACAAATGTAATAACAAACTTACAAAGTTACATTTTCCACCTTTAGTGAAGAGTATTAAAAACATACACAAATATTTAAAACCGCAGTTGTAAAAACCAATAAAGAGCATCAAGTAAAACCGAACTGAAACAAAAAACCAATAAGAGCAGCAACAAATAATTACTGTTTTCAGTTGAAGGTTTCTGTGTGTTTTACTTTAACGTTCTTGTTTGTAGAGTCATTGCCATAAGGTGTGTAGAGATACAAACAAACAAACAAAATAGGTTCGTTTCTACTGTCCAAAAGTAAATATTTACACTGCTCAGTATGCATCCGTACCAGGAGTGGATAAATATTAGAGAGAGTGAAATATAAAATTATTTGCTTTTTATGTTTTTTTTTTTTGTTTTGTGTTAACACATTTATAAAAATTTATTGTGAGATATTTTTTAGCTTTAAAATGCTTGGGGCCTCGCATATTGTTCAATTATTTATTTGAAGTTTTAGAATAACACGAAAATCTATATGCAGACCTATATACGTATAATAAAATAGTAACAGTGTCATTTATGTACATGAAATATTTTTTGAACATTTTGCTGTTGGTGTAGATAGTAATCGATATAGAATACAAAACACCTTGTTTTGGAATTTATGTCTGTTTGTCTGTCTGTCTGTGTTCGCATTACGTTAAAACTACTGGATAAATTTAAACAAAATTTTGTGAGGAGGTTCGCTAGAACCTTTTTTCCAATATAGAATACTTCATTTTTCGTAAAAGTAGGTCACTTCGTAGTCAAAATAGAAATACAATTGTGAAAGCACCCAATTTTACCGGTATAATTGTACTAAAACAGTTGTCAGCACTTCTTATTTTTGTAGATGGAAAATTTTTAACACTGTTTGAATTTTAAGAAAATTAGAAATAACACGCAGACAAAATCGTGGGTACTGCTGGTAATAAATAAAATGAACAATTAATTAGGAAAATGTAAATTTGTTATTTTTGCTCTTGCACTACTAATAAAGTGTAGCATGTGAATAGAATAAATAAAGAAGTAAGCTGCTGCAAGTTCAGCGGCTGTGTTAGCTGCTTTAGTAGTGGCGCTAAACAGAATATCATAAGTAGTGAGTTTGAATTCCAATAGCTCAACTGCGTAAATACTAGAGATGTGCACAAAACGTCTTGTTTGCTTGTTTTCATACTGTTTACTATTGAAGTGTTCTCTTCGTTTATTGCTTTTGAAATATGAGTACACTAACACTACTGTACTCATTCAACAAAAGCATTCGATATCATTTATTCATTTGTCAAGCATAGGAACTGTTTATTGTTATGTCGATGCAAATTTCACTAGTGAAAACAATTTATTCTGTTGTACAAGTACGCTATTGACATAACATGACAATATTGCAGAGTCTACAGGAATTTAACTTTGATCTTTTCACACCAAAATTTAGTAAAGAAAAAAAATGGTAAATTGTTCTAATATTTAATAATATAAAAAAATTTATATTATTAAAAAAATTATTATTAAAAAAAAAAACAATAATAAATAAAAAACAATAAACTGTTGTTATAATTTTCGGTAATAACCGTCGTCACTGGCTGTGTACTTTGGATGTTCGGCGAGCGCTTTCGATGTGATGACATCATTTTCAAGCCGCGTGTTTATTAAAACTGAAGAGATAGTGTTAAAAATAGATGGTGCTAAGAATAAAAGGTGGTGGGTTTAGGTAATTTTTTTTTTTGTCCGTTTAAATAGTATTATGCAGGTAGATTACCTGATATCTGTCTTGTTTATTGGGGTAAATAGTTAATATTTGGGTCTTTTATTATTGGATAGGTAAGTGTGACCGTCTGTGGGCGTTTTTCGTTTGTAAGAGTGTTTTAGTAATTTTAGTGTTGTAAAAATCGTGTCAGAGGTTGTGTTTACCTGTTCGTTAATAATGTCTCTGTTAAACGTTCGTGTTTTGTAAATTTCCATGTTTTCAAGAATGTCTAGTCGTCGTCCTTTTTTACTTGGGTGTAATACTGTCATACATTCATCTATTTTCTTTGGTTCGTGTCCATGTGTGTTAAGGTGTTTTGCGAAATTAGAGTCTTCCCTTTTCCTTTTGTATGATCGTATGTGTTCTGTAAACCTTGTTTTTAATGTTCGTCCAGTTTGTCCGATGTATGTATGGTTGCAAGTACAAGTAAGTCTGTATACTCCGCTGGTGCTAAATTTATCTGTTGTTTCTATTGATGTCTTGAGATTGTTACGTAGAGTGTTGCTCGTTTTTAATGTTGTGTGTAAACCTTCTTTTCGGAAAAGGTTGGTTAATCTATATATTTCTGGTCCTGTGTAAGTAAAGATGTGTCGTCGTGTTGTGTCGATTGTTTCTTTGTCTTCTTTCTTCTTGTTTTTGTTGTTGTATTGTCTGAGTAGTTTGTCGATGGTTGTGTGGTTGTAACAATCTCAAGACATCAATAGAAACAACGGATAAATTTAGCACCAGCGGAGTATACAGACTTACTTGTACTTGCAACCATACATACATCGGACAAACTGGACGAACATTAAAAACAAGGTTTACAGAACACATACGATCATACAAAAGGAAAAGGGAAGACTCCAATTTCGCAAAACACCTTAACACACATGGACGCGAACCAAGGGAAATAGATGAATGTATGACAGTATTACACCCAAGTAAAAAAGGACGAAGACTAGACATTCTTGAAAACATGGAAATTTACAAAACACGAACGTTTAACAGAGACATTATTAACGAACAGGTAAACACAACCTCTGACACGATTTTTACACCACTAAAATTACTAAAACACTCTTACAAACGAAAAACACCCACAGACGGTCACACTTACCTATCCAATAATAAAAGACCCAAATATTAACTATTTACCCCAATAAACAAGACAGATATCAGGGAATCTACCTGCATAATACTATTTAAACGGACAAAAATTACCTAAACCCACCACCTTTTATTGTTAACACTATCTATTTTTAACACTATCTCTTCAGTTTTAATAAAAACGCGGCTTGAAAATGATGTTATCACATCGAAAGCGCTCGCCGAACATCCAAAGTACACAGCCAGTGACGACGGTTATTACCGAAAATTATAACAACAGTTTATTATATACTGGCGGAATCAACCCAATTAATTTAATACCAAAAAACAATAATTACCTTTATTTAAACTGACTGCAAGCAGGAGAAGGTTTTCAATTAGATTGCAGTTTTTTAATGTGTGTTCTGCTATAACTTCGGAAATTGTGCACAGATTTTGATGCAGGTGAAATCCATTATTTTTTTAATTCGGACGGACATATTTTCCTCCATTTATTAACCGATTTTGAAAATTTGTTATGCGTTTGGAAGAGGCGTCCAGCAGTGCGGCTTTAGAGCGAGCTTTTCAGTCGGACGTCAGCTAATATCAGAAAAAAATCTATTCAGGGGTTGCGAGATCTTAATTTGATAAAAATATTAAATATTTTTTATAAAACTAATATAATGTAAAAATTAATTCATTTTCTTTCTAAATTTTTACAATAACAATAAATTTTCCAAGGCTGAAATCATCGACTTATTTTTAAATATCGTATTAAATTTTTCCCTCAATTTAACAAAGTGGTATTAATTCTGCTCTTGATTCTATTTTTCTTTTTGTGTTGAGGTTTAGAGAATGTGTGTTGTGAGGTTAATGTGGCTACTTCCGTTGCCGTTTTTGTTGTTGTTATTTCTGTTGTGCACATTTTGAACTTTATGAATTATCAATTTTTATAGCTCATTCAGGCAATTAATTTGTATATTGTTCGCTTAAAAAATAAATACAATAGCAACAACGTCTCTAGGCGTAACAAAAGCTATGTTGTTTGTTTCCATTGTTTTCAAAATATTGCATAATATTCTATTTAATGTTTATAAATTTCATATTTTTATATATATTTTTTTTCATCTAACAATAAAGTCAATAATGTTAAAAACGTGCTTGATTTTGCAATATAAAAAACTCCGCTAAAAAAATTTCTTGGAGAAATAGCTGCTCTTTTTGCATTATAGTTGGCTTTACAACAACAACATTTACGTCTCAACAGAGACAAGAAGAAATCAAGATTACTTAAGACTAGAATGTAATATTATACAGTTGAATACAACAAAGTTGAAGTAATATACCCGTTTATTCTGAATTCGTATACATACTTTGCAAACTTAATCTTAATTTGTTTTCCTGTCTGTTTTATGGTCATTAGAAGAACATGATGTTTTCTTTAAAAATACATTGTTGTACTTAAAAATTAAATTAAATTTATTTTAACTCCCGATAAACAATTTGCGGTTAACATAAAAAAGCAATTCGACAATAGATCTGACGGATTGACACATTTAATTTTTTTGTGAAATCAATATTGCTTCAGCAACACTAACACGAATGGACATTGCCCAATCGACTTCGCCATGCATAAGAACTAAAAATATATATACTTTATGGGGTCGGAAATGGATATTGTAGAAATTACACACGGATTGACAAACTTAGATAAACCCATTTTCCACTTTTTGTGGTGAAGGGTATAAAAACAGCAATTATTACGCTTAACCACATCGCAATTTTTATGAAATAAGGATTAAGAGTTTGTTAATAAACTAAATTACCGCATAAGAAGTAAAACCAATCTACAATAGACCCTATAGATTTCATTATATCCAGTTTTTTAAACAGTGGTGGCCTCATTAGAACTTATTTTTCCACCAATGGGACAGAAACTCGCAAGAAGCAGAGGCACCATGGTATATGATTAAAAAAAATATATATTGATCTAGGCTAGATGTGTATTAATTGATAATAACTTTTCACTTATTGAAATCAAAGTTAAGTGATAAGTTGATTTCAAGAAATTATCCTCCCAATTGGCCGCTAAAAGCATGCGATTTAACACGCCTCGATTATTGCGGAACAATTGAAGCCTTGGAGGGCAGCAATGTTCGTGTTATTTATGACATATAGCCATCAATGCTATGGAAAGTCACCTAAAATTTGAAGCCCAGAATCCACTTCGTAAAGAATAGCCATGTTGGCCATGTGCCTGAAATATTTCTTTTATCATTATTGCCACATATTGATCTTATAAATAAAATAAAAAAATGTAAATTAATTTTTAAAATATAAATTAAAAATTTATTTTAGAGTTCTGTAAATAGTGTTAAAGTTTTTTGATTTACAAAAACAAAATGTGCGGTATTATTATACCGGTAAAATTGCATACTTTCACCAACAGACTTTCTCACAAAGTTTAATTTAAATCCATTTTTTATGGGATATAAACCCAGACAGACATACAGACAATTTTTATTTCATGTACAAAAATGACCCCCTTACAGTTTTATTATATGTACAGATTGAATTTGATATATTTTTATCATATTCTGTTTTTTTAATTCGGTTGGTTGAAAAGATGAAGTTTACAACGTACAACACCATCATGGTGTCACCACAGCTGATTAACAAATGTAAGCTTACTTTACTTTTATTCTGTTTTTGTTACTCTTATTAGTGGTGAAATTATACATTTTTAACGAAAAAAACAATGTTGGATTTTATTGTTGCGTTAAGGATTAAATATCTTATTTTCGTAGCAATGCTTGGTTAAGTTTAAAGAATATGATTTTTAAAATAAACCCAAATTCTCGTGCACTACATAAACCTAACAAACTGCTATACCGTTTAGTGGTTTCAAACATTAAATACACTGCTACAAAAAGAATGTGTGAAAGTGATATTTTTATGTGAAATTTGTAATTATTCAAACACTGTTTTAAAAATGTATACCACTATTTAAATATATATCATAACAATTAAAAGATAAAATAGAAGACAATTTTCGAAATTCTTTCTCAATTATAAATAAACTCAAGCAAAAAAAGTCATTAATTTGGGTAAAAAAATTTAAGCTTAAAAAAAATCCATTAAATTTATTCGTGATTATAACTGGTTACTGAAAAAATTATTATTGTTCTATTTTTCACATTTTTTAAAAAAATATATACCTATTTAAATAAATAAATAAAATTGAGGGTGTCTTTGTCAGTTTATAACTGTTAATTAAATGAAATAGAATAAATCTTATAATTATTAGTGTTTTATTTAATGTCGTCATTTATATATGGAATACAATATCGGATAAATGTCCGGCAATGTTAACCTTTCAAATGCCAGCAGTTTTTAGGATATTATAAATGAGTTTTCCAATACTTTATGGTTTGTTTACATGATCCTTGCTTTGCAGATATCTCCACAAAAAGAAGTATGAAGCAGTCCAATCAAGCGACCGTTGAGGCCAATCAACATCACCATTTCTTGAAATAACTTGTTGTGGAAAGAGGTCTCGCAGCTATTCTTTTGTAATCCGGGGTGTATGCAATGAGGCGCTGTCTTGTTGATACCACATATTAATCAAGCCTAAAGCATGCAGTTGTGGCGTTCAGAGGTTTTCAATCATATCACGATATCGTTCCGTATTTACAGTCACCGTTACGGCGTTTTCATTTTCAACGAATAAATTCTATTAAACGAATTGACTGACTGTCACTTCTAGTGGCTGCAATGGTGACTGATGAATAATTTGAGAATTTTCCATTGCCAAGAACCGACTATTCTATTTATTCACATACCCATCCAAAAAAAAATGTACCTCAACACTTATGATTTTGATTTTTTGATGAAATTCAGGGTTGTCATAGGCGAACTGTAACATCCAATTGGCGTAAGTATGGCGGAGTAAATGCTTTTGTGTCAACTGAATCTTAAATGGTAACAAATTCAAATCCTTCTGCTACTTTTCCCACTGAGCACGGCGTCGCCGCAGTAATAGCAATCTTGCAGTACGTTATGGTCCACGCTTGGGCCTATTACCTACACACCCTTTTTCTTCGAAATCATTCACTACACGATAAATAGTGCGTTTACATGTTTTAACGATTAAAACACGTTGGTTTACCGAATATTTTTTCACAATAAATTTGCCACGTGTCTACTTCACGACTGCCAAATATAAACTATCAAGAGTAATGGGTACCAAAATTGCGGCAAAACATAGTAGTATACCTTCCCAGTGGATACGATGTTTAAAAAATAAAAAACTCGTAATTTTTTAAAACAAAATATATCACTTAAATTAATTTTAATATTAAAGTTATTCACTCTTACTCTTCAAAGATATTAAATATGATGACAATCTATTGTTATTATATATAATTTAATGAAACTAAATTAATAATGTTATTTATTTTAAGTACTCATTCATTTACCTTTATTTTATTCACTTTTTTGATAAATTTTTTTCCTAGAAATTCTCTTTTCGAATTACATTACTTTGTAATTAACTTGTAATAAGTAACATAAATATTCATTATACAAATGAAAGCTGATTACTTTCTTTTATTTATAGAAGAAAATAGTAAAAGTCAAAAACATATGTAAGTGTTTTGTTTGGTTTGTAATTTAAGAGAGGCAGTTCCACATTTGCCTTGTTAGGCAGACTGAAACAGAGTTAAGTTAATAATTAATAATAAAATTTTTTCTAAAACATTAAGTGCAACGTACAAATAAGTATTTAAGTTGTAATAAATATACTTAAGTATGTGCTTAATAATTCACTGAAAAAATGTGAGAAAAATTATTTCAATTTTATATATTTACACTTTAGAAAGTTTGTTAATTGCACTTATTAAAAAAGAACTTAAGGCAATCAACTTAAAGTACGCTAGAACTCAATAATACACTGAAGAAAAGTTTACTATAAAATAGGGCTTAGAACTGAAGAAAAGTAGGTTATTATACAACTGAAAAACATGTTGGTTAATTCTATAGTTAAAAAAAAAAATTAGATAATAATTTATATTAAAGAAATTTCTTAGAAGGACTATTCTTGTCTCTCTATCTATAGAATTTTTTACTGAATAGAACTTTTGTCAATTTAGCTGATCTTAATAAAATAATATTAAATTTTTTATTAATTTTAGTTAGTTTTTATTTAAATTGTCTGATATATTAACACGAAATATATTTTTATTAGAGAAAAAGCTGTTATGAGGTGCAAGAGGTTTTTGTAAAATGATTATGTGCCATTAATTTCAAAAATATTCCTGGTTGGAGGTTAAAGTATTGGCAACAATTTATTTGCGTAGAATTGTGGCAAAGGAAAATTATGGAAAAAAATAACGATTTTTTTTCTTAAGGTTGTGCTTAAGGCAGATTAATATACTAGGTAGTGGCAGCAGATCCGTTGACTTTCTTGTTTATGTTTTCAGATGTTAAATTTAGTTTACACTTATTATTTTTTTTTCTACAAAAATTTGTATAAAACAAAAAAGTTTCACTGACTTTGAAACTGGATTTTATTTAAAAATTGTAGGCCTCGCTTCATCATGATTTTGTTTGCTCATTTTATATGTTAAAACCAAGAAGTTTGGTACAAAAAGTATTAATACTCATCTTTTTTTACATATAAAAATTTAGGTTTAGGAAGCTCCTCTAGCTTAAATATATCGCTCCTTTATTGCAACATAGTCATATCTCAAGAAACTTAAACTTGGCAAAATGCGATTTAAGTATTCAAGACATAAGTAGTATGATCTAATTGCCGCAATTGCAATCGTTAAAACTTCGGTTCAGCTTGGGATATAAAACCAATTTTTTTTCAACATGTACAGAAGGTCTCAAAGAGCAGTTTTGCTTAAGTAACTACAAGTTTTTGATTTATTTGAGATATGACTATGTTGCAATAAAGGAGCGATATGCATGCAAGTAGCATCAAAGGAAAGCTTAGATTATTGATATTGTAATTATTTTTTTCGCGCTTCATTTTCAAAAACTGAAAAAACAATGTAAGGTGTTTTTTTTAAGAAATTAAATATTATAACGCATCGGGCTATTCCTACAAAATTTTGAAGTGATATAGCTGAAAGAGTTTTTAATCAAATGGTGAAATAAAATTTAATTTTTTTTATTTTAACATATAAATTCCCGGAAAGAGGAAAATTTCCCCAAAAATTTGTGTTTTTTTTAACAAAAGAGGCCTTAATTAATCACGGGGCTGTCACATTCTTTTTGGAGTATGTAGCCATAATTTGGAGATTTACCGTTTACCTTTTTTTAATCGGTGCTTTGCACTCCGAGGAATTTTACAATAATTTTTAAATTCTTTTCTAAAATTGGCAATGTTGGAAGGCACTCGAGGGGGGCCATTATAATTGTTGACCTAATTTTTCCTTTATTCGTATTTGCTTAAGGTTGTCTTTAAAATGGGTTAAATAAATTTGCTAGTACTGAAGTAAATATTAATTGCATAAGCAAAAAAAAAAAAAAAGAATACCACCTTTTTGCGGAAAATCCTTAAAAAACTATATTTTTACATTTTCTCAATGCAGAGGCTTGTAACTTTTTTACGAAAAGCACTATCAGAATAAAACTTTAAACGTGTGTATTTAAAATTTTAATTAAGAATATAGCAAATGTCTTAAAGTAGTAATTCCTGCACATTTACACATATTTTTTTAGATATTTAAAGGTCTGAATTAATTTTTAAAATCTTAACATTTGAGTTGAAAATAAACTTTTTATGACGATTTAAAAAAATTATATGTCCGAGGTACCTAAATTTGGGGCCCTATTCAGAAGCCCTCATTCACCCTAGTAGCCTGACCGTCCGTAGATTCACTGAGAAACACCTCTGCCCTGCCTCTGTAAAATTTCGGTTCATAAGATACCGAATTTTGTCAAAAAAAAAAAAAAAAATCGTTTTAAAATCGCTGTGCGTCAGTTGATTTGCCATCTGAAAATATATTTAACAAAAACAAAATACATGCTCTTTACTTATTTTGGTAGTTGTTTTAGAACTGCTCTTACCTATAAAATCAATGTGCCTCGGTTGTGCTCTTTAAAAAAATGTTTTTTGGTTCGAAATTCAAATAAATTTTTGATTGACTTAATTGTACAGTTAATTAAAAAACAAATTTTTATGCAATAACTAATTGAATTAATGAAACACTTAATTAAATTTTAAATTAAGAACAAGCGGAACTTCTTACAGGTACTAAAGTTTCTATTTATGAAGTTGGTTAGATGAATTCCACACAAAAATAATAATAATAATTTATATTAAATATAATTGTTTTTTTACCTTTGTAGTTAATTTTCTTTTCTTATTTTTAGTTTATTTTTTATCAATATTTCAATAATTACTTTTCAATGCAAAAATAAATTGAAATATTTTTTGTTGACAAAAAATTTAATTCAACTTAAACTTTTGATTCAAAAAATAATTATTGATATTTTTGTTTCCTGTTTCTTGATGATGCCACACGCAAAGAAAAAATATGGTTGAGGTAACTATAAGCTAAGAGCAACATAATATGGTTGCATTATATGGTTGCTAGCAAAACATAGTAATGTTATATTTTCAACCATATTGTTGTCCAAAGTATAAACATAATTATGTTCAAATGAAACATTAAATGGTTAAATTAAAATATAAAAATATGGCTGAAAATGTCATCTTATATAATTGAATTATAATATAGTCTCGTAAGTGCAAATTTTTTCTGATATAAAAAACTAATTATTGTTTTATTTATTAACGATTTGTCATAAAAATTATTTAAAAACATTAATTCATAAAAAATCAATTATTTGCTTAAAATAACAAATAAACGATTTCACAATTATGCTTCAAACACAAAAGTAAAGGTTTATATGCTTACAATACATACATATTTACTTTAACTTTTTTTAAATGTTTTGGTTCCCTTTTTATTTCTTATCATCTTTTGCATATTATTTTTAATTATTTATTTTGTACACAATTTTTATTTTTTTCAATTTCTTTAACAATAAAAAACTATTTTAAATTTTAGCTATCAAAAAAATTACTAAACTGTCAAGTACGAGAACAAAATATTTTTAAGCGTAAACATTATTCTGTTGCTTTTAAACATACTTTGATTAACAATAATATATTATGATTAAATATTTTATATTATTTTTAATAAGTTATAAAACTTTGGTTGTGGTTGAAATTTTTTTAAGTTAAAACCAACCATGTTGCATTTTTTGAGCACAGCAACCATATAATCGTTAAAAGTTAACAAAAAATGTTTATCGTGACTAAAGTTTTGGTGAAAACAACTATAATTTGTTCTCCGCAACTATACATTGTTACAAAGAACATAATATGGTTATTGTGACCATATAACAACCATGTTTTTTTTCTGCGTGCACCTAACGTTGTAACGAAATATTAAGAGAAAATAATTAATAAACAATATTTTTAATTACAAACTGATCTAGTGTAAAACTGGTAAAATTTAAGAAGAAATATTTTATATTGGTTCTTTGGTTATTAAAATCGATTATTATATTTTTAACGCCAATAATCAATTTAAAAATATCAGTTCTCTTATTACTACGTTAAGAATGAATATTCTCGATAGACTTAGGGTAACATAGCTGTAAACCACTTACATATTAAATGGCTTTTCAACAGTACGATAATCGAAATTTTTTTTTATTTTGAAAAATTAAATGCTTAATCTTTATAAATAAATTTTTTTTTTTGTCTTGGAAAATTCGCACAAATGCACTTTGCTCAAATTTGTTTATACCCAGTTGATTACTTAAATCAAAAACCCTTCATGACGGTTAAAACACATGGCTATCACACTTGCCTGGATATCGCATAAGATGACACCAGTTAGAGATGTACCATAAGTCTAACCTTCGAATACAAGTAGCAGTGTTCAATGTCTCATATACGTTATCTTAGATAAGGATATGAACAATGATATGACCAATAGGGCACTGCTTACGTAAACTAAATTACACATACGTCTACACAAATATATTCTATTTGATACAAATAATATTAAAGGCTTGGCGGTAATGATTGCATAAATACGTATGTATTAAATTATAAAATTCTATGTACATTGAATTGTCTCTTTGTACTCATGTATGTATGCGTCAGTATATAAATTAAGTTTTATTCTTTGTTTTAATTATACTTTCTTTAAAATGGATGTTTATGTTCGTGTGTGAACAAATATATTGTGTTTGAGAATTTTACAATTAAAATCGTTTCTAAATGCAATTATTTACTTTAATTGCTTCTGTATGCTGAAGTTTAGGAAAATTTATGCACAATTTTCTTAAAAACGCTTGAGACATTTTTGTTAGAATTAAAAGACAAATACTTACATTTTTAAATGAAAATTAAGATATGCATGATGCAAATAAATTTATATTTTTATTTTTTTTTTTATTTAAATAAAATGTTCAAAAATGAATTGGAATTTGTTAAAAGCAATGTAGAGACGAGAATAAATACGTCATCGACTTTATTCCATTAAGAAAATTTAAAAAAATATGTCAGCTTTACGTAGTGACTACCGAATTTCTTTTGTGTGTTGTTTTTTTTTTTGTCGACGAGAGTGTATGGGAGGAGAAAATGCATCGTGTATTGTCTCTAGTGCTGCAATGTACGTGTGGCTATCTGAAACTGTAAGTCTTCTTTACCAACATCATCCAGTTTGAGCGAAAACGATTCTGTTATAAATTCTTTATACTGGATACCGGTAACACATCTTTCTATCTTAGGAGGATGTATGTCGGAATGATACTTTTAGCCTATAATCCACATCAAATAAGAGAGGCTCTTCGTCTTTTGTTAGCTCTTTGATTATGGCATTGATGATTTTTATTATTATGAAGAGTATATTTTTTAACTCTCTCAACTCCTTCAGTGATCATTGAACGAACTACCACCAACTTGCGCTCCACTAAAAAACCACACTTTGCATCGTTGTCAACAGTTTTGTATGCTTTTAAACAAATTGTGAACAACTGAACTAGTGGTTCTATATTTGTCAATTATACGATTCTGATAGTATAACTCTTAGAAAGACTACAGATAGCAAGAAAACTTTGTAGAACGGGCCCTTGAAATAATTCATAAAAGTCTACTTATTTTGTTAACAACAAATTACACTTGATATTGTATTTGAATTTGAACTTGATATTGGGCACCTTCATTAAAAGCAAAAACGGGCTACTGAGTGTGAGATGAGTCTAAACATATTTGAGGCTGGGCGTTACATGGGCGTTCATAAGCCTTCAGCTGCCATTTAAAACGTAATAAAAATGGAAAAAGCTATATCACGTCGTAATCCTTATCAAAATGTTAACTTAATTAATTTCTATAATGGTCCGTATTTCTAAGAAATTCTTATAGTTTTATGTCCTCGTCTTAATTAATTCAATTAAACATGAGATGGCAGCGATATAATTTCGGTAGTCTTTCTGCTTGTTTTTTTAATCTTTTCTAAAGGCCTACATTTGAAAATTCTTGTCTTTTTATCACCCAATTTTTATTATCATAATCTTGTTTTCTTTCTTAATTGTATCTTTTCCTCATATAATTATTCCCCCGAATAAAAACTTTTTTTCTTTTTTTTTGTGTTTGAAAAAACTAATTATTGATATTTTTGTTACCTGCTTCCTGAAAATGCCACCCATGTCGAAATTTGAGAAAAAATAAATAAAAAATAATACTTTTGTTTAAAAACTGACCCAGTGCTTAAAAAGTTAGAAAAGAAAATAATGATACAGGTAAAAAAAAACAATTACATATAAATTCAGACCTTATATTTCTTTAAATATTTCTTGTACGGTTGCCTCGTCTGTATGGAAAAAGAAACATAATTTCAAAATCAATTTAACCTTGCTTTAGGTGTATTTAGCATTACGAATTTTAATAAAAAAAAAACTAAAAGATTTTCTTTAATTTAGAAGAAAATTTGTCATTCTACCAAAACCTGAAATTGTGGCAGAAAAAAAATTTCACAGTGAAATGCAAATAGCTACAAAATTATAATTGAGAGTACGTGCTAAAATCAGCCTTTAAAATCGAAAGTTCAATAAAAAAAAAATACTTAAATTAAATTAAACAACGGGAATTTTTTATTATATTAATTAATTTTCAAATTAATACCGCTTACTCTTCAGGAAACTTCTGACAAACCTTTTAAATAAACTAAAAATTCTTGTGCAAACAATAAAACAAAGACAAAAATCAAAGAAAATAGCACGAAAAAGAGATTTTATTTTGAAAATTAATTAATATAAATAAATACTTGTTCTACCAAAAGTCGAAATTTTAGCGGATAATTTATATGCGATTTAAAAGGTGACATTTAACTGAAATTTCGAGGATACAAAAAATCAAGAAAAGAAAATATGTTTATTTCGCAAAAAAAATATATAACCTAAATATTCAACAAAAACGCAAAATTACTTTTGTGTGCATATGAAAACATTCATATCAACAATGCGAACTGCATGCACAACTAAAAAAATACACGTACGTACACAGAAATCCATAAACAGAACAACTGAAAAAACAATAAAAAGTTATCATAAAAGGGAAATAATCATAAGCTCTGTATTGTGCAGACAATTTCTAGGAACAAGGATGAGTATAATTATTGTGAAATTATGACTATAATGACGAGTAGAAGAGGAAGGATAATAAAGGATTATCCAACAAAAGGACAAAACTCCGCTAGTACTCGCATAATATTATAAAACAATACACCTTTTATATTCATTATATAACAATTTGAGTAAGTGTTGATCGCATGTACCAGTAAACACTCCAATTACATCTCAAATTGTGAATTATTTGTCATCAGAACTGCACAAAAACGCTTAAGTTTAGATTTCGTAAAAACAACTTTCAGGAAAGATTAAAAAAAAATAAAAATAAGAATAAAATTTGTAAACAATTTTTACAAATAAACAGCATTCACATGCGAAAACGTCAATAATAATTAATAATAATAGATCAGCTAGAGAAAATTTAAATCCAATCGATCAGACATAGTGTCGAAAGAGGTGCTATTGTAAATCAGCAAGTCTATGCCATTCAAGGCAGCGGGTATAGTAAAACGCATGCCTTTAATTTTTCCATATAATTTGGAACAATGAAGTAACTCTAATCAAAAGAACAAGATAAGTGATTAGATTAACGTCTGCAACTAACAGTCTGCAACTTATAAGACGGTGACCAAACCACTATTCTGTGAAATTTTAAGACCATGGCTTTCAGGACCATGAATCTACCCCTTGCTATAGGGTTGGAGCCTATCTTTAAATTACTCTGTTGAGAGTGCAACAGGACACTTCCATATATTCCACGCCAGACCCGCAGAAATAGACTAATTTAACCACAACCACCACGTGACCCCAAAGGAACCTCGCCAATAACCGGCTACAGAGATGGGCAGCTCTCTGTATGGGCTACCGGTTTCCGTGTTGACAGTTTATTTAGGCCATTATTATTCATACATTATTATCATTTAAGGAAACTGCTAAAATTCTTCTACAGTATCCAACCGTCTATCCTGGTTCAGTGCATGCAAACCCTGGGACTGGTTCTCCCTATACTCCCGAGGACCCTCCTCAGCACCTAGGTAAGGTCAGCACAGACTCTTGGGGCGACAGAAATTAGAAAATAAGAAGAAAACGTTAAGTGAAAAAATTGGCGCTTGTCAATATTTTCCGAGTTGTGGGCAATTAAAAGATTTTCCATGCATCTTGAAGGGAATACGAAAATCTTTTTAAAATAACCCATTAAGAGCCGATGACATTTTGCCCTTATTTTTTGATTTTCTGTCACCTCAATGTTTGCTTTTTGTTGGAGTTTCTTCAATGATCTAGAATAACATATATTGCAAAGAGTAAATTAGATTCGGCATAACCTAATATATAACTCTTACTTGTTTTGTCTGTTACTTGTCTGTTTGCTTTAATGATTTAGTGAGGTTCTCAGTTAATCAATTTGGCTTTTGATATAAAATTATTAAATTTTCTTGAGAACATCGCGGCATATTTATATTTGAAGGAAGGATTCCAAATTAAAAATATTCTTATTGACATGTGAGTTTTTGCTTACTGGGTAGGTGAATTTATTTGATTGTCATTACAGGCATGAGTTATTAATTGTTTCAATAATAATATTGCTGACTATAAGCTGTTTACGTTACTCCAGAATAGCTAGAGATTATATACGAATAAAAAAATATTGTTTTTTTTTTGTTGATTTTTATATTTTTCACTATTTCGTAAACTGTTCAAATATGTGCATGTATGTGTGATCTTAATTTAATACATACTAGGACATTTGTATAAATTAGTGTTAGAGAAATTATTGACTTGAAATATTGAGATGTGAGCGGAATAAACTGGTGAAATTTAAATTTAAAAAATTTAACACATTCTAGTCGAATAAATAAAAGGTTTTTTTTTAATTGCACAAATATTTAAATAAAAATATTTGTTGACACAACAAATATTCCAAAAAAAAATACATTAATGATAAAAAATTAATTTTAACTTTTAAATTATATTTACTGCAAGTCTTGTGATCAGAGTTAACAGTCTGTAGTCGTGAAAATTGAAGTAAAGCGTATTATTTAAGCCCGAAAGAACTAAATATTGTAAAACAGGTCCATTGCTCGAAATCAACTTATCTTCAAGTTTTGATTTCATTAAGTCGATGGTTGCCGTAGCCTTATAACACCTAGCGCCATTCAATTTGTCCATATTTTCGAATAAAAATCATTCATCTTCATGAAAGCTTTAATTTCACTAGCATGTAAACTGCAATTAATATAAGTGGAGTTTAAATGCTCAGTTTTAGATTGGATCTATTGTTCATGAGGCAATTTCGTTTATCAACAAACCAGCCAAGCCGAAACTAAGCCTTATGGTGTAATAAAATTTTTCCTTTATAAATTGGGGAATTGATGACTGATTTTCAAAGGTAACCTGAAGTGTTTGGTAGCATTGTTGAATCATAAATATATTTATGGTAATTTGCTTGAAATACGTGAGTAGCATTATTAAACCGATTTTAATTTTTTAAATATTAAATTTAAATATTATAGATAACATACATGGGAGTAATTAATTAAATAGACTTATTAATTGACGATTTCATTAGCATTGAATGACAAATAATGCTAATGATTTTTTTCGCATTGTCATTATTTTTACTAATGGTAATGTTATTTAATAAAAAGGTTTCATTGATAACTAGTTAAAAAAAATCATTACCATGACTTATTATAATTTTTTTTAAATCATTATCAATATCATCATTAATGAATGTGTTCCGGGTGTTATAAGATCTGCTAGTTGTGGTGTTACCTAACAACACTTAAAAGTGTTAACATTTTAATATTTTCAAATATAGATCAATCTGCAGGAGTGCTAAGATTCATTTATTTTATGCATAGTTTTTTTAAGGTTCTGCATTAAAAAACTTGTGTTTCATAGAAATAATTATTTGTGATTCAATTTTAATTAGTAATGAAACGATTTTATTAAAATTGAATTTTCATTTGCAAAACAAGTATAACTAAATTAAATCATAAGCATTAAATAGTAGTTAAATTTCTTGGCATTCCTATTATTTTAAGCAATGCCAATGCAATTTCAATAGTAATGAAAAAAATACAAAGTATGTAAGATAATAAAAATTAAAGGGTACCCTCTTACTGTAAATATTATGTTTTCTTGTCTATTGGATAACCATATAAAATTAAAAAGAATTAGACTTACTGTAGCTCACGATAACAGAAAATAAAGAAAAAATTAACTTACATATTAAGAGGTATCTCCACAGGTAATGTTTTTTGCTGTATATAACTTAATCTTTTGAACTGTTATAGGGAGACATCTGAGATTGAAACAAAGTAAGAAATACACAATTTAAAGTAAAAATAAACTAGAGGGTGTCTTTATATGTGATAGAACTTAACTTATTTGGCTCTGTCTTTTGAATTATTATATTCAAACATTAGAAATTTATATAGAATATGAACCTTCATGTCGGTCATAACAATATGTATTAATATTTAAAATAATAAATTAATAAATTATCTCTAAACCGGTTTTAGATAGAAAACTGAATTTTAAACAAAAATTTTTAGTTGATATTCGATGATCCTCTGCCCGTCCGTCTGTTCTAAAATCTGTTTTATTTTACAAGAATTAGAATATTGTTATGAAAATAAAATCTGGCAACCCCTGTTGTTGTTTCCGTGAGAGAAGAAATTCAACCTCACGGTTGCAAATGCAGTTGTTTTTTATATGACGTTTTGACAATAAAAAACGTTCAACGAATCCGCATGAAATTAGAATCTATTTTAATTTGAGTGCGTTTTCTCTCAAGCTCTCAATTTTTTTCTTTTTCAGCATCTTGCCACAATTTTATTGTTTTCCTAACAAAAAAACTGTTTGTTAATATTTTTTTTTTTTTTTTGTTAATGACTTGGAAAAAAGAAGAAATTTTCTAATATATTTACATTTTACAAAATCTTTTAATATATATTTCAATTAAAATGAATAAAAAAATTAGTAAACAAATAATAAAAAATGACAATGAAATCCGCATCCGTCGCCGCACTTCATTTTATTTGTTTTTTCTCTGACATGCGGAATCCGTCGCCGCAACCGTAATGTTGTATTTCTACTCTGAGCGTGGTGAATAAGTTGCTTCTGCTCATTGTGTGTGTGTATAGAATAATACCACAATTAGATAACAAAAGCCGAGCAACCTCGATGGCTGCATTAGTAGAGATGCTTTCTGAAAAACAGAAGAACGTGAGTTCGATCCCACTTTCGCACATGCGTACAACGGAAAATAATAACACTGTACAACACACCAAAAAATTACAAGGTCCGGGCTATAAATTCTGATAGAGGAGGCAAAAAAAAGATATACGTGTATCGGCGTTTTGAAAGTTTACATCTGGATTTCATTTGAGAGGGGGTTAAAGTTTCCCAGCTCTGGCACATTCTTATTATTAAACGGCATAAGAAACCATGTGACCCTTACATTTTAGGTAAAAAATGTGTTCAGCAAATTTATGTAAAATGTTACGGAGAACATTTTTGTGGAAATGTTAACCCTCTAACTCCTCAAGATATGGGTCTTTTTTGTCCTTCTTTTAAAAAATAGCAAAAAACACCATTAAAACAGGGTTTTAGAGGGTTAAAATGTTCCACAAAAATGTTACCCGTTAAATTTTACTATAAGTCCCTGAATACACCAAAAAGGAAAATTCAACCATAAAGTCAGAAATAAAACGCAACAAAAGAGAGCTTAGGGTTAATTTCGCATTTATTAAGAATTTTGTTTTAAAGCAAATTTGGATAGCATTAATTACATTTTTTTTAGCTCTAGGCAATTCCACTTCATTATCATACAATGTCCAGCATATTTCAGCGATAAGCGAATGAATGCTTTCACCTTTATCTACCGAAAATTGTTATTACTTACTGCCCTTTTATATACCTTTTATTACGAGTGAAAAGGGATAATAATTGTGGTTTTAAAAAATCTGTTTTAGAAAAAACCAATTCGAGAATGTCCATAGACCAAAAAAAAAAAACAGATAAATAAATATATAAAAAAAATTTCAATTGAAAATTAAAAGGAAAATGTTTCATTTAGAATAACAAATTTGAAAAAGCAATTAAATTTTATGATAAATCAGGGGTGGAATCGTTACATCCGTGTTCGTATCGACAATCGTACGAAAAAAAATTACGTGATACGTTAATCGTATGAACTAAATGGCATTATGACATACGATTGTAAACGGATCGTAATTTTTTAAATGAGTCACAATAGTTTTGAAATTAAAATATTCTAAAGCTAAAGAAAGAGTATTCAGGCTGGTCAGTTTATCAAATTTTGTTGTTTCCAAAGGTCAAAACCGATTTTTGGCCTATAGCGCTCGATTCAAGGACTGCTGCTTCAATTAACACTTCTTCACTAGGCACCAGCAGCTTTTCTTCATAAAGGCTTCCTTCATTCTGGTTTTTCAATTAAAGAAAAAGCTTTTTTCTTTGCTTGATACCTATTTTTGATCAGCCAAAATTATAAATATAAATATTTTCTTGCAAAAATATAAATTGCGAATTTCCTATTTTAAAATTATAACATCATTAACTGGTGGTACTAGTGCGTCCATACATTTGGAAAGCTCATCCCATAGTCTGTTAGCATTAGATTTTAATATGCCCAATTAGGAAGCATGTTTTTTGCCAAATTTTTGTGTTCATTCATGAATCTTAGATTTAACTTATTGTAATAATAACTTTATCATAAACTAAAATTAAATTTGTTTAATTCGCACTTTTTTTTAGCGAATTTGTTGAATTTTTCATCTTATTCGAACTAAGTTTTGTTAACGTATGACAGTTCGTAAAAAATGTATGTTCATGTATACGATAACGTATGTTATAATCTGCGTTATTGTTAATTACCATCCGTTAACGTATGTCATAATCCGAAAAACGTATTTTTACGATACGTGTTGTACGTTCACGGATGTAACGATTCCACCCCAGGTCAATTTGGATGTACAAAATAATGTAATTAGTAATTGTGGTTGTTAAAATTCCACAAATTTGGGAATGTCCCTAATTAAAACCAGGTACTAGAATAACAAACTGTTAAACCATTTTTACAAGTCATATTTTAAATACTTGAAAAAGCTTTAAAATATTTTCTATAAATTATTTTAGTGTTCCATCAACGGGGCTATTCCTTCCATGATTGGCAACCAGAACGATTAACGATGGTGTTAACCATATTCAGCAAAGGCTTATTTTACTAAAAGATTAGTAACGATAATTTTTACATACAATTTACATTTAAAACAAAAAAATTTGTTTTCAGTTCCCGTTTTGGATATAAATTATGTGAAGAATACTTAATTCTATGAAGTAGTGGTCCTAGAAATTTATTATATGAGTATTCCCCTTGAATCTGTATTTTTTATAATCGTAAAATAATTGTTTTCAGCCAGAATAATGATAAAACAACACCTTATTGAGGCCATAAATACATTTTCAATTACTTCGCAAAATTATTTCTCCCCTTAAAGATTGTAAATAACAAGTAAGAGCGCTATACTCGGCTATGCCGAATCTTATATACCCTTCACTATATAGTAAATGTAAATCTAGTTCAGAGAAGTAATTCCAATAAAAAAGCAAAAATTGGGGTGACAGACATTTAAAAAAAAAAATGGTACTGCATATATATTATTTTACATAAAAATTTCATCAGCTCTTAATGGTATTTCCTTAAAGATCTTTTCAAAAGCTTTAAAATGATATCCATATTGATATTTCAAAAAATTGGAAAATTTCTAAGCTCCATACCTCGGAAGATATGGGCGAGCTCCAATTTTTTCACTTGATGTTTTTTTTCTTATTTTTTAAAAATCCAGTTTGGTATTCCTTTGCGGTGGTTAGATCCAGGTGAACATAATGACGCTACGTGCTATGTGTGCCAAAATATTTCCATATTAAAATTGAATAGATATAGGCGAAAGAGTTTTGTATTCAAAACTGTGCCATCAGCCATGCTGCGATTTCCGCATTCTGACGAACTCCCAGTACCTGTGCTACAACTTCGAAGTCCTATTCATTATGTTGATGGAACCATCGCTGAAACAGGAACCTTTTATTGCGTTCATATGTCAACAAAAATTCATTTTTTAAATTCCCATATGGATTACTTTGAGAACCAGTTGTCAACAGAATCTGATGAGCATGGTAAAAAATTTCATCAGACATGCGCACCCATTGAAGAACGCTATAAAGGTAAAAGCATTCATTCGCTTATCGCTTAAATATGCTGGACATTGTATGATAATGAAGTGGAATTGCCTAGAGCTAAAAAAAATGTAATTAATACTATCCAAATTTGCTTTAAAACAAAATTCTTAATAAATGCGAAATTAACCCTAAGCTCTCTTTTGTTACGTCTTATTTCTGACTTTATGGTTGAATTTTCCTTTTTGGTGTAATCAGGGACTTATAGTAAAATTTAACGGGTAACATTTTTGTGGAACATTTTAACCCTCTAAAACCCTGTTTTAATGGTGTTTTTTGCTATTTTTTAAAAGAAGGACAAAAAAGACCCATATCTTGAGGAGTTAGAGGGTTAAAATTTCTACATAAATGTTCTCCGTAACATTTTACATAAATTTGCTGAACACATTTTTTACCTAAAATGTAAGGGTCACATGGTTTCTTATGCCGTTTAACAATAAGAATGTGCCAGAGCTGGGAAACTTTAACCCCCTCTCAAATGAAATCCAGATGTAAACTTTCAAAACGCCGATACACGTATATCTTTTTTTGTCTCCTCTATCAGAATTTATAGCCCGGACCTTGTAATTTTTGAAAAAATTTGATTTTGTTGTACAGTGTAATTGTTATAATGCAATACAAAATTAAGAAGCAGCAGTACAAACCTCCCGAGAAGCAAAAAACAATTATTGTGTGAAGCCATGGAAGATAATTTAGTGGAGACATCCAGCTTAATATAAGAGTAACCGATAATTGTTAAAAAGCCCTTTAGAATGAAAAGTAAGTACGGTAGCGGGATGACTGGAATGGATATTAGGTGTAGTGGAGTGGTCTGTGGATGGTTAAGGTTGCTAAACAAGGCAGAGTAGTTCATGCCTCGCCGGAGTAACACAGTAGTGTAGCCTGGTTGGCTGCGTTTGTGATAATAACGCGTGTTTAGTATATACAAGACCACAGGATCAAGAAGTATAGCCAGATAAAGCCATTAAGTAAGACTGCAGAACTTATAATGAGCCACAGTGGTATTTGCAATCAAAAAACTCCGTACGTTTGTTAAAAAGGGAAAAACGTAGCAATATTTTAAAAATAATAAAAACCGGATATATTTGAGGATAATATTTATATATAAATATTTTGGGTTTAAACATTTTTCCTTGTGATTTTTTTCTGCAACCTTTAAAATTTTATTTTTCGTTGATTACATATTATTGTTATTTTCAGTTCGCCCCAGTTGGTTTTTGTTGGTCGTTTTGTTTTTCTTTTATTATTATTTTTTTTTTTTTTTGGTTCTTGGTTTCACATATATTATGAAGTGTGCTGCTGTTATTTATAAGTGCTCAGGGATATGCATATATGTGTTGCATGCTGGCCTTTACCCAAAAGATGTTACTTTCATTTCATTTTTATTATTCATTTTATTAGCCTTTTTTTTAAGAGTTAAAAAACATTTGTGCTGCATTTAAATCTGAAAATTGTAAACATTTTTTTGGGTTGCTGTTGATTTTTTTAATGTATAACAAAAATAAGGCAGTGAGTGAGACAACGTATGTCAAAATTTGCTTTGGCAAAATGCCATTTGCAAAAATTTATATGCAACTTGTTTTGTATATATATTTTTTATAATAATGCTTTAACATTAATATACACATCCTATTTTTTAAGAAAGACGTATTAAATTCCGTTCGTACAAGTGGCAAAAACAATCGAAATATAAAACTAGTGAGAAATTTATATTAGGCTATGCGAAATCTTATATACCCTTCACCCTTAGTGTAAATCTAGTTTAGTGAAGCAACTCCAATCAAAAAGACAAATTTTTTGGGGGACTGAGAATTAAAAAATAAGAAAGAAAATTAAATACTTCATATATATAATTTTAAATAAAAATATCAAAGGCTCTTAGTGGGTTAAGCATTTTTAAAAAATTTTTGTATTTCCTAAAAGATCTCTTCAAAAGCTTTTAAATGATACGTATATTAATATTTTGAAAAATGTCAAAAGTTCAGAGGCCCGTAACTCGGAAAATATGGGCTAGTGTCAATTTTTCACTTAATGTTTTCTTATTTTTTTTTTTCTTATATAAGTTTTAGTAGCTTATCTTGTGCTCAGCAAAGTTGTTTTCAACCCGAACACGCATGGACAGTCGAACATCGTTCAGTCGACTAAGCTACGCATAAGAATCCAGAATATATGTCCTTTATGGGATCGGAAGTGGACATTGCAGAACTTACACATGGAATGACAAACTCAGATATACCCTTTTTCCACTTCTTGTGGTGAACGGTATTAAAATATGGACATTAAAAATATACCACAATATAATTGTTAATTTAACTTTTTTTGCAGTAATCAGTATTAAAAAGACTTAAGCTTTTAAGTCATATAAATAGAAAAATATAGGAAACACTTTATGTTTTTTTATAATTCCTTCAAGAACTGTACTTCCGGTTTTAATTTTTTAAAAGGAATATGGTCTGTATCTTTTCTTAACTAAAATAAATAAATAAACCGCACATATAGGTAATTCCATAAATTTGTTAAACATGTGTTAAAAAACATGTTTCAAAATGAGTAAAAGAGGAAAACAAAATTTTTAGAGGCGTTTCTATATTTAAGCAACATTAGAGAACAAAGTGTTAGTTTTGCTCTTGATTAAATTCGGGTATTTAAAATATTTCAACTACAGCGAATTGAATTTAGGGGAAAGAAAAAAGATAAAGTTCGACCTACATATGTCACACAGATGTAATTATAATAAACATCGTGAAAAAAAAAAATTGAAAGTCGTATAATTCCAGATTAAAAAAAAAACTGATTTAACGACAATTTTAATGAGCTATAGACGCCTTCTCTCCATAATTACAATCACAATTTCAATAGATTTCTATATTGACACAAAATAAACAAAAACAGTTTTGCTGTACAATTCTATCGGAAAAAAATTTTTTTCTTTGAAAATATTAAAGAAAAGGACCACTTTTACACTACCCAAGACTATTATAATGTAAGAAAGTCTTGCAAAAAGTGCATGAAAGGAAAAGGGAAGATTTTGTCTCAACAAAGTCTCTAGAAAAAAATACGGTTGGAGAAATTATAAACTTTTTTAAAATATGTTGGGTGAGGTTTAAAAGGAGTTAACCTCACAAAATAAATTTGATTAATTTTGTATGGAAAAAAAATGTTTTTCTTTTTGAAAACGGGAAGACTTTAAAAACCAGCCTATTCACCATAAATACTTCAATATACTAACAGTAAGCGAAATATATTTTTTTGTTTAAAGATCTTAACAAAGTAAATTTCATTTCTATATTTTTAATATAACTGACAAAATATAAATTTGCTTATTCGTGTATTTAAATGCTCTAATTTTAACTATTGCCTTTTGCATAAAAATTCATTTAAGTAAAGCTTATATTTACGGAAATATGTACTTATAATTGCTCGTGTTTTTATTTCTTTTAATATGTAATTTTTAATTTCAAAAAAACCAGATAATTTATTTACGTCCTTTGCATTTGATCGTGGTCCGAAATTGGAGTGAAAAGACAGATATTAAATAAGAATTCAATTTTTAGGGTACCGTATGTCACGAACGATATTAAATTTTATTCACTGCTGGCTTATTGTGCCCAGCGTTACACGAGCCCAATTTGAAGGCCCTTCGAGGCACTGAATAATATATATTATGACCCTGTTTACTACGGCACTCTACTACAAACACGTGAGAAATATATCAAATCAGTGTGGATCTTATAGACACGAAGATATCTATATTTCAAATTTTTCATAATTTAATTTGTTAAAATCTTTTAGCTGTCAATGTGTACCATATGCCTTATGGTACAACGTGTAGTTACACGCTTTTAGGCGCCTACCTATTTATTGTTGTTTTTTATATGGACAAAATCACATGATGTCATGAACGCGTTGCCGGAATTCGTGCAAACTCTCAAATACAAACCATACACAATGCAAACAAATTTAAATCTGCCATTTTCAACTTTTTCTCCTAATTTAATCACTTACACTCATGTGCAGAAATAATTGTTATTATTATCGTTATTCTTCCATATATTGTTATTATTATTTATTATTATTGTTATTATTATAATTATTATTCACTTAAAACCAGCTAATTAATAACTATTTTTTTTCTTTTTTGTAATAAATAAATTTTAGTATCCATTGTCCCCTAATTGTTTTATAAATTTTCAATTGCTTAAAAAGTTTAATTGTAATCATCTTATGCCATATATCTACCCAATACTTAAATATAAGACTTGCTCTTGTTGTATTGTAATGATCTTATAAATAAATAAAATAAATAAATAAATAAACCATCTACACAATCATACGAACAAAATCCAAAAAATTATTGGAATTCGGTGTGACCGATCGTAGGTTATAAGGTCGCAACACACTTATATTAATTTTTTATATAAATTAACGTCCTTCACTTAGGTTAAGTATTTAATTCATTCAAAGTTCTATTTTCACACAACTTGAAGATTTAAGTAATAGACAATTCTGGATTTTAACACATTTTTGTCTGTGCGACACCTTGAATCGTGTTGCAATTGTTTTAATTTGATTGGCTAATTGGCCAGAAATTTTGTGTGTCGATTTTGCTGGTTAAGCAAAGGTTTTGAGTTTCCTTCCTTAAGTATTTTGGTTTTTTATAAAAATTAAATTGTAAAACAGTTCAGTTGTACTACAGCTCAACAGCTCACATAGTTGAGCAAGTTTGAAATAAATAATAAATAATTTTTATAAAAATATAATTGTGGGATTGATCCCACATTAGTTCAATTTATATATACATTAAATTAAAGAGATACTGCTTTTATTTGAACGTAAAGGAAAAATATTTGGTTTAATACGAGAATAAAAAATAACCTACATCCCGAATTTTACATATCTTTAGGTATACGCCAAAATCACTTGTGTTTTATATCACAGAAGATATATTTGTATTGAAGTCGTTACTTTGGATAGAAATGTAACGAATGTGCTTAATTTAAAATCAAATATAGTACTGTCTGCATATAACATAACTTTTCTATTACTTTTCGGGTACGTCAATATTTTTACAAAATTTATTCCAATCTTTTGGCACACAAATGCCACGTACACTGACGAGGAAATGCCCATATGTTAAATGATATTTATGTGTAGTTTTTGTACTATCAACTTTACCTTACTTTATTTAAAAGTTTTAATTTTTAATATATTTTAATGTATTTACTTTTTTTATTTATATTTAATAGCAAAATATTAAAAAAGCAATAAAAACTTTAAAAAATATTTTTTTTTAATTGACTTATTGAAATATATTTTCAACAAATGTTTAATTTATAGAAATTAAATACTTCCTTCTCACAATTAAGGACTTGAAACATAACAGAACACATTATGAACTTTTAGAATAATTGATAGTTTATAAAAAAAAAGTATGGGTTACAAGGAAAAAGGATGATCTTAAGAAAATAAATCTACTTATAAGGAAAGAGCAGACTTTATTGGAACTGCTTTAAAAAAATATGAGTAAAGAGCAATAGCTTAATTGTAAGAGCTTTTAATAACTTAAAATATAAATAATTTGGTACTTCTTCATTTGGTTTTTACCGATGATATACTTTTATCTCAATACTTCAAGCTGTCTAACTTGTTGAAAACTGAAGGGGTTTTGAATTGAAATTAAACAGAATTCCTCATAAATTACAATATAAAGATGGAACATTTAAAAATGTTTATACATTTGTGATAATTCTAACCTAAGACTGTTTTTGTGAAAAACCTTTCTATTTTTTTCTACTATTTCTACAAATTGCCATATTTTTTTAATCGCTTACAAAACACATTACATTAGTTCCCAAAAACAAAGTAGTAATTGAATTAGTTTTTTATGTAAAAAGAGAATATCTTAAAATACGTACTAAGGGTTCTCATTATTTCCTGCAATAATGAATAAAATCGATTCCCAGTAATTGATTATAAAAGTCTCATGCGTTGTTAAAATCATTAGGTTAGCAATCTAGTTGGAAAGCACTTCCTCCAAAAATGCCTAATTCCGAACTCTATTACCTTTTCAGAAATTTTTTTGCTGGGTTATAGAAACTTTTTTTCAATAAAATATATTTAGCGTATGTTGAATGCATTTTATCACTTACGACCAACATTTTAATCATAAGTTCTGAACGTCCTTCGCCCAATCTATGCAGAATTACTCTTAGTTTTTATTTGATTGCAATCCATATGTTTTTAACTCGAACATACGAGGGCTGCTCTATATATTTCTGAAAATGCGAATATTTTAATCAAAAATGGTTTAATTGTTCTTCAAAGTATTCTCCAGCATGATTTATACACTTTTGCATGCGCTCAAACCAGTTGTCGAAGCACTTTTTCCGCTCCGATTGAGACAACTCTAAAACATGGTTTTTGAACAATTCAACAGCTTCTTCTGGCGACGAAAATCGTTGACCACGCATTTTTTTCTTGATGTGCGGAAACAAGAAGAAGTTTTGGCGGATTACACATTAATTCGACGTTTTGGCCGGTCAAAAACGCTCTGATTTGAGCCGATGTGTGAGAACTCGCATTGTCATGGTAAACAATGATTCGTCTTTTCTTGTTGGTTTTTCGAATTTCTCCGATGATTTCAGGCAAACAAATTGTAGTGTACCACTCAGAAGTGACCGTCCTACGTTGCTCAAGCGGAACATTCGCCACATGATCAGTTTTGCCGAAGAAACAAGCGACCATTTGCTTCGAAGTGCTTCTTCCATGAACAACTTTCGTTGGATTTTGCTCGTCTTTGAAGACCCACACGGTCGATTGTTGTTTCGTTTCGGGCTCATACGCATAGATCCATGATTCGTCACCTGTGACCATTTTATAAACGTCTTTTGAAGCACCGCAATTGTATTTTTGCAATATTTCTTTGCACCAATCGACACGAGCCTTTTTTTGAGCGACTTTCAAATTGTGCGGGATCCAACGAGAACAAACCTTTTTTTCGGCCAGGTGTTCATGCAGTATCGAATGTGTGCTGGTGGAAGAAATGTCCAAGGATGTCTCTATCTCTCGGTATGTCGCATGTCGATCTTGCATTATGAGTTCACGCACGGCATCAATGTTCTCTGGCACAACAACCGTTTTTGGACGACCTTCACCGTATTCTTCTTTGAGCGAGCTTCGGCCACGATTAAATTCATTATTCCAATTTTTCACAGTGCTATAGGATGGTGCTTCCTCGCCATACAAAGATTTAAGTTCATCAATGCACTCTTGTCGTGATAATCCACGTCGAAAATTGTAAAAAATGATAGCACGGAAATGTTCACGAGTTACTTCCATTGTTTTCTATATTAATTTTTTCAAGAAACTGTAAACAACACAAATAATGGTCGTACGTCAAAACGTTTTGAGTACGATTATGCTTAAAATGACAAACTTTCCAATGGAAATGTCAGATTGCACTTGGCAGCTCTCAGTGTTGCCAGGCCAGAAATATATATAGCAGCCCTCGTACATGTCAAATAATATTTATAACTTTACTTACACTCTAGTTCATTTAAATAACAACAGTGATAGCAATTGCTAAAAATTTCGAGAAAACTAACAAAAACAGATTTGTATGTGCTAACATATTATAATAGGTGACCACACTGGTTCAAGAAGATGTACAAAAGAAGAATAAAAAAAGTCCCGTTATGATGCAGCGTACAAAGCCTACTCAAATGGCAAAAAAAATTGATTTTAAAATATTTCATATGAATAACAACACTTGCTGGTTTTTGATATTTTTGAGCGATTGTGTCACGCAGAGTTTTCAGTCTTAATTATTTTGAGAAATAACACCTCATTAAATAATAACTCTTTTAAAATGTGACGAGGAAAACCATTATCATCAGAAGAAAGAAGAGAAAAATTGAAGCCTATTTTGAGTAAAAGTTTTCCTTTAGAAATATTGAAGAAAAATCGGCAGAAGTGCTCGTATTATCTTCAATTACACCACAAATCGGAATTACTATGGGAAAAATATGAAAGGAAGATCAGCAAGTATCGCCAAGAGACAAGCGTGCAAATTTAAGAATCGCATCTAATTTCTCTAATTCCATACTAAAGATTAAGGCTAAAGCCGAAGTTTCTGCGAGTATTTCGACTGTTCGTCGCTTAATTGTGGATGCTCTGCATATCCAGAGAATGAAACTTAAAAAAAACCTGTGTTAAAACCCATTCGCAAAGAAAAAAGATTAGATTTTGCTAAAGTTCACATGACGTGGAATACCGAATGGCACACGGTTGTCTTTTCTGATGAAAAGAAATTTAACCTGGATGGTCCTGACGGGTATAACTTCTATTACCATGATATTAGAAAAGAGAAAGTAATATTAAGCCGTGGACACAGTCGAATTGGTGGAACTATTGTATGGGGTGCCGTATCATACTATGGCCAAATTAAACTACAATTTAAAACGACAAAAACATTCTGGAATGAGCTTTTCCGCAATGCAGTAACATTTTCGGACCTTTGCGTTGGATTTTCCAACAGAACAACGCTCCGATACACAATGCCAGAGCGGTAAAAGCCTGGATAAGTGATCAAAATATGAACGCTGATAGACTGGCCACAATACTCACCAGACTTAAACATAATAGAAAACGTCTGGGGATGGCTTTCACGCAAAGTTTATGAAAGAGGTAAGCAATATGAAGACGTTCCATCGTTGATCAGTGCAATCAAGACTGATTGGGACGAAATATCCTTAGATTACCTAAAAACTCTCCACGATTCCATTCCAAGTGGCATATTTGAGATTATAAAAAATCATGGAGGCAACACTTATTAGTATACATTAGACAACAATTCAAACCAAATAGTTCTTAACAATAAAATTTAATTTAGTGAATAATTTTTATGTTTTTCAAACTTTTCTTTGCCGTTGTTATTTAATTGAACTTTTTTTTTCTCAGTTTTCCAGCAGTTTTTTTTTAAACTTAAATAAATAAATTACAAGAACATTTTTTTTGCTGTTGTTATTTAAATGAACTGTAGTATATAAGTTTGTTCACAATAGACATTATCGATATGAAAAGTTAAAAGTGTTGTCAAATTATTAGAGTTTAAAAAAAGAAAATAAAATTTTAATTGTATTCTATCATTCGGATGAATAAAGAATGAAGAAATGATTTGTAAAACTAAAAAATATGAAAAAAAAACGGAAATTTAAGTTGCTATAATTTTTTGTGAAAAACAAAAACAGTTAAACATTTTTTTTTAATAGGGATTAAGTATACAGTATTTTTATATGACTTTGATTTGAACGGAGTTCTTTTGTAACTTTTTTGCTGTCTCGTAATCTCAAAAGCTGTTTATGGACAAATTTCTAGCATTATTTTAAATAGTGGCATGTCATGGTGTCTAAGGACATAATGTCCATGATTTAATGTCGCAAATGTCCATAGCCATTATGTCGCTTTGAAAAATGTCATAAAGTCCTTACAATTGTGTCGTTTTTAGTATTGAAATTGTATTGCTTATAAAATTTTCATAATGTTCGCACTAAAAAAAAAGCAACGGCTTAGCTTACCAAATATTTCTTCATAACCGGACTTCTGCCGGGCGTAAGAATTTATTACTCTATGGTGTAACTAACACCGGCTTTACCGACCAAAGATTTTCCGCATTCTAATTTATACATTAAACGTTTCTTCTTTCTAACATAGAACACCATAAAATATACCCATAATACAAATTTAAAAAAAATTAAAAATGTCACACCGACAAAGTAGTGGGGCATTGCTAATATTTTATATAAATAATTTTTTCGAATTAAAAATACTACAATTGTGATGGCAAAAGTATACGAAGAATAATTGTAAAAATTTGAAAGGAATACATAAGGACGTATATAAAACTACAATTCCTTTTTAGTTAAAAATTTACTTCTGTTCTTAGTACTTAAAATAATTTCAATTGTCGTTTATAACTAAAAAGTTTCTTGCATAATATGTTTAATACGATTGATTTTATTAGATATCATAGAACCGTAAAGCTTTCCATATTTTCTTGTTTTTAGTATTTTTATTTTAGTGGACAAGCAACTATTTTAAATATTTTAAACTTTAAGGACAGTCCAAACAAAAACTCTACATAATAGATGAAATATTTTTAACTTTAAATCAGAGCTGCTTCTTTAAAAATCGCTAAAGTGATATCACTGAAATGCAATAAAATTATATTTTTATTATGCGGCTGCTGCTTTCTAAATAATTATGTTGTTGCGTACAAAATGGCAGATATTGCTAGCGGCATTTGCTGTCGTGTGTTCCTATATCCTGCTGCGACGAATGTGTTTAATACTTAAGAGTTAAATTTTTATTTTTTCTCATTTAAAAAAATTTTAAAAGAATTTACAAAACGCAAGGCATAGCGTATTTACATTCGTAGTTAACTCATAACAGTCAATATGATACTGAAACAGCATCTATAATGTTTGTAAGCAAAAAAGTATAAATGATTAAAAATAAAAATTGCATTTCATGGCCATACCGAAGGTTAGTACGAAGCAAAAACAAATGTTTAAGAAGAATTACAGAAAGAACGACAACGAAATGATTTAGGTTGTGTGTGTGAAAATCGTCTAACCAAAAGATTAGTTGGTTAAATAAATTATGTTTACAACTTACACAACATAAGGTAGATAGATGCAAAGAATATTGGTGAAGGATGTAGCGATCCAGAAAATGAGGCATTTCATTATGTCAGTGTCTAAATTTTCTTGTCTTCTTTGGAAAATGTCTGCATACATTTTTAAATAACTTTTTTTTTCCAAAAAATGTTTAGAAATTAAAAAAAAGGAACCACAGCCGTAAAAACATTTTAATTTGTGTCATTGTTTTAATCCATATTTCTTTCAGCAAATAGAATCTTGAAAATGTGGCCAATTAAACATAAAATAACCTCTATTATATTTAATACCAGAGTTCGGCTTAAAAGACCACTATGCTTATTTTCCTTCCTTTTTTTGGCATTCGACTTCTGTGCAATAAAAATAATCGACCACACCGCTTAAAGAAGTTTTTAATAAATTAAATATTTATAACTTTCTTATTTTTAATCACACAAAAAGTTATACTTTTAATGATGTTGAACTTTTATTTATTATTTTGAAAATGGTGAATTACATGTGTAAAAAAAATATACATTAACAAACCCTGTGCTCTGAGCCATAAATATTGAAAGCATGTTATTCATTGCCCATAAACTGCGCAGAGTATCAATTCTGCAATGTACTTATTTACAAATTTAAACATAAATACTACTAACCAGCGTATTGTTGGCCTTCCAAAGAATGCATTACAAAATTCAGAAATGATAATAAAAATAATGTCGTAAGTATAAAAATATTAAAAAAATTTATGAGCACAGGAAAACGTGGTACTCACAGAATTAAAAAAAAATATAATATGTGTTTTACACCAGAGCAATAAAATAGTCCTTATGTAAAGTTTTTTTTAAAAGGGGTTAAAAATTGCATTTGATTATAATAGAAAAATAATTGTAATCAAAGATTTTATAAAAAATTTTCTTCGGTATTAAATATATGTACAAGGTCACAACAACATATAATCAATCTAGGGATCATAATCATCATTTTTTTCATTTTTATGCATTACATACACAATAGATATGAAAAATTATGTCAATGAATTGTTCTACAAAAACTGAACGGCTGTATAAAATCGATATAAAAATTTATTTATATTAAAAACAAATAAATATGTAGATGTGTTTTTTGTGCTGTTTTGTACAATGTTGTTATTATCAAAGGACGTGACAATCATTTTAAAGTCCTTGTTCATTTACTTCTTCCATTTTATAAATATATTGTTTTTTTTTCTTCTTTTTCATTTGGAATCCCAGAACATGTTAAAAAGGTTTTTTATTTTGGCTTTTGGCTCTTATTTTTGATAATTATCTTGACATAAAAAACATTTTGATATTTTTTTTTGGTGATTTTATGTGAAAGGTATTGAGATTAAATAATAGGAATATTAAAGATAAATAAAAATACCGTAAGAACACACGCGCTTAACCTTGGAATTGAATCAACCTGCCAAATTGGTTTTTTATTGATAATTTTTTTACTATTATGTATCTGCTACTGTAAGAATATATGTATGTATGCGCGTATTTATATATGTGTATGTGTGTACATAATAATAATAAGTATGGGTGATTCAATAATTTAATCGGAATAAAAAATAGCAGGATGTTTTTTGAATATTAATTAATTTAATAAAAGATTCCCGTGGTTTAATTTAATTTAAAAGTAAAATTATTTTAATAATTTTCAGGTGTAAATAAAATTTAAATAAAATAAAATTAATAATTAAAAAAAATTTCATAAAAAAAATAAATTTATAGCCAGATAGAAAAATGCCGCAGAAAATTTAAACAGTAAAAAAATTAAAATACTTGAAAACCAAAATAAACCTCAATTCCAAAAAACAAATAATTTAAAAAAATTTTTAAAAAATTATTTTAGTGATTAAAAATGCTTGACTATTTTCAATGCATATGTAATTGCATAACTGTTAATGTGGAAAAATGTGCAGCAAAAGCAAAAAAATGCAAAAAAAAGAAACGCATTTGCTTTAGCTGACTATGCGTTTATTTCTGCAGCAAAGCAATAACTTTAAAAAAAGTTTGCTGTAGCTTAAGCAATTAGTTGTTCTTTATTTTGCTATTATTTAACTTTTTACTATGAAGTGGTGGATATCTACGATTTATTATTCTTGCTGTTTCATACTGTTACTAGCTGCTTTTCATCCCTTTTAACATTGGAAACGTATTTATGTATTTATTACTTACAAAACATAAGAAAATACATTATAAAAAGGTTGTTTTTATTACACTATAAAAAGGTGTGTTGTTTCTTTCTTAAAAAGCAACAGCAAAAGAAGAAACAAACATCAACTGATTGCTTAAGCAACAGCAAACGTTTTCAAAATAAATGCTGATTGCATTTGCTACAGAAAGAAACACGAACTCGTTAAAGCAAATGCGTTTTCTTCTCTTTTTTTGCATTTGCTTTTTGCTGTTGCTTCGTTTATAATGAAATGTTTTGTAGATGCTGAGACACTTAGCTTTTTCTTTTGCTGAAAAACATTAAGGCAAAGCAAAGAGTGCTGTTGCTATTTGAAAGCAAGCATTTTAAATCCTGAATTATTTATAATCGAATGAAGAAAATAGAAATTTGGACTCAACCCAAAATTAAGAAAATTAATTAATTAATTAATAAATTGATGAAGAATATTTCAGACAAACTTCATTTGATATTTTTATAAATTATAAACTCACATACGAATTTCTTAAATAGTGAAGTCGGGAAAAAAGCTTAATACAAAAGCACAAAAAATTTTTGTAAACCAAAAAATTAAAAAAATTATTTTAACTTTTACAATTTTTAAAACTAAAAAAAAATGAAAAATCTAAATTTATCTTAAGTAGTAATGTGTGTTTAATATATATAAAGAATATATAATGTATAATAAAATATCTAAAATAATATATAATATAATATATAAAATGATATATAATATATATGGCGAGCTTATTTGTATTTATATTTTTAATCTCTTCATTTATTAAGAAATAAGAATTAAAATAAGCGAGATGAGATGTATTACGATTTTTCATTTGTTACATTAACAAAATAGTTCCACTCAAAATTTTTAAAATTAAAAAAGTATATTAAACATTAAAAAAAATAAAATTACAAATGTTCCAGTGTTCCAATGGCCTTAAAAATATTAAATATTAAAATTTGTCATTCATATAAATTTTATTACCTTTTGTAAGAAAAAATCGATTATTTTCCATAAATGGGCATTTTTCAGTACCAATACTTTTTCATTATTTTCTTTTTTTTTACTGATAACTGGAAATAAAAATCAGTATTCAGTAAATTTTACTGATTAGTGAAAAGATAACTCAGTATTCAGTAAATTTTATTTAAACCATTTCTTTGGCCGGCCACAAATTTTGGAGTGTTTTCTTCCTTGAAATATAAAATGTTCTTAAGCTTTGTATATATAGAAAACCTTGGATATATATTAAATTTAAATAGAAAAATTGTTCTACTTTTTTAATTAACTATGTAGTTAATACAATCATTGAAATAATAAAAAATTGCTTACTTCCTTACCAATTAAAAAAATAATTGAATAAATTAAAAACTAAATTATATTTAATTCAATAATATTATTTTTGAATCTAAAGTACTATTTTTTATAGCAATTTGCTGTTATTTTTCTTTTTGAAACCTTCCTTTTTTCTTATTCAATTAATATAAATTTAAAATAAACGTAACATTTAGTCACGAAGTATCCCATGGGTTAAATGAACACCAATTAACTGATTTTTATCGACTTTTAATTGAAATATTCAACAAATAAAATATCTACAATTGTTTCAATTTTTAATTGTATAAAAAAAATTTAATTATTATTGTTTGCTTCATTCGTATATTAATGCATTAAGCCCATTGTTATAATAAAAATATTATTTCAGTCATAAACAATAGAGCTGAACTATCAGAGATTGTAAAAGTTAAAAAGTGCTTAATATAAAATTAATTATGAAACAAATTTAAAAAAGAATTCAATTCCTAAGGTCTATATAAATAAATAGCAAAGCGGAGAAAAAAACAATGTTTGCGGAAGTGGCAAGTGGAACAGCGAAAATGTTTAAAAACCACATTTTAAGTTTGTTGTTTGTAACCGTTGCATTTGAAACAGCATTAGCTTGTGTAAGTTTTTAAAAAGAAATGAACAGTTAAAGCTAAAGAATATTTTGAATTAAATTTACATTTGATGTTTTAACAGAATGGCTACAAGACTAGAATAGTGAAATTGGAAAATTGTGCTGGCCCTAATGCCATCATGACCATTGATGAAGGTTTCGCCATACAGCTTAATAAAAACTGTGAAATTATTCCCACTGGTTGTGTGCATAATAAAGGTTTTACCACTGCTGCCTCAAAATATAAGGTAGTCAAGGATGGTCTAACGATGAGTGAGGGAAAGGTGGATATTTGCTCGATGGCTGGCCAAGCAAATGGCGAGGTTAAAGATTATTTAAAGCTGTTTGGTGCTCCTGCTTCATGTCCAGTACAGGGGGTAAATTAATATCGCTTATTTATATTTTATTTATTTAACAATTTGTTTTGATTTTTAATTGATTTGTTGCTGCAGGGCAAAGTTTGTAGCAGCGAACATAAAGTGAATCTTTCCAAATACAAATCACTCTTGAGTATGGCTCGCGGTCACATTGTTATCGATTCGGATATTGAACATGACACTGTAAGTTATTTTAATTGCATGTTAACATAACATGTTTTTAAGTTAATTTAATAAAATTTTTATTTTATTTTTTATCTAGGGAAAATCATGCTTCCATATTGAATTGGAAATAAAAAAGGGTTAAAATAATTATTTACAAAAATACAATACAAATTTATAAAAATAAAATATATAATCGAGTTGATCAAGTTTATTAAATGTTGTTAAAAAAAATTTTTAAATATAGTTTTTAAATTGTCGCTATCTTTCTTTATAATCTTACTTTCTGCTAACTTTAGGAAAGCATTTGACGTCGCAAAATTTGGTCATTGTTTGCAGTCATCTACAAGCCACTTCAGCCGGATTGAGTGGTTCGGCTTAAATGTATCATATAAAAATAATGACTTAATATCATTAGTAAAATTTGCTTACTTCCGAGCATTATCTTGCTTAATTTTGTTTTTCTGCAGTCGGGACCTATTTCAACCTTGAAAACTTTTCAATTAGGAAGTCTGAAAAATTGTAACAAAGAAATAATTAAATAAAAAAAACTTTCTACGTGTCTTTACGAATTAATTTTTGAGGTTAAATTTAAAGAAACTTTTGTCACCTTACAGGATTTTTTTGTAGCCAAGTGCCTTTGTTACGTTTGAAATTTCTCATTAAATTTTACTTAAGTAGATAAATTAAGCATTACAAAATTTCTGCGAAAATCTGCATGACTTTAGTAAAATAAATAAATTATTCACTTCAACTTCCTTTCAGAATGTAAGTTTAATATATTTCATGTGTAAGTTTTCTGACGGTGCACAGTGGGGTTTGCAATGGCAAAAGTAAAAATTAATTCATGATGAGAAAAAAATTGGCGGGATAGGACCGTGCGTGGGGGGGGGGTAATCCCCGCACAAACTAATTAATAATAATCTAGTATCTAGAACCCCATAATAGTAAGAGGCTTTGGTTTTAGTATTAGTAAATTCTGAGACTGGATATAAATTCAGTAAAAAACTGACGAAATAGTTCGGGCGGAAGGGATACTCCCCACACAAAGTAATTAAAAATAATATGTTATCTAGATAACAATAATATTAAGGGAATTCATATTTAGTATGCGTTACTTTGAAGATGGTATACAAAGTTAGGCGAAAAACTGACGGAGTAGGACCGGCAGAAGGAGTACTCCCTATACAAAGTAAATAATAATAATATGCGAAAAGTGAAAATTAATTTGTTTGTTTTTTCAGTAAAATTCATTTTAATAAGTAATAATTTTTTTTTTTTTTTTAATTTTTATACATTAATTTTTTTAAAATACCTTTAATAATGCTAAAAATTGCAATTTTTCCAAAAAAAAAAAAATTTCACACAACTCTATCTTTATCCGTCTTTATTACCATCATCTATTTTTATTATTATCATCATAATCACTGTAATAAATAAAGGTATCATTATCATCATTATTGTTATCTTCTTCACCATCAAGGTTTCATTCAAAAATTAACAATTGAATTGCTTTCATAGGTAAATTATGGGTTTTTTCGCTTTTAATTTTTTAATTTGTTATAACTGGATCTGAAGTAACTGAAGTGGTCTTTTAAATATATCTATATTTAATTTTTCTCTAGAAAATTTTCGCGAAAAATTCACCCTAAAATTTTGGAAATCTGTGTTTCGAGCTTCATGTGCTTCTTCCGTTAACTGTCAAATTGGTAGTAAAGCGTGATTTATTTTTTCTAGTCCATGGATTAAAAAATAATGGAAAGTTGGGGTATTAAGAGCGCATACTCGAAACGAATAACTGTTTAATTGAAAACCACAAGAAACGGTAACCACAATTGAATGCAATTGTCTTATCAATTCTGCATACAATTTTGTAATCTTTCAAAATGCGCAGAGCTGTGTTGCCGTCATTTAAATTTCCAAAGCCAATTTCCGGATGATCAATAATAAGACCAGTTCTTTTTTCGAACTCCTTTGTGCAACAACTAATTTTTAAGACACAAAAATTTAAGATTTATATTATAGAAAGCAGCAAATAATCCAAACCTTAAAATTATATAGTGACATAACGTAAGTTGTCAATAACAAAATTTTTAGGCTTAAGAAATAGAATATTGTATGCTTTTACCGACTACAAAAATTTATTCGGTTCTCTTAAATTTAATTTTGTAATTAATTCCCTTTTTTTGGTATCAACTTTTAAACACATTTTTTCTATCTGTCTATAACGGTTCAAAAGTATCAAATTATATTAACTATTGGGACACCCTTATATCCCGTCTCCAAACTTTATACTTGTTAAGCGGACTTAGCACTACAGCTCCTTGTTAATTTCGAACATCTGTCTGCAACTGTTCAACAGTTTAGCCACACACATCAAATTAAATCAACTAAAGGGGCACCCTATAACTTCAAATTTCAAATTTTATAATTGCTGTAGTAGACTCAGCAACCAAGTTTTTTGTAAATTTCAACCGTCTGTCTATAACGGTTTAACAGTTTGGCCTTAAACAGTGAGTTGCATCAACTATTGTAATACCCTTTAATTTATAACTTTAAATATTTATAGTTCTCATTATAACAGACAAAGATTTGGAAATTCTGTCTAATTTTCAATTGTGTATATATAATGGTTCAAAAGATACAGCCATATAGGTTAAATAACATTAATTTAAGGAACACCCTTTAATGTCCTAATTCATACTTTAAACTTGTTGTTTTAGTGGACTGAGCAATACAGGTCTCTCTTTTAGTTTCAGATGTCGGCTATAACGGTTAAAGAGTTTGGCCACATACATCAAACAACGTCAACTATTGGGACACCCTTTAATTTCTACATACAAATATTACACTTGTTGCTATAGAGGAGTTAGCAATAGAGATTCTTTATAAATTTTTAACTGTTCAAACGGACGGCCTTTTACATAAAAATTCGTAAACTACCGGGGCACCCTTTAATTTATAGTTTTCAATATATTAATACTTGTTGCTATAATGGGCATAGACAGCAATCGATATTCTGTCCACTTTGCAAGGTTTTGTCTATAACGGTTCAAAAGATGGGCTTATTTTGGTCAAGTTACGTCACCTGTGGAGAGACGCCGTTTATTGTTAGATTTATTTTTGTATTACTTTTAGCCTTTGGGAGCTATAGAGTATGCATTTTTTTTTTGCTACGAACTAAAACATTTTTTTTTATTGTGTAGAAATTTAAATGAAAACTAACTTGATTTGACTGCTTTTATCATTAAGGTTTCACAAAATTTTTTCTTTAATATGACCTATTAAATTTGGTTTAGTGTAACTAATTTCCTATGTAATTAATTGCTAAATAAAACAATAAAATTACATGTTCAAGTTCATAAGAACATTTCATTTTCATAAAACAATGATCAATGATCTTTATATGAACTACAGGGCATTATCGATTCCACATGCAAGCTTTTGTGTAGTTAAAGTTGTTCATGCATTCATTCTAAATGCTTGTAGCTGTACTACGGAACATGCATTTTAGTAGAGTAGAGCTTTATCAAACACCACATGTTTATACGTAAATGCTATTTTAAAAATATACAGACTTCTACAGTGAACGAAATAAAAAGTTTATTTATCATCAAAATTCGTACAAAAGCTTAGACTTTTACCAAAAATCTTTTTCCTAAGAGATTCTTATTAGCTGATGTATAAATTTATTTATCAGTACAGAACTTTGTTTATTCTAAAGGCTTCAAGCGATGGGAATGTATAGTGCAATATTTATTAATTATTTTTGTTAGTGTAACTACACATACATTTTGAAATTTCTTGTTTGAAACACAACGGCAAACGCTCTCTGTATTTAAACTGTAAAGTAAAAGTTAACTCACCTACATGTGCATCTGTTGCTTGTGTGTTGCTGTAAGCTTTGTTACATTTGTTTAGTCTTTTGAAATTTGTATACCGTGTGTTGAATCTATTCACATTTGATACAGTTATTTAGAACTTAAAAACTATTCAAAATACTTTATTCCGAATAACCACCTAATTTAAGTTTACGTCAGAAAAACAAACAAATGTGTTCTATTTAAACCCTATAGACGCAACAAAATCATTAAGTTTTTTTATCTCCCGGGTGGTTTTAGTCTTGACTTATATTAACATTTGTTTTTCTTATTGAAGTTAAATGTAAACTTTTTACTTACGTATTTGAATAAATGTAAATGACCTAAATTCCTAACAAAGGCACTAAACCACAACCTTTTAGATGAATGTTTTAATTCTAAGGACTTTAAGTTGAAGCTAAAGTTTTATAGGCTGTTACATTTTTTTCAACTTTTAATCAGAAATGTTTCAATTCTTTGTTAAATCAATATTTCTATTATGATTGATTTTTATAATCTGTAACTATTTTTTACACCTTCAAATAAGTGTTTGTTGCATTTTTGCTTTGTTGATTTAATATAGTTATCATTTAATTAACTTGGGTCGAGATATAAATCTCTTAAATTTTTTACACAAAATTTTTTTATAATTTAAAACACTTTTTTGGACAACTTGTAAGCGTGTCAAGTGACATGCTGAAAGCAGTTTTATCCAAACTGAAATCATGTATTTCGGCATTTATATTTTAAAATTACCAGTTTTAAATTAAGTTTATAAACAAAACTAAATAGTTAAACAAGTAAGAGTGCATTATTCGGCTATGCCGAGTCTAATATACCCTTCACCAAATATCTTAAACTACTTTAGTGAAGTAACTCCAATCAAAAAAACAGACATTGCTGTGACAAAGAATTAACAAATCAGAAAAAAAATGAAGTACAATATATAATTTTACACAAAAATATCATCGGCTTTTAATGTATTAAACATTTTTCAATAAATTGGAGTATTTCTTTAAACATCTCTTTAAAAGCGTTTAAATGAAACCCATTTGATATTTTAAAAATTATGGCAAACAAGCGTACTTTTCTACGAAAAGTTCACAGGCCCAAAACTCGGAAAATATGGGCGAGCGTTAATTTTTTTATATTTTTTTTCCTAAGCTGGATTCACCCATTTTGTCCAGACAAAATTTTTGTTAAGACAAGAATTTTTTTACTGAGAGTTTTCTGCAGCACGATTTACCCATTTCGAAAAACTTATCCGAACAAGCAAACCTGCCATATGAATACATAAGTAAACAAGTAATATTAATCTTACAAAAGCTCTTTTAGTCGCAAAATATATTTTTAAAAAGAAACAAAAATGCAGTAAAAGAACTAGTAAAGCAAAGAGGAGCAATGAGCTATATTCATGCATTAGTTCATGAGATACGCTTAAATGATGTGGAATCTTTGTTGATTTTCATGGCATGAACCCCAATTTTATTGAAAAATCATTCTTGGAACAGATCTAGTTAGAAGACGCTGTTCAAAAATTAACAAAAAGTTATCTACGGGGTGTAAAATACAATTTAAGGCAGAAAATGTGAAATAAAAATTTGGGGCTGACGCTTGCTTTCGGAGTTACGGACCTCCAAAGTTTTTGTAATATAGAATATATCGAGTATATTATTTCGAAATGAGGCAATATGGGTATCATTGGAAAGACAATTTTAATACCTATTTAACTAAACAGAAAAATTGAAAAACAATATCAAGTACGAGGGCTGCTCTATATATTTCTGGCCTAATAGTGAAAATGCGAATATTTATAATCAAAAATGGTTTTATTGTTTTTCAAAGTATTCTCCAGCATGATTTATACACTTTTGCATGCGCTCAAACCAGTTGTCAAAGCACTTTTTCCACTCCGATTAAGACACTTCTAAAACATGGTTTTTGAACACTTCAACAGCTTCTTCTGGCGACGAAAATCGTTGACCACGCATTTTTTTCTTGATGTGCGGAAACAAGAAGAAGTCACAAGTTGCCAAGTCAGGGCTGTACGGCGGATGACCCAATAATTCGACGTTTTGGCCGGTCAAAAACGCTCTGGTTTGAGCCGATGTGTGAGAGCTCACATTGTCATGGTGAACAATGATTTGTTTTCTCTTGTTGGTTTTTCGAATTTCTCCGATGACTTGAGGCAAACAAATTGTAGTGTACCACTCAGAAGTGACTGTCCTACGTTGCTCAAGCGGAACAGTCGCCACATGACCAGTTTTGCCGAAGAAACAGGCGACCATTTGCTTCGACGTGCTTCTTCCACGAACAACTTTCGTTGGATTTTGCTCGTCTTTGAAGACCCACACGGTCGATTGTTGTTTCGTATCGGGCTCATACACATAGATCCATAATTCAAGTTGTGCCGGATCCAACGAGAACAAACCTTTTTTACGGCCAGGTGTTCATGCAGTATCGAATGTATGCTGGTGGAAGAAATGTCCAAGGATGTCTTTATCTCTCGGTATGTTGCATGTCGATCTTGCATTATGAGTTCACGCACGGCATCAATGTTCTCTGGCACAACAGCCGTTTTTGGACGACCTTCAGTGAATTCGTCTTTGAGCGAGCTTCGTCCACGATTAAATTCATTATACCAATTTTTCACAGTGCTATAGGATGGTGCTTCATCGCCATGCAAAGATTTAAGTTCATCAATGCACTCTTGTCGTGATAATCCACGTCGAAAGTTGTGAAAAATGATGGCACGAAAATGTCCACGAGTTAATTCCATTTTTTTCTATATTAATTTTTTCAAGTCACTGTAAACAACACAAATAATGTTCGTACGTCAAAACGTTTTGAGTACGATTATGCTTAAAAATGACAAACTTTCCAATGGAAATGTCAGATTGCACTTGGCAGCACTCAGTGTTGCCAGGCCAGAAATATATATAGCAGCCCTCGTACAAGCAAATAAAGTTTTTTTTTCATATAAACAATTTTAAATGTATGTTTTGCGGAGCCAGGTGAAAAGATTTTCTCCTCTGTAGTGTAACAAAAACTGGCTTCGAGTAAAAAATATTTCCTGTGTAGCCAGTTTTCGACCGGGCAATAAAATATTCGTACATACAAATTTTAGAGGTCCGTAACTCCGAAACTAAGCTTCAGCACCAAATTTTCACTTTACATTATTTACATAAATTTACATTTTACACCCCATGGACAACTTTTTTTCATTTTCAGGCATATTCTTTATTATGAACACAAACAAAACAAATGCCACAATTTTATACCATGCGAACACTATGTGACGTGGCAATTAAATTTAGCTTTTTTTTTTATAATTTTTAAGTGGAAACTCAGTTCAGTTAGGCACGGAAAAAAAATTAAAATTAAACCAAATCAAGCTGAGAGTTGTCTAAACAAAATAAATTCTCTCACTCTCTGGGAGAAATGTCAAACTACATATAAAAAATAATGTTCGCAAAAAAATTTTGTATTGGAGTTACTTCATTGTTCCAAATGATATAGAAAAATTAGAGGCAGGCATGGTGTTTTGTCCACTGCCTCGAAGGATATGGACCGATCGTGATGATTTTCAATACAAACTCTGATCGATTGGCGTATCTAAGTTTTCTCTAGCTGATCTAGCGCCTTGTCAAACTTGATTTCAACACTAACACGAATGGACAGACGGTCAAACGGACATCGCTCAATCAACTTTGTTACGCATAAAAAGTCAGAATATATACACTTATGGGGTCATAAGTGTATATATTCTGACTTGTGGTGAGGGGTATACAAATTAAAATAAATAAATTAAGTTAAAACATTTTAAACAATGAATAAAAGATACGTGACAATTTTTTGAAAATATAAACAAATAATAGTTGTTTCCATCAATTTGTTCCACGGCTTTTATTAGGGAAAATAAAACCAGGCTAAAAAAGTTCTGAAATTTTTTCTCCATTTTTTCTCTCTATTAAATTAACTTTTTCCTTTCAAATATTGCTAAATTATTGTTCCTTTAACAAAATCTTTTTATCACTATTTTAGAATTCTCGAAAATATTCGTGTTGTTGCAACATATCGTGTATTTCATTTAACATTACGTTTTTTTCAATTGGTTTTTTTTTAATCAATTTCTACAGCTCTTGATTCTCATTCCTCTCTTAAGGGTGCAGAATTCTTAAAAGAAGAAAAAAAGAACAAAGCAGACATCATTACGTTCCACAAAGTGTTTTAAATTCATAAGGCATTGTTTCGGCGTTGAATGCAGCTTTATGTACGAGTTTATAATTGTGGATTTTTCTGGTTTCAATTGTTGCAACTTATTCATTTTATTTTTGTTTTGTTTTTGTGTTGGTATTGCCGTCAGATTGTTGTATTTTTATTTATTTATTTTTTTATTTTTTTTATTTTTTTTATTTTTTTTTTTTTTTTGTTTATCTGGTCTAGTTTTTGGGATAATTTTATTTATTATGTTGTTGTTGTTTGCATCAACATTTTATTGTGTTGTATTCATTTTAAGAGCTAAAGCTGTATTTTAATATTCTTAACATGTTCCGGCAGGCACTTTGCGGTTTATATATCATTTGTTAGTGGTTGCTTCTATTCATTTTAAAACTATGGTATAGTGTAGGCCATAAGTAAACGTAAAGCTTTTAAAGTGTAGTTTTTTTTTTTGAAAATTTTAAATTATTTAAAAAAAATTATAAAATAAAGAAACTTTTGGAAAACTGAAAAAATTTTATAACCGTATAATTTTTAAATAAGAATTAAGAGAAAATACTCAGTTTTAGATATATAAATTGTTGATTTTTAATTTTTTTAATAAAACATATCTGTTAAAAAATAAAATTTTGTGAGAATTTTTTAAAAAAATCCTCTGAAAAACTGACATCTAAAAAAATATTTTTCAACTATTAAAATTTTTTTAATACAAATTTAACGTGAAAAAGAAATATTCAATATATGAAAATTTATAAATTTTAAGGTTGTATAATTAAAAAAAAAATCACGTTCTTTTTTTATTTTCACAATTTTTTTGGCAACTTGTTTTTACTCATCAATAAAATAAAGCTGCTGGGATTTTTTTGTTTTTGTTCATATATGTGGCATAATGGTTTTATCTATTATTTTAGCAATGTAGTTGGGTGAATGGTAAATTGATTTAAGTTGATTACAAAATAAAATTCAATAAATAAAAAATTGTTAAAATCTATATACAAATGAAAAAATGTTTTTAAAAAAACAATATTTTTGTGGCATGTTATACATTGATTTATTGTTTTTGTGGACTGCAACATTACTTAGGAAAAAAATTTTAAACGTTCATACAATAGACAACTTTTTTGGCTCTAAAATTTAGAGAAACTACACAAAAAATATTTATTAATTGATTTCAATAAATAAATTTCCTTTATTGAACGAACATTGATATAAAAGTTAATGGATTCAATTAAAACTTTTTTTAAACTTTTAAAACATGCATAAGCGGTAATTGTGCTTTTTAAATAAAAGGTATATTCTCAAGCTCTTTATATATAAGCAATTTTAAATATAAAAATTCAGAGTGCTTATTCAAAAAGATTTTATTTTATTTAAAAGTAAATGGTTTTCGCTTTTGAAAGGTTCTGAAACAAAAGAAAAAGTTGTGAATGAAATCTTATCCAATGACAAAATATTTTAAATAACGGGTGTCCGCCGGGAAGGTACACTACTTTTTTTGTTTATAATTTTTGACTAAATGAAAGAGAATGGATCTTTTATTGATAAATATTTTATTTAATGTCGGAAATTATGTACGGAACACAATATCAGACAAATGTCCGCATTTGTTAGCCTTACACATACGAGGCCTTTTGAGCCCATTTTTCATTATATTTTCCAACATTTTTGAAGGTATTTTTCATTCATTTCATCACGTGCATTTTGTTCGAGTTGCTTAAGCGATTTTGGTTTGATAGCATAAACTTTGCTTTTCAGATATTCCCACAAGCAGTCAAATCAGGCGACTGTAAAGGTTAAACAATATCACCATTTATTGAAATAACTTGTTGTTAAAAGAGATCTCGCAGCTATTCCATAGTAATCTGACTGTATGCGATGTGGCACCGTCATGTTGATACCGTTTATTAATCAAGCGCAAAGCATGCAGTTGTGGCTTTAAAATGTTTTCAATTATATCGCGATATCGCTTCTTATCAGAGTTACCGTTACACCATTTTCATTTTCAAAGAAATTCACACTTTTAATGGATGAAAAGGTGAGTAATGAAAAACTAAAGCGTCTTCCATTGCCCAGAACCGACTTTGTTTGTTTGTTCACATATGTATCCAAATGAAAATATGCCTCGTCACTCATTTTGCTTTTTTTATGAAAACCAGGGTTGTCATGGGCGAGTGTAACATTCTATTGCCACATGTACGGCAGCGTCTGGTGAAAGAAGCTCTTGTGTCAACTGAATCTTAAATGGAAATAAATGCAATCCTTGTGCAAAATTGTGGCTAAAGTTGTTTATTGAATCCCAAGCTCCTCAGCATGGCGTCGAATCGAGGTTGATGGATTGGTTTGAAATCTTTCTTGCGCAGCAGTAATGTTTTCAGCCGATCTTGCAGTACGTTGTTGTCGATGCTTGGGTCTATCATCTACAGACCCTCTTTCTTCGAAGTCATTCATCACACGATAAACAGTGTGTTTTGTTGGCGCGTTGCTTCTCCCAAAAATTTCACGTAACCTTCTCATAGTCACAGTAATCGATGATTGATTTTGATAAAATGTTTTTACGACTAAAACACGTTGGTATATTGAATATGCAAAATAAATTTGCCACGTGACTAATGTTTAGAAAAATTGCGGCAAAACAAAGTAGTTTAGCTTCTTGGTGGGAACCCGTTCAAAGTATATATTTTAAAAATAATAAATAAATTGAACAAGTTAAGAAAACGTTATTTTAAATCTTCTTATTTCCTTATAATAATGATTATTATCATGACAGCTCTAATAATTTAAAACAAACTAGAGAACACAAAAATATTCTAAATTATTGATCAGGCTTAAGGTCATATTTTTTTAATTCAAAAGAACAAATACTAATTATTGTTTTGAGAATTTTAAAGCTAACAGAGAAAGTTTAGAATAGAATAGAACACTTGAATAGCACATTTTTGAATGTACCAACATCAAAAATGTTTACACTGCGCCGCAAAATCTTCTCATAAATATGGGCAGCATATGAAAATCTGCTTTTATGTTTTTGCTCTATAAAACTGTTTTTCAAACTTTATTATTTCTTTTTTGGTACGACTACTCTTTATTAAAATTTAACAATTTTTTACTGAAACCTTTTGGATAGAAATCATATTTATACAGCAGCCATACAAATATTAGTACTTTTTTCATCATTTACATTTTTTGATCGAAACTTTTTATTTAGATATTATTCACTGCTAAAAATTTATGTAAAATAATCTAAAAATATCTTGCATATCCAATTTTCGAAATATTCTTGACAAAATATTAAAACTAAATTAATTCATTTATATAAAAATAGAACTTAATAAGCACGCAGCAAGATAATTAAGAACTGTTTTCAAGTTTATTTGTTTTATGATTTATAACAACGACCTAAATAAAGTAAAAACCAAAAATATAAAAACAAGAAAATAAAATACAAGAAAACCAAAAAAGTTTATTTTGCGTGAAAAGCGTACAAATTAATAATTAACTACTACAAACTCTCGTTAGTCTCTTAAGCACAAGTTTTTGTAGTTCTTTTGCATGGGATTGTATGTATGTTCGTTTCCTAAATAAAGCTGTAATATTATTTTGCAAACTCAAAATTTTATACTAAAAGATAATAAAAAACAAATTAGCTAAAAAATAAGAACAAATATGTTTGAAAATGAATAATGTTGAAATCAAGGTACTTGTCTTCTTGCATTTGATTTCTTTCTTTTTTTTATAGAAAAAATAATGCAAACAATTTTCTACTTTATTGGAACTTTATTTTCTACCTTCACACTCTCTCCGATGTTTTAAACTGGGCTGCATTGGTTTTTCATTAATTTCTTTATTATAAGCTTTACCTTAGATTTTTTTACGTATAAATATCGTCTACTTAACCAACCAATCTAAAAGATTACCAGACTAGTATAGACAATATTAAATGTTCCATCGATTGTGTCAAGCGGGGGAGAGCAAACAATGCTAGTAGACTGCATTATCGGTATAATAACACTGCACCGTATTGAACTAAAATAATATTAAGTTACAAGCAAACTTGTCTGGCCATTTACCACTACGTTAACTAAAACTAAAAATCCCACACACAAACATAATTTCTGCACATAATATAACAAATAAGTTCCCACCGAATAAATAATTTTGCATTAGAAAAGTGCGGAGAACTTTGCTCCACGAAATCAAACGCTTTAATCAATCCAAATAGCGACCTTATAGAAATTAGTTAATAATTCTTTTATCAGCTGAAAATTCAATAACAAGTAAATTACGAGGGCTGCTACATATATTTCTGGCCTGGCAACACTGAGTGCTGCCAAGTGCAATCTGACATTTCCAGTGGAAAGTTTGTCATTTTTAAGCATAATCGTAATCAAAACGTTTTGACGTACGACCATTATTTGTGTTGTTTACAGTGACTTGAAAAAATTAATATTGAAAAAAATGGAATTAACTCGTGAACATTTTCGTGCCATCATTTTTCACAACTTTCGACGTGGATTATCACGACAAGAGTGCATTGATGAACTTAAATCTTTGTATGGCGATGAAGCACCATCCTGTAGCACTGTGAAAAATTGGGATAATGAATTTAATCGTGGCCGAAGCTCGCTCAAAGACGAATTCCGTGAAGGTCGTCCAAAAACGGCTGTTGTGCCAGAGAACATTGATGCCGTGCGTGATCTCATAATGCAAGATCGACATGCGACATACCGAGAGATAGAGATATCCTTGGACATTTCTTCCACCAGCACACATTCGATACTGCATGAACACCTGGCCGAAAAAAGGTTTGTTTTCGTTGGATCCCGCACAATTTGAAAGTCGCTCAAAAAAAGGCTCTTGTCGATTGGAGCAAAGAAATGTTGCAAAAATACGATTGCGGTGCTTCAAAAGACGTTTATAAGATCGTCACAGGTGACGAATCATGGATCTATGCGTATGAGCCCGAAACGAAACAACAATCGACCGTGTGGGTCTTCAAAGACGAGCAAAATCCAACGAAAGTTGTTCGTGGAAGAAGCACTTCGAAGCAAATTGTCGCCTTGTTTTTCGGCAAAACTGGCCATGTGGCGACTGTTCCGCTTGAGCAACGTAGGACGGTCACTTCTGAGTGGTGCACTACAATTTGTTTGCCTGAAGTCATCGGAGAAATTCGAAAAACCAACAAGAGAAGACGAATCATTGTTCACCATGACAATGCGAGCTCTCACACATCGGCTCAAACCAGAGCGTTTTTGACCGGCCAAAACGTCGAATTAATGGGTCATCCGCCGTACAGCCCTGACTTGGCACCTAATGACTTCTTCTTGTTTTCGCACATCAAGAAAAAAATGCGTGGTCAACGATTTTCGTCGCCAGAAGAAGCTGTTGAAGTGTTCAAAAACCATGTTCTAGAGGTGTCTCTATCGGAGTGGAAAAAGTGCTTCGACAACTGGTTTGATCGCATGCAAAAGTGTAGAAATCATGCTGGAGAATACTTTGAAAAACAATAAAACCATTTTTGATTATAAATATTCGCATTTTCACTATTGGGCTAGAAATATATAGAGCAGCCCTCGTAATTATCAATTTTTATTTCTAACCATAGAAAGTGTCAGCATAATTCATTGGAATTTATTGACTGCAAAATTATGTTGACTACTTTAGTATACAGGCCAACAATTTATTAAGTAAATGGGAGAATCAATTAAAATATCTAGGAATTTAGGTTTCTTTAGTCTTTTTACCTCTCAAACAAAAGTGGGTATTCGATGCTTTTTTAAAACGACTGAAGAGCTCATACAGTGCATAAACGAAATACGCCGGCTGGAATAGAACTTCTTACTTAAGTTTTCCCAATAATATTATCAACAGTTATTCACAGTTGTTCATATATTGTAACAGTCTAAAACTGAAAAATAAATGTAGTGTGTTTTTAAGTATGACAAGAAAGCTATTCAGTGGTCAAGAATGTTCTGCAAGAGTTTCAAAAAGTCTCAGATTTTGATTGAGTTTATAAATATTCAGCTTAGATGATGTTAAAATTATTCACGGCATTGCAAATCCAATATTTTTATCGTTTTATATTATAGGAGTGGACTCCTTTTTCACTAAGAAATCTTTGTCAGTTGTTCGTATCTTCGAGGGGAAGGTCTTTACGGAAGAAAATTTTGATAAATCCCACCGGAAATGTCGGAAAATTGGAAAAATCGAAAATTGAGTTTTTTTGTACGAAATTTTGAAATTATTCTTCTTGGTGTAAAACATGGAAAATTGCGGAAAATGCTAAATGCGGAAAATAGGAAGAAACGAAAATTGATTTTTTGTATGAAATCTTATTTATCGGACCTCTTTCTATATCACAATATTTGATGATAGTTGATAATTATGTTGTATTATTACTCTAAAGTTTGTCTGAAGGCTTAAAATGGGGGCGATGCGAAGTTCGCCGGGTCCGCTAGTAAATTTTAAAAATATGAAAGTACTCCAAAAATAACCAGGTTGCTATATTTGAAAATCAGTTTATCATATTCGATACATTATGATTCAAAATGTCAAGCAGAATATAGATTCATACATCGTATGTGACATAAAACAGAAGTGATAATGAGAAACAACTGAAGACATGCTAGTTCTCGAAATTGAATAAACATTTTTAAGATACAGTAAGCTTTAAACTATAATTTGGAACAATTACGATTGATAAAACAAATGTCGTAGACAAAAATTGATTTTTCACTACGTACATATATGACATAATAATAATATATAAAAAAAAAAAAAAATTAAAAGAGGTCACTTATTGAACCTCATCTATTCTTTTTCTTTATGGGTCTAATTTGTTTGTTGCTATAACGTGCAGTTTAAATGCTAAAAATATCCGAATTTAGACAATCAATTAAAACTTTTATTTTCACCTTTTAATATTTTTTCTCCTTAACTCCTTTTTCAAAGAGTTTCAATGGTTATTTTTTTCAAGTACAGTTGTCATATTCGTGAAATTTCCCATTAATAAATTTTACCTTTTATTTACTTATTTTATGATCAAATAGTTGTAATTACATTAAAATAAATTAAAGGTGCTAAAGCTATAAATCTGCCTTATGTTTGTATTTGTGAAATGTTTATCACTTACACTATAGAAGAAAAAATATGTATGAAAAATTCTTTACTTTTCTTAATTAAATGAACGACTGAAAGTGTTTTTATATTACCTTTTTCCACCTATATGCACATTTATTCGCTCTACACTTGTATTTATAATAAATATCATGAAATTTTCAATGTACGTTTACTGTTTTACAATTAAGTTTAATAAATCACTAACTAAATAATAAATTTTTAAGTCTAACGAAAGATTTCTGGCCTAATAGTGAAAATGCGAATATTTCTAATCAAAAATGGTTTTATTGTTTTTCAAAGTATTCTCCAGAATGATTTATACACTTTTACAAGCGCTCAAACCAGTTGTCGAAGCACTTTTTCCACTCCGATTGAGATACCTCTAAAACATGGTTTTTGAACACTTCAACAGCTTCTTCTGGCGACGAAAATCGTTGACCACGCATTTTTTTCTTGATGTGCGTAAACAAGAAGAAGTCATTAAGTGCCAAGTCAGGGCTGTACGGCGGATGACCCATTAATTCGACGTTTTGGCCGGTCAAAAACGATCTGGTTTGAGCCGATGTGTGAGAGCTCGCATTGTCATGGTGAACAATGATTCGTCTTCTCTTGTTGGTTTTTCGAATTTCTCCGATGACTTCAGGCAAACAAATTGTAGTATACCACTCAGAAGTGACCGTCCTACGTTGCTCAAGCGGAACAGTCGCCACATGACCAGTTTTGCCGAAGAAACAGGCGACCATTTGCTTCGAAGTGCTTCTTCCACGAACAACTTTCGTTGGATTTTGCTCGTCTTTCAAGACCCACACGGTCGATTGTTGTTTCGTTTCGGGCTCATACGCATAGATCCATGATTCGTCACCTGTGACGATCTTATAAACATCTTTTGAAGCACCGCAATCGTATTTTTGCAACATTTCTTTGCACCAATCGACACGAGCCATTTTTTGAGCGACTTTTAAATTGTGTGGGATCCAACGAGAACAAACCTTTTTTACGGCCAGGTGTTCATGCAGTATCGAATGTATGCTGGTGGAAGAAATGTCCAAGGATGTCTCTATCTCTCGGTACGTCGCATGTCGATCTTGCATTATGAGTTCACGCACGGCATCAATGTTCTCTGGCACAACAGCCGTTTTTGGACGACTTTTACGGAATTCGACTTTGAGCGAGTTTCGGCCACGATTAAATTCATTATACCAATTTTTCACAGTGCTATAGGATGGTTCTTCATTGCCATACAAAGATTTAAGTTTATCAATGCACTCTTGTCGTGATAATCCACGTCGAAAGTTGTGAAAAATGATGGCACGAAAATGTTCACGAGTTAATTCCATTTTTTTCTGTATTAATTTTTTCAAGACACTGTAAACATCACAAATAATGGTCGTACGTCAAAACGTCTTGAGTACGATTATGCTTAAAAATGACAAACTTTCCAATGGAAATGTCAGATTGCAGGCCAGAAATATAAATAGCAGCCCTCGTATTTTGCTTGATTCCTTCAAATATAAATATTTCATGATATTCTAATAAATTTTTTTTATATTATATTTTGTTTTTGTTACTTTTTACTTAAGAATGTTGTCTACTAAAATATTTTCAAATTTTGTTTAATTTAAATTTCATTCGATACGAACCTATTTGGAAGCTGGAACTCTTCCTCTTTAATATTTCTTGCAAGCTAGTTAAATCTCGTTTAAAAGTGTTGAAAACATTTCTTATCGATTTATTAAAAAAATAATAAATATAATTAATTTTCAATAAGGAAAATATTCTTTAACTTTTATTTTTAATTTAGTATTTATTGTTGTTGCTACCATACTAATACACAGTTTTGGAAATATTATCTACAAATTTATATATCTTCCAACATTTTTAATTTTACAAACCTCTTCAAACATTGTTGGCAAAGAAAAATGTTTTATCAAATATATTGTCAAACAAAATGAGGGTCTTTTACTTCTTATAGTTATCATGCTTTTTTTAATCCAGACTTGCAGCATGTAATTTTTTCATGAACATTTTTTCCACTTTTTTTTTAAGTTCCAACGAGTTTTTTCGCACATTTAAACGGTGAAATATTCCTTGCCATAGGAATTTTTACACTTCGATTTAAATTTGATATTCTTTACTGTAGTGTTTTGAGTTATCTCAAATAACACACAAATATCAAAACGTATATAGCGAACGTGCAAGTGTAAAAACATCTCATCAAAATTCTAGTCATACCATTTTGCTAACTCCACTTGCATTACCAAACCTCTTGCCAACAAACTGGTTTCATGCTAAGTTTCGTTGGCTTTTACTCTGCTTGACTCTGGCGCAATATGTACTTGCGATCAATTATTCACTTAAGAAGCCATTTAACAAACAATACAGCTTCTGTTAAAAACATAGGGACTCAACTCACAAACGTACTTGTCAGCTCGGTTTCCATAAATACACACACACGTAGTTTAGTACCTGTTATTAGTAACAGCCCTGTTACTTTCGTAAGAATATGAATCTCTACAAATATTTGCCACTATTTCTTCCTTTCACATTTTATTTATTTTTTTTTTTCATTTTATATTATTTTGTAGATTTTCCAAGTTTAAAAATTTTTAATTTTTTTTAATTTAAAAAAAATTTATGAATCTATGGTATTCTATCAACATTTTTATCCTTTTGTTATCAGTGCTCTCCTTCCTGCAACCGACTACTTTATTGTCTATTAATACGCAATTGTCTGTTTGGTTTGGCTTTTTGCTTGGATTAGTTTAACTCTAGTTACTTCCTTATAACTGTTTCGCTTCGTTTCTTTTCCTTTTTGGTTTTATATTTTCCTTTTCAATTTCCTAAGTTTTTTTGCTTCCTTCTTAAATTTTTTTTCTGTTTTTTTTTTGCCATCATAATGTGGTGCTGAAATCTGAATTGAATGGCGTATTGGCTCAGACCCAGTGTAGGATTTTTTTAACGTATTTTATCTTTTTTTTTTCTTTATGGTTTGTTTAACATTTTTCTAATATTAAAGGATTTTCATTTAAAAATGAATGAGTGTAGTTATTTTAATTAGTAAACAACTTAAAAAAAATTATGTTCTCAATTCGTCTGAATGTTGCTTTTTGAAATGTTTGCGCCTCCATAAGTCAGTTATTTCTGGATCGATTTAATTTTTTGTTTTAACTTTTATTAACTTATTAGTAGTACTGTTATGATATTATACTAAATAAATTTAATTAATTTTGCTTACTTTAGTGATAAGAAAAACACTTATGACAAGCACAACAATATTTTCTATTCTGGGTTATAAAAAAATAATTTTTTGTTCTAGTTCTTAATAGCAATTGTTATATTAAAATAATAATAAATGAATGATAACTGTAATGAATTTGCGGCCAGCGAAAGGGGAAAGACTTTTTGAATTTTTCCTTATATTCTATTTTTGTTGAAACATTAAATAGATTTATTAAATATAAAAAAGGTTAACAATCAAAAGTCATTGAATACAGAGTGTCACATTTACGATAATAATTTACACCCGCAAATTTTCTTGTTTTAGATTTATGTGAAGCTATTTCTTTATGCGGTGCCATCGTATTTCCTTTAAATAAATCTTAACTGAATCAAATTAATAAGAAACAGTTTTGATATATAAATTAGATCAAGATTAATTGTCGCCATTTAAAACATTCATAAAAGTCTTCTAAATAGTGTGATTATTAGCACTGAATTTATGGTCTATTGAATTTGTTTTCTTTATTTTATTTAGAAGTAAAAGTCTTCTGGAAATTTAAATTACTCTTTTACAAATAGTCTACCCTTCTTGATTTTGTTTACAATAACAAATGTTCTACTCTTTAGATCCTTTTGTGATAAACTGTTTTATAAATGTTTACAAATTAGTGACGCATTATATTTCTCTTTTGTACAGATAAAAGAAAGATTTTTCTTTTTGACATCATCCTTCATTTGTTTATATCCTTGTGCTCAAGCTTTTTTTATCTAACAAAACTTTATTTATATGCCGGTAATATTTGGGTGTGAAAATCCTCCCTTAACCAATTAGTAGACTTGTCAAGTAAATATAAATAAGACCATTACATTACGAACGACCTTATCAAAATATGTATGTCAATCGATAGTATATTTATACTCTGTGTCTCTAACAATATGAGGATTGAATCTCATGCAGCACATTTGTTTGACATATTAGTCCCAAAGCAATCAATGTAATTGATGGAGTGTTCTCTAATATTGAAAGCAAACGTACCCAAAAGTAACGTAGATTCAAACATACAAATCAACTACAACAATCAAAATAGTTATACTCTCAACTGACTGACACATAAAACAGTTCGATTGAGTTAACTTAAAAAGTAATAAAAAAAATACTACATAAATTTAAATGTGCATAAAATAAGCTTTAAATAAATATTCTAATATATCATAAATTAATCTACACACACTGCTACACACTAAAATGTTTTTTTTTTTTCTTAAAGAAAACATAGAAAATATTTAAAAATTATATTTTTTGTTATATTTATTAAATATTTAATTGAATTAAATCATGACGATAGTTAAAATCTTTAATAAAGTAAATACAGAGCGGCTCAATACATGAAATATGATATGAAAATGAATTTTTGTAAATAGTTTTAAATATATTTTTTTATAGACATGTATAAAAGTAGTTAAGAATTAGCATTGCACAGTGGGATAAAAAAGAATATTTTTTTAAATAAATCAAAAATGTATAAATGTCCGAATCAATAGAAACAGGAATATTCGAAAATAGACTGAGCTATCAAGATCATTCAAAAACAACATGAGTCTCGAAAATAGATCTTCCCGGACAGTTTTTTTAGAATTACATTTTTCTTTTAGTATTATAAGTGATAAGTTTTTTTTTTTTTTTAACTATAAGGAAAGAATAATAATTAGTTAAGTTTACTTTTAATTTCTAAATTTTTTATTAAATAAAAAAAATTTATTTACAGTTTTGCGGAATAAAAGGCATTATTTTTTCGATTGCTATATCCGTTACCAGGATTCTTCCCATATATCAACTTAAGGTTGAATACATTGTAAATAACATCTATCTATTAAAATAGTTTAGAATTAGAATACGAGAAATATTTATAATCAATTTCTTTTAATTGTTTACACGAAATTAATACACAAACTTTTCTTCGTTATACTCTCTGAAAAAGTCTATCAAATCAGTTTGGCTCTTATAGATTAGGAGATCTCTATGTTTCAAATATTTTTAAAATCTCACTCTTATTCACTTTGATAAATAAACAGAATATTCTACGGTTTACATAACCCTGGAGTTAATGTCGACGTCGTTGACGGCGTTTCAACGCCGAAAAAGTTGAAACAGATTGAACTTTTACGGCGTTGCAACGCGTTAAGATTAACTGCTCTCATACAATTTCATACGATTAAACTTTTTTTTACATTTGACGCCGTCAACGACGTCGACATTAACTCCAGGGTAAATATCTAATTACGTTTAAAATTTAATTATAGTCGGTACAGGCGTTAATGTCCGTTCTATCCCTTTTTCTCTTATCTAGTTCCTAGCGATGGAAACAAATATAGATGAGGAACTATCTATGTTTTGAATTTCTATAAAATCGATTACCTGAGACTGTTAAAATTGATGCGGTAACATAAAGATGTCCGCCTCCCCTTTGTCATCCCACCCAGTTCGCTATTTAAAAATATAAATACCCTTTTTTACCATAAGGACAAATTTCTAGCCGTGTTTTCAATTTCATTAAAATCGGTTCAGTCGGTTGACCGCAATGGATGCACGCACAAATAAACAAACAAACTTACAAAATGATTTATAATATATATTAGATTGCACGAAAGGCACATTCACTCCTGCATCACAACAATCTGTATGATACTGAAACAACATCTACTGTAAGGAGAAGAAACAGGCAAGATTGGTTTTGGTTGGAACTTCGTCTAACCAAAGCTAAAATAAGAAAATAAATCGCCTTCTTGGATAGTGCCCCTGGTTTTTGCAACTAAAGTAAAAACATTTTTACATAACAATTTGATAGCCAACATGATTTTAAACATTCTGTGCAAAACAAGAGCAGTATAATATTTTGGTGTGAGAAATTTCTCACTTAATTTACAGAAACTAAAAACTGATAATTTGCGAGAAACAATTCAAGACATCGTAAAACGATCAAAGATTTACTTCATATCTAGAGTTAGTCATTTGATCAACTACGAGGGCTGCTATATATATTTCTGGCCTGGCAACACTGAGTGCTGCCAAGTGCAATCTGACATTTCCATTGGAAAGTTTGTCATTTTTAAGCATAATCGTACTCAAAACGTTTTGACGTACGACCATTATTTGTGTTGTTTACAGTGACTTGAAAAAATTAATATAGAAAAAAATGGAATTAACTCGTGAACATTTTCGTGCCATCATTTTTAACAACTTTCGACGTGGATTATTACGACAAGAGTGCATTGATGAACTTAAATCTTTGTATGACGATGAAGCACCATCCTGTAGCACTGTGAAAAATTGGTATAATGAATTTAATCGAGGCCGAAGCTCGCTCAAAGACGAAATCCGTGAAGGTCGTCCAAAAACGGCTGTTGTGCCAGAGAACATTGATGCCGTGCGTGAACTCATCATGCAAGATCGACATGCGACATACACCTGGCCGTAAAAAAGGTTTGTTCTCGTTGGATCCCGCAGAATTTGAAAGTTGCTCAAAAAAAGGCTCGTGTCGATTGGTGCAAAGAAATGTTGCAAAAATGCGATTGCGGTGCTTCAAAAGACGTTTATAAGATCGTCACAGGTGACGAATCATGGATCTATGCGTATGAGCCCGAAACGAAACAACAATCGACCGTGTGGGTCTTCAAAGACGAGCAAAATCCAACGAAAGTTGTTCGTGGAAGAAGCACTTCGAAGCAAATGGTCGCCTGTTTCTTCGGCAAAACTGGTCATGTGGCGACTGTTCCGCTTGAGCAACGTAGGACGGTCACTTCTGAGTGGTACACGGTCACTTTTGAGAAATTCGAAAAACCAACAAGAGAAGACGAATCATTGTTCATCATGACAATGCGAGCTCTCACACATCGTCTCAAACCAGAGCGTTTTTGACCGGCCAAAACGTCGAATTAATGGGTCATCCGCCGTACAGCCCTGACTTGGTATCTAATGACTTCTTCTTCATTCCGCATATCAAGAAAAAAAATGCGTTGTCAACGATTTTCGTCGCCAGAAGAAGCTGTTGAAGTATTCACAAACCATGTTTTAGAGGTGTCTCAATCGGAGTGGAAAAATCATGCTGGAGAATACTTTGAAAAACAATAAAACCATTTTGATTAAAAATATTCGCATTTTCACTATTAATCCAGAAATATATAAAGCAGCCCTCGTAAATTATTTTGACTTCAACGACGTCATCAATCAAAAAAATCATTTTAAGTGTTTTGTATCCAAAGAGTAAAAACGTAACCCTATTATTATACCCTTCACCACAAAAAGTAGAAAGAGGCAGCGGGCAAGACAACACGCCTGCTGCTAATGTTTCCATATCATTTGAAACAATGAAGTTAGTCCAATAAAAAAATAATTATATGGCACGATAGGGAATTAAAAAATAAGAATAAACGTCCCGTGATAAAATTGCCGCTCGCCCATATTTTCCTAGCTATGGGCCTCTGAACATTTCATAGAAAAGTACAATTGTGCACCATATTTTTTAAGATGTCAATATGGGTATCATTTAAAACCTTTTGGAGAGGTCTTTAAGGAAATACTAAAATTTTAAAAAAATGCTTAACCCATTAAAAGCCAATGACATTTTTATATAAAATTATAAATAAAGCTGAACTTTTATTACATATTTACGTCTGGAGCAACAATTATTAAAAGAAAGTTAAAAGTTAAAGGGTGTCATGTTGGTATTTGTAGTAGAGATGAGCGATATTTTCGTACCTGTGATTAAATCACTGCGATCAAAAAATTACTAGTCACTACAATGACTGACTTGATCAAATAACAGTTCCGCGTAAGAACGTTCTTTTACATATGCATACATACAAACTTAAATTTAATTTTACTTTGTGAAAGAGATATGTAAGTACTTTTGGCTCTTTCATTCTTTCATATGTATATCAAAGCAGCTTCTTTGCTGTGTAGCATTTTCTTGCTTCTACTTATTAACAACTATTCTTTTTTCCAAACTTCACACAAACATATATATGTAGCAACAAAAAAAAAAATGTTGTGTATTTTTTTATTTGAACCTATAATCAATCTATTTATACTTCTGGGCACATTTAATTACAGCTGCTTTTAATGTAGAGATCAAAATACCTTTTTCCTTGTGATTACTGTTTGAATAAAATATTATTTGGTATTATAAATTTCCTATATAAACATGAGTGTTTAAAAAAAAAGAACTGCAAACGGTGATCGCGGTAACTATTTAAAAGAACGGTGATTTGAAAATTACGTTCACTAGTAACGATGTTCCTCAAAAATCACGGGATCGCTCATCCCTAATTTGTAGTAAAATGAACTCCTAACGATGAAAAAAAACCAAACCGTAACAATATATTTTTGTACATATACTTTTAATTAAAAAGTTTTTAATTTAGTTTTTGATGAAGAGTAGCGAACTACACCGGGTAGGGCTACTGATATTTATGTTCAATAAAAAATATGGATTTATTAATAAATTCTAGATAATTGTTGGAAAATAAGATCATTATTATTAAGTGTTATAAAAAAAAAATTCTTTGTAATTCTCTGCACCACTTAAGCATTCCATTAAACTTTCTTGCATTTCCAAAAATAAAAAGATATGAAAAACACATTTTGAAATAAATTTAAAAATTAAATTAAAATATCCCAGCTGCACCAAGTTTCTTTTACTTTTTTAAAAGTTCAGCACTTATTTTAATTTTTTTATTTCTCTCATAACAATAACTTGAACTATTTTCTTAAATTTTATGTGGATGAAAATGTTTATATGAAATATTTAACTTCTTCCACAATTCCAATCAAAAGAAAACTTTTAATTAAAAAAAAAAAAAAAAAACAAAAATCGCATATAAGTGTATGAATAAATACCTGTACCTATATTATACGTCTGTCTCTTTCATAATTAAGGAATAAAATAATAATAATAAAAAAATATTTTTTACCAAGAAAAATAAATTACATAAAAAACAACATACTTTTAATACCGATTCAAATATTTTCATTATTATCATTAATGCCACATTTAAGTCAAGGGTGTATTTTCAAATTCGCTAGAACATTAAATTATATTTTTATCAAAACAAAAAAATGTATATAGGGTATCCGACGAGAAGGTGACTTTTTTCTGGCGCCATTTTGGTATACATTAGTCTTGACATTTCATGTTTAGCAGTCGTAGAGTAGACACGTGCCAAATTTATTATGTAAAAATATTTAATAAACCAATCTGGTTTAAACATTAAAACATTTGGTCAAAATCAATTGTCGATTATTGGGACGATAAGAAAGTTAGGTGAAATTTTTGGGAGAAGAAGAAAGAGGGTCAGCAGGTGATAGGTCAAGGCATACCCCACAACCTACTGCGAGATCGGCTAAAAACATTATTGTTGCTCAAGAAAGTGGTCAAAACAATACATCACCTCAGTTCGATGCCGTGCTCAGAAGCTTAGTCTTCAGAGAATAACTTTGGCTACGATTTTGCACAAAAATTTGTTTTGCATTTGTTTTCATTTAAGAATCAGTTGATACAATTGGATGTTACAGCTCACCCATAACAACCCCGATTTTCATGAAAAAATCATAATGAGTGACGAGGCACTTTTTCCTTTGGATGGATGTGTGAATAAACAGAATAGTCGGTCTGCGCAATGGAAAGTCCTCATATTATTCATTAGTTACATTTGCATTTATTAAACGTGACAGTCTGGTGTTCAATTCGATCAGGAGGAATCATTGGACCTCACGTCTTTGAAAATGAAAACGGTGTAACGGTAATTGTGAATGGGAAACGATATCGGGATATGATTAAAAACTTTTTAACATCGAAACTGCTTGATTAACATGTAGTATCAACAGGTCGGTGCCGCATCGCATACAGCCAGGATTACAATGGACAATTTTATTCCAATGATAAAAATATGGCTGTTCTTGATGTTGCGATTCTAGACATTTAATTTTGGGACAATTTTTGCGGGCATTTCTGGACATATGTTACGAATTACATGAACAATGTTGTCCTATAAGGCGTCAATTGTTGCCGGTTTATCAGCATAAGCCAGTGATTGAACTCCGCAGGAAATAGTCGAGCAGTTGAGGGCCAATAAACAGGTCTAGAAGTCAACTTTAAATCAACTCATTTAAATGTACTTATTCAAATCAAATTACTGCTAAATTTTGTTTCTAATAAGTCAGTGGCTGCGGTCGCCGTGTGGCATATAGATAGTGTCATTCTGTTTAAATTACATCCCTCCAATATCAATATCATCTATATCAATGACACCTATTAAATGATCACTGTGCGGTGGTACGAGCTCCATAGACCTTAACGCAAGCTTTGTCCTCATTTTTAAAGAAATAAGATTCAATTATGCAACCAAACTGTTATGTTTCCTTGACTTAATAGAGTCTTTATGACCTGTTGTGGATTGGTTTTACTTCAAGAGCTGCAAGTTTGTGTTTTAAGCTAAAACTGAGTCTCATCGATAAATGCAGTTGTTCTAAAAGTTGCAAGAATTGATTACAGATTTTCAAAGTAAATCTGAATAATTTAATTTAATTTGAACAATGCTCAAGCGTTAATCTATTCATAATGATATGCCAGAGTATATTGATCATAAATATAAAAAAGTGACAGTTCTTTTGTCGAGTTTAGAAATATACCGTTTACACTAAATATAAAAATTTCAAACTGCATTAATGAAGTTTTGCCACAATTATGCAAAGCTTTCAACAAAATACTGCGTATGGGGATAAGGCCAAATGTGATATTCTATTTAAAACCTCTTCTCACGCACTTTATAATTAAATATTAAATAAAAGCAATTTAAGGAATAAGAGTTTTTTTAACTCATAGCACACATTTTAAGCAACCACTTTTACTAAGAGGCACTCACTTTTGTTTGCCTGTATTAAATAACATTTTCTTATATTTTATCTCCAAGCACTTTGTGGCCACTTTTCCAAGCCTCAAAAAAAAAAAAAAAAAAAAAATATATATATAACGCAATTTATTTAGTCAATTATTGTTCAATAGTTTTCAAGCTGCCATAATCCACAAAATCTTAAAACACCAAAATTGAAAAACTAAACCACCAACAAATAAAACATTTACTTACTTGCGGATACTTTAACAATGTTTTGGAAAATTGCGGAAATTTATCCTGACTTTAATGTGAAAAAGTACCCTTCACAAACATTCCCACAAATGCCACAAACTAAAAGTAGATTCCTGCTGTTATTGACGATCCGTTTAATGTCAATTGGTGTAAAGATTTCCTGTAAGATTTTCTAAAACATTAAATAGCACAAAGATAAAAGATGTTGATGATGGTATGAAATATTTTAGTTTCAGTTGGCCGCCAGCGAATGCCACAGTAGGGGAGCAAGCGAAAAACTTATGAAAAGGAAAATGTTGTTTTTTTTTTGGTTTTGAAGTTTTTAAAAAGCTTTTATAAAATTATTTGTTTAAATCATTTTGACAATTTTTCTTTGGTCATTTATTGAAAGTAGGCGGCCTTTATGTTTCTTATTTTATGGTTGAGAAATTATTGCAAAATTAGGTCATTATTTAGAAATGTTTTTTTTATGGATTTTATGATTTTTAAAGAAATTAAACAAAATTATTATTGATCGGAAATTTTTAATCGTACATTTTGGTTTTTTATGATTTATATCGAATGATTAGATTATATTTGTTAGGAAAGAGAAATCTTTAATGCGTTGTGGAAAAAAGGTAGTAGTCAAATGGCCACACAAGTGCATACGGTGCGATTTTGAATAAAAGGAAATTTGTTTGGTACTTTTGATTTATTTTAAGCTCATGTTTTAAGTTCTGTGTGGTATGACATAAAGCCGATGTGATACTTAATGCAAGCAGCTAGAACTATTGACTAGCAATATTCCGAGGCACAACGCTTTTTCTCTTCTAAAGGTACAACACAATGATCTTGTGTATCTAAACGTTATGTTGTCTGAACGGCGTTAAAATTTTCGTTTCTTTTGTGGTTAACTGATAGGCCTGGGTTTATGGCTTTTCACAATAATACTTATAGTAAAAACTAGCTATTTGTCTTCTGAACTACATCTACGACTTGTTTGGATATTATTTTCATGATAGCTGCCAAACGTTCTGAATGCTTATATCAAATAACCGCTTAAAAATTGACTATGTTTCCTTTGTATGACTAAAATTTCCTTTGTATGCAATTGTGTATAGGTTTACACCGCATATAAATATGTAATAATTTGTTACTAAAAAAGGACGTGGACGTACTTTTGTCGTTTTCTAAAGGTAATGCCGGGAAGCCTTAGACATGGATAGCTGTACAAAAATAAGGGAAGTACCGCTAACTGTGCTATTGTCGATACAACAATGTAGCCACTTCTTTTTTCAGTAGCAGCTATACAAATCAATGCTTTTATTTCTTTAAATTATTTTTCTTTGGCAAAGGCGAACTATGTTGAACATGATTTTCTCTTATAGTGCCAGTTCCATTATAGCCATGTAATTAAGATTCAAAAGAAGTTAGAAACTCGTTAAAAGATTATCGAAAAAAACAAGAAAATAGAAGCTGCTGAATTTGGTTAAAAAAATTAGCGATTTATGACATTTTCAATATTTACTCTAATAAACAGCCACTGATATTTTTTTGATATCAGATACACTTACGATGTTCTTGTAGCCGAAACGTAAAATTTGTAACAAAATTTTTTTTAAAGAAAAATGTGATGTGTTATTAAATAGTTATGGATATTTTAACATTCAATTCCTAGAAATTCAATAAGAATAAAATTATGACGGTGCAGCGGACTAGGCTGAGTAAAAATATAAATACACTATTTAACCAGGAGGGCAAATATCTACCCGTGCTTTAAATTTTATCAAAATCGCTTCGGTCGTTTGGTCATGATTGATGCACGCACAAATAAAAAAACTTACAAGCAGACTTATAATATATGAGCCGTTTGTTTTGAAAGTGGCATAAGTCAGTTTTTAATTTTTTTTTTTTTTTTTTTTTTTATAAGAAATTTATTGATTTTTTGTTGACCTCAGTTTTTATTGGATAATTAGCATCTTGAGTCAGAAATGCAAGTAAGTCATCTCGAGACTTACCCTCAATACTTAAAACTTTTCAAACACAATTCTTTAAATATGTGTATAAACTTAAAAACAAAGTGACTTATGTCACTTTCAAAATAAACGGTTTTTTTATAAGATTAAATAATAAAGAAAAAATGTTTAATTTAAAAATTAATTGACTCAAATTTATATTTAATTCACGTTAACAAAACAGTTTTCTAATTAAAAAAATATCTAAATCAATTAAATACTTAATAAAATTTTAATCTGAAAAAATCAAACCTTTAATTGGTGCAACAAATTTGTTCTGTGTACACGTTCGTTTAATCATGGTTGATGCATAAATAATAATTTCGCCGTGCCCACGACTTCGACAGCGTATCATTTCTTATTTTCTTAAAATTCAAATTTTGTGTTATCAAATATTTGTTGTAGAGTTCTGTAAACAGTTTTAAAAAATTTCAATCTACAACAATCAGATGTGCTGACAGCTTTTTAAGTACCATTATACCGGTAACATTGGATGCTTTTACATTTATATCTCTATATTCTCTACGAATTAACATATTTTTATGAAAAAAAGGTTAAGAAGGACCTTCCTACAAGCAGTTTTTACGTGATGCGAAAACAGAAACACGCAAGACAGACAAACATACTATCTATACCAACAACGAAATTAAAAAAAATATATACCTAAAGGAAATGATATTGTTACAATTTTAGTATACATATGTTTAGATTTAACTAATATTACTTTGTTACTACATGATATTAAAAATTCGCATTTTTCGAGCATATGAAAATTCGAAATAATATTTGTACAGCTGCAGTCGTTGCCAAATAAAGACAATGTCATCTTATTTGGTATAAAATTTTAAATAACATGCATTTAAAGCAAGCTTACAACAGTAGAAACTTCTGACAGCAATCTAGGAGACATAAATATGCCACTCATAGTTTCTTACATGAACTCATATCAAACTGCCATAGTAATTCATAACGTTGCACCACGTTTTAATATTTAGACCAAAAATCCATTGCTTGTAAATAAAAGAGTGACTGGTTGAACAGCTGATGATAATTTAAAGGATACGATGTGCATGGTGTTGATAATTATATTGTAGAATAATGATTGCATCATTGAAGATTGTCTTCTTGATGGCTATTTTGATGTCTGTTGTCAGAGAACCAGCTGTGGTTTTGAACAAATTTCTTTAGCAATTCAAATACAAAATATACAAACGATTGGATAAATTTTAATTATTTAAAACTAAAATATATGATTATTTTGGAATATGTTACTTAAATATATTTTTAACTAACAGAACAACATATTAAAGTAAAATATTTCAAACAGCAAGACATGTGGCAGCAAAACAATAACAATAAAACAATGTTACTACACATCGCATAAATTTTTATGAACTAAGGCAAATCATCTCATTTTGAATTATTAAGTTTTTTCAAATAAAAATTATTTAATAATTCTGAATTTATTTTTAGAGACCTGATTAAAGTTTAAACTCCTTAAATAAATAAAATAAATTTGTAGGCTTAAAATCAAATTTGTAGATATTCTTAAGCGATTACATATATTCTTATTTAAGCTCTATAACGAATAAAATAAATAAATAAATTTTCTTAAAGGTTTTTTCCGAATCGAATCAATACTGGGTGGTCGCAATGGTAAATTTATGCACATTTTTTATATATGGAGTTTGACATTTAGCCTTTATGGCGAAAGTAATAAATTCGCTATCGAGAAAACCTGTATTTGAGTTTGATATTTAGGTTTTCGGTGAAAATTTACTAATTCGCTGTCACGAATACCTGTTATTGATACGCCTTGGGTTTTTCATTGAAAAATATTTTTTTTTACTTTCAATCAACTATTTATATATTTTATAAATATTTACAGATTTTTTTCTATCTATAGGAAGTCTGGTGTACAGTGGAGGATTTGCGAGGGGCTTTCGGGCTGAAGACGGAGCTCCCACCAGTAGATAGACACACAGACTTAACCTTCTGATTTTAAACTTAAAATCAAAGTGTTTTAATTCGTAAAACAGCTTGGTTTTAGAAGCTTAAAAAACAAAAATTTTCAGGTACCACGAGAGAATATCAAGATATAATTGTATTTGAAGTAATCAAGCGCAATTAAAAAAGATTAGCAAAAAAAAATTCCAAATAATAAATTTTCCTTTTTATAATTTTTCATTCTTTAAAATTTTGAAAATTAAAAAAATAAAACATTAACTCAATCAATTTTGGCATGAAAACTGTTGAAGATATTAAGAGATAAAAAACAAGCCAATTGTTTACTTTTAAAAATTTAAGTCATCTTTTAAATGGATTTTTTAATATCTGTATAGAAAAATTGAGGTAAAGTAAACTTTTCAAATTAACTTCCCTAAAATTTTGATAGACTCAACGCAGTCGAATAAGGAAAGAATACTTTTTTAAATTCCATTTTTTAATTTTTATTTTTTTTATACCAAAAAAAGAAGACCCATTGCAATTTTTGTTATTTGTCGAATGTCCGCTTTCTAATCCACTTTTATTACATTCACGACAAAAGTGCAAGAAGCTATATTTAAGTTTGTCATTCTGTGTGCAATTTCTACAATAACCATTTCCGACCCTATAAACTATATGTGTATATTCTGGCTTCTTATGCATAGCGGAGCAGATTGAGCGATGTCCGTCTGTCCGTCCGTGTAAGTGTTGACTCTTAATAAGTTTTTTGGACTCTTCATATGTTTTGGTACTCTTCAAGTTTGCTGAGGCAAAAATTATTTCACAAAAAATAAAAATGTCAATCGATCATATACATATAGTGTCAAAAGAGGTGCTGTTCAAAATCAGCTTGATCGGTCCAAGGCAGCAGGCAAAACACCACGCCTACCTCGAATTTTTTTAAGTAAAATAGAACAATAAGGTAACTCCAATAAAAAAAATAAATGTAGAGAATTAAAAAATAAAAAAAAACATCAAGTGAAGAAATTGGGCCTCGCCCATATTTTCCGAGCTAAGGGGCTCTGAAATTTTCAATTTTTTTTTTTTTAAATAAAGATAGGGGAATCATTTTTAAGCTTTTGAAGAGATCTTTAAGAACATTCTAAAATTTTTTAAAAATGCTTAACCCTTAAAGAACCAAAGACATTTTTATATAAAATTATCTAAATACATGAAGTATCAAAATTCATTTTCTTTTTATTTTTAATTCTCTATCTCCCCAATATTTGCTTTTTTGATGGGAGTTACATCACTATACTAGATTTACATAGATGGTGAATGGTATGTAAGATGCGGCATAGCCGAAAATAGCACTCATAATTGTTTAAATAAAGGTTTGCTCTTAAAAATCATTTCAAAAATTTTATTGGATGATATATTTCGCCAAAAAAGATAAACAGTCTTATTGTTTGAATATTTTAAATTTTTTAAATATATCATTGAATTTAAATACATTTAAATGTAATTTGTTTTGAAAGCACAGAATGCATCTACTAGCAAAGCAAATCGATTCTCATTGATTTTCCATTTATTATTTTTCGTTTATCCACAGTTTGTACACATAAATTTATGAGAAATAATACATAAAAGTTTGATTAAAGTTCATACTAAACATGGATAAAACAGGTGCAAATATTTTTAGTTTATATCATACGTGATGAATTTTTCGTTATAATATTTTCATTTATACATAAATAGCATCATTCATGCACATCATTCACATAGAAAATATATATGATTTTTACAATAAAACGTGCTTTCATCATAAATATCAGGAAATAAATCAAAAATACACAAAAACACACAAGCGCTTTCATTTATATTCGAAAGGATGTATTTGCGTTAGACTATTTCTTTTGATTGGTTTTTTTTTAGCTGTGTATATGTGTGTAAAACTTTTAAGTGCCTGTAGATTTATTATAGAAATAACTTAAGATTTGTTTAACATATTTATTTGTTTATGAAAATAATTATAAAAAAAAATAATAACTATTGCTTCAATATAGTGAGTTTTTTGTTTGTATTATTAAATAAGCCAGCCACTTTGAAATTGGCCTCACACACTGAGGGTTCAGTACTATATATGCGCCACCTTTTAGTTTAATTTGTAAACTTGTAACAGCCGTTAGTTTAAAGTAAGGCACACGTTGCTATTAGAACACATCTTACTTTTAATTATTTATACTTTCTTTTATGGAGAATAAATATCAGGGTATCTGATCAATGTATATCCTTATTCTATTCCGTTTCAGGAACAAATCTGCGAAAATCCTCTTACTGTTGGAAAAGCTTTGATTTGGTTTAATTTAAATTTAATTTTTTTTGGTTTTTCCTTTTAGAAGTCATAGAAATACATACAGGGAATTTTAAGTCATTGCCTGTAACGGTTAAGAGATAAGACCATATTCGTCAATTGTACGGTTTCTAAGGACACACCCTCTAATTTTAAAAATTATTGTTTACACTTATTTTCATATCCTATATATATGGCGGTTTATAAAACAAGGACACACACGAGAAAATCACATCACTATTAGGCACATTTTAATAAAAAAAAATATTTTTTGTACTTGTTGCTGTAGCGCACTTAGCTCAAATTAGAATTTTCTGCCTTTCTTGAGCTAGCCAGCCTTACATTATGACCATTTTTACTTTAGTGATTAAAGTTATTTGTAGTTACTCACTTATTAGCCAAATATTTTTGCTCATATCACTTTTGTATTAAGCAACTCTAAATATTTTCTTTATTTATATAATTCTATTTTCATTAAAGTATTGATAGATTTATTATTTTTAATTGTAATTAAATATAATATTTATCCCTTATGTTATAAATTATTAGAACCCTCAGTTTAAGTTGCTACTTAAACAAAACAACATATAAGACATTTTGGGACATTTTGTGATTGGCTTTGAATATATCTGTAGAATCAATTTACAATTTTATTTGTTACTTACATTTGCATTATGATTTATTTCTAGTATATATTAGATATATCTTAACCTTCATAGGGTCTTCGGGTCAAATTTGACCCATTTTGCAAGAAAATTTATTTTTTTCCGTAAGTAGGGGGTTTAGATTTTAGATATTTTACGAATTTTATTTATTTTTAAATTTTAATAACTATTTTTGGTTTTTATAAGCAACTATTGTTCCAAAAAAAAAAATTATGCAGTTTTTAGCACTTTAGATCTTCGGGTCAAATTTGACCCGGAAAAAAATCTTTAAGTTTTTTACGCAGTTTTGTTAAAATAATTTATTTGTCAAAAGAAATGACAAATGTGTTTTTTTTTTCACCAAAATTAAAAGGCAATATATCTGTGTCCTTTCTTTTCTCCATTCTGAACATTACTTGTATAAAAAATGGGTCCCCATGTACTCGTACTTAAACAAAACAACATATAAGAAATCAATTAACAATTATATTGACACTGGGACTGGGACACTGGGACTGGGACACTGGGACATTTTGCTGGGACATTTTGTGATTGTCTTTGAATATATCTGTAGAATCAATTTACAATTTTATTTGTTACTTACATTTGCATTATGATTTATTTCTAGTATATATTAGATATATCTTAACCTTCATAGGGTCTTCGGGTCAAATTTGACCCATTTTGCAAGAAAATTTATTTTTTTCCGTAAGTAGGGGGTTTAGATTTTAGATATTTTACGAATTTTATTTATTTTTAAATTTTAATAACTATTTTTGGTTTTTATAAGCAACTATTGTTCCAAAAAAAAAAATTATGCAGTTTTTAGCACTTTAGATCTTCGGGTCAAATTTGACCCGGAAAAAAATCTTTAAGTTTTTTACGCAGTTTTGTTAAAATAATTTATTTGTCAAAAGAAATGACAAATGTGTTTTTTTTTTCACCAAAATTAAAAGGCAATATATCTGTGTCCTTTCTTTTCTCCATTCTGAACATTACTGGTATAAAAAATGGGTCCCCATGTACTCGTACTTAAACAAAACAACATATAAGAAATCAATTAACAATTATATTGACACTGGGACTGGGACACTGGGACTGGGACACTGGGACATTTTGCTGGGACATTTTGTGATTGGCTTTGAATATATCTGTAGAATCAATTTACAATTTTATTTGTTACTTACATTTGCATTATGATTTATTTCTAGTATATATTATATATATCTTAATGATAACGATAGTTACGACAAGAAAAAGAAGTATTGCATTAATGTTTCAGTTAGATTTTAATAAAAAAATAATGTGCATAACAAATATTTCAAAACTTCCCAAGAGGCAACATGACATAACTTTAGCAACTACAGGCTCTTTAAATATTTAAATTTATACACACCATAAGGCGTGATACTATTTCTAACAGTTATGTAAGTCATGTTAAAAAAAAAAGTCTTTAATATATTTATATATATGTATGTCATTATTTTTATAACACGTTTATGTAAGTTCTATAAGAAATTTAATTTCTTCCTGCTCGAACTTTGGCATGAAGGGAGTTAATTAATAAATATTAAAAATCCTATTATTTTCCCCGCTTTATTTTTCAACATAATTAATAGCTCCTATCCAAAAATGTTTTTAGTTTGACTATTATAATGGTTGCCCTCGATTACCGGCTGTGTTATTTTGAAAGTAAATTGGTGATAAATTTTTTAGTAAAATCCTGTTAAGAACAAAATTTTTCTTAGTTAAAAGCTCAACAAATAGTTTTAAAGGACAGAAGGGGGGTAATTTTAAGTCATCAGCACGCGTGTGCGTAATAGCAACTGTAGCCAAAATTTTAAGACCTAAAAGTCCTCCAAATTTTGAAGCCAAACAATTTGTTAAGTTGGCCCAGCCGTTTTGCTGTGATTAAGTTTAGCTAAAAGATTGGATAAAATTTCATTCATTGCTACCTGATAACATTTAAATTATTTAATGAAATTTTGAATAAGAAAAGCAGATTTTAAGCATATGCATATATAAATTGAAATATTCAAGCCACTAAGGATGCTCTTTTTCTAGGTATCAGGTATCAGTGGCTAAGAATTGAAATACATTATTTGTAAAGATTTATACTTAAGTTTATTTTAAATGCGAATTTGCTTAAGCACTTTTGAGGGGAGGCTTGCCATCCGATGAGGCTCTGTAGTCTGAAAAATTATTATTCGGTGTTAAGTAAAGAAATTTTGTTATCTGTAATAAAAATTAGTATATTAAATAATTTTGTCCATTTATTTACCACTTTTCAAAATACATTTTCAAATGTTTTGCTTGATTTAAGTTATAGATTAGTTGCTGTTTTTATTGTTTTTAAATGGTAGGAAATGAAAAGAAAGGAAAGAAATTGTAAAATTATACGTGATTGCAAATAAATTTCAAATTGGAAAAATATAACACGAATGACTGTTATAATAAAAATTCAATAAAATTAAATCAGTATATTAAAAAACTTTAATTTGAAATTAAAGTTTCAGTTTTATGAAATAAATGCAGATTTTATTTCTTTATTTTTTTAAGATCGACGTCAATTTTCAAGGCATATTATTCTTAGAGGTGGACAAATACAAGTTTAACTAAGACTAGTCATAATATTGTTATTTTAAATATAATTAATCAAAAATATACCTAAATTCAGTAAAATTGAAGAAAAATATTTAATTATATAATTTTAATTTTTTTTTATTACGATTTTTAAACCAACCTCACTGACTGAAATATGATTTACATTCTACTCAATAAATTTCTTGGAGAGTTCTATAGGTGTTTTGCGTAAAAATATAATTTTTAGAAAATTTAAGCACTAAAAAAATTTAAGAAATTTCTCTGCTAAGTTAATCACACAAATTTAGTTAAATTGAAGAAAACAAATTGTTAATATAGCTACTTATTTTTATTAGATTTTACATAATCTATCTCTATATATCGCAATATCTTTATTACATAAAAAGCTTTACCCTGGAGTTAATGTCGACGTCGTTGACGGCGTCAAATGTCAAAAAAAAATTGTATGAGAGCAGTTAATCTCAACGCGTTGCAACGCCGTAAAAGTTCAATCTGTTTCAACTTTTTCGGCGTTGAAACGCCGTCAACGACGTCGACATTAACTCCAGGGTTAATGATATTTAAAAGAAAAAATCCACCTACAGTCATTACTCGTATCAAGAGGTTTGTTTTGTTTAAATGAATTTCTGCCATAGATTTAGAAAACATTACTGTTTCTAACAATTTAAAGTTGAACTATTACAAAAAAAAATTATTTGTGTATTTAAAATAAAAAAATTTAATAATACGCAAAAAATAACTGCACGTTTAATGAAAAGTTCTGAATTACAAAACGCGTGAAATTTGTTTAACATGGCTTTTAAAATTGTATATATACATACAGGGGGATAGACGGAGTTGGGCTTGTGGACATTTGATCTGAATCTTTGCACAATCAAAGTAACAGGAAAGATATCCTCAGGGATTTTATTTCAGATACAAACCGTTCGGCTAAAAAACGATTTTCTCTATAGTACCGGCCAATCAACCACAAAGGAATGCGATCTTGATGCAGAGCGCGTTGTACGTACGAAATTGCGATTTTCGGGAACAATTTCCCTGATTTCATAAGAACACATTCCGTTTTAGTAACGATAAAACAATGAAACATAACCCGAATTGCGTCGATAGTCCAGTGAACCAATAGAGCTGGATGAGCTTCTTCGCTCTCTCCTGCACGCGGTCGCGTAACTTCAAAATAGCCTTTAAAGCACCGGCCCATACATGAGAGTAATAATCCATTTTCGTTCTGATAAAGGTGGCATAGATAGCGAGGAGGTCAGATGGAGTGAGTTATTTATTATGCCGTTTCAGAAAATCTAGATACTTGAATGCTTCTTTTGCGACCCAAAAAATATACAGAAGTAAGCTGTTAAACTCCAGATATTTTACAAGATGGAAATTATTGAGATCAATTTAACGAAATTTCTACAACCTTACAGGAAATTTTTTAAATATATCTGCCTTTATTCAGCTCGAAAAAATATATAAATTTTTACTTTATTTTTTAAGTCTAAGCAACCTGGCAAAACTTAAATTTGTAGTGGAAGGAAATTGAAAAGAATTGCAAAAAAAATGGAATGGTAAAAATCTCGATTAATATAAAAATAAGTCATCGGGTTAGTAAAAATTAATTTGTATGGCTTTACCATCCTCGTATTATGGCACCTGAATGACAAAATAGTATATTTCTTTTAAAAAACCATCATAATATTCAATTGTAATTTTACTAAAGAAAAATGCGTTTTTTCATCACCTGCATATTAATGAGTGCTGATCAATTACCCGAAAATTTTGTTTTTTTCTAGTTTTCATTCGAAGCAATAATTCTTTTTATTTAAAAAATTATTCGAATCAATATTTTTTTAAATTAATGTTGCGATACTTAAAATGTAAAAAAAGATATTATTACATAGTTTAACTGATTTTATACAAAAATGCAAGATGGCTTTTAATTTGGTTAAAAATTTATATTTGCTTTGAATTTTTTTAGTTATATTTACAAATACGCAATTATTATGTATCGTTAAAAATTGAACATCGTGCTGCATGCATATCAATTTTTTACCTGGCTTATTTTAAATATTTGGTATTTTTTAGCACATTTTGTCTCCTTTTTTATATCTGTTTATTTTATTCAATATTTCATATCATTTTCTACAATATTTATTAAAAAAAAATCCCTATTTATTTTATGTGCACATTTTTCCATTTTGCAACCTTAAAAAACCTATTACAATACACTTAGTCATGTATGGATGTTTCAATTGCAAAATCGACTAACTCCACTAACTCCCAAATTTATTTGGCCAAAAAAAATTTTTTTCTTATATTTTCTCTGACAAGCCACGAATTTATTGCCACAATTAATTAAATTAATTATTAAAAATAATATTTTAAAAACTAAATTTTTCCAAATACTTTTTAATAGAGTTAACCGATTTGTCAGTTGAACAATTCATCTAAGTCTATGCCGCCTTTATATTCTCACAAAACAATTTGTATTTCTTTAAATCCAGCCACACTTGGTGGCATTTTGTTGAAAGTAATTTTCTGTGAAATTTGATTTTTATGTGTGGTGATTTCAAACACACATACTCCTAACACACACTACTATAAAATAATAAAACTATAAAGAATAATTTTCCTTTTATTTTAGCTTTATGCTCCTGACATTGTTTTGTTTTGTTTTTTTTATTTAACATCAAACAGGTGCATTTACCTGCCTTGAAACTCGAACGAGGGTAGCAAAAATTAAAAAAAAAAGAATTGCATAAATATATTTTTACAAACATTTCTATTTTGAAACAGAAAGTTTTAAATTAATATAGAAAAAATGATAATCAGTTGTTGAGATCAAAATCGCTTTCGTCGGTAAGCCGTTTCAAGATCGTTAGGAGGTACGGTGTAACTACTACATCAATTTCGTATATAATTTTTTATTGGTGAATGTTGTTCTTAAGTAGATAAAATTTTATTCAACAAAACTTGAAAAATAGAAGAACTGATTTAATAAAATTGTACAGAATGAATAAAATTTACTTGTAAATATTTTTTAGGAAGAAACTTAACAATTTTCTTTAGAAATACTATTGAAAAAGGAGACCAGAAATTAGCAAGGATAGTTTTTGGAAAAACAGGAGGATAGTTCCGGAATAAAAAAATCTTTGCCAAATTGTTATAAATTTGTATTCCACTTTAAAGGCTAATACTTTGTATTTCCTTCTATTTCATTAACTAAGCAAATAAATTAGAGTTTTAAAATATGTTTAAAATACAACATATTGGTGACGAACAGAAAAAAATTAAAAAAGTGTATACGAGTATGCTTAGAAATGGGTAACGAAAATGATGTTTAAAAAAAAAACAATAAATGGAAGCAGTGTTGGGAGCTTCTCAACAAGGAGACTCGGTGCAGCAAAGCATAAATGTGAAAGCGTTCCGTCCATTAAATAAATAAATGCGGCAATGGGCTTGTAGTGGTAAAGAAATATTTGGACTTATAAAAAATTTTTGTGGTGGCCAAAATCTCGAAGATAAAACCTATAATGAGATAACAGAGAAGCTAACCGAACATTTTTCGTCAACACTTCATGTTGTGGCTGCTTCCTGCGAATTTCATAAGCTTATGATGAAACCTACTAAATGTACAGCGAGTGGATAGCAGAGTTTCATGGAATTGCGCAGAATTGCGCGAAACTACACATATACTTGTAGTTTCAATATTTGCGCTAAAGAATATACCGATGAAATGGTACGTCCCATGATAACATTGCATATATCACATAATGCTGTCTCTGCTATACAAAAGTTGCAGTCGACAATAGATGAAGTTCTACTAATTGCGGAATAGTACGAAACTACAACGAAGAGTGTATAAGTTATAAAATGAAACAAGGAAGAAAATTTAAATATTGTCCAAAATAACTATGAAAGGTCGAAACACAATAAAAGGAAAGAATATAAGTCATGTACTGGTTCTGGTGTATGTATCTCACGAAAGGGATAGTTGCAGATTTCGATTCGTTGTTTACCAAATGATGCAAGCGAAAGTAAAATTAAAACCAATTCGTACAATAACATTGAAACTGATGAAGCAAGTGATCATATTGATGATCATATTGATAAAATTAAACATGAAAACAACAAAATGTTTATTGATGTGCAGATTGCTAACAAACTGATAACATCAAATTAGATTCTGGTGCTTTAACATCAGTAATTACTAGAAGAAAAAAACAAGTAAGGGTACTTTATTCGGCTATTCCGAATCTTCTATACCCTTCACCATCTATTTAAATCTAGTTTAGTGAAGTAACTCCAATTATTTTTATTCATTTTTTTATTTGAATTACTTTATTGTTTCAAATGACATAAAAAATTAGAGGTAGGCGTGGTGTTTTGCCTGCTGCCTCGAAGGACGTGGACCGATCATGCTAATTTCTTTTTTGATACTTTACTGATCGATTGACATATTTATTTATTTATTTTTTTTTTGTTTTGTGTAATCAAGTTTGCCGAGGCAGACAGACGGGCGGATAGACGGACATCGCTCAATCGACTTCGCTATGCATAACAAGTCAGAATATATACACTTTATCGGGTCGGAAATGGATATTGTAGAAATTACACACGGAATGAAAAACTCAGATATGCACTTTTTTCGCTTTTTGAGGAGTTAAAAAAAAAACCCTAAGTTCGAAAATTAGAGAAATCGCTTTTGGCTTATGCCGTACCCGTTAAAATATTCTTCATTAAGTAGTAACAAAACAAAAATGTGGTGATAGGTAAAGGGGTGGTACTAATAGCTGTTACGGATGTTATCTTTGGGGACGATTTGTTTGGAGCAGATCTGTTTCGCAAATATAGAAGTTGATGATGCCAACAAAAAATGCAAGCAGCTCTGCGCAAAATAGTAACATAAATTTGAAGAAGGCGTTAGCAGTAGAAAATCGTTTCAAGCTCATATAAATACGTATTCTTATAAAGGTAGCTAAAAGAAAGCGCTGGTGTTTAGAAAACAGTTAATTATGGACTTTACTCGTACCTATATTATATATATTACGAAGCCAGATGGTACCCTTCCTGCTTGCGGCCATTTCAAGGTTTTTGTTAATAATCAGATTGATATCAGACAATAACGATTGCCATCCCGTGAATCTTTTTCGAAAATTGATTTAAGGGAAACTCTATGAGCCAGCGGTTTCCTCTACAAGTAGCCACCAAAAGGCATGGGAACCAGCTGTTTCTGGCGCAAGAGCGCTTACATCACTGCAGGCAACAGAGCAATAAGTAAAAAGAAGTGGAAAAACTAGCACGAAAAAAAACGTGTTTTAAACAGGTTATTTACATTTATTTTACATATAATAGTTACTCACTGAATTACGATGAAAATGTAGCAATAAAAGCCATTTTGTTTTATCTAATGGCACAGTTTGAGAACGAAAGAATTAATTTGAATAATCTGTTTGAGAGCTGCCTAATTTTTTTTGAAATATATGAAAACCTTCAGATTAAAAAAGGGTGAAATAAAGCCAAAGTAAATGTTGCCTCCCATACAAAGTATTATATTAAAAAACAATTTATTTATAAATCAACCGATTTCTGTTATATATCCAAATAACTGTTAAAAGAAATTTCACTTTTGAAGAAACTTTTGGAATAAAACAGAGCAGGTTTTAATAAAAAAACTATTATTACACTCTTACACCTTTTTACACTTATTATCGACCCTCGTATCATTTTTTTTTAAAGGTGAAAAGAAAACTGCTGATATTTGTATGTTCGAATATCTTACATAAAAAAGTAAGAAGAGGCAAACAAAATAATAGAGTACAAAAATTGTAACACAATAGCATGTAAAGAAATAACAATAAGAAAATGAGTGCTTTCCAACCTGCTGTAAGTTGCTCTTTCAGTGATTGTATCAATAGTTTCTAAAGTAGTTATTTGGAGCAAATTCTTGTAATAACAATAAAATAAAGGACTTGAAATGTTATCGTTTCTTTTATACACTTTAAGAACAAGAGAAAACCTTTGAATTTAATGGCATTGAATAGTTTTTGATATGAAAGAACAATATTTTGTTTCAACAGCAGATGTTTTGATAATTTTTACAAATTTATTAAACCTGACTTTATGTTGCTTTTTTTTGTTTGTCTGCAATATCTTCGAAATATGATTTTGTATGACTACAATTTATGTGATTATTATTAAAACATTTTTTAGAAAGTATAAAGATAAAAAACCAAAATTCCCAATGGAACAGAAATTAAGAAACCAGGTGTGAAAATTAAAATCAAATGCTAATCATTTAAAACACAGAGCAAATATTCTCTATAATTTTGTTATTTACAAGCTATTGATTTTTTCTCATTTCATTTTCGTTGTCCGCTTTTTGCTATGACATAAATTTTATTCTATTTTTCATTTTTTAAGACTGGAGTTTTATAAAACCTCCTCTAAAAATATGTGTTAAGTTTTTTTATTTTATTTTCAGTTACCTTTTACACATTTTGCAGTTTTATCGTTTATAAAAAAAAGCAAAGAGAAACATAAAACCAAAAATCCAAGGTAAATTTTGTGCTATAAAAAAACTGACTCTATAATATATTTAACGGCAAGTGTCTGTTTGAGCAGAAAAGCTGTAAATTAGACTAAACCTGGGCTGTTGGAAAGAGATGTGCTTATCGCAAAGTACTAGCGAGTTTCTTTCTATTTTTACAAAATACAAAAACCCATCAACCTTTCAACCAGGCAAACGAACAACATGCCACTTGTGAACATATTGTGTGGTAAAAAAGGTAATTTGTTTTATACTTGAGACTGGTGAAAAATAAGTAAAAGAAATTTAAAAAAAAAATCCATCGAAATATCGCGCTCACTTTTTTTAAGAACAATATAAAACTAAAAGTAAAATATGTGGAAAATAGTTTACAAAATATAAGTGTTAAAGAAATTTTAATATCTATTCTTGACCAAAAACAAGTCTGCAAAGGGGAAATGAGAGCTTTAAAAGGATTTTAGAGGTATAAATTTTAAAAAGCAATTAAAGCTATGGATGGAAAAATTAGTAGAACTACATATATTTTATAAAAAATTATTTAAGAAACAGAAAAAAAAAAATGTGGGCATTTAAAAATTTTGAATTTTATTTATTATACCCTTTACCACAAAAAGTGGAAACACGGTATATTTAAGTTTGCCATTCCACTTGTAAATTCTACAATACCTACTTACGAAACTTTAAAGTATATGTCGCTTCTTTATTGCAACATAGTCATATCTCAAAAAAACTTTAACTTGGCAAAATGCGATTTAAGTTTTCAAGACAAAGTCCAATGATCTAATTGCCGCAATTGTAATTGCTATAACTTCGGCTCAGCTTGGGATATAAAACCGATTTTTTTCAACATGTACAGAAGGTTTTAGAACTTCTGAAGAGAAGTTTTGCTTAAATAGCTACAAATTTTAAATTTTTTGAGATATGACTATGTTGCAATAAAGGAGCGATAAGTTCTGGCTTCTTATGCATAGCGAAGTGGATGGAGCGATTTCCGTCTGTGCGTCCGTGTTAGTGTTTAAATCACCTCTGTCAAAGTGCTTCATGAGCTAGAAGAAATGTTAATACGCCAATCGATCAGACATAGTTTCGAAAATTTTTCTATTGATAATCAGCAAGATCGGTCCATGTCCTTCGAGGCAGCGGGCACAACAGCACGCCCTGCTCTAAAATTTCTACAACATTTGGAAGATCTCCAATCAAGAAAACAAATATAAGAAGCGATAAAGATTTAAAAGTTAAGCAGAAAACATCAAGTGAAAAATTGGTGCTCGCCCATATTTTCCCAGTCATAGGCCTCTTAACTTCTCAGAGAAAAGTACGATTGTGCACCATATTTTTAAAGATATCAATATGGGTATCATTTAAAAGCTTTTGAAGAGATCTTTCAGTAAATACTAATTTTTTTTAAAACTGTTTAACCTATGAAGAGCCGACGACATTTTCAAGTAATATTAAATAAAGTACTTAAGTTTTTTCTTATTTTTTAATTCTCTGTCACCGCAATAGTTTTTTTCTTTTATTAAAGTTACTTCACTTTACTAGATTTTGATATATAATGAGGGGTATATAAGATTCGGCATAGCCAAATATAGCGCTCTTAATTGTTTTTTGTTGTAGAGAATAATCAAAAATTTATGTAATTTCTTCAACTGTGCATTTTGATTCAGTCTGAGCCTACTGTAGTCATGGTAGTAAGCATGTTAATTATAAATCTGGTTGGCCAGGCTTCAAACCCTGCGGCAATAAAAAATAAAAATATATTTTTCTGTTTAATGGTATAAATACATTTAGAGTTAACATTAAAAATGCGGCCTCCTCCGTCTGTACTTCTTCATATAATATTCGCCGATGAAGTAAAATAACTAATAAAATGGCTATATCTTTCCCCTTTCACCACCTGTATTATCTCTTATCTATTCCTTTTCTAAAGAATGTAGCATGGTTACAAAAAATGTTTTTCTTATGTAGTGTAACCACTGTTTTGACAATTTTTTTAATTTAATAGATTTTTTCTTAATTTCTATTTTCGAGTCAAATAAATCATTTTTATTTAATTTTATACATATTACAAAAAAAAATCTGTTCAAATAAGTATTACCTATTTATTTAAATTAATCGTGTTTAGAATTGAACAATAATCAACAATTTCTTTATTAAGGTTTTACAAGCAATTTTTGGATATTATTGCGATTTGATGGCAATCTTTGTAATCTTTTTTGGATGAAATTTCATTTAAACTACAATTTTCTAAAATTTCGGTGGTTAAAGGAATTTGTGTTTGGATAGCAATTTTAAGTCTTGTCTTATTAATTTTCAGTTTTCTAAAGAAAATACACTTTTTCCCTGACATCTTCAAAATTTTTAATTTTGAATATTGAAAATTGTATGTTGAACTTAAAAAGAGAAAGAAAAGTACAATTAAAAATGAAATTTTTTAATAAAATTTATTATAAAATTTTACTCATTTATATAAATAGAATGGCTGGCTGATAAAAACAACATATTTTTATAAAATATCCGTATTTAAAAGAAATATATATTTTCTTAAATTATTTTTTGAAAAATAATTTAGCGTTTTAGTCGTCCACAAAGTACGCTTGAAGACAGACTTTCTTCGAAGATGACTTTTCACAACAGTTTAAAATTTAACATTGTTTATCACCTTTTGGTGGACTTTTGTAATTTATAATTTTAGTTTATTATAAAAAGACATGAAAGGATATCTCTTAGCGATCGGTTATTAACTGCAATTCAGTAAAATTATGTATTTTCGTTTCCTGTTACAGAACTAAGATAATAATTTATGTTAACAAAAGCTTCCTTTTAAGAAAATGACATATAAATTAATTCATCTTCTCAAAGGAAATAACGCCATGTTTAGTGTACAAAAACAGGAAATAAACTGATAATAATAAAATAATTTAACACCTTATGCAAGGAATGACTTTCATTTACAAAATGTAAACAAATTTATTGCAATAATTTTGAATCTGTATTTGATATTGATATTTAAAATGAAACTATGTGCATTATACTTTTGGTTTGATTTTTTCTTTTTTTAGCAAGAAAATTTTATCATTAAGGACATATGCTGTCAATAATACTCAAAGAATGCTGAAGAGGAATGCGGTTTTTTACTAAATAATTTATTGAATCCTTAACAAAAGTTGCAGTCACCCAAGAAATATATAACATTAATCTAATAAAACTTTCAATTACCAATTAGTGGTTTTAGATAGATAGTGGGCCAGACCATGTTTTCACTCCTTGGTGAGGTCTAGGTGCATATAAGACCTACGCGGCCACAAATTTAATCCCCAAAACTATAGGAATCATTACTAGCCTATATTGCAAAAAAGCAAACGTCAAAGAGGTAGGGTCTTTAAGCCAAATAAACACATGCATGTGAATAATAGAAATTATTTAAAAATAATTTATTGTGCTTTGATCCTCAGTAATGTATATCGGTAATTAATTTAATCGGGATATTTAAAATAGAACGAAGTTTTTTTTTTATAAAAATTAAAAAATATTCCCGTGTCTTTTATTAAATAATTTTCAAAGTTCCTCTCCATATTTTTTTTATTTGATATTTTATTTTTCATCCTCTTTCAACTGTATAAAAGAGCGGAAAAAGGAAAACAAATTCAGGCGTATACAGTAGAGAAAGAAAAAGAAAATTATTGTTGGTTATTGTTATTTTTGCTTAAACTTTGATCTTTGTCTTTGCTTTATTGTTTGAACAAAAATCTTTAGTTTATTTAAAATGTTGTCAGAAGTTTCCTGAAGAGTTAAGTAAGCAGTAATGAAATGGCCATCCAGACGTACTTTGACCCTCAATAATCAATATCGGTTATTAATTTAATCTGTATAATTTAAAAATAGAACGAAGTTTTTTATAAAAATTTAATAAATTCGTTATTTCATAAAATGAAAAATCCCATCCCCATTTCATTAAAAAAAAAATTAATAAAATCTCTTTTGTTTTTGTATCAAACCTAATGAAGTAGAAATTACTATTAAATAATATTTATCAGTTGCAATGTATACAAACAAACAATAATTTATTAATTATTTTATAAATTTTTAATCACATTTACAGTGCAAAAATATTATTACTTGGCTTTATTGTTTAAATGCCACTGTAAATAAAAACAGTAAATTTGTATTTAATTACATAAAGTATAAATGTATACAAATAAATGTTATTATTTTATTTTAAATCGATTATTAATTATAAAAAAAGATTTTATTTAAACAAAATTAAAATTAGGACATTTGTAAATATGTTTAATATAAAGAACACACTAAATGAAATATTAATGTTAATGAAGTAGAGCAATATTTACAAAATAATTTATTTAAGGATTTAAAATAACAAAAATATTATCAACATTGATTTAAAAAAAATTATTTTTATATTTTAAAGAGACTTTAAAATAATATATATATAAATAGTTGCAAGTGTATTGTGGCTTTATAACTCAAGAACCTTAAAACAAAATTCGATTAAATTTTTAAGGTTTGTTCGGATGATCGTATAGATGCTTTATCTAAAGTTTGGAACAAATCAGTCGGTGATGCATTCGTGAGTTTCGACTTTTCATGACAACATGTGATTTTGTCCCTATAAAAAAAAACCCTGAATGTTTGTACTAGAAACTCTCTTATTAATATTCATTGTTACAGAAATAATGTATCAATTAAGGAAGTGGACGTGGTACGTACCCTACAAAGTGAAAACTTTTTGTCGCTTACCTAGGGAACTGTGAGGGAAAGCATTTTTAAATTTCATACAACTAACTTTCATATTAGCGTGCATGTTCACATAAAAAACTGGCTGGATTAGGGCAGCGAAGCGCACCCGGAATAGTTCGTTAAAAAGAAATTTAAACAATAATAAGTTAAAATTGAAGAATTGAGGGCGCTTTTAATATAATTTTTTTAGGCATGAGATAGAAAAGACATAAAAAATTTTTTTTCTTAACTAGCAACATTCAAAAAGTCTAATATTTGTAAAACGGTCAATTAATGCAAATTTTTGAAGGAACAAGATATTCTTGACTTAGTGAAATTTGTTTGACAAATTCCATTCAATTTAAAACGCTCCAACTATACAACTCTGTTATGTAAACCAATTTTATTTTAATATCTTAATTGATTACACAGAAGAAAGCTTTTGAAAATATTAATGATTCTATTCGTTTTTGTAGATGAAAATTTGAATAAATTTTTACTTGTTTTAATTGTACATTAAGTTGAAAAATAAATAAAAATTTTTAAATTAAAGAATTTAGTTAATTAAATAAAAAATTTAGGTTTTGGGATCACGTGGGATCCCAATTTAAACGAAAATTGTTTTCTCCCTTCAAAATTGAGTAAATGAGAGCAGTTTTGAGAAAATAAAGTTCTTCTTCTTCTTGCAGGAAACAGCTTAAACTTTTTCTTCGTACAAGTTATTTAAACTTGTGCAACAGCCCTAAAGCATAAAAAATACAAATTTATTATTACCCAAAAAGTAAAGAAGCGGACTTAAATAGATGGAAAATATGGCATTCAGTATCAGTCGAAATATAATTTAAAATTCTATTTTAATTTTAATCGATATTCGATATTCGATGCCATATTTTGACTCGGGACTTGACTTCATTTTTTTTATTTACTTGTTGGAAATAAGAAGCTCTCAAAGAATTTTCGCTATGAAAGTTATTCTCTCCTAAAAGAAGAAAGATTTTTTTTAATTTTTTTGAAGAAGCACTTCAGGTAATAATACCTATTCGTAACCGTGCTACATTCTTTGGAAAAGGGATAGGTACGAGACAAGACAGGTGGTGAAAGAAGAATGATGCAGTCATTTTGTTAGATATTTTACTTCGCTGGCGAAGAAGTACCGACGAAGGCGGCTGCATGCTTTATTATTATTCTGAATATATATTTATACCATTAAACAGAAAAATAATATTTTTATTTAATGTTAGCCGCAGGGGTTGAACCATGGCACGTAACTACTATTATGCCTACAGCAACAACTTTTGAAATTGAGTGGGCCCTAATTTCCCAAAAAGTGGAAATGTATAGTTATAATTATTAAATTAATATTGGCTTAAGATCAGTTTTATTTTTTTTTCTATTTTTTTTAAGAAAGAAAAATTAATAATTTACTTTAATTGTGCTTGATTCCTTCAAATATAAATACTTCATGATATTTTCATGAAATATTAATTTTTTTAAAACAAACTAAAAAATTAAATGTATTACTGCGGGGAAAACATATCCATATGGCCATTTCGCTACTGCTCATATATAACTTATCAGTGGATTCTACCGAAATTTTGTAAGGAAAATTAATCAAAAATTTTTGCAGACATTTTGCAAACAAAACAGAAAAAACAATAAAAAAAATTAGAAAAATGATTTGTTTGACAATTTAAATAAATCCAGGCATATTTTTTACCAAAAGATTGAGGATCAGTGCGTATTTTCGTTTTGTAAAAAATGCTACTTTTGAAGACATTTGTACGCAGCTCGATGTATGGTGTTCGATGTATACGAAGTGCTTCTTCCACGAACAACTTTCGTTGGATTTTGCTCGTCTTTGAAGACCTACACGGTCGATTGTTGTTTCGTTTCGAGCTCATACGCATAGATTCATGATTCGTAACCTGTGACGATCTTATAAACGTCTTTTGAAGCACCGCAATCGTATTTTTGCAACATTTCTTTGCATCAATCGACATGAGCCTTTTTTGAGCGACTTTAAAATTGTGCGGGATCCAACGAGAACAAACCTTTTTTACGGCCAGGTGTTCATGCAGTATCGAATGTATGCTGGTGGAAGAAATGACCAAGGATGTCTCTATCTCTCGGTATGTCGCATGTCGATCTTGCATTATGAGTTCACGCACGGCATCAATGTTCTCTGGCACAACATCCGTTTTTGGACGACCTTCACGGAATTCGTCTTTGAGCGAGCTTCGGCCACGATTAAATTCATTATACCAATTTTTCACAGTGCTATAGGATGGTGCTTCATCGATATACAAAGATTTAAGTTCATCAATGCACTCTTGTCGTGATAATCCACGTCGAAAGTTGTGAAAAATGCTGGCACGAAAATGTTCACGAGTTAATTCCATTTTTTTTTCTATATTAATTTTTTCAAGTCACTGTTAACAACACGATTATGCTAAAAAATGACAAACTTTCCAATGCAAATGTCAGATTGCACTTGGCAGCACTCAGTGTTGCCAGGCCAGAAATATATATAGCAGCCCTCGTATCTTTAACTAAAAATTACAAGAAGATCAATCCACGTTGTAAGCAACTGTATACTTTCGACAAGCAAACAAACACAGGTATTATTAAAAAAGTGCCTACAACCCACCAAAAGGTATAAAAACGATAAAAAAGATGTAAACTTTCACAGGAAATTTATCGTAACAGAAACGGTTCTCGCTTTGAGAAATAAAAAGTTATAGACAGACGCAAATCTATGTACAGTGTTTTGTGTTGTATTTCAAACTTGAAAAAAAAATAAAAATACACTCTTGCGCCGACAATGAACCATTTATTTTAACAATAGACAAATAAGTTTGCTAAACAAAAATGATACATTTTTAATACACAACCTGTTTCACATTCTCTCTTCGAAGCCGAATTTAATACAAAAGCTTAAAAAATATTGCATTGTATTTTATTTACGTATATTTCTTGAAATGTCTGTTTTGAATATATAAATGAGTCTTTTCTTAACATGGAAAAAATTGAGAAAAAAAATTACAATAAAAACTCATCATTTTACTTCAAGTATTGCAATGTTTATTTTTTCTTTCGTCGTGATTGAAAGGAAGTCTATTGGTTTTATTCACATTTCTATGTACAGCACCACTTGAAGTCCTTAGAATGTAATTGTTAGGAAAATCGACTGTTATTTAAAACTGAATGTAACTATTTTTAATGCTCATAACGTCGATTATTTTGAACAGCCAAGTAACAAATTCTTGGGTATTTAATAATAATAATATATTTTATCACTGTATATTAACTCTTAGATATATTAAAAATTTAATTTAATAGTATTTTTGATGTCAATTTTAATTTTCAACTTTTTGTTCACCCTGATATTTATGATTTTTTTTAATGCTTAACAACCTAAAAAATAAACATTTATAAATTCTAAATATTAATGAAAAACAAATTGGAAACAAAAACCATTGTTATTTTCAAATATTTTCATTTTATATATCCCGATTTCAACTACTAAAGGGAACAAATTAGAAGAAAAATTTAATTTCTTTGTAAGCTTTAAATTTAAAGGTTTTAAGGAGTATTTTTTAATTTTATTAAAATAGCTGCAAATAATAAAAGCAAAAATATAAGCGGCGTATGAGTTATATTAATGCTTATAATAATGTAAATCATACGCTGTGCTTTACTATTCATGCTGGGCATTTAAACGAACAGCAACAAGTTTCTGTTAGAAGTTTAAGAGTATTCTGCAGATTAAAAATATTCTCTTAAGTAATTTAATTACATTTTATTTATTTAACAAGCAATAGGTCTTTATTTTTATTTCTTTATTTAATAAAATAATTGAAGGTACACTATAGAATATTTTAAGCAGTGATTAAAAATGTTTGACTATATGCAATGCATATGTAGCTGCTTAACTGTTGCTTTGGAAAAATTTTCAGCAAAAGCAAAAAACAAATGCAAAAAAAGAAAGAAACGCCTTTGCTGTAGCTGACTATGTGATTTCTTCTGCAGCAAAGCAATTACTTTAAACACGTTTGCTGTCAGTTTTTTAATATTTTTATCTTTGCTATTTCTTAACTCTTAACTATGAAGCTGTGGCTGAGAACGATTGTTTTTTCTTGCTGTAACTTGCTGTAACTCGTTGCTTTTCATCGATTTCATTATTGACAACGTATTTATGTATTTATTACCTACAATATGTAGGAAATACATTTTAAAAACGTTGTTTTTATTGGTGTTTCTATTTTCTTAAAAGGCAACAGCAAGAGAAGAAACAAACATCAATATATATCTTAAGCAACAGCCAGCCTTTTCAAAATAAATGCTTTGCTGATTGCTTTGCTGCAAAAATAAACACATAGTAAGCTGAAGCAAATGCGTTTCTTTCTCTTTTTTTCATTTGCTTTTTGCTGTTGCCTTGTCTATAATGAAATGTTTTGTAAATACCTTTAGTTTTCTTATTTGCTGAAAAACATTTTAGCAAAGCAGAGATTTTAGTGCTGTTGCTATTTTTTAGCAGGCAATTTAAATCCTGATTTCAAGTTTTAAAATTCCTAATTGAAACTACTTAATAATAATGAGCTTTTATAGTAAAATATAAAACTTTTTTTATTTTATAGCAATAATAAAATTATTTATTAGTTTAAGTGAAGTTGTTTTAAGCACATCTTTAGCTCTCTTAAATTATTACTTTCTAAAACCTTTTATTTGTAGTCACTTACAAGAGAACATCATCCAAGCAGGGTTTTATTATAATGATACTGATCAACTAAATTGTGCAGCTAATGAAACAAACTAACAACCACTTTTGTTTTAGTTTTTCAAGAGTCTACAACTTTATTTATGTTTATATTGGCATCAGGAAAAAGATAAAATTTTCCTATTTTGCATTTGAATTTTATTATTTTACTCAATGCCTTTGTTTTTATCAACTAATGAACATAACTGTTCGCCATTTATAGCAGCATTTTGCAGAGACACAAATGAATTATGAGCTCCTCAACTAATGAATGGTATTTCTAGTTTCAATTTTTTTTTATTTTTTTTTTATTTGATTGTTTCATTATGTAAAAGTTTTGTGTTGATTGTAAAAGATTTTATAAATATTGCATTGTTATTTGTTCAAATAACTTTTATGCTATTCATTAAAGAAAAAACACTAATATATTTTATGTAATTAATAATATATTCTGGTTGGAAGTAACGTGTTGGTTAAGACCGATTAAACTTTAAATAGTAAAAAATAACAAAAAAAAAAATTAATAATTTTAAATCAAACTAATTTTTTATTCACACAATCATTAACATCAATTTTTCTTCATTTTTAAGCACAAATAAGCAACTAAAAGGAGCCCCAAAGGAAACAGTTGAGTGCTGTTAAACCGCACAACTTTGAAGGCGTACATTTAGGTCCATTTCTTACAAAATTGCGATTTCAATAAGTTGACGTGTTTCAGATAGTGCTATCTTACTCAAGAACGACTCATCCGGATCAACGTCATCCATATTTTTGAACAGAAGATCATTGATCTTCACCGATTATAACGCAAGCTCCAGCTTTATTTTGGACAAATTTCTAACGAGCCAATCAGTTAAGAAACGCTCATATAGCACCAGCTGAATCGAATAATCGAATAAAGACCAAGATCGTAGTGCAAAATGTTCCACGCCATAGATGGAAAGAGATCAATTCCTATTACCGGCGCCAAATGGCTAAATTTAGATATTTTTCCAAACTTTAAGTGACAGCAACGATTTTCTCTTAAATATTCGCATTTCTCCGACGTGTTCATTTTATAGCATTACGTATATGAACATAATACCATACATGTGACAATACACAACCATGTTATTTTCTCTGCCGTTCTCATATGCTGTGTTTATCTATGTAATAAATAATACATAACAATATTTATACCAACACAATAGACTCAAAAATGTATGCTCTCTGTCTATTGTTAAATAAAAGATTCTGTTCCTTTATAGAAATTTTCTAAAACAACATGATGTCAGTGTCAACCTATGATGCAACTTCCTTCCTATGCCTCCAACAAAAACACATACTGATATTTACTGTTAACAAAAAATAATTTAACTCTTCATACTGGAGAACAATAGTTATTTTGTTGCAAAACACTGTTTACCCTTCTGTGTGTCTGTGTTTTTTTACTGTAGTTTTTATATTTTGTTACCTTTATTTTCTTTGGGCTCGCTTTTTTATTGTTTTTTATGAGCCTCAGGTGTCCGTGTCATATTGTTAAAATTTAAAATAACTATTATTAGTGCTTTTACTTTAGTGTTTTTAAGACAAAAATTCTTTTAAGGTACTCAAAGTCAAGACAATATCTACGAAGAAATTTTTGCTAGAGTCATAAAAAATGTGAACAAAAAATTACATTCTAAAACTAACTTATTATTCAAAATAATATTTTGTTACAAATGCAACAAAATTTGAACAATATTTTCTTTCCTATCATGATCACGAAGTTTGATAACAGCAGCTGTGCTGCAACAACATATTTAGGTCCATTAATTGATCCCTTTGTGCTATTTGCTGAGAAAGAAGAATAAACAGAGAGAAAATAATTCAGAACGTAGGAAAAATGATGAAATTAATTAGTAGAGAAAGAGAAAGAGAAAGAGAAAGAACTGTGGGCGTAAAGAACGTAAAGAAGACCCCACCGGATAAGGCACACTGGCCAAAGAATTTGCTCAACCCATTGACTGCGTTACAACGTATGATTGCGAGCCACTGAGCCACCCACTGCACCTCAAAAAGGAGCTGATCCCATCGGACCCCGTGATGATATACAGATATGCTCTCGTAGTACCGTTGACCGAAGTATCCAGACGTATTTACTCAGGCGGGGAGCAGAGACAGATTTTCGGCAAGATCATGTTATTTGTGAATATGCTGTTAAAAATGCTGCTAAAAAGAACTTTTATTAAAATAATTTAAGATGATTTAAATAAACTAAAAAATAAAGCAAAAGCAGTTTAACAAGAAAATTTCTTATTTGGAATCTTTGTTATATTAATTTACATTAATTGATTGCCTTGATTCCTTCAAACATAAATATTTCATGATAATCCCATAAAATATTTATTATTTTTAACTAAAAAATGGAATGCATTACTGGGGGGAAAGCATATCCATATTGCCATTTCGCTACTGCTCATATATAGCTAATCAGTGGATCATACCAAATTTTTTAAAGAAAACCTCAAAGCCTTACACTAAAAGCCTAATTGATTAAATAAGAACTCCATTGAATCAATAAGGCAAAAACGGCCATAACTAATTTAAAAAATTTTAATACTGAAACACAGTAACCATTGAGTAACTATTTTTATTATTACTTTCATTATTAATTTTTTATTCAATGGAAACAAGCAGCGTTTTGGGGATAGCTATATGAGTCATCAGCTGTATTTACATACATCGGTTTACATATTAAATAATATGAGAATTATACGTAATCAATCACTGTTTATTTGATTACTGAAAGTCCTTAAATTTTTTTTATCTACATTCACATACAATTGTATGTGATTTGTTTTTGTTTTCTATGTTGTTATTAGACACATTAAAAATCAGTTTTAATTTTAATTTACAGCAAAGAGAGTATTCTTATTATTACATCAGCAAATTACCTGAAAAAGTGAAAGATATTAACACAAAATTTTAAATGTTAAAAAAACGAATGATATAAATTATTTATTATGTCATATCATACTGAGTGTTGTGAAGAAAAATTGCAAATTTAAAAATATAAATATCAAATTACAGGCAAGGAACCGCATTTTTTTTTCTATGAACATGTGTACATATTTTGTAAGGTCGCATATAACGATAAACAAGTACAATATTGTATTTTTCATACAGGTTAATGAGAAAAGTTTTAATTTACATTTTTATTATATTTTTTTCTTAATTTTAGCTTCTTTATGGGAGTACGTATGCCACCAATATATTACTTCTGTATACGTACTATAAAATAAAACAGGAAACGTTTTCTAAATCCAGTTCGTAGTTGAAATTTTTGAAGTACCCGAAAATAATAAATTTAAGCGGATAGTTTTGCTCTTTAACATTGATCAAAGCAAGAAACACCTAAAAAAATATGTACTTTTCTTATTTTCATTTTCAAGCATGCTTCAAGAGTTTTTATTTTTTCTCGCGTTTTTGAAAATTAGATACAGAGCATATTTCTTTTAACAAAAAGTTAACCGGAAGTACAGTGCTTGAAGGAATTATAAAATTACCCTAAAATTTAATTAATTTACTTTATTCGTGCTTGATTCCCTCAAATATAAATATTTCATGATATGCTCATGAAATATTCATTATTTTTAACTAAACTACAAAATGGAATGTATTACTGCGGGGAAAGCATTTCCATATGGCCATTTCACTATTGCTCAAATAGCTCAACAGTGGATTTTACCCAAATTTTGTACAGAAAACTAGAAAGCCTTATATCAAAAGCCAAATTGATTAAATGAGAACTCCATTGAATCAATAAGACAGAAGACAATAACAACTCAAAAATGTTCTATACAAAAACACAGCAAACATTCAGTAACTATTTTTATTTTTTCTTTCATTTTTCTACATAAGGGATCCCATTGGGAACCAATCTTTCAAATACATATGAATGATATGATATGCTATCCCCGCAGTAATACATTCCATTTTTTAGTTTAGTTTAAAATAATAAATATTTCATGAGAATATCATGAAATATTTATATTTGAAGGAATCAAGCACGAATAAAGTAAATTAATTAAATTTTAAAATTACAGGACGAGTTACAGAAAGAATGACAATGAAATTCTTTAGGTTGTGTGTGAATCTAAAGTAGATAGATGCGAAAAATGCTGATAAAGGAAGTAGCTATCCAGAAAATACTGCATTTCATTCCGCTAGTGTTTACCTTTTCTTGTTTTCTTTGGAAAACATCCGCATACATTTGTAAGTAATTTTTCTTTCTAAAAAAGTGTATAGAAATTAAATTAACTAAAGCCAAATAAAAGTAAATTTGAAAAAAAGCTAAAATTACTTAAAGTTTAAGAACTAGAACCTAAATTTTTAATACTTTAAAGTCTTAGTTAAAAACTTATACAGAGTTTGGGCAAAAAATTTAAGTAGCACTAAATTTATTGAAGTATAACATGATTTTCGGAAAGAAAAATTTTTAGATTGATTGTAACAATCTTTTTCTATAATAAAGTATGAAAAATTTTTATGCCAATAATTATACTTAGTTTTTTTAAATGATTTTTTATTGTTAAATCGTAAAATCATTACCCCTTATAAAGAAATAAACATAATTATGTTTATCATACACAAATAATCATCTTTCCCCACACAACAATACTGCTATGAGTAGAACTTTATTCAATAAATTTGAAAATGCCAAAAAGTTCGTTAACCCAATTTAATTAAAAAACTATTTTGATGTTGTCACTGTATTACTGCTACAGCGATAGCAACTAATAAAGTTGTTGTTTTCATATGAAAAAAAAGACAAATGGAAAAAGAGAACAATAACCTTTTGTTAAATAAAATGTAAAACCGTGCTTTAAATATTCATACATATATACCAGCATACTTACAAATATATATACAATTTAAAATATGTATAAAATATTCTCAGCTTTTCATTTCGTTATCTTGCAAATTGCATGTTTTCATAACTTCATACATCAACACCTTAAATGAAAAATAGTAAAAACTTAAACAAAAATTTTTTAGCATTTGCTTAACTATGACGAACCTTTTAAATAGAACAAAAAACAAGAAAAGAAAAATAACAAAAAAAATTTAAAAAGGTTACAAAACCAACAATAAAAACTGAAAATATAAATAAATTCAACTCTACCAAAAATAAGCCAAGAAATAAAATGAAACCTGTCTGCATATGAAACAAGTCTATCAGTCAAAACTTTTATAAAAAAAAATAGACCTTTTTGTTGAGTTTGTTTATTTTCATTATTATGGTTTAAATTTAGTTCTAGACGTTATATTTTTTTTTACCAGAAAAGTACTTTTATTTTACAATGGGAGCAGAATTGCCATGAAATTAAAAAAATATGATAATCAAAATTTTAATTTAAAATTATTAATTGATTTATTTTAATTAAAAACAAGTAAATAATTTTAATACTATTAAATTTCACATTAATTTTGATTTTAAATTTACTTAGAAACAAGTAAGAGTGCTAGATTCGGCTATAAGGAATCTTGTATTACATCCTTCACCATATAACTAAATTTAGGGTAGTGAAGTATCTCCAATCAAAAAGACAAATATTGGGGTGACAGAGAATTAATATATAAGAAAAAAATTAAGTGTAATATTTTATATAAAAATGTCATTGGCTCTTAACGGGTTAAGCATTTTTTAAAAATTTAAGTATTTCCTTACAGATCTCTTTAAAAGCTTTTAAATTATACCCATATTGATATTTTAGATAATTTGAAAAGTTCAGAGGCCCGTACCTCGGAAGATATGGGCGATCGCCAATTTGTTTCACATGAGGCATTTTCTTAGTTTTTAATTCTCTAATGCCCTATACATTTATTTTTTATTGTTTGGAGTTACTTGATCAAACAAGATTTGTTCCAAATGTTATGGAGAAATTAGAGGCAGGTGTGGTGTTATTTTGCCCGCTGCTTCGAAGGACATGGACCAATCGTGCTGATTTTCAATAGCAAAATTTTCGAAACTATGTCTGATCGAGGAGGCATATATAAAATTTTCTCAAGCTAATTTCAGGAGAAATTCGCGTCTATTAAGAATTTATTAAAATAAAATTTTTCAAAAATTAATTGGTTATTAAAAATATTAGTAACGAATCTGTAGGAATTACTCAGGGAAAATTGTCTAGCATATGAAGTTCATAGTTGTCCCATTGTGTATTTAATTATGCAGTTGCTATTTGCATGTTACATTTTGTAACTTTCTTTCTAAGTTAAGTAATAAATGCACTTACCTTTACATGAATATATTTATGTATGTCTATGCATACTCGTACAATGTGAGTATCTTTCAAGCATTTTTTTTTCTGGTATTAAAATTTATGCACAAATGTACTGCATAAATGAGTACACGCAAAAATATTTTTCATTTTTGATGGTTGGTTTCTTCCTGTTGTGTCTAGTTTTCTGTATCGTTACTGCTTTTTTGTAAAAACTAGAAAGTTTTGTTATGAAAAATGACTCTAAAGTTTTTGTGTTAAAAACGATGTACTCATTTTTAAGCGCGTACAATATGTTATACAGAATTATGGATATGTTAAACCACATTCAGTTTATTATTTTGCTTTTTTATTATTATTATTTTTTTATTATTTTTTTTTTCTCGTAACTTAAAACAAATAATTCAAAGTCTTCAAAACTACCTATTATAAGTATTATAAATATTTAAGTTTCCCTCAGAAAAAAAAATAAATAAAATAAAACTGAAGAAAATGGTTAAAAAATTAATTTAAAAATTTAATGAAAAATTTTATGAAAATATAAATCTGACCCACTACCACTCCGTCACTTTTTGCTCGATCCAGCCAGAATTCCCATCATTCAACGCGCAATTTTATAGCCTTTGAAACGAGATATATGTTTTAATCGAACCAACCATTGACTCTGCTTGAGAGAAGTGTGTATCGGAAAATACAAATGTACATGGAAAATATCCAAAATGAAAAAAAAATAGTTTTTCGTGATTCCTAAGCACTAATAATTTTAGAAAAAAATATACAAACTTAAAATAAAACTTTTGAAAGCGTACCATAAAAAACACATTAATACAAACAAGAATTTTTTGATAATTGTGTTCAATATGTTTAGGCACATATATTTTTTAATGCATTCTTAATTTTTATTTTTTTTTTCAGCAAAATTTTTTAAATCTAATTGCAAATTAAAGTAATTTGTTAAAAATATTATTTAATAAAATAAAAAAAACACAGAAATCATAAATAGAGTTTGGCAGCACATAAAACTTCATCTTGCTTTAAATCCGTAATTCATGAAATTTTTTTTTCATTTTTTTTTTCATTTTTTTTAATTTGAAGGAGAAGTAGCATTTCAGGCATAACCTATTTATTACCATTTATCATAACATCTTTAGTAAAGAGATAGTCAGGTGGTGGAAGGAGATAGTTATAGCCGGCGAATATGCTATTAAAAAGTACCAACAAAGGAGGCTGCATGTTTTAATGTTAATTCTGAATACGAGGGCTGCTATATATATTTCTGGCCTGGCAACACTGAGTGCTGCCAAGTACAATCTGACATTTCTACTGGAAAGTTTGTCATTTTTAAGCATAATCGTACTCAAAACATTTTGACGTACGACCATTATTTGTGTTGTTTACAGTGACTTCAAAAAAATTAATATAGAAAAAAATGGAATTAACTCGTGACATTTTCGTGCCATCATTTTTCACAACTTTCGACGTGGATTATCACGACAAGAGTGCATTGATGAACTTAAATCTTTGTATGGCGATGAAGCACCATCCTATAGCACTGTGAAAAATTGGTATAATGAATTTAATCGTGGCCGAAGCTCGCTCAAAGACGAATTCCGTGAAGGCTGTTGTGCCAGAGAACATTGATGCCGTAGGTGAACTCATAATGCAAGATCGACATGCGACATACCGAGAGATAGAGACATCCTTGGACATTTCTTCCACCAGCATACATTCGATACTGCATGAACACCTGGCCGTAAAAAAGGTTTGTTCTCGTTGGATCCCGCACAATTTGAAAGTCGCTCAAAAAAAGGCTCGTGTCGATTGGTGCAAAGAAATGTTGCAAAAATACGATTGCGGTGCTTCAAAAGACGTTTATAAGATCATCACAGGTGACGAAACATGGATTTATGCGTATGAGCCCAAAACGTACCAACAATCGACCGTGTGGGTCTTCAAAGACGAGCAAAATCCAACGAAAGTTGTTCGTGGAAGAAGCACTTCGAAGCAAATGGTCGCCTGTTTCTTCGGCAAAACTGGTCATGTGGCGACTGTTCCGCTTGAGCAACGTAGGACGGTCACTTCTGAGTGGTACACTACAATTTGTTTCCCTGAAGTCATCGGAAAAATTCGAAAAACCAACAAGAAAAGACGAATCACTGTTGACCATGACAATGCGAGCTCTCACACATCGGCTCAAACCAGAGCGTTTTTGACCGGCCAAAACGTCGAATTAATGGGTCATCCGCCGTACAGCCCTAACTTGGCATCTAATGACTTCTTCTTGTTTCCGCACATCAAGAAAAAAATGCGTGGTCAACGATTTTCGTCGCCAGAAGAAGCTGTTGAAGTGTTCAAAAACCATGTTTTAGAGGTGTCTCAATCGGAGTGGAAAAAGTGCTTCGACAACTGGTTTGAGCGCATGCAAAAGTGTATAAATCATGCTGGAGAATACTTTGAAAAACAATAAAGCCATTTTTGATTATAAACATTCGCATTTTCACTATTAGGCCAGAAATATATAGAGCAGCCCTCGTATGTATTTATACAATTTAATAGAAAGAAACATTTTTAATTTTTGACTGCTGCAAGATTTGTAGTCAACGTGCTAACGACCTTAATTACAGCAGCCTCAAATAAATAGATAAATACAATAAATTAAAAAGCAATGTGCCAAAGTGTTTAAACAACGTTGTACTATGGCCACGAGAGAAGTACAAAAAGTTGCTAATGGAGTGCATAAAAATTAAGAAAAAAATAAGAAAATAGGATATTTTACAGTTAATCTAATGCAAGGAACACAACTGGGACAAATTTTTTTGTGAAAATTAATTCACAGTTTTTATACCCTTCACCACACACGGTGGAAAAAGGGTATACTCATATCTAAGTTTATCATCCCGTTTCTAAATACTACAATATCGATTTCCGACACCATAAAGTGTATCAGCTCTTATCCATAGCGAAGTTGATTGAGCGATGGCCGTCTCTCGGTCCGTGTTATTGTTGAAATTAACTTTGCCAAGGCACTAAATGGGCTAGAGAAAATTAAATACGCTTATCGATCAGATGTAGTGTCTAAAGAGGTGCTATTGAAAATCAGCAAAATCGGTCCATATTCTTTGGGGTAGCGGGCAAAACTCCACGCATGCCTCTACTTTTTCAATATCATTTGGAACAAGAGACCTACCTTTCTCGTAATTAAGAAAACAAATATATGGAGTCATAGAGAATTAAGAAAAACATCAAGTGAAAAAATGGCGCTCGTCTCTGTACTTTTTAAATTTTTTAAAATATCAATATGAGTATCATTTTAAAGCTTTTGAAGAAATCTTTAAGAAAATTCTAAAACTTTTTAAAAAATACTTAAAACATTAAGGGCCGATTGCATTTTGATGTAGAATTATATATTTATGTTTTTTTTTTTAATTTTTAATTCTCTGTCACCCCATTATTTGATTTTTGGATGGGAGTTACTTTACCTAACTAGATTTACATATATGGTGAAGAGTATATAAGCTTCGACAGAGCCGAATAAATAAAAAAACACATGAAAAATTAAAATTTGTTTAAAACTGGATTATCTTAGGAATTTAAGAAAATAAGCTTAAAACCTAGAAATAACTTTTAAAAAAAATATTAAGAAAAGTTATAAAATATCAACAATATTTTTAATTAAATTTTTACTTATTCAGATCAAGTTCTTTGTGCGCATTACTGAAAAGCACCATATACCCTACCGTGTGATATACGTTCTATTAAAACAAACATTTATGGCATGAAATATTCGCTTATTATGTTCTCTGAGTCGCTATTAAACTTCACTTTGTGACTGAATACATAATATTGTTACGTTTTACCCTTTTTAGACAGAACAAACGTACGGATTCTTTTGATTGCAAATACCACTGCGGCTAAATTCTTTCTTCGAACTTTATGGCTTTCTCTGGCTATACTTCTCGATCCTACCGGTCTTGTGAACCCTTGGTCTCGTATTTACTAAACATGCGTTATCACCACAAACGCAGCCATCCACGCTACACTACTGTGTTACACCGGCGAGACATGAACTACTCGATGCCTTGTTTAGTAACCTTAACCATCCACAGACATCTCCACTTCTCCTTTAATCCAGTAGCCACAACACACGTCTGCCATACACTGTTGTTACGCTGTTACATTTCCCTGCGCCAACCGCTACCATTCTTACTATTGTTATAAAGGGCTTCTTGACAATTATCTGTTACTCCTTTTATTAAATTAGACGTCTTCACTAAATTGTCTGCCAGGGCTTCACACAATAATTGTCTTTTGCCTCTCGGGAGGTTTGTACTGATGTTAATTAATTTTAATTGCATGATAACAATTATTATTTTTTTCGTTGCACGCATGTCCGAATGGGGTATCGAACTCAGGACCCTCTGTTTTGTAGTACGCACCTATACCACCGCAGCCATTGAGGCTGCTCAGCTTTTGTTGGCTTGTGGTTTTGTTATTCTATAAACACACCATTAGTTGAATTAACTTATTCACCACGCTCATACGGAAACAAAGGGGTTGCCAGATTTTATTCTTCGTAACAATATAATAAATTATCCATTTTCAAACAAAGAACTTTTATTAAAATAGCGACATATTTTTTCTACTCTTATTTTATTTTGTTGTTTATTTTTATAATTAATACACTACCTTCCACTTTGTGTTTAATATAATCAGTTTTATTGTGTTACACTTCTTTTTCGTATGGCATTAACAAAAATATCCATTTCCCTTCTTCTACAGCTGCTACGTACTACGATTTCAATATTTTGGCTTCCTTAATTGCAATAAATTCTTGATGTCAATATTACTGACTGGCTGGACATTTATACAAAACTTATTTACTTCTTTATATGAGTATATGTTTGTAAGTGTAAGTGCTTTTTATGGGACATAAGAAAGGATAGGATAGAGTTAAGATATATAAAGACATACTAAAACTCCTAAAACAGAATTGTCAATAAGAAACTTTTTAAGTGAAATATATATGTATGTATGTATAATCTGGAGTTTTACTTTTATTCACCAGCTGTCACAATGTCAATTAAATATTTCTTTCTTTATTTTTTAAACTGTAGTTTTGTTTATTTATGTTATACTTTTTTTTGATTTATGTTTTGATTTTGTGCTTAAAGAAATGTAAGTTTTTTAGAAAACGAGCAATAAAGAGGGTTTATTTTTTGAAACATCACCCAAAAATGCACATACATATGTAGGTATGTACTTAAATACCCGCTAAAGAAAAATCAAGGACCTTATTAATCATAGGTATGTTTCTTACGCTACGATTTGACAATAATAAAAACACTATTAAAAAAAAATATTAAATACTGAAATTTAAAATAATTTCATATTTATAAAATTTGTGTCTTTTATTTCAATTAAAAAAATTTGTTTATATGTCAAATTTTTAAGCTTCTTTAAAATCTGGAATTTGTAACGAAATTTACAGTTTTTAGTTAAATCCATTCATTTTTTAGATCCTACCTTATGGTAATAAAAAATCCTTTTCGATTCTTACACAAATCGAGTTGTATCTTTCTTTGAAGAATAATTGATCAAAAATAATGAGGTAAGACAATTTTTAATTGAAAAAAACATTATTCGAAATAAATTTATTCGAATAAATATTATTCGAATGAAAAATATTTTTTATGTTCAAGCTTAAAATAAAACAATATTAAACATTTTAAACAACGGGATTTTTTTTTGAATAATTATATTAATTAATTCTCAAATTTCAAAAAATTTTTTTTTTCATGCTATTCTCCCGATTTATTATTTAAATCACCGATATTGAATATTGAGGGTCAAAAAAAAAAAAAAAAAAAAAAAAAAAAAAATTTTTGAAATTTGGGAATAAAACAATATTAATCAAATGCACCAAAATAAGCTGTTTTCCTTCGATATACATTATACTTTACAAGAATTTATCCGGATAAATATTATTCGTAAGCAAAATACTTTTCACGCTTAAGCTTGAAATAATTAATCACTAACAAAACGCATTAAATTTAGCTGCTCTTCGTTCGATATACACATATTTTTACATTACAATCTGCTGTTGACCTACCAAAAATTTAATTAAAAATTTCTTAGTTCGGAAAAAACATTATTCGAATAAATAATTATTCGGATAAATATTATTCGAATAAAAAATTATTCGGATAAATATTATTTGAATACAAAAATCTATTCAAACGAAAAATAAAAATGCACAATATTTAACTGCTTGTCGTATGTGTTCTAGGATTAAATTCATGTAAAATTTTCGAATATAAAAAATTAAGAATATTGCATTGCGAAAAACTCATTATTTGCAAAAAATTTATTCGGATAAATTGTATTCGAATACAAAATACTTTTCCTTCGCAAACCCAACAACAACAATAAAACGATATTAAATTAATGTTCAAACTTAAATATTTTTTGCGGAACGTATATTCAAAGGTTATGGATTGAAACTGGGTTTATGTAACTGGACATTAGGAAATTAGTTTTAAAAATTCGAATTTTGTTGCAGTGAATTTATTTATAAAATTTGTGAAAAAAATGTTTTTAACACCAACCACCAAACGGCTACGATGGTTAAGAATGTTATACTTTTTATTTTTGTTAAGAAATACGTAGTATAGCATTGCGTTTTGTATACAACACTAAATATGCACAGCAACTTCTATACGGCAGGACCGATAAAGGTGTTGTTTTCTTGAAATAAGAGGAGATATTGCCTCGTAATAAATAAAAAAGCGAAATCCTAAATTATCCAAATAATAAAAAAATGGCAAAATTTAAATTTTTTAGACGAATGCTTTTCAAAACTTTATTAAATGCACACATAGTTTTCAGCTTTGTTATTTTTGACCATATGGGCTAAATTGATAATTTTGTAAAAAAAACACGTCGATTTCGAGAAGGTCCACGGATCTAATATTTACTAATTAGCTAAGTATTTTATTCTTATATTATCGGTTTTTGGAAAAAAAAAAATATTTTTATGGAAAATTCTAAAATCAATTAAGTTTCATAATTGTACTGAGTCTCTATCCAAAAAATAGTAACACAATTTTCAATACTGTCTTATATTAAACCAAATAAATTTAAACAACTCTATAAATATAGGCGTAAACGTTACGAATTTCGTTTGGTTATCAAGGTCCTTTTAACTTTAGAAACTCTTTTAAGAAAATTAAATTAAGCCCAAGATACAGAAACTTAAAAGCCGGGTTTTAATAGACCTGTAAAATTCAAACCCTTAATTAGAGTTCATATTATCCTCTGCTATCAGTATTTGGATTTTAATTTTTATTGCTTTGCTGATATCAGTATTTGGATTTAAATTATAATTGCTTCAAACGTTAAGAAATTTTTATTTTTATATCCACTGTGCCATGTGCATAATGCGAAAAAACTGGTTTCTTTCAGTACTCACCTACAATGAACAAAATCAACAAAAAAAATAATAATAATAATAAATCACTTATTTGGCAGAAAATAATATTTTGTTAGGATTATCCTTTGTATGGGAAAATCAAAGTCAGCAAATTTAACTTATTTTAAGTAAATATTTAATAACTTTCTATTCCTCTTAAATCTATCCCAGCTTTTTTTCTTCTTTTAAACAACATCCACTTGTAACCTATTGCCTTTGAATGGATTTAGAACAGAAGGCATTATAAATCAATTTGTCTTTTAACTGAAAGGAAATATAACAAAAAAAAAAAAAAAAAATCTGAAATATGTTGACCTGTTTCTGTTTTTATGGTTGTCTTCTAAAAACATACATACCATTTATGTGTGTCAATTTAATAATAAAAACTTTTTTCAAACACTAATTCTAGCAAACAAAATTATACTCGTAAGCACATACGCACACAAAATTTTATCAAAATATATATATCGAAAAAATAGGTAACTTAATATGCTGAATCATCACAAATTGTAGAAAAACAAATTTAGAATATTTTATGTGAAAAGACTGAAATTTATTCTCTGCATTAAGTAAAAAATGTTACATATGGGCGGTTGCACATAAATCCAACCCAGCAATCTATTGATAAGTTATTTTTGTTTCATTTTTTTTTTGTTTTTTTTTTTTTCTTTTGGTATGGCCCTTCACAACAGAACCATTTTATAAAATTTGAAAAAAAGACATTAATGTTGGAAACTAAATTCCATATGAAGCATTTTAGTGATAAAACCATCGTAAAATCATTGATTTTAGCTCTTAATAGACAATATTTCAACAAGTGTCTTGCCTGGAGCAAATAGCACCAGCATTGATATCGTAATAGGATTGGACATATTTACGAGGGCTGCTATATATACACTGAGTGCTGCCAAGTGCAATCTGACGTTTCCATTGGAAAGTTTGACATTTTTAAGCATAATCGTACTCAAAACGTTTTGACGTACGACCATTACTTGTGTTGTTTACAGTGACTTGAAAAAATTAATATAGAAAAAAAATGGAATTTACTCGTGGACATTTTCGTGCCATCATTTTTCACAACTTTCGACGTGGATTAACACGACAAGAGTGCATTGATGAACTTAAATCTTTGTATGACGATGAAGCACCATCCTGTAGCACTGTGAAAAATTGGTATAATGAATTTAATCGTGGCCGAAGCTCGCTCAAAGACGAATTCCGTGAAGGTCGTCCAAAAACGGCTGTTGTGCCAGAGAACATTGATGCCGTGCGTGAACTCATAATGCAAGATCGACATGCGACATACCGAGAGATAGAGACATCCTTGGACATTTCTCCCACCAGCATACATTCGATACTGCATGAACACCTGGCCGTAAAAAAGGTTTGTTCTCGTTGAATCCCGCACAATTTGAAAGTCGCTCAAAAAAAGGTTCGTGTCGATTGGTGCAAAGAAATGCTGCAAAAATACGATTGCGGTGCTTCAAAAGACGTTTATAAGATCGTCACAGGTGATGAATCATGGATCTATGCGTATGAGCCCGAAACGAAACAATAATCGACCGTGTGGGTCTTCAAAGACGAGCAAAATCCAACGAAAGTTGTTCGTGGAAGAAGCACTTCGAAGCAAATTGTCGCCTGTTTCTTCGGCAAAACTGGTGATGTGGCGACTGTTCCGCTTGAGCAACGTAGAACGGTCACTTCTGAGTGGTACACTACAATTTGTTTGCCTGAAGTTGTCGGAGAAATTCGAAAAACCAACAAGAGAAGACGAATCATTGTTCACCATGACAATGCGAGCTCTCACACATCGGCTCAAACCAGAGCGTTTTTGACCGGCCAAAACGTCGAATTAATGGGTTATCCGCCGTACAGCCCTGACTTGGCACCTAATGCTTCTTCTTGTTTCCGCACATCGCGAAAAAAATGCGTGGTCAACGATTTTCGTCGCCAGAAGAAACTGTTGAAGTGTTCAAAAACCATGTTCTAGAGGTGTCTCAATCGGAGTGGAAAAAGTGCTTCGACAACTGGTTTGAGCACATGAAAAAGTGAATAAATCATGCTGGAGAATACTTTGAAAAACAATAAAACCATTTTTGATTATAAATATTTGCATTTTCACTATTAGGCCAGAAATATATAGAGCAGCCCTCGTATGCGGTTGAAGGTGTCTTTTTTAAAAGTAATAATATAAGAAAATTATTTGGTACTTTTTAGAACACAAAACTTTGGCTTTATCTACATTTGCTTATTATCAACAGGAAAATTATGTCTTTAATACCCTTCACTACAGATTGAAATGGTTTGTTATTACGTTGTTATTTCCAAAAATAATTATTTTAGAACCCCCAAAGTATATACATATACATAAGAGCCATAGAAAATTAAACCATAGGGATAATTTCAAAGAAAGTGCTATATTTCTTTACGCTATATTTTCTTTACGTTCTTCTTTCTTTTTTGCTGCTGTAGTCAAGATGGTAAGCACGCTAAGTACAAATCTGGTTGCCCCATGGTTTAACCCCTGCGGCATTAAAAAAATAAAAATATTTTTTTCTGTTAATGGTATAAATACATAAACAGATTTAACATTAAAACATGGAGCCTTCTTCGTCGATACTTCTTTGAAGCATATGCACCTGCGAAGTAAAATAATTAACAAAATGGCTATATCTATCTCCTTTTACCACCTGTCTTCTCTCTCATCTCTCCCTTTCCTAAAGTATGTAGCACGGTTACAAACTAAGTAGGTATTAATGAATGAAGTGCTACTTCTCTTAAAAAAAAACAGTAATTTCAGAATATGACTCTATTCTACTCTTACCAGAAAATTAAATTTTAATAAAATATCGCAATGTCCCGTACATATTACCTACAAATATAAATTTAACTAAAAAATTTCAGTTGCAATTAGAAAACAAAAGTTTCCTTTAAAACCGAAAATTGTCAATAATTTGAAAATATCTCAATAAAATAGGTTTAGCAGGTAGCCGTGTTGCCACAGCCCATTTGGGTTCATTGTTTGGTCTCTTTCTGTTAGCTGCTGTCAAAAGGGAGAAAGCAATATAGACAGAGAGAGTGAGAAAAGTAAAGTAGGACATTGAAAAATAAATGAAAATAAGAAAAGAAACAAAAAACTGTGGATGTGAAAATACAGAAAAGATCCGAAAAATACAGAGAAGACTTCGTTGGATAAGGCCAGTTGGACAAAGAATGCCCCAATACCATAAAGCGAGTCAAAATGACAGATTGTGGGACAGTGAACTACCCACCGCACCTAAAAAAGGAACTTACTTGGAATGATGATGTACCAGACAGCCCCCAGTAGTACCGCTGACCGAGGTAACTCAGCCGTATATACCCCAGAACAGTGCACAGACAGAGGAGTTATTTCCCCGTGTTCTTCCTCTCCTCCTAACAACTTCTGCAGAAATCATTAAATGGGAGACCCATTATTCTTCCATGTGCGCCAATTAGACTGTGCCTAGTTACCGCAACCACCAAGTCACGCAATCGACTCCTCGGTAACTGCAGTACTGCCGCCGCCCTGCCTCCAAAGAGGCCCAGATTGTTCTAGCGATCAAACACATTAGACCATCTGATTTGGCCAAATTGCCGATACGCTGTCCACAGCAGGTGTCAATGGCCCTATCTTCAAGCATTGTCCCATTCTTTGCTAGTTCATCAGCAACATGATTGCCAAAGTCGGTTCAATGTCCCATCACCTTTTTTAGGGTGATTGTCGACACCTCCGCCATTCCGTTAAGGATTGTCCGGCGTTCAGAGACAAGCTTAGATCTGGTAAACACACCTTTAAAGGACATAATCGCGGCTTTACTGTCAGTACAGAAGAAGATATCGCTATTGAATATGTTATAGTACCTCAACCAGCACGCCGTCCTTCTCGTAGCAGATAAATCCACCTGTAAAACGCTGAAGTCATTTGGGAGTCTGTAAATCCTTATTATCCAAAATTCCTCAATATAGACCCTACCACCAACACTCGTCCCTCTCTTGGAGCCATCCGTATATATACGGAGTGCTAGAGACGAAAGAGAGTGGCCCTCCGTCAGGTCAAAGAGAAATCTCCTTGTAAGAGAAGTTCTAGCAATAATAAACAAGATCAGGAATTGCATCATCTCCATGATCTGTGGCTCCACGGACCTATGACTTTCAATCCAAATGCCGTTCTCCTTTTCTTTAGATTTCTGTTTTCTCTTGCTTCAAAATATATCAAAAAATATAAATGGTGGCTCTGGATATCAATAGAAATCCAGAAGTCCAAAGGGAATTTCATTTTGTTTTGGTGTATTGTCATTTTTATTTCAATAAAAAGATTGCAGCTGATGTAATGGTTCTCCCTGAACGTTCTGTAGAGCAAAGTTGGCGGATATCGGGTATAACAATGGCTGTCAATAGAAAAATGAGTGTAGTAAGGTAAGACAGCTTTGAGGCGTAAATATTGTACTTTAGCATTATAAAGAAACAGCAGGTTCTTGAACGCACTGGGCAAACAGCAGAGCCTCAGAGTGACAAATAAACAACCCAAGTACGCTAAGCCATTTTCATTATATCAAAAAATATATATTTTTAAAAAATACTACAATTCCTTGGAAGACGCTGCAGAGTAGCCGTATGTTCTACAATATTTTTTAAAGTAAAATTTAATACAAATTTAATACATCGCAACAAAAAACTTTGAAAATTACTCTTGTTGTAAAAGTCTAAAATAAAAGAAGTATATTTGGCTATGGCGAATCTGATATACCTTCACCATGTAAATATAATTAAGTGAAGTGACTCTATTCAAAAAAGCAAATACAGTGACAGAGAATTAAAAAAATTGGTACTGCATTTATATAATATTACATATAAATTACTATAAAACATATTAGTATATATTTAAATATCTCTTTAAAAGATTTAAAATGATACCCATATTGAAATTCAAAAAATTTAATAATTTAAAGGCCCCGTAACTCGAAAAAATTGGGGCGCGCCCCAACTTTTGAACTTGCTGTTTTTTCTAATTTTTTTAATTTTCTATCGTTCCATATAATTATTTTTTTGATTGGAGTTATTTTGTTGTTCCAAATGACATGAAAAAATTAGAGTTAGATGTGGTGTTTTGCCAGCTGCCTCGAAGGAATGGACCTATCATGCTGATAGCACCCCTTTCGATACTATGTCTATATGTTGATTGACATATTTATTTTTTTGTAAGTGCCATTGAAAACTTGACTTCAACACTAACACGGACGGACAGACGGAAATCGCTCAATCGACTTTGCTATGCATAAGAAGTTAGAATATATATTCTTTATGGGGTGGGAAATGGATATTGTAGAAATTACACAGGGATTGTCAAACTTTTTTCCTACCCTTTTTCCACTTTTTGCGGTGAAGGGTATAAAAATTACAATAAAAATTCCTTAACAAATCCAAACTTATTGAAAACGAGTTGAACAGAACAGCAGGTAAAAATAATGCACATAAGTATGAATGTTTTATACAATTATTTATTATTTTGTTAAGTTTATTATTTTTATATGCCATAAATTTATACCTCAAGTTGATATGTTTGTGTTGGTTAAGACATGTGTAATGTAAACAAGTACAAAGCCAGAACGTGAAAAGAATAAAAAAAGTATTTAATGTTAAGAAAAATATTTTTCTTTTCTTCGTAATTATATTACCTTAAAGTGTTTTGCAATAATATATTTTTTTTTCTCCATAGCCATTCGATAAAATTAATAAAGTTTCAGAAATTACCCCAAAGAATATCATTAACTAAACACAAAGTTTTATGTTTAATATAATTGTATTCTAAGAGAATATTAGCCAAACAATAAAGGCAATTATATAAATTTATTTTATTTACCCAAGCGAAAGATATATATTATTAAACCAAACACACACATTCACATCGCTTTTTCACTATAAGGCTTCAAAGTTTATTCGAACTATATCTCACACTAAGTCATGATAGAATGGGTAAGAATGTTTACTACGTAAGTGTGAATATTATCAAAAAATAAAGTTCCTTTTTAAAAATATATTCTAAACAACTGTTGCATAAGTTATACGAAAATAATATTTTTAGTCCATGAAAATGCGTTATTATCGTAATAAATGTCTGAAAATAAAGCAAAACAATAAATATTTACAAACACTTCATACAGGGATAATTTCTAGCAAATATTTTTAATAAAATAAGAAAACAAGAGGATGTATAAAAATTATTGGTATAGATATTTACCATGCGCTATACGTGTGTATTAGAGAGTGGCAGTTATTTGCCAAATTATTTTTTATTTTACAGTGTCCACAAAAATTTTATGTAATAAAAAAACTGTAAATTTGTAAAGGGTATGAAGGCTCATAAAAAAATTATCATTCAAATAACATCTATATTTAAATGCACCTAATTTTATAATGTTTTAAAATTGCTTTAAATTTGTACAATAAACTTGGTTGACGGAAATAATTGAATTCTAATTAGAAAACTCCAAGAAATTTTTTAATAATATATTTTGGTAAAAAGACCGAAAATATTAGTTTTTTATTAAAAAAGTTGAAGTGACTGTAACGGATAGATGTGGATATGAAGGATGTACAAATTTGTGTCTTAAGCAATTTTGAAAAAGTTGAGAATGGGTGAGATCCAAAACGTCATTTGCAATGCAACTTAACAAAGTCACGCATCGCTAAATGTATAATGAAAGTTATTGATACGCAAACAAAAGCAAACTGTGCATCACTAATTTTGTTACTGCTTTCTTGATATTGAGAGCAAAATAAATTACAAGCACATCAATCATGGCGGAAGAAAAGTAAGAAAATTTTATTTTAAAATTAATTATTATTTAAACAGAATTTATTTATATCTTCAGGGACAAAAAGTGGACTTTTGAGTGGAAGCAGCTTTTGTTAACAACACGTTTGCAAAATGAAAGCGATTTTGGCTCTAAGAAAAAGAAAAAATTTGATTAATGGGAAAACGTGCTCCGGGAAATTAAAACCATTGACTCGGACTTTTTATGTATTTTTGTACAATTTTATAATTGCTTTGAGGTGTTTCGTCCAATAATCCCATCAAGTTTTCAAAGATTATAATTTTTATTGTTGACATCGCCATCTTGAAAAAAAACTGATTGCAAATAAGCGTTTCTAAATGTAAAAATATTGCAAAGTTATTTGTTGCAAAGTAAACAACATAGTTGGTTACTTTGTATTAAAACAGTAACAAAACCGCATCACTGCAATGAGTTTTGACGTTTTGGAACTCACCCAAATTATTTCTCAAAATAATGTGATTATTTTTTCGGCTCAATAGCTCTAGCCTTAATTTTGAAAAAAAAAATTAAATTTGTTGGGAAAATAAAGAAATGAAATAAACGAATAAGTAATATTTAGCCATTCTTAGATTCCATCATTTAATTCTAATTTTGTTTTTTTATGTTTTAGTTTATTAAAGAAGCCAGAAAAAATAGACGTTATCAGATTAAAATGTATCATTTGTCATGTATCGCAACATCCTTCATATATTTTCTATTTAACCAATCAATTAAGAAAAATAGAATAGGAAAATAGTTCGACATGTCGAATAACCAAATTTTGCCTAAGTTTTGAATTTCTCAACTTTAGGTTTAAAAATAATCTTTATTATAAATAATTTAAAGTCTCTACTGCAGAAAATTCCTCCTCTTGGAAAATGTCGGAAATTTTGTTTTACAATTATCAAAATGTTTTCTGTATAAAAAAGTTTTAATATGATTGAAAGAAAAACAATATGTTTACTTAAGTCTTTAGAATACTTATCCACATTTATGAAAGCCCCAGTTTATCATTAAGTAGAGCTGTTTAGAGAAAAGTCTTAGCTAGACTGATATAAACAGCGTCTTACAAATGGCGTGAATTTCTCTACAAAAAAAAACGAACTTAGCTTTATTGTTCACCTCGCATCAATCATGAATATCTTTATTTTTAATATCGATTCCTAAAGATATTATATAACATCCTTTAATAATTCTTGATAACATGTTATTTACCAAAACTCCAAACAACTATTCTTTATTTATTTATTTACAAAAAAAATATTTTCTGCATCGATTATTGGATTCGGATTTTAAATTCTTATGAAATTTCTAATGTATTGATTAATATAATTAAATTATCAACTCATTTAATTATTTATTTGTTTCAAAGAATTTATTTCTTTACTTTTTGTTCAATATATAATTGAAATCTAATTAAATTTTTGATTGATTCAATTATTTCTTTAATCAAAAGGGTTTTATCCATCATGTATTAAATATATAATTGACCAAATTTGTTGTTACAGATTAAAGTTTAAATAAATTTTAATTGATTGATATCTAACGAAATTTTTAGTTAACTCAATTATTTATTTACTTCGTAAATTCGTTTCTTCGCTTTTAATTTAATATATAACTGAATCGTTCAATCTATTTTATGATTAAAATCTAGTTAAATTTTTAATTGATTGAATATTTTATTCATCAAAAATGGTTTATTTTTATTAAATATATAACAAATATATAACTGGATAAATATAGTTCCATATTCGTAGATAAAAGTAAACTTTATTTTAGCTGAACTAAAGTCGGTTTTACTGTAGAGTCGACTCTAACTCAATCATAGACAATTTAAATATACTTTGGGTGTTAAAGTTTACTCTAAATTTAAAACTAGCTGAAGCTGTTTTTAACACATTTAACAACACTTTCGGTTTTTTTTTTTTTTGTCAAATTAAAAAGTTTGTGAAAGTTTGTTTTTCAAGAGAGGAGGAAGTATATTTGTTTTTGCTATCATCTTCAACTGCACATTTCGGAGAACTCTTTAAATTTAGATAAGATTTTGTAGCAATTTTACCATTAATACTTTCACTACAGTCAACTTCCCTAACGCAGTTGCTGCTGATTAAAATTTCTCCATCCTCTAACTCGTAAACAATCATAGAGTCAACAGGACTGTCTTCTGCGCTTACTTCAGGAAGAGGAACTGCATTGTGATAGCTTTTCTGGCATTATTGTATTGCTTTCCATGACTTTTTTTTTAACTTTTTGTCTATGCTTGACACGTCATTACGTCTGTTTCCCACCGTATCCAAATGCGGGGCTATGCATTCACGAAGGCATTCAGTTGGCTTCTCTACTTTCTCTAGAGTCTGTAATTAAATACCACCAAAATAACAACTAGATGAACAAACCTTTTCAAATTTATTCTTCATTTTATTTATTTGATTTAAGAACACAATACTCTATATTTGAGTTTTATACCAAAGAAAATAAAATAAAAACAAGGTTAAATTTTTCTATTATTTCAGGCCTGTTCTAAAATCCACAAGAAATTTTCACTTTTTTATTTTTCAAGGCATTGTTTTTGTAAAAAATAATTTTATAGCAACAATGCTTTGAAAATTATCAAGTGAAAATTTCGTGTGGAATTCAGAAAACATGCCTGAATAAAAGCTTTTTCCTATAGAAAATACTTTAGCAAAAGTCGGCTTTAACCTATTAATATGGATACGGGCCATAAAATTGTACAACGAATCTAATTGAATATTGCCTTTTTCACTTATTTGTTGATTAAAATCTAATTAATTGCTTAATTGATTTAATTTAACATTTAATTCAAAATAGATTGTTTCGGTTTTGATGAAATATCCAGCTTATCAGGTTTGCATTAGTGACAGGATTGAGGAAGTTTTCTTTATGACTCTTTTTCTATATGTCTTAAGAACAAAAAAAAAATATCATTATTTACTGAAGACGTTATCCATGACGCTGGACATTTTTAATGTCGAATGGCGTGAGTGGGATCTCTGAGACTCTGTTTTGTCCCTCTTGCTTAGTTTTTATTTTTCACCATTTATGCAAGTGCAAAAAAAACTGGCTCTGTATAAAGTCTTTGTAATCAGTGATAAGAAAGAAATATTGCTTGGGGCTTATTCTGAATTGCGATGCGAAAGTCAATGCGATGCAAAAATACATAAGTGCGAACAATTGCTATTCTGTATTGCGATTTTCGCAAAGTTCTTTTTTAATCGCATTTCAAATGCGAAAAAGTGGTAAGTCGGTATTCTAAATTGCAAAAACAAATGTCAAAATCGCAAACTTTAGTCGGCAACAAAACAGCATTCGCAGAGTACAAACTTGTAAGTGAAAGATAATATTTTATTTATTTATTTATCATATATTTATTAATTTATTCAGGGAAGCAAGCAATAAGACCACCAAACCGCGTCAATTTTTAATAAAGATAGAATTTATAAATAAGCACAACCTTATGACAAGAGGCCTTTTGAAAACACCAAATGCACGGCAGTTGGCAAATACTGTTGAAATTAAAGCAACACAATTTTTTTTAAGTGAGTAATGGCAGCCTATTATTATTATTTCAAATTTTTATTTATATTAATGTACTTTTATTTTTCCTACCAGTTCTTTGTGATCATTTAAGTTATAAAGTTTCCCTTATTTTGTAGCTGATTGTTTATTATTATTTCAACAAGAAAATAGTTTTTTAACAAATACTTTGTAGCAAACGTTAACTGAAGACTTAAATATCACTGCACCACCTATCAGAGAAACTGCAGGATGGAAAAAAGTATTAAATATATAAACCAGTTCAAAAATATTTGACTTCAGCTTTAATAATTTTGGGCCGATTTTTAAGTATACACCAAACAGAAGCTTAGACGAAATAAAACCGACATTGCCCGTGGCCCATCAAGATATAATCAACTGTCTCCCTTAGAGTGGCAAGTGGTGAAATTGTTAAACTTGACGGATTCCGTAAATTGATTGCCGGACGCCCTTTCCTTCGGGGCAATAATTGCTTCTAAGAAATCTTATCCGTGTCCTTTCCATTTGCTCGCAGCCTAGTTCAAATTCGAACCACAGCGTTGCCACGATTTGAAATAAATTGCGAAAGCTATTGCGAAAGTCTAACAGAATACCAATTTAGAATAAGCCCCAAGAACTGACTGTAATTCTTCTATTTTTGAATTAAATTTTTCTAACCGAATTTAATCAAAAAGTAATTATTTTGTGGCAATTAAATTGACATAATAAAGATATAAAAAGCAGCAGCGTCCTCTACCTCAGCACTATTTTAAACTTAGATTAACACTTACCTTTTGCTAAAGATAAAAATGAAATAACTCCCAACAAAAAACTTAAAAATCCCATACAAATTGGGAGTTATTTGATAACTCGCAACTATTTCATGACTTCCAACTGGATTCTGTTGGGAGTTATTTCATATATTTTGATATAAAAAAAAACACTTTCATTTATTCTTATAGTCATGTTTTGTAGTTTTTTTATTATTTGAAGTATTTCTTTGTAATATTTTGAATTTTTCAACATTTATTTTCTTTTTTCAAATATCTTTGATTTATTGTTCAAATATTTATAAGTATCTTAAAATGTTTGTTTTTTTAGTTATTTATCAAGAAAAAAACTTAACATTTTTATTATTTTTTTTTTTTCTTTAAAATATATAACTACGGAGCGTTTATTCTTAATATTATAAACTTAAAAAACATTAAAAACTATTTTTCATAAATTGTTGTCTAAAACACTTAAAAGTAGCAGTACACTTAAGAAAAACGAAAGTAAATATTAAAATATTATTTAATTTATGCTAAGATTAATTTTTTATTTTTATTAAGTTGTAAATATTAGTTAAGTTTTTTCAAGTTATGCGTTTATTGAGATTAAAAAAATATTTACAAAATTTTATAATTTAGTACACAGTTATGGTCAAAATACTAGCAGTAGTAGTGTAGTTTGTTAAGGTAAATAAAAAAAAATAAAATTGCTGCGGAGAAAATTTTTACAATTTATTATTGAGCCTAAAATCCTCTCTCTCTCTCTCTCTCTCTCACTAAACTGGCTTAGTAAATTATACGTTGAGAGAAATTATGTTTGACTAAGAGAATTTAAATAAATAAATTTTCTTTGAAAATTTTTGCTACATAAGCCGCAAAGAAATTTTATTCAGGATTAAGTCCGTGTTTTCTTTTTTTTATATTTTAAAAGAAATTTTCAAAAAATTTGTTAATTTTTAATTTTAGGATCCAACGTATTATAAAAAGTAAGTTTTGAAACTTCACCTGTTCTTTAAAAAAAATTTAATTAATTACAGATGTGTTTTTAATGCTTTTAATAAAATTGGATTCGTAAGGTTTAAGTTATTAAAGTACAAGAATAAAAATAAAGAAATAACCGGAAGATTTTATAGGAATTTGTCCTACCACTGCCAATTTTCGCATAAGTGTGTAAATGCTGTACGATTTTCTATATTATTGATTTATTTTATTTTAGTTCTTCTTATTAATGAATGCTATAGTCCAGGAACAATTTTTGAATTTTACGATATTTTACTTTTTCCAAAATATGCAAAATTTTGTTTTAAGCGATTGCCAGACATTCAAGTCGTACCTTCTAATAGTACTATTTTTGCTTCAAATTTGATTGAGAAATGCTTATGACTCTTTTATATTAAAAACACAAACAATCGTACCATTTGACAACTACATTTGAATGTTTGGCATCCCATAATAAAATATGTTTATTAAAATAAGTTCTTTTTTTTGATAAAAATTTTTTAAAATTAAATCTACACAAAAACAGTTTTTAATATATTAAGGTTATAAATAAATTAAATACTGAACATTTAGGCAATAGGAAAATTTAATTTTATTTACTCAAAATATTAACTACAAAATTTTTACACCAAAGATTTCCGCCAAAACCCTGGCAGCAAAAAGAAGAATCAAATCAAGCGAAAGGTAATTAAATGTGCTTTTGCAGTGTTTGTTATTTTTATTTCTATTCTTTTAGGATTTGCTTGAAAGCCAAAAAAATTAAATTAGTTATTTAAAACAATTTGATATACCAATCATTAAATTAAATTTAATTTTTCTATTTTGTTAAATATTTTGAAATTGAAATTTATCACACCTTCATCACACCTCAATAGTTTTCTAGTTTTCCAGTCGAACAAATACATTTAATTACAATTTTAGACTTCTACTTCAAAAAATATTATGCAGGTTGTCCTGCTTCTTATTTTACGGAGCCTACGCGTTCAATTATCAGGGACTGATATTCGGCTTGCTTTAGAGTAAAACTTTATTGCACTCGACAATTCAGTGTGCGGTTTGACACATGAGGAAAACGAGCGCAACAATAACATTAAGGAGCCTAGAAGAGGAAAATAATTTTCACAGATATTCGCCAATAAATAACAGTATTGCAAGAAGGAAAACAATAGATGCATATGGTAAAAGCGGAAAAGCTTTTACGTTTTGTGACCCAGAGCTGAAAAGATCTTTAGAGGGTTATATGATAAGAGCTGAGGTCACTCAAATCACAAAAGATTTGGAGACATAACAGTGTACAGACCTGCTAAGACCGCAGTGCACACTTTGTTTGATAGTTAAGGATCATTTTTAATTCGAACCAGAAAAAAGTGGTAAAGAAATTTAAAACATTGAATGGGGATTAGTGAAAGAAGGCTGCACTACTTTAAAACTAAAGTGAGCAATTTTTATGTATGATGAATTAAAGCCACTTGTGGAATTTCCCATTATTTTATATAATAAAATTCATGAATTATTCCAACGAATCCTTTTTATAGGATGGCCTTAATATATTCACACGATTATTTTCTTACCTTAGTTAAAGAAACGAAACAAAGCTTTAAGCTCTAAGTCTCTATTAAAGACCTTTAAAGAAATATCCGCGTATTAAGTACCTCATGCGTAAAATGTTAAAAAATACGAATTGGCTTTGCAATAATTTTATAAACCCAACTCGAAATTCTTAAAACAAAATTAAAATTAATATAATGTTAATACATTTGTCATTTCATTTTCCTTTTTTTTTTCTTTTTTTATTTATTTTAAACTTTGAAAATTTTTACAGAAATTGTTTTAATTTTTGATTATTTATTTTTATATATTTTTTTTCTATCAATTTAATTATTAATTTTAATTATTTATTTTTATTTACATTAGAAGGATAAAATCTTGGATGTCTTTTGACAGTTCTTTTACATTTGGTTGTTAACTATGGCTTAAATAATACCAGCTTAAAAATAATGCTGAGATGAAGCCTGTATACCAGGACAACGCCTTAAAATCTGATGAGGAATTATACGAAGTGGAAGTTTTTGCTGCAACATTTTGGTTTTCTGAAATGGCAGAAATAATAATAAATATAAATTAAAAGATAAATACATAAAAAAAATTTATTAAATTTAAATACATTTTATTCTGAAAATAATTGAAGGGTGGGTTGCCATATTATGACTTTTTTATCTATATAATGAAACAGTAAATGAAATATTTTTTGAAAATTTTGTTGTTGTTGTAAATAGCAATCGATATAGAATATAAAACACCTACTTTTGGGATTTTTGTCTGTCTGCTTGTATTCGCATCAAAAATCAGCTGAATGGATTTGAACAAAATTTTGTGAGAAAGTCCCTTTAAACTTTGTTTCCAATACGGAATACTTTTTTTTTCGTAAAATTGGATCATTTCGTAGATAAAATAGAAAACTGTGAAAGCACCTTGTAACCCAGCAACAATTTTTTAAAAAAGGTAATCGAGTGTGGAATTAAGTATTTTAGGCGGAAGGACTTCCAAACTAGATTGCCAACCTAATGATTTTAAAAAATCATGAGACTTTTATAATCAATTACTGGGAATCTATTATGTTACTTAATATTGGAAATAGTGATACTCATTAGTACGTATTTTGAAGGTGCTCTCTTTTAACACAAAGATCCAGTTCCATTACTACTTCCTTTTTTGGGAACTAATAGAATGTGTTTTGTTAGCGAGTAACAAAATATGGCAATCACAAAAGTGTCATTATATTGCAAGTACTTTTTAAGGTTATGTCTAATTTTGTGCTGGGAATGGTACTAAAGCACTTATTACTTTTGTAAATGGAAAATTTTTTACACTGTCTCTTTTTACAGGACTCTAGAAAAATAGATAAATTTGAATTTTAAAAAAATTGGAAATAATACGCAGACAAAGTCGTAGGCACTGCAAGTTTCTAAATAAATTTAAAATAAGCGCGATATCAAATTAACAATTTTATCATCTGATACGATTTCAATTTCAAGTGTTGAGAGGCGCCCTCGTATTTTTAAACTCTAGTTATAAGTTAATCAAAATAATAAATGTGTACTAATGTAATATAAATCTTTTTGGCAGTCAGCACTTTATTTAGTTAAACTTTGTTTATAAGTTAATTTAAAATTAATGTACTATTGAAATATGACTATTTAGCAAGTAAGCAATTTAATTATTTAAATTATTATTTTTAAGAAATGCTGTTTCTATTTAATCAGCATTTTTAGCGTTAAGAATTTAGTATAAATAGTGATGAATAATTATTAAAAGTGTGAGTTGTAAACTAGAAGTAAGAACAAACACTTATAGCCTGAAATTCCTACGGGACCCTGCAGGCTATATAAATAAATAAAAATTATAAAATAAAATAAATAAAAGTGTTTTCTTGCTTACAAAACGACTCCAACACAAGGAAACGCATAGTTCTTTAATCAAGTTCAAGTCATTTTAAAGACATTGATTTCTTTCTTTCATGTATCTTATTTCGAAATATATTTTATTTAATTAGAAAATTCCTTGATTTTTGTTAAACAATCAAAATTCAAGTAACTCGAAATCTATAAAAAATATTTCCGCTGTTAAAAGAAAAAGAAGTGTAAGAAATAGAACTTTTTCAAATAACGAAATCGAAGCTTGCAAGTGGCAGTCATCGTATGCCGTAATCGAGAGAAGTGAAACTCTTTTCCATTTGCTGCTTTAATTAATACTTCCTCTAATATTTAATAAAATATAAGTGAACTTTAATTCTTACCATCTAATGATTTATCGAGAAGTCGTGATTTCGGCACTACTGTTTCTCTAGATTCTAATACTGGTATTCTTTGATGTTTGTCACTTTCAACACTTTCCTCGTTACTTTGCCAATAGATTGAAGAAATTTTGGCGACACACTGCAATAAAGAATAAACAAATAAATTAAATCAAAATTAGTTAATAAATTAATTTATTAAATTAATAGCACTAAAATAAAAATAAACAAATACTTTAATATTAACTCTGAAAAGATTACAAATTTCTCTAATGCAATAAGCGCAAGAAGGATATGAAACAGCCAAAGGGCCTTTTGAAACGAATTTAAAGTTTAAAAAAAGGTTTTTTAAGCTGTAGAGATATTGTCTACAATGATGTTCTCCCAAACTTATTATTTAGGTATTTACGACACGCTGTTTAAACAAGGTAGTGTCAAGTGTCAAATAGCCTGTGACACAATTTAATAATTTCACGAGACTTTTTTTTACCAATTTTTTTTCGGTGATTAGAATTTTTCAAAAAGATACAAAGATTTTTTATTTTCTTGATTCCATTTTAAGATATTATTTAAAGACAAAGATATATACTAATAGCCTTTAACTACGTGGGCTCTTAATGAAAAGACATAAATCTGGTTCAACGAAATTTAGACACATTTATACAAAATGCTGGTAAAAAATTTCTAAAAAATCCAAAGTATATCAATATACCCTTCACCATAAAAACTGGAATAAGTTTGTCATAACGTTTTTTATTTTTACAATATCCAATTCCGACCCCATAAAGTACACATATTCTGATTTCTTATCTATATTGAAGTAGATTGAGCGATGTTTGTCTGTCCGTCCGTGTTAGTGTTGAAATCATTTTTGCCAAGGCACTAGATGAGATAAAGAAAATGTATATCCACCAATTGTTCAGTAATAGTTCCAGAGATTTTGCTATTGAAAGTCAGAAAGATTGGTCCATGTCCTTTGAGGCAGCGGGAAACACACCACGCCTGCTTCCACTTTTTCCATATCATTTAAAACAAATCTAGTTTGGTGCAGCAACTCTAATTAAAAAACCAAATACATGGGGCGTTAGGGTATTAAAAAGTAAGAAAAAAACATCAAGTAAAAAAATTGACGATCGCCCATATATTCCTAGTTATGGGCCTTTGAATTTTTCATACAAAAGTATGACTGTGAACCATGTTTTAAAAATATCAAATATTTAAAACCTTTTGAAGAGATCTTTAAGGAAATACTAAAACTTTTTAAAATAGCTTAAGCAATTAAGAGCCGATGACATTTTTATGTCATAATAAAGTACCTAATTTTTTTCTTCTAATTTTTTAATTTTCTGTTACCCCAATATTTGTCTTTTTAACTCTTCTTCTTCTTCTTTGTGAAGTACTAAACTCAATTTACATTAATATTTAAGGGTATATTAAATTTGGCATAGCCAAATACAGCACTTTTAGTTGTTTTTCATTCATAACCCATTCCTTTTACTTTATAATTCAAATAAGAATAAAAGTTTAATAGAATTGTAATTTCTATTCATTTCAAAGTCTTGCTAACGTTAAAGAAAATTAATATTTTTTAATTGTTTTTCAAACATTGACTTTACAATTTAATTCATAAATTTTATTTTTATTTTGAAGAAATAGCATACGTCATTTAACAAGCAGATATAGTCACATTGATTAAAATTAAGTTATTTTTTGACTCTAAGCATAAGAAAATTTAGCATTGAAACAATTGAAATAATATCTTGATTAAACACTTGCAATGACCTACTTTATTTAAACCTTGAATCAATTTACTTGATATCTGTAAATTGACATACTTATCTAGTGACACAATGCAAATACACTTATTTTAATACAAAAACAATTGTTTTACAAGCAATGAACGTATTGATTATAATTCTTGCAGGCGTTCACAGTCATCGAATATGAAATGAAAATTGTCATACACACTTTGTTTAAATTTCAATTCTCTACATATATAACGGTACAAAATTGAGGTTTATCTACGTGAAATTGCATAACCTATAGGACCCCTCTTTATTTATAATTTTAATTATTCACACTTGTTTCAAGCGCTTGACTAATCCGTATAAAAGGATAGGGCTATATAAATTAAATTACGTCACCTATACATGCAGAAAAAAACTTGGTTGTGATATGGTCACAATAACCATATTACGTTCTTTGTAACAATGTGTAGTTGCGGGGAACCAATTATAGTTATTTTCACCAAAACTTTAGTCACGATAAACATTGTTTGTTAAATTTCAACGATAATATGGTTACTGTGCACAAAAAATGCAACATGGTTGGCTTTAACTTAAAAAAATTTCAACTACAACCAAAGTTTTATAAGTTTTTAAAAATATTACAAAATATTTAACCATAAATGAAGAGAAATTATTTTGGCTTAAGTTAATTTTTGTTTAGAAATTAAAAGAAAATGAACTTAATTTTCTTTTCATTTATAATATTCACAGTTCAAATAATAATTCAATAAAAATTAAATATTTAACCATAATATATTATTATTAATCAAAGCATGATTTATAGCAACAGAATAATGTTCGAGCTAGAAAATGTTTTGTTCAAGATCTTGACAGTTCTGTAATTTTTCTGGTAGCTACAATTTGAATTTTTCTTTATTGATAGAGAAAGGGAAAAAAATAAACATTTATGTACAAAATAAATAATTTAAAAAAATGCAAAATATGTAAAGAAATAAAAAGGGAACCAAAACATTAAAACAAGTTGAAATAAATATATTTGTATGTATGTATTGTAAGCATATACATTTTCATTTTTGTGTTTGAAGCATAATTGTGAAATCATTTATTTGGGCTTATAAAATATATTTTTATATAACTGTTTCTTGTAGCTTATGATCTAAGCGTTATTATAAGCAAATAATTGATTTTTTGTGAATTTATGTTTCTAAATAATTTTTTGGACAAATCGTAAATGAATGAATGGAAAATTTTAACCATCTAATGTTTATATTTGAACATAATTATGTTTATACTTTAGAATGTTATTATTTTGTTAGACAACAATATGGTTGCAAACTTAACAATACTATGATTTCTTTGCAACCATATAATGCAACCATAATATGTTGCTCTTAGATTATGGTTACCTCAACCATATTTTTTCTTTACGTGTAGGGACACCCCTTAAAAACAGTGTACTGCATCCATTACAAGCTCTATACAAATCCCATGAATGCATAACTACAGTTATGTAATTCATACAAATACCTTTTCTAAAAGTTAGACTTTTGATGTTCCCAAATCTTCTACATCGAAGCATTATTGGCAAAATCAATTATTTTCTAGCCCTAATGCTTCAGAGATGCAAAAATTGGGAGTAACATAAGGTGTCGTGTAGGGAATAACAATATTTGCATATGTATTGTTGCCAAAAATTAATAAATTACAGACATCGATGCTGCACGCAAAGAAAAAACATGGTTAAGGTAAACATAATTTAAGAGCAGCATATTATGGTTGCATTACAAAACATGGTGGTGTTACTTTTGCAAACATTTTGTTGTCTAGCAAAACAATAACTTTCTAAAGTATAAACATAATTATGTTCAAATTTAAACATTAAATGGTTAAATTAAAATATAATAATATACCTGAAAATGTCATGTTATATAATTGATTTATATTTTGGTCTCGTCTCGTGCAACGTTTTCTTGATATGGAAGACTTATTATTATTTATTCATAAAAGATTTGTCGTAAAAATTATTCAGAAACATGTGTTCACAAAAAATCACATAGTTGCTTATAATAACGCTTAAATCATTGGCTTCAAGAATCAGTTATATAGAAATATAGCTTATAGGTCCAAATAAATTATTTCACAAATGTGCTTCAAACACAAAAATAAAAATTTATATGCTTACAATACATACATATTTATTATACTTTTTTCTAAATGTTTTGGTTCTCTTTTTATTTTTTTTTTTCATATTTTGCATATTATTTTTAATTATTTATTTTGTACAAAATTTTTTATTTTTTCACTTTCTATAACAATTAAAATAACAATTTCAAATTTTAGCTATCAGAAAAATTACTAAACTGTGAAGAACTAGAACAAAATACTTTTTAGCGCAAACATTATTTTGTTGCTTTTAACCATTCTTTGATTAATAAAAATATATTATGGTTAATTGCTTTATGTTATTCTTAATAAGTTATAAAACTTTGGTTATAGTTGAAATTTTTTTTAAGTTAAAACCAACGATGTTGCATTTTTTGTGCACAGTCACGATTATATAATCGTTAAAAGTTAACAAAAAAATATTTATCGTGACTAAATTTTTAGTGAAAACAACTATAATTGGTTCTCCGCAATTATAGATTGTTAAAATGAAATATAATATGGTTATTGGACCATATCACAACCATGTATTTTTTCTGTGTGTGAGTAAGATGGCAGCGTAACTGAACTGCTGGATGCTAGTAAATGTCATTGACACACTTTTATACAGGAGTATCCTAAATAATACACTTAAGCTGACAAGTGACGCTTAACACACACACACTATCATTGATATCCAAACATTCATACAATCACCTACGTGCACACTGAAAGCAACTAAAGCTCAGGCACGTATGAATAAACAAATGATTTGAAATAAAAAAAATTTAAACACAAAAACTAAAAGGTGTTAAATTTGTTTTATTTGTGGACATTTTTATATGAGTAGGCAACAGTATACTTATACACAGATATGCACCAATACATACATAAAGAACAAAGGTATCGTACTGAGGACTTTGTTTTATACACAGTTGAACAAGTGGTTTGAATGTTTTTTATTTTTAATAACGCACGCACGCACCTTAAAACAATGAGAAAAAAGCATGTGTACATATAACGGTCGTTTTTTAAAGTCTGTTAGAACTGAGGAATTGTCAACGGAAATTTTTTGCTTTGCTTTCTAATATTTATGATCAGTATACTCTAACGAATTAGCGTGGACATATTTACTTTGAAAAACAGTAATTTGTCAAAGGCTCAGCGATAAAATTAATTTTTGGCTAAAAGAGCTTGTAAAAAAAATAAAAAGCCATATATGCAGTGAGCTCCGTTATATCCAGCAAAATGCAATGTTAGTGCAGTTTACGAGGCATCATCTGATCTTAATCCTACGATCAAAGAACTTTTTGTTTGAAAATATTCTTACAAAAAAAAGAAAAAAATTCTGGCAACCCCTGTTTTTGTTATTGGTATGAGCGTGGTGAATAAGTTACTTCCACTAATGGCGTGTGTATAGAATAAAACGACAATAAGCTAACAAAAGCTGGGCAACATCAATGACTGCGTTGGTAGATTTGCGTGCTGTATAACAGAATATAGTGAGTACGAGCCCACCTTCGGATATGTATACAACGAAAAGTAATAATTGTTATAATGCAATTAGAAATTGAAAAGCAAACAGTACAAACCTCCCGACAAGCAAAAGACTATTATTGTATGAAGTCATGATAGATAATTTAGTGGAGACATCTAATTAAATATAAGAAAAACAGATAATTGTGAAGATGCCCTTTATAATAAAAAGTAAGAAGTGTAACAGCAAAACAACAGTGTATGGCAGACGTGTGTTGCGGCTATAAGATACTATAAGAGACTTGGATAAAAGGCGTAATTGAGTTGTCTTTGGATGGATAAGGTTACTAAAAAAGGCATCGAGAAGTTCATGTCTCGCCGGTTTAACACAGTTGTGTAGCTTGGATGGCTGCAAGCTACACAACTGTGGAGACCATAGGATTTTTTGTGGGGTCACGTGAAAATACTGCGATATTGTAATAAATCAGCAATCAGCTTAAATGACAATTTGAAAATTATTTCCTAAATTAATAAATGGTTTAAATTGGCAAATTTTAAATTGATCTGCAGAGATCGTTGATAAAAATATTATGAACTTAAAACCGAAACAAACACATTTTCCGAGCCTGAAGCCAAGCATTCAACAGCTCTTAATGGGTTAAGCATTTATTAAAAATTTCTTTAAAAAATTTTAAAATTTCCTTAAAGATATCTTCAAAAGCTTTAAAATGATTGCTATATTCGTATTTCGAAAAAATATGGTGCAGAATCGCACTTTTGTGTAAAAGGTTTAGAGGCTCATAATTTGGAAATTATGGGAAAGCGCCAATTTTTTCGCTTGATGTTATTTTCTTAGTTGTTAATTCTCTATCGCCCCATATATTTGTTTTTCCGATTAAAGTTACTTCACTTAACGAATTTTTTTCCAAATAATATGGAAAAATTAGAGACAGCGTTGGGGTATTTTGCCTGCTTCCTCGATGCACATGGACCGATCTTGCCGATTTTCTATAGAAAATTTTCGAAATTAAGTTTGATCGACTGGCGAATTTAAATTTTCTTTATCTCATCTAGTGCCTTGGCAAAGTTGATTTCAAGCCGAACACGGACGAACAGACGGACATCTCTCAATCGACTTCGCTCTGCATAAGAACTCAGAATATATAGACTTTATGGGGTCGGAAATGAATATTGTAGACCTTATTCCACTTTCTGTAGTGAAATGTATAAAAATATCACTTCAACATAATGAACAATTGCTCTGCTTAAAATTAAAATCTGAAATCTTGCGCACAAAATTAGTATTCTAATTTTTATGATAAATTTTCAAAGAAATCTTTAACTCCATTTAAAGAGTTAAAAACTTACGCATTTATATTAAGTTAAATATCAGTTGTTTTGTTTACACAGATTTTTCTATGCTGCCCTGCCTTTAAATATTAATTTTTCTCTTCTTTTTTTAATATATACCTTTAGCTTCATGTCGCCATGCTTAAAATGTCACCCACGTACACGAAATTCCAAGCCCAATGTAGCCACTTGTAAACCTTCACGTCCAACTATTTTGGGTTCATAATAACGCAGATATGAGCGATTGGCATGGACACCATTAATCAACCAACTGAGATGACAAATGGGCTTAGAGGGTGCTGACGTACAATTTACAGACACCTTTTCACCTATGGAGTAGCGTGGTTGACCACCAGTAATTTGTGGTCCTTTCACTGGTGTAACTGTAAATAAAGGTAAAATAAAATTATACAAATATTTTTGTTTTTTTTGGTTGCATGCAACACATAAACTTAGTGTTTGTAGTTACATAAGGAGAGGGTTTGTTTATAAAATTGTGTCAGTGATGGTTTAGATTTTATTGTTATTGTATTTAGCTATTGTGTATTGTGATAATAATACATGCATTTTGTTGCTATTAGTGTAATGATTTTTTTTTTTTTAATGGGAATTATTTACATAAATCGACGTTGTACATTCTTATATATGTATTGTTGGTCAGCGGTATTGGTTTAAAAGGGATTTGTGTATGTTTCGACACACATATGTGCTTTATAAGGGTGGTCCCCATGCCGCATGAAAAATATATTGTCTCTTTATTTCAGCGGGACACCCAAATGTATAATTAAACAACTTTTTTAGTTTTCTGGAAATATTTGCCTGAGCTTCATCATAAATGGTGTTTTGTAATCACTTTGGTCAATTGTTCTTAAATTATTGTTAATATATTTGAATAATTAAATAATAGGACTACTAGACAGTTTAAGTAATTGACAGCTGAGAACATAATTTCTAGAATGTAATAACGACAATCAATCCAAGGCACATCTTTTCCATTCTTTGCATACTCCGTTTTTAAAGCCAGTATTTACAGCAATAGTGTCAAAATAAATACATTTTATGTTATGGCTTATATTGCATGAATTATTTGATTAGTATACAGTCGTCAGATGGATTCACTATTTGAGCGAATTTATGTTCTGAAAACAGAATTGGTAGCTGATCCACAGTTTTGATGTCCAGTTAGTAGTTGGCCATCCCATTTTATTTTGAATGGCAAAATAATTTTTATCTCGCTTTTAAGAGACCCCATAAGAATTGTTATATTTTTTACACCTTGGCAACGAACGTGAAAATCGATCTGTTGACACTTAACTTAACTGTGCCTTTTAGTTCTTTTTAATGAACCTAATTTTAGTTCAAAATTAAAAAACGAACTAGTTGAATCTCTGAATGCCTTGATATGTAGTTCAAGGCCCGTTTAGTTAGTTAATTAGGAGTGACAGCCTCTCACGAAGAAGCTGACTTGAGCACAATCGAATGGCCCGTTGTGATACTCCCCTTACCCAGTTGAGAACCATGAACATTCCCGGATGAACTTCGCCATGTCCCCTATACAGTGAAATGAATGCTCCGTTAGAGTTCCGAAGAAAAGAGAGCCCAGAATTCTAAATCTTTTTGGAGCCAGGGATGGGCAGAGGCACAGGAGATACAGTACGGTCCGAGCTACAGCTGTGACAGAAATCATTAAAGGGCAGACCGGGTCTTTCAGCATGCCTGCCGATTAGATAGTGACCCGTAAGTACCGAGACCGTGATACTTATGGAATTCCTGTCCAGTCCTGAGGTCCAGTGTAGTCTACAGTTGTCTGGAGACACAACAGAACCGTTTAGTTTAAATGTTCTTCTACAGTTTTATAAAAATCTGAACAAAACTAATTGCTATTGCAGTTCCTGCCATGGTAACTTTCTATTTGACTTAAAACTGCTATCAGCGAAATCTATTCTATCCATTTTACAAGCAACACATCGATTAAGTGATGGCTTAATAAAATTTATATTCATTTAATTTATTATATATTATTTTCTTTATATCAGGAACGAAGGCAAAAAGTAACTATCGTTTTAAATTATATCTAAATATATTTTATTAAAAGTGTCATCAGAAATAAAGAACAACGATTTATTCGTGCATGTAGTTTATCATGTCGTAGTTCAAACACAAAGTATACGAGTAGTTTAAAATTAAACTAGTTCATGTAGTTGAAGCAATGGAATAGTTCAATTGAGCCGATTCGTTTATAAACTACTCAAGTCTACTCTTACCTATGATGATCGTTTTTATGTTGGTTTTATTTTGTGCAATTCTTATAGGATTTCTAAATCGCAAAAAATTACTCCTTTATTAATCGTGGTAGATAACGCTGACTATATCTTTTATTTACAAATCAATCGCTCTTTAAACACTTAAATCGATAATGAGAGAAAATCCTATTTATTTTATATTATTCAAAAATTTTTAAAAATTAATTTTATTCGAATGAGAAGGACCACCTTAATATACATGAACTTATATGTCCATACGTTAGAGGGGTAATACGTTTTAAATATTGTACATTTGTGAAAAAAAACCTCTATTTATTATGTGAACTGAATATTATTTCGTTTAAATATTTAATATGTGTTTAGACTCTAATTGTTTTATTTGCTTTTTTCATTTAGATATTAATGGCTAATATTATAATACATTTTTGTAGTTACACAGGATGTACATTTAATCAATATTAAATTAATTTTATCCAGCAAATGCAAGTAACAGTAAAACAGAATATGTTTGAATATATTTTAAGTAAAATAGAACAAAACATATGTGTATAAATATAACCAATGAAGTAAAATTAAATCGTCTTTGTTCATTGCAAAATTGAATTAATTTAAGGAACATGGAAAATGTTTTAACTTAATCAATATCAATCTCATTATTCATATTTATAATAAATTCATGTAACTTGTAAACTGAAATCATATTTTTATAATGCAAGTTTAAGAATCCTGGCGTATGTTCTTATCATGCATTCATGTCCTTACATAACTAATTTTAATGACCTTAAAAAGGTATATTATTTGGACTTTAGCTCATGAGAAATATTTTTTAGTTGCATATCCAGCACAAATGATAGCAAATAAAGAGTTTTTCTAAAGTATTTAATCCAATAATATACTCGTATAAGTTTTGTGTAGCACATTTCAAATTTAAGCAGAGATTTGTGATCAAAAAAAAGTAACTGATTTTGCTATTGCGGAAAAACAGAAGCTAGAACTTTTTTTTTTAATACTAACAAAATGACATAATTTTTTGTTTTAATAATTTGTTTTAATAATTTAATAATTTGTTTTAATAATTCAACATAATTTTAATGACATTTTTGTTTTAAAAAATTGGTTCACAAGTTTTATTTCTTATTTACAAAAAAAAAATATTGCTTTATTAAAAATAAAAACAATCAACTAATATTTTATAATCTTAATGAAATGATTAAAAACCCAACATAATTATTTGGAATTTATAATTAAGTTGTAAATTGGAAATTTTTAAACACGACTTTTTCAAATAATATCAGTTTAGTAATTAAAATTAAAAACACAGGAATATTAAATAAAATTTTTAAACTGTATAAAAGAGCCAAAATAAAGTCAGCCGTATACAGCGGATAAAGAAAAGTAAAATCATAGTTGGTTATTGTTGTTTTTGCTTAAACTTTGATTTTTGTCTTTACTTTATTGTTTAGACACAAGTCTGTAGTTCATTTAAAATATTTGTGAGAAGTTTAGTGACGAGCTAAGTGAGCTATAGCGAAATGGCCATTGAGACGTTCTTTAACCTTAAATAATCAATATCGGTTATTAAAATAATTTGTTCGGGAAAATAGCACGATAAATTTTAAAGTTTGATTAAATTATATCAGTTTAAGTTTATTTTATCTCTGATAATTATTAACAGATAAACAAGATCACCATTATTGGGAGAGCATTGATAATTGCGTACTAAGGCACGTGAAAAGTTATGAATAGATGTGAAAAGGTTTCTACTAGCATTGCCTTTGTATGCCGAATCTTATACACTCTTCACCTTATATGTAAATCTAGTTTGGTAAAGTAACTCCAACAAAAGATCAAATATTGGCATGACAGAGATTTAAAAAAATATGAACAAACAAAGTTAGACCGATCTCTCTGATTTTTAATAGCAAAATTTTCGAATCTATATCTGATCGATTGGCCAATTCAAATTTTCTTTAGCTCATCTAGTGCCTCTGTCAAGATGTATCGATTTCGCATTGCATAAGAACTGAGAATGTATATATTTTATGGGCTGGGAAATGGATATTGTAAAAACTACACACGGAATGATATACTTAAGTATACCTTTTTTCCACTTTTTGTGGTGAAGAGGATAAAAAAAATAAGAAGCATTTACTGAAAATTATTATAAATTGTTTAGAAATAATGCAATATATTTTTAAGAAAATAAGATCTGGCAACCCCCGTTGTTGTTGTCCGTATGAGCTTGGTGAATAAGTTAATTCCACTAATGGTGTGTGTATAGAATAATACCACAATTAGCTAACAAAAGCTGAGCACCTTAATGGCTACGTTGGTAGAGGTGCTTGCTGTATAACAGAAGATAGTGAGTTCGAGCCCACCTTCGCAATTGCGTACAACGGAAAATAATAATTGTTATAATGCAACTAAAAATTAAGAAGCAATAGTATAAACATCCCGAAAAGCAAAAGACAATTATTGTGTGAAGCCATAGTAAATAATTTAGTGGAGACGTCTAATTTAATATAAGAGTAACAGATAATTGTCAAGACGGCCTTTATAATAAAAAGTAAGAAATGTAACAGCAAAACAACAGTGTATGGCAAACGTGTGTTGTGGCTATTATATATAGGGGATTACTGGCTTGCATAAAAGGAGTAGTGGAGATGTCTGTGGATAGTTAAGATTACTAAACAAAGCATCGAGTAGTTCATGTCTCGCCGGAGTAACACAGTAGTGTAGCGTGGATGGCTGCGTTAGTAATAAAAATACAGAATTTATAAGGAGCCGCTGTGGTATTTTCAATCAAAAGAATTTGTGGGTTTTTCTAAAAAGGGATAAACGTAGCGATTTATATTTATTATATACATATTTATTACAATTTATTTTTTCACTATTTTGCTACGTTTTTATTATTATATGTATATTTAGTTCTCTTACGGCGTAGTTCTATAGTTTTGTTCCTTTAAAAAAAGGAGTAAATATTTCCCGACCCGGTAATTAATCATTTACAATGTGTTGAAAGGATGCTTATGACAAAAAGACTACAGCCCTCCAACTTGATGGATGTCATGCTAAATTCTCATATTGTAAATAATTCAGATTTTAAAGGTTCACTTGACAACTGAAAATAAGCCGATTGTCAGTTTTCCTTTTGAAAAGATAATGATACTCTGTGCACCATGGCATCACCATTAGTAAACGTTAATCCATGTGTTCGTACACTTAACAAACACCCTCAATTTAATAAATCATTGTGGTATTTTTCCACAAAAATATGATGGAATATAAATTTTTCATCATTCAACTGAAATACTTCAGGAAAAACGTTTGGTTTTCGTGTAAGTAATAAGATCTGTTATAATTAAAATAAAATGCTTAGGGTTAAGTGCTAGTTAAACTTGTTTCCTTGTCATTATTTCAAACAATATCAATTAAAATTCATTGGTAATGAAAAAATCCCAAGTATTATTTTTGCTTTTCCATATGTGACTTCTATTAACTCAAAACGTTGCATGTATTTTTTTGGGTACACGCAAAGTTTATTTGAAAACATTTTTGTATTTCAATTAAATTATAAGAATTAACACTAGCAATAGACGGCCGCTAAAATCTACAAATGAACATGAAAAGCCATTTAAAATTACGTTCTATCCCATCTATTTAGATTTGAAATTACAGTAAAGTTAGTGGCACGCTTTTGTACTTAATGACATATGTGAGTGGGGGAATGTATTGAATAATTAATTAATTAAAAATTGTCATTTATGTTCATACAAATTACACATGACCTTATAAAATTTTCATTTATTCATTTCAGCTATAAAATATGTTTCTTGATGAGATATTAAATGTTATATAATGGATATTTTCGCCAAATGTTTATGGTCTTTTTTATGCTTTTTGTTTAAAGAAGCTGTGTGTATATCTGTTTTCTAAATGACCGTAAAAGTAACAAAAAAAGTTTCAGTTTTTATTACAGCTACTCATGTCAAGTAATGTTGTGTAGGAGAAGATTAAATTGCATTTAGGGATTTTGTAGTTGTTGTTGTTGTTGCTACTCAGCATTTTACTTTAGATTATAGTCGAATGCTTACCCACAACAATCATATCCTCATGACCGGAAACAGTTTGAAATGATGGTGCTTCACCGGATACTTCACAGCGATAACGGCCTGTTGATTGCAAAGTGATACTATTCAGAACCACCACATTGTCTGTAGAGTTTTCTAACTGAAATGAAAAAAAAAAAAACAACAACAAAAACAATGAAACATTTTAGGGAGAGTATTTTAGTAAAATTTTTTATAGCTTAGTTGCTGCATGCAAAGATTAAGTTTTAATGTCATGGCCGCAATTAGAGCATGAGTCATTGAATATGGTCCATTAGCTCTATAACTATTTTATATTTATGACGAAAAAAAAATAACTTCAGTTTAGTTCGCATGTTTTTCCTAAATGCGAATTAAATTAAATGTGAATTTCTTTCGTAAATTGGTTTTGTTATAATAAATATTTAAAGAAGCCTTTCATATATGAGCTGGTTTTTTATTATTACTATTTATTATTATTATTAGTGCTTGTGTCCATTTTTCCTTTCAGAGATCTCAGAAGCCAATTGTTAAGAAAGTTAATAATAATTGAAATAAATCATTTACGTTAAATTCTTAACTTGACTTGGGCGTGATGTTTGATGGCTCGTTATCATTCGTTACCCATCTATAGTTCATGCTTCCTAAAACCTATAAAATGTTTGGTTTCTTTAAAAGAAATAGCTCTGATTTTAATGAACCTTACACACTAAAACATATCTTGAGGATTTTTAAAGAGGGACGCTACAAAAGTATAGTCACAGGAACAAAAAACCACGACATATTTTTTTGCTGCTCTTTTGACATTCTCTCTTCAAAACGTTTTGCCATTTATATTTCTGGCCTAATAGTGAAAATGCGAATGTTTATAATCAAAAATGGCTTTATTGTTTTTCAAAGTATTCTCCAGCATGATTTATATACTTTTGCATGCGCTCAAACCCGTTTTCGAAGCACTTTTTCCACTCCAATTGAGACACCTCTGAAACATGGTTTTTGAACACTTCAACAGCTGCTTCTGGCGACGAAAATCATTGATCAGGCATTTTTTTCTTGATGTGAGGAAACAAGAAGAAGTCATTAGGTGCCAAGTCAGGGCTGTACGGCGGATGACCCATTAATTCGATGTTTTGGCCGGTCAAAAACGCTCTGGTTTGAGCCGATGTGTGAGAGCTCGCATTGTCATGGTGAACAATGATTCGTCTTCTCTTGTTGGTTTTTCGAATTTCTCCGATGACTTCAGGCAAACAAATTGTAGGGTACCACTCAGAAGTGACCGTCCTACGTTGCTCAAGCGGAACAGTCGCCACATGACCAGTTTTGCCGAAGAAACAGGCGTCCATTTGCTTCGAAGTGCTTCTTCCACGAACAACTTTCGTTGGATTTTGCTCGTCTTTGAAGACCCACACGGTCGATTGTTGTTTCGTTTCGGGCTCATACGCATAGATCCATGATTCGTCACCTGTGACGATCTTATAAACGTCTTTTTTGCAACATTTCTTTGCACCAATCGACACGAGCCTTTTTTTGAGCGACTTTCAAATTGTGCGGAATCCAACGAGAACAAACCATTTTTACGGCCAGGTGTTCATGCAGTATCAAATGTATGCTGGTGGAAGAAATATCCAAGGATGTCTCTATCTCTCAGTATGTCGCATGTCTATCTTGCATTCACGCACGCAGCCATTTTTGGACGACCTTCACGGAGTTGAAATTATTAAAATTTTCTACCGGAAATTTACGGTTTTTAATCGAAAATCATCTTCAGCAATGAGGCTCATTTCTGGCTGAATGGCTTTATATGTAAACTAAATATGCGTTATTGCTCAGGCAGCAATCCATACGTACTCCATGAAACATTATTTCATTCCGACAAAAATAACGGTTTGGTGTGGTGGTGGCCTCATTGGGCACGTTACTGTGAATGGGAATCAATACCGTTCAATGATAGCCGAATATATTTGGCTCTGGTTGGATGACATGGACTTGGAGGACATGTGGTTCCAACAAGATGGTGCCACAAACCACACAGAAAATTTCACAATCAATTTATTGGAAACTAAGTTTGGCGAACGGGTTATCTCACGAAATAGATTAATCGATTTGTAGCGCTCTTATTGAAAAATGCATATATCTTTTGTAATATTTAAGCTTGTAAATGTTGCTCTTATTTGAGAGACAACAACGCATCTTTATTATATATGACTTAGTGGCCTTCATTTCGGTAAAGTGGTGTCAATCCATTTACCATTTCAGCGAAGGTAAGGTGGTGGCTCTAGATATTTCCAAGGCGTTTGATAGAGTGTGGTATGGTGCACTCCTATCAAAACTTATTGCTTTTGGTGTCGGTAATAGTTTCTCTCGACTCATATCGAGCTTTCTCAGGGATCGCACTATACGAGTTGTTATAGATGGGATCTCATCAAACGAGTTCAAGTTAAATTCAGGGGTACCGCAAGGTTCCGTTTTTTCCCCTACGGTATTTCTTATTTTTCTCAATGAACTTCTACGTCAGACTTCCAACCCTATCTATTCTTTCGCGGATGATAGTAGCTTATGCCATTCATTTTCTTTTCACAATAGACCAAGCCTTCGGGAAATTAGGGATATGCGAAAGCACATGAACGATACCCTTAATCGCGACCTTTTGGTAATCACCGAATGGGACCTTGCGAATAGGGTTCAATTTAACGCTCATAAAACCCAGTGCTGTGTGCTTTCGCACAGGCGTATGGCTGAATATGCTACCTCATCTGTAATTATGGGCGATATATATATATATATATATATATTAAGGAATCAGAAGCTCTCGATGTTCTTGGCATGAAAACTCAATGTGATGTTCGTTCGAACCAGCATATTTTTCATGTCGCAAAAGAAGCATTCAAGTCCCTAGGTTTTTTGAAACGGTGTAAAAAATACTTCACTCCATTTGATCTCCTTACTATCTATGCCACTTTTATCAGACCAATAATGGAATACAACTCTCATGTGAGGGACGGTGCTTCAAAGTCTATTTTGGAGTTACTCGACCGCGTGCAGGAGACAGCGCAGTAGCTCATCGGTGACAGTAGGTTATGCAGCTCTATTGAGAGAATTTTTTTTAGCCGAACAGTTCCTATGTGAAATAAACTCCCCGCAGAGGTCTTTCCTACCACTTTCAATGTGCAAAGATTCAAATCAAATGTCCACAAGCACTACTCCCTCTATCACCCTTCCTACAACCTAATTTCCTAGTTCTGGCACAATGTATTGCATAAGTAGGGATCATCCCCTGATTGCTGGTCCTAATAAAAAAAAATTTGTCACACGTTCGCTACCATATCTTGCATATATTCCATATGAATCTCAATGCCGGTTTATAGAAAAATTCGAAATGTTGTACTAGTTAGCCTGATCTGCTTTACACTATACCGTTTAATACACTTACAAAAAATCTAAGGTTGGCTAAGCTGTTTAATTTACCATTGCATCGCACTAATTATGTCTTTCGAGCCATTGTTCTCCTTAATCGAACTATGCAGAAAGAATCCAATTCATACTTTTTAATATTGTAAAATTATTGTTATTTTTAATTGTTCTATTTTATATTTGTATTTATGTTACATTTATGCATGTTTTGTTTTTAATATTTTGTTAAGTTCCATTTTGTTTATTTTATAAAAGTAGCTGCTTAGTATTTTTTCACAGTCTGTAAAGATTATTGTCCAAAGACTGAACCATTAATAAAAAAATAAAAATTATCCGAGTAGCATAAGGAACATTTCATGGATTTTTAGTTATCTTAAGTTGATATTATATACTTTCTTTTGAATATAAAATAATTATTTTAAAATTGTTCTAATAATTTTATCGATTATCAATGACTAGATAAAAGCAAAAGACATAGTAACCAAATTATGAAAATTTTTGTAAGCCTTTGAAACAATTTTTATCATTAATATTACAAGAATTAGTTAAAATTTCTTCTTAACTTACATCTACATCAACTCCTGGTAATGGGAACATTTGTCCAGGTGGTTTATCTCTGGGAACATAACGATAAAATTCAAAACCATCTTTATACCATTTCACTGAATATAACGCCTCTCCATCCAAATCATACTTGCACCCCAATATTGCAGTCTCATCACGCATTATATGCTTTGGTATACGAACTTCTGTCATTGTCAGTGAAATACAAGGAGCTGGAAGAATACAATGTAAGGAAACATTAAAGAGTTTATAGAAATTTCTTTTACTTTTAAAGTAAAACTTTAAATTAGAATCATCATTAAAAAACTTGAAATGAATATCTTTCATGTTTGTCTGCTGCGTATTAAATAAAGTTTATTGCGGTATAAATAAAAATTGTGTAAACAAATTTTTACCTTATAAAAGCAAAGACTGAAAATAATAAAAATTGTTACTAAAATAAAAACAGCAAAAAACATGTAAATTTTCTAAACACATCCAGTGTTAAAAACCAATTACCAACCAGAAAGCTTATGAGAATATTTTTATAATTTTTTTTTTCCTTTATCGAAAATCCTTTTTTGTTTATTTTTACAATAATCAGAAACATTAAAAAAATATGCAAGTTTAAGTACCAAGCAAAGACTAAACAGCCGTATGTTTGTCTACAACTAATTGCTGGAAGTAATGTTTTAAAAATTGCTTGACGTTAAAATCATAAACCTCTTTTAATTATTTAGAAAGTCAAATTAGGAAGCAAAAAAGATTTAGGAAATGTTTTTATATTGAAAAAAAATTCACAAAAAATTTCTAGTTAAAAGTACTTGTGCTTAAAATATGCAAAACTTATTTTTCTGTAGGGCTGACTACTATTTTTAGGTCATAATTTTTTAAACTCTTAAAAACTCATTTTGTTGTAGTTTATTTAAGTGACCTTTTAGGGGAAAAAAAAAGAAAATTACTATAAAAAAGCAAAGATTTATGCCATTTCTTTATTCTTTTGATTTCCATTACGAAAGAGACTATTTATTATTTTTATGCATTTCGAATGAACTTTAAGTAAAAAGAACAACAACTTAATGGTTTTCAATTTAAATACTTATTTTCTAGCTTTTGTAGCTTAAAGCAACATGGCAGCAATAGTCAAAAGAAATTAATGCACAATGAAAATAAGGAAAAATGTACTGAATATAATATATATAAAACAAAAAGAAGAAAAAATAAAAGGAAATGAAAGGAAAGAAAAAAAAAACACAAATTAAGGTCAAAAGTGGCAAATGGAAATATAAAAATGAATAAAATTTTATGCATAATTCTTTAAGTCAAAAGAACAATATTTTGCATTCACACTTTTGAAAAGGATTATATTTTTCTTTTTACCATTTTATATATGAAAATAAATAAATTTTAAAATAATATAAATTATAAAATAAAAAAGTTTAACTGAGTAGAAAATTAAAAAAAAAATTTATAAAAATTGTTGACATATTGACAGTTGGAAAATTATTTAAACGTTGAAGATTGTCGCAATAATTATAAAGTCTACAAAACAATTAAATTTCACCATAAAATAAGTTTCTTTAACTTTAAGTTACAGTTCTTTTTTTATTATTGAATCACTTAATGTGTGAATTCGTGTTTATGAACTCTTCCACTTATTATTCATTAAAATTTATATCTTCGTTTATTAAAATTTTTTAATGACTGAAATTGTATGACGCACATAGAGATAATTTGCCAATTCAGCCGGACATTAGGCCAAAAAATTATTTTGGGAAATGTTAAAACTTAAGCACGCAGCTGCACAGATAACAAAATTTTGCATTGTAGAATAAATTTTCAAGGCTTTTGCTTGAGATTCGTCATTTTAGGACCTTGTTACAGTGTTGAAAGTTGGATAAATCGCACAAGTTTTATTGACTTTATACGATTTTGAGAGGTTTACAATATATTTTTTAGGTGGCTAAACGAATAAAGGCTTTGTATTGATTTTTTTCTGATAAAGGCTACATTAGCAGCTTCTTATGTATACTAATTTTTACAGTTTTGTTTTCCTTTTTTATGATAAAAAATTTAGTTGGAAATTAAAAAAAGGGTTTTTATTTTTAATTTTTTTCACCCAGGATTTGAACCATCTTATAAATGAATGAATATTTTCTGGACCGTCACATCCTTCATCAGCATTCTTTGCATCTACGCTAGGCACCGTGTATTTACATTCATACTTAACTCATAACAGTCAATATGATACTAAAACAGCGTCTATAATATTGTGAGCAAACAAGTGTGAATAATTAAAAATAAAAAAGTAGCATTTCGTGGCTATCCAATGGCTAGTACAAAAAGCAACAAAAAATGTACAAGGCGAATTACAAGGAGAACGACAGAGAAATTCTTTAGGTTGTGTGTGAACTTCGTCTCACCAAATTAACATTAAGCTTAGTTGGTTAAATAGATGATGTTTACGATGTACATAACATAAGGTAGATAGATGCAAAGAATGCTGATGAAGGATGTGGCGGTTTAGAAAATACTGCATTTCATTTTGCTAGCGTCTAATTTCATTTTGCTAGCGTCTAATTTTTCTTGTTTTCTTTGGAAAACGTCCGCATACATTTGTAAAAAAATTTTCTTTCTAAAAATGTTTAGAAATTAAATTAAAAAGAACCAAAAAGCCGAAAATAAAGTCAAATTTCATTGATTATTTTTTTTTTTTTTTTTTTTGGTAAATTATTTGTCAAAAAAAAAGTTGAATAAGTTTTTAAGAACTTGAACTTGAACTGTGAACATAAAAATGCTATAAATCACTATAAAATTTATGATCTAACCAACTATTTACAAGTATAAAACCCACTAAAAAAAAAACGCAAAAGAGGATTCAGATTCGGAAGAGGTCTTTGAGGAATCAGACGAAGAAGGACCATAGCACTCATCATCATCTTAGTGCAAAGGAGAAGTTGTTTTAATTAAAAAACTTGTTATGAGACTTAATAAAGTTTACCGTTGGAATTATAAATAAGTTATTACTATGAATAAAATAATTATTTTTAGATATACATAAATAAGTAGTTAAGCAAAAGTAACAAATTACAAAAATATTTTTTTAATAATACTTTTAAGTGCCGGGTTTGTTATGATACTGGAAAGCTTAATTATGAATATTTTTAGGAAATTGGCAAAAAAAATTAAAAATTTTGTTTTTTCACAGGGATGTTTTTGGGGGCTGAATTAGAGGAATACCACCCACATAAATAAGTTTCTATGGTTTTAAGCCGTATGTAGTCCATTTCATTAATAATTTACATTATTTTTTCCAATAATATATTATTTCACCACCCGGGGCGGGGAAAATGGCATTTTAGAATCTCCCGAGTATAACTTAAGTTTTTTAAACATTCTTTGAAAAGTTGTAATTGCTAAACAAAATGACGGGAAAATTAAAAAAAAATTCCATTTTTCAGAGGTAGGATTAGTTCTTCTTATAGGAACTTTTTTCTCCTTGGTTCGATTTTTCTTCTTTTCTAGCTTTAACAGCCTGTGACCATAGCATAGTTTCCTATTTGATATGAGTATATGAGTATTCTCGTATTCTTATCTACAAAGTTAGTTGGTTAAATAGATGATGTTTATAAAAATACACAACTAAGGTAGATAGATGCTAAGAATGCTGATGAAGGTAGTAGCGGTCCAGAAAGTGCAGCATTTCATTCTGCTAGCGTCTAATTTTTCTTGTTTTCCTTGGAAAACGTCCGCATACATTTGTAAAATAAATTTTCTTTCTAAAAAAAGATTTTTAGAAATGTAAAAAATAAATGAACTTAAGCCAAAATAATTTCTATTTATTTGAAATAGAATTATTGTATAAGAAAACTCTTCATTTTATAATACTGTTAATGTTAATTAAGAAACCTTTTGTAAAAAAAATCCTAAAATTTTGAAATTTTTTTGCATTTAAATGTTTTGTAAACTGCTAACGTTTACAAATTTTATCTTTAATAATCTTCATAAATTAAATAATTTATTCTTAACATACTGTTAATTTTTAAATGACCCATTTTCAATTGAAAACATAATATTTTTCATTTATCTTTGATTGTAACATACAATATGTGTACGAATCTCGTTAGGAAGTAAATGGTTTCCCACAATGATGTTCTTTTAATTATCTGTTGTTGTCTTTTGGTTTATTTATGTTTTAAAAAGTTAATTCACATGTGTGACCAAACCGACGACAAATAAAGATTAATTCACACATTAAATATAAATATTGTAATTATGTTGAAATATTTACGTTGCGTTAAATCATTAATAACATCGTTGTCCTCATAAAGATAATTAAACCGTAATCAAATTAATTTTAATTAACAATTTAAATCAATAAAATAAAATTCAGTATATTAAAGAAGGGATACAGTGGGTCTAATTGGAAATTGATGAGAATGTATTTTTTTTTGATCAGATGTATGTGCAATTTGAAGCATGCTTGTAGAAAAAGTAGAGCAGCTGTCGTCGTTAATTTGGTCACACTCTTTTTTATTTTACAAAATATATTAAAATTTTTAAAGACAATTAGTCTTGAAGGTATTTTGTACAATTTAACAAAAATTTATTTTAGTAACTTTGATTATTGTTCTACAAACTAAGTAGAAAAATATATTTAAAAAAACCTGCAAAGTTTAAGAAATTAATTATATTTAATTAATTTACTTCTAAATATAATTTGAGGAGACATGTAGAAAAGAAAAATTTTTTTAATATATTTTTTATCTTTCATATATTTTTTGTCACATTTTAAGACGTTTTATAATTTAAAGCCTTTTTGACATGCTTTTATTTATTTTGAAAGACAAAAATAAAGTTTTTGCAATACTTCAAATATAAGCCATCTCTTAAATTAACCAAAATATAGTTTATGGCTAATAACATTCTCTGCTTCAATTATAGACACATTTTCGCGTATTAAGGTACTCTTTTGGTTAAGTGTATGAGGCTGGTGAATTTTTTTTTTTTGTTTTTTTAATTTCGTAAAAGAAGTGGAAGAATACAGAAAACTGTTTTTCCACTTATAAATAGTTTTATTAGTTTTCAGACTGAAACGTAATTAAATAAATAAAACACACACAATATTTTATAAATAAAAGAATTAATTGTATCAGCTATATATTTAACAAAAAAAAAAGAAAAATAATTTTCCAGTTCCAAAAATAATTGAATTAGTAAAAATTTAACAAAGTCTAATCTAAAAGCCAATAAAATCTTTAATAGGTTTTAGAATTTCTTTTTTCTGTGTGAGGTCAAATCAAACATCTGAGCATTTAATAAATAAAAAAATTCAAGAGATCTATATATTTTATTAAAAAGATTTGTACACAGCGAAAACAGATTCGTGTTGATAACCGAATTTGTTGCCAATCGAATTTTGTCGGTTATAAGTATTATTTGGATTTCAATTAACATTTTAGAAACTAATTTGAGAAGGAGGACAAAAAATTTTTTCTATTTTTCCATTTATTTAAAAATTAAGTTAGAAGAATATGAACACGTTCAATAATTTTCATTATACAAAACGCAAATTTCAGGCTCACTACAATATCTTTCTATTTCGCCCCGATTTCTTTCTTTTCACTTAAATCCATCCACTTTCATTTCAATAGAAAATACAATATGTTTCGCCAATCCTAAATAAATAAAACATTTTTAAAATATTTTTGCTTGGAAAAGTCTTTAAGCTTCGATAAAACTGGCGAATTTTTGTTACCATAAAATCTTTTGTTTTGAAATTAAAATATTATTTAACTTTAAATGTATTTATAAATTTAATTTTCTTTATGAATGTCAAACTTATTTTCATTTTCAGAAGTAAGTGTAGAAACACAATAGACGGCGGTAATCAAACGACTTATAGTTGTTAGGAGTTAGTAAACATAATAGAGATGATTCTCTAACGGCATTAATAATATTTATTTACATTTAAGTTTTGTGTTTGTTTTCAAAATATTCTGTTTAAATATTTTATTACATTTAAATCAATCAGATAAATTCTATTAAAAAAATCGATGAAATGTAAAGAATATTAAGTACATTTAACATGTACACGGCATTAGAGTCTATTGAACTGCTTAATATTGCAAAGGCTTCAATGGGACTTTTCAAAACCTTCATGCGGATTGAAGGGAGGGACGAAGAATAAATGATGACTGATTTTCAGTTATTTTTTTAAATAATTTTATTTTTATATTTTTACCCTTTTCATTACTTTTTTTTCATTTATGCGTGTCAATTATTTTAGTTACATATTTTTATTACTGAAATTTTGTTATATTTTTATTGAAATAATATGCCTTTGCTATTATTGTGAATTCAAACGCTTATAAAATATAAATATTTCTAGAGATATGTGGCAATGTTGTTAGGAGAGTGAGAGACTTAATGTGAGAGAATAATGAAAACCGACAAGAAAATATAATAAATTTTATCTCAGCGGAATTGTCGCTGAACGATAACTTATGTCAAATTTGTATGATCGTTACCGTCGTGTGTTGTGTTTCTACACTAATGCGGTCGACTTATATGATTCTAACTACCAACATTCTAGTGTTAGTAAAGATAAGTTTAGTTGCATCTTCCAAATTTAACAGAATTTATTTTGTTAAAAACACAAATCCCTCAGGTAAGCTTTGTTAACAGTTGTTGCGACCAACATTAATATCCAATATCGCTTGTTGGTTTTTAATATACAAATCATGTCAAGATTATATTAAATTATAAAAAAAAAATTATTTTATGACATTTATAGTTAAATTTTTTATATTTTAAGATTTCAAACCACTCTTTTTATAGGTATAATTTTTACTGCCTTACTTTAATTTGCTGCTCTTCTATATGAAAATAAAAAAAAATTAACAAAAATAGTTGCAGACCTATTAAATATTTTGTAAAAATAATATTTTGAAGTCGCGCTTACTGTTGCTACTGCAGAGATATGACTAAAGGAGAAGTCTGTTTAATTAAATTGACGTTTGAAGTGTAGTGTTTCCGGTAGCAAAAAAAAAAGATAAACATTCGCATTACTCGTGTTCATTTAACCTTTTATCATTGGAATTATTTTATGAATATTTGTACATACACAGCACAAAGATATTTTAATGCCAACATACAATGAAATCAGCAATAAATTATGCAGAATTGAATGCTGTATCTCGCATGTACATAAAATACATAAAAGTATTTAATAATGGATTTATAATAAGTAGGAATTATATTATTTGTGTGTCTGATTATAATTTTAATAACATTCATCTCAAAGACTGCAAATAATGGGTGAAAAACAATATAAAACAATCAAAGTGATAATTAATTTAGTTAAATTTGATAGGTTGGTTTAAGTGTTTAAATATAAAACAAAACTCAATTTTGAAGTTCTTTTTACTTTAAATGAATTTTAGTGAATTTGTATTTAACACTAGAAAATACAAAGAAAAGAAAAAAATATATTCTTTGCATATTTTCAAAGATATTTTCATATTAATATAAAAATTGTACATTCGCAATGCACATTATTTGCATTAATTATAAAACATAATATTTAATTCCCCAAAATACACAAAAAACTTACAAACTAATAACTTAAAACTATAAAAAAAGTAAGAAAATAAAAACAATGAGAAAAAGTAACAAATTCAAACAAAAACATACAAATATAAATTAAAAAAATTAAATAAAATAAAATAAATAAAACTATTGGGCAGAGTTATAAACTGTATTCTTAATATTTAGAGAACGCAGCCTTCTATGATAAAATAGAGGTCTGCATCTTCGTAACGAATCCCAGCACCTTTAAGGTTCAACAAATCAACCGAAGACAGATAACTTGACATCCGAACAGCCTCCAGTTTTCTCAACGCAGTGTAGCATTCCCTCACCAAGGAGTTGTCTAAGGATTGTGCACCCTTAAAAACAAGACAAGCAACTAAAACCAATCTCTCCCATGTCGCAAAGACGCACTTTCCTATCAAGACCCCCTTACAAATTTTGTCAATGTGGCAATAGATTAAGCCTCTCTTAAGCCCCAATAAGTTCTCGCCGATAGTTAAACATGTCATGTATGGTCTACAATTTGGATTAATACTCTGAAAGTTTCAAATTTTTTGAAATATCAATATGTGAGTCATTTTAAAGCTTTTGAAGAGATCTTTCCGGAAATACTAAAATTATTTAAAAATTCTTAACCCATTAAGAGCCGATGTCATTTTTATGTAAAATTATATGTATGCAGTAACAAATTTTTTTTTAATTTTTTTTTTTTTACCTCAATATTTGCTTTTTTTGATTGGAGTTACTTCACTAAACTAGATTTACATAGATGGCGAAGGGATATAAGATTCGGCACAGACACTTTAGGATTAAAATTTTTTTGCCAAATTAAAATTAGGAGATTTTTTGGATACAAGCAAATTTAGTTGTCAGCATAATTGATTTTTTTTTAATATTTTGTGAAATATCAATGCAATCAACGTGCTTAGTAAAAAAAATTTTAAGTTTTTTTTCGTACAAATTGAATAACCTATTTTCTGTTAACAACATAACTATTTAATTTAATTGTTTTAAGATTCTGAACTTGTCATACATTTAATTTGAAATTCTTTTTTCAAGCTAAATGTGCATATCTTTTTTTTCTTTCTTTCATAACTATGCTCGTGCAGAGAAACATAATATATATATGAATGTAATTTAGTAAAAAAAAATAGTTGAATACTTGTTTTTTAAAAATTCTTGTTTTTTTTTATAATCTTAAAATGTTTTGAGCAGTCTAGCCACGATAAAAATGCTGGTTGTCAAAATTATAAACCATGCACTGCACGCTTTGATGTACACATATTGAATGACCAGTCAAGAATTAATTTTTATTTTGATTTTGTGCTGTCAACATCGCGCTTTTAGTATTACGAAATCATTTCAAGAAATACCATTTCGTTAGTAAGTACATAATAATTTGATATGACAGTAAGTTATTGATCACCTCATTGATGATTCTTCTATTGAAATTATTAATTTGTGACTATTTTCTAACAGTTGTAAAAAGTTTTATTTTTTCTTAATTAGTCTGGACAAAATTTTAAATACAAAAATTGCTTTATTAATGATTAAGTAACCTCAGATGTTTTCTCACTGTATCTCAAACAGACCAAACGAAATACGTTTAATAAAATACTTATAATTTAATAACTCATTCCTAATTAAAGAAACATGCTTAAGTGGTAATTAAATTATAATCAATATTTAAATTTCCACTTCTATAAATTCCCTTCATGTTGGAAGCATTTAAATGTTCATGCATAAATAATGAAACAGACAGAAAATTATTAAAAACAACAGGAATTAAAAATGCATATTTGCAAAATAACACGTGCGATTCTAACCCCTTTTCATAAAAGCATATACATACTTTCATACATACATTTTTATGTATAAAAATAAACCCGAAGGGTTTGACTGCCTTAAAACGAATAGAATAATTTTGCAAATAAATTATTATTAAACAGTTCAAATTACTTTCACAAAGGAGGTCTGTCAATTGTCTCTAAAACATTTCAAGTGCTTGTTATATTAAATTAATTTTTGTTGTCACATTGGATATATTTTATGCAGAATTTTGTCACTTGTCGCAGCAACTGCCGTACAAACAATTTTGTTGCCAATAGTAATTCTGTTAGGCCAAAAGGGTATAAATATAAAGGAAATTTATTTCGTATATTATTTCTTTTATATACGAGTATAATGGCGTCACAATACTTTCAATTCTTAAAGGTAGAAGAATCTATTTGACACCACTCCTGTACTTTTTTACTCTTCATTCTTAACTTTTGAAAAGTTTTTGCGATATAACAGGTCCGTAAAAAAGCAAAATATGTTAAGTAAATTTATCCGCTTTTATTTATTCCAAATAGTTGCCGCTTTTTTTTCTTAATTTTTTGAAAATCGAAAAGTCTTGCATAAATGTTGCACTGACTAAGGGAAAAATTTTTTCATATGGCCATTTTGCTGCCTACAGAGTTCACTAGATATTTTTACTCGAATTTTATTAAGAATTTTAAGATACCTATATATATAAAAATGACTGTCTGTCTGTCTGTTTATTTGTGCTTTATAGGAGGCCAAACCCTTGGACCGATCTTCCTGAAATTTTCACAGCATGTTACTGTGACGCTGGAAGGAATCATAGGCTATATGAAGTTTTAGTTGGACAAAGGGGCGTGGCACCGCCCATATAACCCAAAAATTTTAATCGCCATATTTTGGCCATTTTTTGACCTACGTCGACGATATTTGGTACATATGGTATTGGCATACTTAGGAATACGTACCAGGAGAAAAGTGGGTGGGACCCCGCCCCTTTTTAGAAAAATTAAAAATCGTAATATCGTCATTAAATTTTCGCAATAGGATATTCTTAACTATATAAAGTTGGGAGTGGACAAAGGGGCGTGGCCTCGCCCATATAACCCAAAATTTAATATCGTCATATCTTGGGCATTTTTTGAACAACGGCGGCAGTATTTGCTATATATGGTATTGGCATGAATAGAAATACTTATTACATGATAATATTTTTCGACCGTGCACACTTCTGCACCTACTTTTTTACTACGTTTATTAACGGCTTTACCTCAAATTTAAAATACATATTAATTAAAATAGTGGGGTAGCCCCATTCTCTTTCTCCCACAATTGTCTACAGCTTTATGTTGCAAGCTCCCGTGTAGGAAACCCCACCGACTTATATGTGTATGCTCCTGATGGGCCAACTAAAAATATTGTATATCCTAAAGCATTGCAATAATTAAATTAAAATTAAATAAATAAATTTTTGTAAATATATAAATACTTTTAATTTTATTTAATAACGAGGGGGGTAGCGAAGCACACCGGGTTCAGCTAGTAGAAATATAAATTTAAATTTTTTTGATTTAAGGAAATGTAACAACCAAAAATCATGTACTCCAGTTTCACTTGGAATTTTATCAGGAATCAAATGGTGCCTTAAAAATTAAATGGAAATAGGCAAAAATCTAAAAAAGAATGCAAAATTCAATTTTTTAAAGTCCACTTAGTACAGAGATAAAGTAACAGTTGTAAGAATATATATGTACACATATATAATTTTTTTTTTGCTCTTAAAATATTTGTGTATTTTATTTTTAGTTTTAATTACAACTATTTTTACAACACTATAAGTTCATGTCTACTTAGACTATAACGCTACTACGTATAAAGTTTTAATCCTTTTTTACAGACGTTTTAAGTTTAAGATAAATTCAATTAGCGATTTAGAAATTTCAAATTTATTATCGTATATACACAGAAAAAGGATTGGTAACAAATCGGTTAGTATATTTAAAATTTAACTATTAATATCATTATTTAATTATAATTATATATAAAATATAATCTTGACAGATTTTTCATATTGAAAAATAACAAGCGATATTGGATATTAAAATTTGGTTGCAATTACTGTTAACAAAGTTTACCTGACGGATTTGTGTCTTCACTAAAATATATTCTGTTAATTGGGTGAAGCAACTAAACTTGTTCAACAAATTTCTTCTAATACCTGAACGTTGGTAGTTAGAATCATAAAATCAACCGTATCACTGAAATTCAAAATAGTTTTGACATACTTACATAATAAAAATAAAATTTATACATTTAAAGTTAAAAAATATCTTAGTTTTAAAATAAAAAAATTTATGGAAGCAAAAATTTGCCAATTTTAATGAAGGGTAAGTTCACGATAAATTAAAAAGGACTTTTTTGCACAAAAATATTTGAAAAGTTTGAATTATTTAGGATTGTCCAAACATATTGTATTTTCTGTAGAAATGGAAAGTGGATGGCTTTAAGTGAAAAGTAAGAAATCCGGACGAAATAAGTAATCGTAGTGGTGAAGATGAAGTTCACGTTTTGTATCATGGAATTTATTAAAAATAATCATATTCTTGTAAACTAATTTTTAAATAAATGTTAAATCGAAAACATTTTTTTTTATTTCACAATAATATTTTATATTGGTATTAGTCCTCCTTCTCGAATAATTTTTTAAAACAGTTCGGAGTACCTCATTAATTTAGTCATGTTAACCGAACTTTAGATAATGCTCATAACCGACAAAATTCGATTGGAAACAAATTCGGTTTTCATAACGAATCTGTTTTCTCTGTGTACTGTGAAAACCTCCTCTGTGTAATTGTGTTAAAAAAATTCTCAAAAAGTAAACACCATTCAAACAAATATACATGATAAACTTGGATCTCTTCTAGTTATAAATTTTTCTTCAATACTGTGCTACATGTCCTCCTTCCGTATAAAAAACTCCACTTACAACTGCCCAGCCACTTTCCCTTACTTTACTCATAAGTTTCATTCATCAACCTTTAATTTTCTTATTACAGTAATGCTTCTACTTCTTGTTCATGTTTAGTGTTTAATGTATAAGAGATATTCGGTCACAGAAAACATTCTTTCCGAATTCTAGTCGTTTTACTTCTATTCGTTTTGCAATACAAAAGGTATGTTTGAGGTTTCATCTCAGTCTGAACTTCATTAACTGCAAAAAAGGGCTTGAAATCGCTATGTTGGCTTCCTCATCAGATTAAGTGACATATCTACATTAAACATGCCATAAAAAACTTAATACTTTACTTAAGGACACCAAAATAACATTATTTAACCATAGTTTGCTTATAATCCTGTATCGGTCACAATCACCTCATATAACAGTGTGAAGTCAAAACTATATATAGGCCAAAGCTGAAGTAATCAAAGTCTAGTTATCGTGCAGAACTAGTACAGTCCAAGTAGGTCATAAACTACTCATTGTGGTAATAGTCTTGTCGTACTTTAATTATTTGTTAGTCGCAATATTTTTATTTTCCAATAATAATTTTATAAGCAAAAAAAAATAAATAATTTGCACTTATTAAAGGTTTTATTTATATTCAGATTTTTAATTATTTTTTTATTTTTAGAAAATTATTTTCTTTTTTTAATTAAATATGTTATTGAATTAATTAATTATTTATTTAAAAAAATTTTTTTTTATTTATTTTTAAATTAAATATGTAATCGAAACAATCAAAGATTTAATTAAATTGCAGTCTAAAAAAATAACACAGGAGCAGTTGTTTCTAATGATTTTGGACCACTAAAATGAAATATAAGCAAGTAAGAGTGCCATAGTCAGCTATGCCGCATCTTCTATACCCTTCACCATGTATTGGGGTGACAGGGAATGAAAAAATAAGAAAAAACGTTTAATTTTTTTATTATAGTTCTATAAATTATTTTACATAAAAAAGTCATCGGCTCTTAATGGGTTAAGCACTCAAAAAAAATTTAGAATTTTCTTTAAAATCTTTTTAAAGCTGTTAAATAATACCCATATTGATATCTTGGAAAATACGGCGCACAATCTTAGAACTCAGAATACTTTATGGGGTCGGAAATGGATATTGTAGAAATTTCAAATGGAATGACACTTTCACTTTTTGTAGTGAAAGGTTTTCCTCCGGGGGCACCAAGAGTCTGTGCTGATCTAACCTTGGTGCTGACGACGGTCGTCGGGGGTATAGGGGGAACCAGTCCCTCGGTGTGCAGGCACAGAAGCTGTATAGACAGTTGGATACTGTCAGTGATTTTTATCAGTTTCCCTTATTAATAATAAACCGTGTGAATAATAACAGCCTAAAAAAACTGGGACCACGGGAGCCGGTAGCCCATATAGAGAGCCGCCCATCTCTGTAGCCGGTTCTTGGTGAAGTTCCTTCGGGTTACACGTGGTGGTTATAGTTAAGTTGTCTATCTCTGAGGGTTTGGGGTGGAATAGACTGAAGTGTGCTGTTGCACTCTCAACAGAGGAGTTCAAGGATAGACTCCGACCCTACAGCAAGGGGTACATTCATGGTCCTGCAAGCCATGGTCTTAAAATTGCACAGAATATTAGTTTTACCCCCGTCTGATAAGGGCTTGCTGCCAGGTACAGACGTTGATCTAATCACTTATCCTGTAGTGAAAGGTAAAAAAGGGAAGAAAACATTTTGTAGCGGTTATAAAAAAATTTGCGTCAAAGTGTCTGAACTAAAGGAATATTAAAAGTTTTTTGCTTTAGTTTTTTACAAACGTTCTTGTCTATAACTTCATAAGTTTGCAAAAAGATAAAGCAAAAAAATATAAAAACTTTCTTTTCAATGGACAAAATAAGGTTCAAACATTTACATATACTTCCCTTTTGCCGCAATAAATATAAACAAAACATGGTGTATGTGCAACAAATAATTTGAATTTGAACCACACAGCTACAGGAGCTATGGAAATGGAGATGAAAAAAATGGACATAAACAGAAAAACACCAAAAAAGGAAAAATCAAAAACCAGAAACCAATACAAGTTATTACTAAATGCTGTTCTTTAATAAATTGAACTATCAATCTTTTGCACTCTTACTTTACTTTCAATTGCATTTTTTTTTTTTTTCATATTTGCCTGAGGGTAGTTAGTTCAGTTTCATAAATGTTAAGTAGAATAAAAGGATGCCATCAGAACTCATATTCCTTTGAAAGCGCTTAGGATACTTTGTTCGTTCAATGTCGAACACACAATCTATGTTCTGTTACAAAATAACTTTTCCATTTTAGTAATTTATTTCAGCTGAACATTTTCCTTGAGACCACTTTTTGTTCATTTCATTTTATGGTAGACCGTTATATATCATGTTTTTATTAATTCAATAGATAGAGTATGAAGAAGAGCATTGAGAAATTTTTACAACAAAAAGTGTATGGAAGTAGTGAACCAACATTCAAATACTCTCATATGTCAAATTTAAGTAAATTGGATCTAGTGACATTAATTTAAAAACAAAAGACTGGATTTCAGTCCTTGAATACAATTGGTTGCATATTTTTAGAGCTTCGTATTTGAATTGTAAATTGAGTAATTTTTTTCTGACTTTCCATTCTGTTTATCTACTTTTAATAACAAAAGAAATCTGAAAGCAGACACATGCGAAATACCATTTGTTTAGCTTATATACGCATATACATACTTACACGTACGTACGTACTTATACATACATACATATATACTTAGTAACCCAGTTAACATTTTTTTGAATTATTGATCATATTCGAGTCTTTTTTGACTCCTCGGCACGATTAAAATAATCGTTTATGCGCTCGTTTTAGAGTCGAACATGAATGTTTTGTCGGTAGAAAATGGTACCCTAGCCGCGACTCTTCTGAACGAGTCCCTTATGACTCACGTTTTCGACTCCTTTTCGATACTGCTTTCAATCGTACTTATAATCAAATACGATACTTTTTCGAGTCAATTTTTGATCATATTACTAGCCGTATGCGAGTCTTCTTCGAACCATATTATACGAATATTTCTTATTATATTTTCCCAAAATTAAACATTGCAAACTAAGTTTTGCTTATTGTTTATTACACGCTGTCTTGACGAACCATTGATTTGTTCAAACATTGAACAATTTCATGTGCGCACATTAAAATGGCTTGTGTAGACCATCGTTGTCGAAGGATGTCATGTCGTTTTCAAACAACGAGAAATCGAAGCATTAACCTCGCCAAGTTTTCTCCACGCAGACAAACATGAACAAGTGTTTGAAACCTATTCTGCTGACGTTTTGTTCATGTGCAACCAATCAATTGCTCGTCAAGACGTAGCATTACATTCGGTTGCATGTTATTCGTAATTTTCTTAAAATTCAAATTTAAAAAAATTATTTAAAAAAAAATTTATTTTACATTTGTGTCTCTATTTTCTTTACAAAGTGACATAAAAATAAAATATGTATTTGAATCATTTTTTCATCGTTAGGCTGCATTTTCTATGTCTCTTAAAGATTTTAAAAACAGTCGAATTTCAAGCATTTGCTTTTTGTACTTTTTGCTTTTAAACAAGTCGCTTTCTTTGCGTTTGTCGGAATGATATTCGAGTCTCTTTTTAAACGCACAACTGATTAATCAGTTTTAAGTCATCTTGGGTAGTCTTAAATGACTCACTTTGGTGATTTTTGTAAAAACTTCTTCCAAATGCTTCCAAATGCTAACTGGGAAATACCCATGGTAATAAGTTTAAATTTAACATTTTATTTTTAAACAGGGGTAGAATCGTTACATCCGTGTTCGTATCAACAATCGTACGAAAAAAAATTACGTGATACGTTAATCGTATGAAGCAAATGGAATTATGGCAAACGATTGTAAACGGATCGTAATCTTTTGAACGATTCTCAATAGTGTTGAAATTAAAAAATTTTAGAGCTAAAGAAAGAGTATTCAGGCTGGTCAGTTTTTCAAATTTTGTTGTTTCCAAAGGTCAAAACCGATTTTTGCCTATAGCACTTGATTCAAGGGCTACTGCTTCAATTAACACTTCTTCACTTGGCACCAGCAGCTTTTCTTCATAAAGGCCTCCTTCATTCTGGTTTTTCAATTAAAAAAAAAACTTTTTTCTTAGCTTGAACCTATTTTTGATCAGCCTTAAGCACAAAATGCATATGCATTCCTTTAATTTTTTTTAAATTATTACTTAAAGTATTTTAGTATTTTACATTGATATATAATTTTAATTCGGCTTAAGTTCACGTATGTTTAAATTTTTGTTTACAAAGAAAAATTACTTTGTAAATGTTTATATTAATTGTTAAAGAAAACAGGAAAAATTAATAACCATCATTTTTTGGATCGCTACATCCGGCATCGTATTCGCATCTAGCTACCCTAAGTTGTGTTGTGAACGCCCTCTATTTAACCAATTAATTTTTTGATTAATAGTTCGGGGAATATTTATAATCTCTTAATATTAATTTGATTTGACAAAAACCACACTTAATCCAAAGTTTTTACCTCGTTCATCTCTTTATCCATCGATGCATATAATTACTTTTGCTATTACTATCAGTTTAGCAATGAATACAATTTATTTTTTTCCTAATTTTTTTTTACATCACAGTAGATTTGGTCCAGTGTGATAATATATGTCGTTAATAATTTATTTAAACTCTTACAGAACTACTTCATGTCTTGTTTAGCAAACATGCTCCTGTGAATAGGGCAACCAACCAATTTCTAATACACTGCAGCCACTGTGGTTTTGGCGAGCCTCGAAACCATGACCTTTTTTATTACTCTGCTTCTTACTAAGATCCCCAGCAAAAGCTTTGACATTAACTTTGAAAGTTTTTGCCATATAATGACTTTCTTTTGTGATTACCAATTTTTGTTACTCGCTTACAAAACACATTACATTAGTTCGCAAAGAAGGAAAGTAGCAATTGAATTATGTCTTTAAGTTAAAAGAGAAGACCTTAAAATGTGTGCTAATAATCGTCATAATTTTCAGCAATAATCAATGTAATCGATTTTTAGCAATTGATTATAAAAGTGTCATGCCTTGTTAAAATCCTTAGGTTGGTAATTTAGTTCAGAAGTACTTCTACCAAAAATGCTTAATTCCACACTCGATTACCTTTTCTAAAACATTTTGCTGGGTCACGATTTCTATCCTTTAGTTACAGTGCACTTTTTAATCCACTGCTATTAGAGGCTCCTCAAACATCTCTTCCTCTGCTTTAACAACTCCTTAAAAGTGCGAAAGGTTTGAACTGCATTTTTTTAATTTATTTAGCTTTAAGACAATACTTCCACCGCGGCTACTTGAAAACAATTATTTTTCTTAATATTGAAGGCTCATAATCTTTATTAAAGAAACAAGCAGATACTTCTGCCAACGTTACCACCGCGGTTAGATAAAATATATTCACTTAACACGCACGCATTTGTTACTACCGATACGTAGAGGATTTTAAGATCTTTTATTAATATTAATACCTTGTTTTTCTAAAATATTAATCATTTTAGTTTTTTTTTTTTTTTTTTTTTTTTTTTTTTTTTTTAATATTGTATTTGTATATATCGAAAAAATTCACATTTTTAAATGTGAATATAACTTTGGTAAAAAAAATGCTTTAATTTTTTTCTAAAAACTGTTTTTTTTTTCTTTCAAAAAGATTCCGTTTTGCTCATGATCTCCTTCAGTATGCTAAAAAACAAAAGTTCACCTGACACAAAAATTTAAGCTGTACAACGATCTCGAAAAGAAATTAAGAAATGTCATTAGATGTAGAATTAAAAATTTTTATCGAAATATAATCCATCAGTTGACACGTTTTAACGGGAACATATTTGTGCTTTCGTTGAAGTAATATAGTCTGCTAGCTGGGATGTTCGGTAGCTTTAGATCACAGACTTCAAGTTTTGAGCCTATCTTACTTAAAATTGAAAAATTATTAAATTTTTTAAATATAGATCTAGCTACAAGAGTGTTAATTTTTATTTATTTCATGCATAGTTTTTCTAAGTTTTTGCGATCAAAAGTTTGAGTTTGATAAAGCAATTATTTTATTAAGTGATTGAACGATTTCATTAAAATTTTATTACCATTATTTAATTTAGATAATTTTAAAAAATCACTGGCATTAGTTGGTAGTTAATTTTTTAACCTACTTCATAAAAAGTAGCAGGTTATCAATTCGACTAAATGTTACTGTTTAGGTGGTAACCTTATTTATGTATTTTTTAAAGTTAAAGTATTGCACTTGTCAAGAGAGTGGTCAACCTTGTTAATATAAACCCAACTGTCCTGGAAAGTCATAACTCTCACTCTCTCTTTATAACTTCTTTTGTATTCTTGTTTGATAAGTTAAGCTGTAAAGAATGAAGTCAGTACGACTAATGAACTGTAACTAATAAGAACGTACGAAGAATAAAAAATTATAAGAATAAATCCCACTGTGTGTGCGTTTTAATAAAGAATAGAAGATTAATACATTATAAGTGGCTTGTGATTTAAAGTAGAGTGGAAAAAGATCATCCCCATTAAAATATAATTTGCGCACCTGTACCCCAACAGTTACTTTTTTAATGTAACTGAACTGTAAAGGGCACTTCTGTAAAATTTTAAATGGCTGCGTATTACTATAGCTCCCAATAACAAAAAGTTATACAACAATAAATCTAAATATTAAAGGACGCCCCCATAATTGATGTAAATTTACTTATGTGGGCCTATCTTTTGAACCTTTATAGACAAACGCTTGCAAATTGGACAAAACATTGACTGCTATGGCCATTATAGTAACCAGTACTAATATTAAAAATTATAAATTAAAGGGTGCGCAGAATTTTGAACCGTTATAGACAGACAGCTGAAACTTACAAGGGACCTGCATTGCTAAGATCGCTATAACAAGAAGCTTATAATTTCAATTCAAAAATTTAAGGGTGTTCCCAAAATTAATGTAGTTTGCCCGTTTGAACCGTTATATACAAACACCTGAAAATAAGACAGAATATCTACTTCTTTGTTTGATATAATAAGAACTATACAAATTTTAAATTATAAACTACAGGGTCTTACAATAGTTGATATAATCTGATGTATATGGCAAACTGTTGCATCGTTATAGACAGACAGATGAAATTTACAAAGAACCTTAATTATTAAGTCTTCTACAATAGCAAGTATAAAATTTTAATTTAAAAATTAAAGGGTGTCCTTATCGTAGCTCTAATTTGATGTATATTGCCAAGCTATTGAAGAGTTAAACAAGTATAAAGTTTGGAGATATAAAGGTGTCCCAATAGTTAATGCAATCTAAATTATGACTCCGTAATCTTGCACCGTTATAGGCAAACGAATGAAATCTGTTTTAAAGTCGGTTTTTTGTAAGAATTATTTTTTTAATGGTAATGAAAAAATCCCATGTATGGTACATTTTCAATTATAAAATAACATTCTTACACGGAACTGTTACTGGATAAACTCAAAAATCGTAGTGACTAAAGGTTCCTTAATCACAGTGATTTAATCACAGTTACACAATTTTTAGTAGTTTTTTTTTTGGTATATATAATGGAACTTTTCAAATACCCTTTAATTTTTAGTACTTTTTGGTTTTGCGGCTGTAATGAACATTTCAAAAGTCTACTTGTTATGACTCCAAAGAAAGAGAGATGTTGTAGATGCGCAAACTAATAGATGCACAGAAAGATAAGCAGACATTGTAGCGATAACCCTTTGATACGGAACTCTAAAAAATTTATAAATTTTCTTATTACACTGGCATCTTTAATGGCTTCTTTAATGGCTTATTTGTGAGTTGAGTTTTTTATGAAAAATGTGTATTTCCATGAAATAAAAATTGGTTTTTCTGCAAAAAAAAAATGTGTATATAATTCAGTAACTTTTTCTGTGTGAGTTGGCCCTTTGGGAAGAAAATGGTCATTAAAAAATAAATAAAATACCTTTTTCTAAAAAATTCCTTTTTTTTCGTAAAGAAAGTAATTTCCTTACAAAAAGAGTGGCTTCATAAGAAAATAAAAGTCGTTTTGAAAGAAAACTACGAAACACAAAAACAAAACATAAAACAAGTGTAAAATTGTTATCTTAAGACTTGTCGCTTGTTAGTTTATGATATTCTTTTATCTTAAGTTTCAGTTGTTTTCACCATTATTTTTTGTTGTTGATTTTTTTTTTTTTTGTCTTGATTTGCACGTAAAGTGTTTGCGTTTCAGTCACGCATTTGAACAGAAACATAAAATGCAAATTCGTGACTACCTTTCATTTATGTTATTTTCATTTAAGTTATTTTTTTATTTTTTTGAATTACCCAATGGGAAAATTATAGCTGATTGCGATAAAGCACGAAAGTAGAAAGAGAAGTTTATATTTCATAGAGTCTTAACCTCTGTGAAGAGCAAGATGGTGTATGGAAGACATTTTAATATGTTTTCAGGTTATATTGTACAAGTATTAGACATATATGTAAATAGATATATGTGAGTGTATTTACTTATATGTTATGGTTTTATATCAAAACCGATTAGAATAAGGATTAATATCACATTAAAAGTTTGTTAAATATGAGGAATTAAAAGCGTTTCATTAAAAACATAAATTTTTTAAGTGGAACAAATTAGTTTGTAACAAGATTAAAATTAATTGCTTTAATTGTTTTCTGTTAAGCTGTTTGACGATAAGTTTTATTTATATTTGTTGAAATAAAATTTGTGTAGAAACACTTCTGAACAAATATATAAATTACAAATGTAAACGTAAATGTAAACAAATGTATAAATAATATTAATAGCTAAGAATAATTCACAAAAAAAAAAAATCGGTAGAAAAATATATAATCAGGCTTTAGTTTTAAATATTTTTTGTCTTTCAGTTTGTTTATTTTTTATGTCATTTCTAAACTATTTTTTTTTTAATTTTTTTGTTAATCTAAAGTGTTGGTTACAGATTTATCATATCAAAAAGTTTAAAGCTTTTAAATTTAAAGAGTGTTCCCATACAATGCACATGATTTTAGTACATCTACTGAACAGTAATGGACACCCACATATAACTTTAACAAAGTTGGTGTCACTATTACTCCCAACAACAATAGTTCACACGTTTAGTCACATACATAAAATAACACCAACTATTGGGACACCCTTTAATTTCTAAATATAAATCTAATGCTTTTTATTGTAGCAGACTTAGAAACACAGGTTTCTTGTAAATTGTACCTGTCTATTTATAACGTTTCAAAAATTTTGGTGACATACATTTAATTACATTAACTGCTGTGACACCGTTTAATTTTCTAATTCATTTTATATTTGTTATATGAGACTTCGTAATATAGCTCCTTGTACCTTAAACCGTCTGCCTAATACTGTTAAACAGTTTTGTCAAATACATTAAACTTCATAAGCTATTGGGGTACCCTTTAATTTTCAAATCCAAGTTTTTTTCTTGTCATTATAGGGAACTACGCAATACAATTTCTTTGCAAATTATAACCGTCTGTCTACATCTGTTCAACAACTTGGCAATATACATTAAATTACATCAACTACTGTAACACCCATTAATATAATATTAATAATCTTATAATACCAGTGGACAGCTTTTCTTATTTTTAAGTAACTGTATATAACGGTTTAGAAGACAGGCCTTAGGTAAAATTACATCAATTATTGGAACACCCTATAATAAATAAATCCAAATTGTAAACTGGTTCTTAAAGCGGACTTAGCAATTCAGGTTCTTTGTAAACTTCAACCGTCTGTCTGCAACTGTTCAAAAGCATGGCCATATATATTAAATTATAACACCTATTGGGGCACCCTTTAATTTATAATATTAAAATTTTATAGTGATCACAGTAATCGGCATTTCATACCGATTTCAAGCGTTTGTCTTTAACGGTTCAAAAGATAGGCCCATATAGCTTAATTTGCGTCACCTATGGAAACATCCTTTAATTTTTATATGTATTTTTCAATTAATTTTTGCTATTGGGAGCAATAATAATACTTTGTTTTTTTTTTAATTTTAGTGTGGTGCCCTTCATTGTTCATTATACACTTAAAAAACATGTCCGTTGTAGGGGGACAGACTTTATTTTTTTAAATAATGCACTGCTTTAAAAACGGAACGAATCTGTAAGCTCAGCCATCAAATAAAGAAAAAATTAAAAAAATCGGTTCAGAAATAATAGAGTTATGCAGACACAAACATAAAACATAAACATTCAGTCGAATTGATAACCTCCTGCGTTTTTTAAGTCGGTTTAAAAAAGGAAGCTATTTAGGAAAAACATATATTCTGGTTACTGAAAAATACATGACTAAAAAAGTAAAAAACACATTTATAAATATGCTGATTTTATTTTTGTTAAAGATAAAATGTAAAGTATTCGAATAACAAGTTCTATAACGAGTTTTATACGTTTTACATACTTCAAGTAAATTTGTTTTGATTTATTTATCTCTTCACCACAAAAAGCGATATCCGTGTTTAAATAAAGTTTGTCGAGGCACTGGATTAGGTACAGAAAAATTAAGTATTCCAATCGATCAGTCATAGTGTCGAAAGGAATGCTATTGGAAGTCAGCATAATGGGTCCACTTACTTCGAGGCAGCAGGCAAAACATCACGCCTACCTCTAATGTTTCAAGTCGTTTAGAACAATAAAGTAACTCCAATCAAAAAAATATATGTGTCCATAGAGAATTAAAAAATAAAAAAAAAATTATCCAGTGAAAAAATTGGATCTCGCCCATATTTTCCGAGTTGCGGAGCTCTCAAATTTAAAAATATTTTTAAATATCAATATGGTTATCATCATTCTTAAGATCTTTTTAAGAAAATTATAAAATTTGTTAAATATGCTTAACCCATTACGAGCCGATATTATTTTTATGTAAAATTGTATACATATATGCAGTATCAAAGTTTCTTTTTTTTTACTTCTCTGTAAAAGAAAAATTAAATCATAGTTGATTATTGTTATTTTTACTTAAGCTTTGATTTTTATCTTTACTTTATTGTTTGACGAAAACTTTAGTTCATTTAAAATTTTTGTGAGAAGTTTCCTGAAGAGCTAATTAAGCAGTAGTGGAATGGCCATCAAGACGTTCTTTCACCCATAATAATCAATATGGGCGATTTAATTATTTATTCGGGATAAGAAAAGTAGCACGAAAAAAAATTTCTAAATTATTTACTTTTATGAAAAATTTACGTTGTTTAATTTAAGTAAATTTTCACTAAATTATCATATATTTAATTTTAAAATTAAGATCTCTATGAGCAGATACTATACCTTAATTGCAAAAAAGTTTATCATTTTACTTCAAATTTGAGAAATGAAATCCGAGCGTACTTGTTTGTATGCCAATTTCGTACGTGTAAATTTATACTGAATAATTTATATTTTTAGCATACAATTTGTTTTCTATGCACGATATTCTCTTTATCAACCATAATGTAAGTAATGATATTTTTTTACTCAATTCCTTTTTATGTCAATATTTAAATATGTCTGCCTGTTTGTATGTATATGGTAAATCTGGCCTTCCTCAGATTTTCTTTATATATGTAAGTATGTATGTACGTATATATATGAATATCAGTTAATATATGTGTATTCTTGTGTGTATGTATGTGTATGTGTACATACAATATTTCCTTTCATTCTTTCTTTTTTTTTTTTGTTTTTTTTTTTTATTTCTAAAGTGAATAACAAAAGAAAAAGTAGTAAAACAAAATATAAATATTCTTTGGTTGTGCTATTTTATCAAGATTCAAATATTATTATCGCATAAAAATTTGTTGCTGTTCGTGTATTTTATTTATTATTCTTGTTATCGATCTCATTTTTTTTCTTATTTAGATTGCGTTGACTTATTATTAGATTGAGCACATTTGCATGACTCTGATTTCATTAGATTGTTTGCATATCAATATTCGCAAAAATGTTAAAGGATACTACGTGTATTCGTTTATTTTTCTTTATCTTCGTTTATCCTGCTTCTTGTTCTAATAAGTGAATTTTAATTTTCCTTAAGTAGCGAATTGTTAACGTTGTTAGTTGATTAAAAGAACTAAAAAAAAACGCGATGCTTATAAAAACATGTCACAACATAAACATTACATGAAGATCAGTTCCAAAAATTATTTTAATGCGAATTCAGATCAATCAGGCTTTGTCTGAAATCATGGTGATTCAAACTATGGACCGATTAAAATCACGTTAGTTATTTGTGGATAATCTAAGAATCATACGTCTTTTTTTTTTGAGAGAACGAAAAAATATTTATTTTATATTTATTCATTTTACATTTATTTATATTTATATTTATTTATATTTACATACATTCATATAAATATGCATACATTCATACACAAATACATACATACATACATACATATATACATATATACAAACATACATACTTACATACACACTTACATACATACATACATACATACAAACATACATACTTAGTTAAGTCTTTTGTCAGTAAAAATATCAAAAGAGAAAACAAAAATTTTCAAATAAAAAAAAAAATAATTGAGGAATAAATGCGTAGATAATATTTAGGAAACGGTTTCAGACAAATGGACTTAATTTATATGATAGCATGGACAATTCTCGTTTTAAAATTGGTCCTTCGAACTGCAAAAAAATTTTAATAATTAGGAGTGCCAAGAAAATTTTTATATTAAAGAATTACACATTCAATATTATGGTGCTAAACTCTTGACATCTCGAGATTTTCGTGGTAACGCGATATTTTAAATTGTTGAATTTATTAACCAAACTACTTTAGTGTTGTAACCAAATGAATTATTTTAACCGCTTAGTATCACATTTATTTTAATTTTTTTTAACTATTCAATGGAAAATCTGCAAATTCAATTTTTATTTTAGTAAAACTGAACAACTATTACTTGAAGAGATAACAACTACATATCCACTTCTTCTGTAAAAATTCAAAGAAAAACTTATACATTGACCTCATAAAAGAAAGAAATATATATTTTTATTGTTCCTTTTTAAATATGACAAACTTGTTCAAATAGCAATTTTCAACATATTTTCTAGTCTTATTTGACTGCAAAATTGTTAAGTGAATTACTGCATCATAAAATATTTAAAGAGAGAAAGAAGAAAAAAAATTATAATGCGGATACTTGACTTTTCAACATGAAAAACAAACTAAATATGTTTAATCTGACATCAGAAAAGTAAAGAAAAATTATAAAAAACAAATATAACACAAACAAAAAAACTTTTTGCAAATAAAAAGAAAAAGAAAAATGTACGACAAAATTGATGAAATTTATGGATTTTTTTTTTAATATTTTATTAAAATTTTTATATACCTCCTCTTTCACTTTTTTATATCTTTGCCTTTTTCGTATTGATGTTGCTAAAAATTGTCATTTGGGTAAAAAAAATAATTTTTAAAGTTTGAAAAAAATAAATATATCTGCAAGTATATGTAAATTGCTGCAAAAATAATAAAGTTAAAAGGAACAAAAAATATTTATGAGCAGCAAAGTGTTCATTATATTTATTATACCAATTACCATTTTTTTACAGTCTAAATTCGTATCATTTAAAACTTTCAATCATTGAGAACAATATATCACTTTTTCTTTTTATTGAAATGGTTATGAAATGAAGTTGTAAAATAAAACAATAATTTCTTAAGTCAGAATAACTCGGTAATGCTAAACTTGTAGAAAAACATGTTAATTTTCATACAAAAAGTTTTGGTCTTTAAATGAAAATTAAATAAGGAGATGGCAAAGTGACACAAAATAAAAACTATTAAAATGAAGAAAAGCACTGAAGCGACCACGAGCGACTGAACATCCTTCCAAAAAAGAAGTTTTAGTTACTAACAAAAGGAAGCAAGTCATATATTTCTCATAGCCAGCAAGTTGGGTCTATAGAATTTCAGTCTACGAGATCCTAGGTTGCGCTCATATTTCACAAAATTTAAACACTTCACTTACGTTACCTGATATCATAAACTTTTTTTTTAATAATTTCAGAAGTAAGTTGAGATTACTCTTCTTGAACGTTAGCCGCTTTTAGAATGTACGTTTTTTGTTGCCATATCATACTTAAATATATTAGCCAGATGCTCAGCCATTTCGCAATGAGCCGGCAACCCGCACAAGTTCTCCCTATTGGGAATTACAAGCATATTCACAATTATCATACAATCGATGACGATATGTCAGATCTTAATTCAAATAAATATCCAGCGGCCATTAGGGCTATAGGGCTTTATATCAAATGCAATAATTTTAGCCAAACTGACTTACTTACAAGTAAAGCCAATAGTGAGAAATTAGTGAAAGAGGTAATATGAACTAAAGTACAGCAGTCTTATTCTGTAAGTCGCTAAAGCTAAAACTCCATCACTAAAAATCTATAAAATCCATTTAGCGATTTTTAGCTGTAAAAGCAATTCTGTAATGTATATTGCTTAATTTGGCGATGTCTAAAAGCACAATTCGCAGTAAATTTAGCCTTTGTCATCATCGCTAAAATTTTCTAGTATTGTATTCTCTATTTTAAATAAGCGATTTTTAATAAAAAAAATAAATAAAGTTTTTAGCAATGAATATTTTTGAGTGCTAAAATTTGGGTAAAAGACATTACATACATTTTCAATTTGTGTTTTTATGTAAATTTTATTAATTTTAGCAATGAACTAGAATATATGCTAATTCAGTCTATTTGCCAATTTAAATAATCAAAATCGGTGATTTTAATAATTTGTTTGGGATAATTATAACAATATTTTTAAAGGTAATAAATTTAATTTATAATACCCGTAATTTAATTTTAAATGCTTTTTATTTTTAATTAAAATCTATTTTTCTTCAGAGGCTGTTGTTGACGATTGTTTTGTTTTAACTTTTTGTACAAAATATTAGTGTTGATCTTAAAAATATGTTTCCATCATTGCGGCGGTTAATAATTCCATGGCTAACCGCAACATTTAATTTACACTTTTTTTTATTTAAATACATACGTTTTAAGTGCGTATATTCGGAGGATTTAAAAAATTGTCTGTATAATTTAAAATAATTTTTATAAATACATCATATACATATATTGAAAACTTTTTGTGGGTAAACGCTAATCATTGTAAGGAAAGCGAATCATAAAGAAAGGTAACTATAGAGGCTGGTTGACCCACAAAAATTTTGTTCCGAAACATTTTTTTTTTATATGTAGTTTGACGTTTTATTTTTTGAGAGAGAGAGAGAAAAAGAGTAAACTCACTTCGGAACAATTTTAGCTTGAATTGGTTTAATTTTAATTTTTGTTCCGAAACAATGAAACTGTGCTGCCAACTACTTTTTTTCAAAGAAAATTTAACTGAGCTGCCACTTCATTAATTAATGTGATAAAAATCTTTCAAGCAAAAAAAATATATTTTTCATACTTTTTCGTTTTTTGTTTGCATTGATATTCAATATTTATTTTTAAAATTTGTTTTGTTCTTAAGATTACCTGCTTTAATTTGCCTGGTATATTTATAATAAAACACAAAATAAAAGAAACTAAGTTTAACAAATTGTGTCATGGGTGGGTAGAGAATGCTTTTATGACTTTTTACCTCAATTTTTTTTTACCTCATTTTTTGATTTAATTATGAAAGTTTTTTTTAATTTAGAATTTATTTATAACAAAACGGCATTCAGTGATTTTAATTTTCTGTCACAGTGCTGCCTGCTTGTAAAGTAACACATCTCGCTTACACATATGTTTCATATGGTAGCTTTTTTTTTCCAGAAAAATTGTTCGAAGTGGGTGAATCGTTTCAGAACAAACTTTAAAAAAACTAAAATTCTCCCACAACAAAAATTTTGTTCCGAAACAATGGGTGAACCAGCCTTAATACGAAACTGTCACAATATATTTGTCTCTTTTTAACAGCAATTTATCAAAGTAGAGTAAAGGGATAATCATAGTGATATTAAATTAATGTCAAGAGCTACCACATTATATTTGTCTCTTTTTAACAGCAATTTATAAAAGTAGAGGATAAGTATAGTGATAGCAAATTAGATAAGGCAAAAATATAAAATTTTAGCTAAGCGATTCCTATTACGGAATACTAATTTAGCCAAGGCGAATCAATTACCAGGTGACAGCGTAGGCGAATTCATTAATTTTCGCTATGATCACTACTGTCAAACTCCATACAAAAAAATCTGTGTACTATTTTTTATATATGAAGTTTGACATTCGTTTCTACCTGCAAAAAATAATAAATTCTCTAACGCTGCCACCTGGTAAATAATTCGCCTTTAATTTAGCGATATAGCTAAAATATTCGCCGTAATTTGTTTTTAGCTTTTTAGTGATTATGATTTAGCTTTAGCTACGAGAATTAGAGAATTAGGCTGCAGAAGTTAGATCAGAACGGTAATCTGATAATATTTTGATTTGTTTAATTAAAGTATATTTTTTTAAAGTTTGACGTAGACATGGTACGGAAACCTATGTTTGTGAGTCAAACATACATTAAGCGGGTTTATTTATTTATACGTTGCTTTTGTCTATTTTAGGATGGCTTAACCAGCCTATTTCACTTCATTTTCTTTCCTCGGGGTAGACCCGCTAATTTCCATGTTTTTGGCTATTATCCCAATTGCAGTTGACCGTGGTGAGTCATGTGAGCTTTCAATTGATGTCTTAGAGAAGTATTTCCACGCTTGAACTTAACTATACTTAACAATCCTGAACACGGCTAGAATCGTCAAGTCTTCTACTTCTTTTCTTTTAAATATTTTTATGATTTTAATTGTTGAGCTTTTTTAAGTCCGATAGAACTTAAAATTGTAAAAAATAGCTCAGAAAATTAAATTGTAATGAAGAATTTTTTTTACGAAAGATCGAAACCTGGTTTTATAATTTAAAAATGCGCACACAGTCACCGCGGCTGCTCATGACGAAGCATGGGTCACATTTTTATGTAGTGCTGGCCGTATGTTACGAATATCACGAACAATGTTGGCTTCCAAGGCGTCAATTGTTGCTGGTTTATCAGCATAAGCCAGTGACTTCATGTGGCCCCACAGGAAACAATTGAGAGTCGTAAAATCGCACGACCTTGGAGGCCAATTGAAAGATCCATTTCTCGAAATCATCTTATCGCCAAATTTTCATTTCAATAACTCGATGGTTACGGTCGCGGTATGGCACGTAGGGCCATCCGGATCAATGTCAACCATATTTTCAAACAAAAAATCATTAATCATGGTGCTGTAACGATCTCCATTGACCGTAACGTGAGATCCGGTCTCATTTTTGAAGAAATAATTTCCGTGTAAACCACATTAAACGGTACATTTTTCTTTATGCAATGGAGTCTGTAGGTTATGTTGTAGATTGGTCTCAATCCATATGTGGCAGTTTTGTATATTAACAAACCCGTTACGAAAAAAATGAGCCTCATCGCTAATTACAATTCGGCGATAAAACAACGGGTCAGTTACTAAATGCTCTAGAGCCTAATCGGCGAGAGAACGACGCAGAACGAGTCTATTCATAATGATGTCCCAGAATTTTCTGAAAATAATAAGAAAACAATTTTCATAAAAATTTAATTTTTAGTACTATTTTTTGCAATTTCAAGTTCTATCATGCTTAAAAAACACCCTTTATATTCAACTTTACTTACTTTACTGATTACTTACTTTTGTGATTATACATCCGAAGCAATTAAATAAATCATTACTTATATCCAACTTTATTTAATTCGTTCAAAATATACATTAATTGGCACTTAAAAACAAAAAACCATTATAATAATAAGAAGAACAAAAAGGATTAATTACACAATTTGACTACAAAATTTTGATTAACTATTGTAAATTTAATCACTTATAAATCACTCATAAATGTTCACAATAATTCATTTCCTCTTAATTAAATAGCTTCACATCTTTTATTATATAATGAAATTAATAACTAATTTGCTTTATTACATGTAAGACTGTACAAAAGATTATCGTTTTAACACAAGCACAAGAAAATTTTACAACAAGTATATGACAGATATTAGCACATTTATATGCATACATGCACATATAACAATGCAATTAAATTAATTGCTATCTTTAACAATTTCAATTATAATTTCAATTATCTTTTGTTTGTCTATTTCTAGAAAATTGAATAGTTTTTGTTTTTCTTGCTATAATTTCTAAGGAATTGAAAAAAAAACGAGGTTAAGTTAAATAATTAATTTATAATCTATTGTGTATTGTATGTTGTAAAGAGTAGGTGTAGAACTTATTCTAAACATAAAACTTTTAAACAGAAAAATAATAAAATTAAAATAAAAATACGAAATAAAATTTAAACAAAAAATTGAGAACATTTATTTCGAAAGGATGAGAATATTTTATTGTCTGAATTTATATAAAATAGTGTTGTATATGTTGTAGTAAAGATTCAATTAAACAATAAAAATAAAATAAGGAAACCCTTTACATCCCTGTAACACTACGAGAGAGAAAAATAGAATCATTGTAAATATTGTTGTTTTTAAATTATTTTCTATTTTATTAAGCTTTGAGTCCTTATATTTTTTATTAATATTATATTTCAATATTTCGGTACTTTCTGCGTACCTTCTTCAGGAAGAAGAGCTAAGTAAGCGCTACCGGAAAGGACATCGAGACCTGCTTTCACCCTTAATAATCAATATCAGCAATTTTTTTATTAAATCGGGATAATAAATAAAAAATAGCATGAAAAAAATATTATTTTTAAAATGAATTAATATAATATAAAATTTTCGTTGTTTAACTTAAGAGCTCATATTGTTGTTGTTGTAGATATGTGGCAATTTGATCTTAATAAATTTTTATCTCCGCTACTGAAATATAAAGTGTTAACTTCTACCCGTTAACTGGTAGCGTTTCTAACTTTAGTTTCATGAGTTCAAATCCCAACATAGACTCCATACCATTACGAAGTTTTCTATTAAATGGAGAATAATTGTAATAAAAACTTGCAACTCAAACCTCTAGGAATTTTGATTCGAAAAGAAAAACAATTATTATATCGCCGCCATAGATGGAGGTTCCTTTATGTTAGAAAAGCGAAATAAGATGGTTAATCTGCCTGTACAGGAAAAACACAGGAATCAAGGACCCCTAATATAAAAGAGTGCGGCAATTGTTGCTTACGTGGTTGATAACTTAAGCGAATCAGAGTCCCAACGCATATTTATGGTCTGTAGAGCAGCGTTGGTTTAAGCTGTATATTTTCTCAACAAAATATCGAGTGTTTGAAGTATTATTAGAGTTACAGAGCATTGTGACATGAATAGCTGCATTAATTAGCGCCGTAAGTGTTCAAGGTCCCCGAGTAAGAAACAGAAGACAATAAATAGAAGAGAAATATAATAATTTTTTATTTAAAAGAAGCCTTGCTTGCCTGAGAAAAACATAGCACATAGCAACATGTTGAAATAACATGTATCTTGAAACACAGATGACCAGCAACTTGTTATTTTGAAAATGGAAAAAAAATTTCCGTTCTATGGTTAAATTTTTTTTAAAGGCTCAAGTAAAAATCATCACGGTTCACGATATAACAGCGAGCGATTAACGATTTAAGAGCAGCTTTTAATTTACTTGCTTAGATTTTTCTATAATGAAAAGGAATGTCAAACGAAAAGCCCCGAACCACTAAAAATTTGGGACTTACTAAATCTATATTCCGACGTTCTTTACAAGTCAGTTCCGATTGACTACTTAATAATAAGTCGTAGGTTAACTACTTTACAACCGAAATAAACAGGTAAGAAGATAGTCTGGAAGCTTACGATGTCAGTTATTGTCATATGCAGAGCTTTACATGCAGTGATTACTTCGAAGACGAAAATTAATTATTTATGCGGAAGTGTTAAGTATATACACGCCTCTCATTAGCATTAAAAATGATCAATACAATTAGTTGTCGCAAAGTGAACTCAAAAATTTATTCTGTTTAAATTTACCATATACAACTATTCAATTATTGGCAATTTGTAATTTAAAGATTAAATAAAATGTCCCCGCGAACTTAGCACTAAAGACATACAAAATCCAATAAACTTTAAATTAAAATATATTTTTCCATGTTTTGTTTTTTAAAGACTTACCGATTGTCCCTTGTCAAATAAAGAAAAATTTGTATGAAAGTAATAAGCAGAAGAAAATAAAAGAATGGCGTAAATAAAAGTTAAGTTAGGCAAGTGAACGCCTTATTAAGTGTTTGGAAGCGATGCCGTTAAGAAATCATACACTTAAGAAATACACACAAATACACTCAGTGCTAATTAAGCACTCGTGATTTAAAATAAAGTTTTTCTATAGCTAAACATTCATGTACTTGTCTTTTACAGCATTTATGTTTTTGAAATATTATTTAAACAGCAAGAAAACTGTCATTTGTTTTCATTGCTTATTATACGTTATGTGTGCGAAGTGCTTTACGTGAATTACTTAGGAGATTGTATGCTATAAAAAGAGAAGTTTCAATTGGTATTCTTAGAATGAATAGATATTGTCTAAGCAAGTAATTATTCAAGTTTCGAATGTGAACAAAAATAAAAAATAAATAATAGAAAATCTGATGCAATAAAATACTCTTTATATGCTAGAAGTCAGCATTTCGCAGCTTAAAAAACTATGACTCCTAAATTTGTAAAATAATTCGTCTTTCAAAAAAAAAAAAGGTTTTTAGAAATAAAAAAATCCAAAATCTAAACCAAAATCAATTTCAATGGATTTATAATATCTATACTTCAGCTCATCTTTTTATATTAAAAATAAATTATGCTAAACTCATAACAATCAATATAATATTGAAACAGCAGTAAGAATGATTACAAATAAAAATTTACATTCGTGACCAACTGATGGTTGGTACAAAGCAAAACCAAATGTTCAAGACGAATTACAGAGAGAACAGTGAAGAAATACTTTAGAAAATCAATCTAATCAATTTAAACGTAAACATCATCCAAAATTTAATGTGGTTAACTTTAAAATTTGTGTTAATCATATGTTGATTAAAAATTTTAAAATGTGACTTTGTAGAAATGAGTTTGACTTTTTCGGCTTATGCTCTGATTTAAACTTTATATGCTATTGCGAATAATCCGCTGAATAAATTACTACACACCCACACATATTCATACGACTTCAAAAAGCTTAATTAAAATTTAATGTCTTAACCATAAATCTTAAGTGATTTTTTCGTGATTAACCAACGGTTGGTACACAGCAAAAACAAATGTGCAAGACGACCTACAGAGAGCAAACTGAGAAAATACTTAGGTTTGTGTGTAAATTTCGTCTAACCAAATTTATATTAATATGAACACTCCTGGTATTTTACAAAGCTATTTGGTTAAATAGAGAATGTTTACAGTGTATACAACCTAAAGCAGATAGACGTGAAGAATGCTGATAAAGGATGTAGCGAATCAGAAAATATAGCATTACATTCTGATGATGTCTAATTTTTCTTGTTTTCCATGGAAAACATCCACATGCATTTGTAAAATAATTTTTCTTTAAAAAAAAAAAAAAAAATTTAGTAATTAAATAAATGCACTCAAGCCAAAATCAATTTAAATTCATTTATAGTGTCCACAGTTCAACCAATAATTTCATAAAATATAAAATGTATATATACATTCTCTGTTTGATTTATAAAAGTCTCCCCACTACGGTTGAAAATTTTAATCCATATAAGTTTTAATCACATCAATATTGGGTCTCTTACTTGTTGCAATATTGGGTCTCTTACTTGTTGCAATATCTCACATAATTGACATAAAATAACAATTGCCGTATTCACAAACTCTGCTAAGGTGTAGGTAGTATTGCATACTACCTTTTGTTTACTTCTTTGTGAACAACCATTGTATCAGTGTGCCATTGTACATTGTACTTCATACGTCAAAAAGTAAATAAGAAGAAAAAAAGTGCTATTCATCATTTGTTATTTATAAGCCAAATGGGGGAGAAAACAGAAAAAAGTAAATTAATAAATTTTTTGTGTGAAGATGAAATTCAAGACATTTTTAGGATGAACCTAATGTACTTGCTCTCCAGTCGTAGAATTATACATTTGGGGCTACCAAAATCATCATTATGGGTCATTATGGTTTTAAGATATTTTTATGAAAATAGATTTCTTCATATGATACGACTACGGCCAGAGGAATTTGCCTATATATTCAACCTTATAAAAAATGACGATGTTTTTCACACAATTGGCGAAAGGCTCCAACTACGCATTGACTTGCAGCTTAAAATTGTACTTTACTGCTTGGGTAGCATCTCTTTTTGGTATAGGTGATGGCGGTACCATACAAAATATTAGAAATCGAGTCATTAAAGCAATATTAAATCTTAAAGAACAGTTTTTATATTGGCAACTTTCAACTTTCTAATAAATCAGTCAAATCAATAAATTAAATAAATAAAACTAATAAAAATATCTTTTAATTCAATTTAATTTAATATAATTCACACATGAACACAAAAATAATAATTCATTTAAACATAAAACATTTAAACAAATACAACGTTTGAAAAACATATGAAAAAAAGTATTAAGTGTTGTATTGCATGTTTGCATGAAAATTACCAACAACACAGCTAGCACCGTTGTATTTTGTTAGCACTTAGCACGTACTAGGGGGCTTGTGAATAGGGCAAATATTTTTAACACGACACTTTCGAAATACCCTTTAATATCTGACATTTGCTGTTAAAGTTGCTAAGAGAACTTCACGATATTGTGTAGAGTTTTTTTTGGAATTCTAAGAATAAGTAAATACTACATAAAATGCCAATCATCTTTTTATTACTTTTTTCAGGTTTTATGTTTTTATTTCGTTTTGAACTTTTGGTTAATTTATTTTTTAACAAAGTTTTAGTTTTTTTGATTTTTAAATATTTATTTACAAAATCATTATTCATTAACTTTTTTGGGAAACTTTTTTAACGTTCGTAATAAGCAAAACTTTAGGTAACTTAATGTACAAACTTTCGTTTTTATTATTATTATAAAACCCCTAAAACCTTCGCTTGTTTGATAATAAGAACTTTTTTATATCCAGTAGGTGCAAATTAAACAAAAATTTTATTAAAAGCAAACGAAATTTTGTGAGTAAAAGTTTAGAAAGAAATAAAATTTGTTAAATGTGAACATATAGAAGTATGGTAATTATCATTGTTATAATAATAATATTGTTAACTTATGCTTTTTTCGTTATCTGTGGATTATGCTTGAATTGAGGAAAATTAATTAAGAAGCTTAAGTTTTTTATAAATTATTGCAAAATATTTTAGAGAACACTAAGATATATATAATCACATTATATGTTTATATAATGTGCAAAATCTATCATGATCATATGCAATAACAAAACGTAAACTTTTTGACTTTGCTTTGTATTGAGAAGTTTTAATAAATCTTAGTTTGTTTTTAAAATTTTTATCGTATCAATAATACGAGCTCTAACCGCGAAAATAACAGAACTCAAATTTTCATCAATTTTCAAAACTTCTTCTGGTAAATATTGAATCAAAAATTATAATAGTTACAGAATTTCAACCTTAATTAAACACAATTGTAATATATGGCGTATGAGTGTTTTTAACAACTCAACAATTTGTGTTCATTATACGGTGACTAAAAAATGTGAAATAGGACTTTATTGAAATGATTATGCTTTGATTCGAACTTTGCATGCTATTGCGAAGAATAACCGCTGGTGAATTTAATAATTATTTATTAAATGGTAACGCACTAATCGAACAAGTGCAGGCTGTTAATTTAAGCTCTATAAACTTTTATACTCTTTATACACCAATACATATTAATGCGACTTCAAATAGCTTAATTGACATTGAATTTCTGTGCCATAAATCTAAAGTACTTTAGTACTTTACTTTTACTGCAAAATACCTCCGTGTTATATTGGAATTTGCGTAACATTAATTATATATCGTTCAACCGATTTATTAAAAGTTTATATGTGCTGAAATTTATTTATTCGAAAGGGTATTTAAATAAGTATATTTTATTAAAACCAATATTGACAATATGTTTTTTTTCTTGTGTTCATATTAAACTATACTTATGAAGGCCAAGGAGCAGCCTTGGTTTAGTTCTGACATAAAACTTTTGATCAAAAAACATTACGATGCTTACTCTCGGTGGAAGAGGATATAAACGATTGATCGTAAGGATACGCTTCAGGTTGCTCGTAGAGAAGTAACTGACCGTATTAAAGTTTCAAAGTTACTGTTTTGTTAGAGAAGATGTTCGTTTGCAATAAATTGCAAATCTAAATGGAAAAATCGGAATCGGAATGAAAAGTGCTCCTCCACATCACCCTGACGCTGATTCAGATACAATTTATAATATATTTTTAAATATAAAATTATGATTATCTATCTCATGTTTCAACATCAAACCTATTTATTTTCATTGTGCTTAGCAGCTGGAAGTGTTCACTTGTCTTACGCCATTTATACGGATGGTTTATGTCCCATTTATGTTAAAAATTTTAAAAGTTTTTATGCATTTGCCTTACCTTACTTATCGGTTGAATCTAACAAAGTGAAGATGCCCAGAATAGAAACTCCCAAAAATCACACCTATTCCAATTACAAACAATGAATTTCGATCAATCTTTATTAACAAGTCAGTTAATATTTAGCTTAAACAATTTTATAATTCATAGTCAATTGTGCTTCATGTTGTGGAAGATATTCGATCAAAACTTGGCGATAATACGATTGCCTTCTCAGTCCTCCTACATGATATCAAGGCCTTTGGTACTGTGAATCATCAAATTCCTATTAAAAAATTCTTAAATTTTTCGGACACAGCATGTATTTTGATTTCCTCTTATTTAAGATCTAGATTTCAAAGTGTGAATTATAATGGTGTTAAGTCTAAAGCACTTAACATCCACAGGGAATTACCATGAGAATCAATACTTCATCTTCTTTTATTTCATTTATTTATAAACGATTTACCTGACACTATAGCGGATAGAAATGTATACAGATGATGCGCAAATCTACAACAGTTCCACTATAGATGATATTGCAACATGAGCAAGCATCAAAAATCAGTAGCCTAACACCAAGTTAACACTTGGGCTAGGGCTTATGGTTTGTGTATAAATCCATCAAAGGGGCAAAACTCCACGACTGCCTCTAATTTTTTTATATAATTCCGAACAAATTTAGTTTAGTGAAGTAACTCTAATCAGAAAAAAAACAAATAAATAAATATATAGAATATAGAATAATAAAAAAAAAAACATTTAGTGAAAAAGTAAGCGCTTGCCCATATTTGCTGAGTAAGGGGCCTCTGAACTGTTTATCGAAAAGTCGATTGTCTACTTTTTTTTAAAAATTTCAATATGGGTATCATTTGAAAGCTTTTGCATAGATCTTGAAGGATACTCTATTTTTTTAAATGCTTAATCCATTAAGAGCCGATGTCATTTGTATATATGTATATATGCACTACAAAAAAAAATTTTTTTTTTTGTTTTTTAATTCTCTGTCACCGCAAAATTTAGATTCACATACATGATGAAGGGTATATAACATTCGGTACTGCTGAATAAAGCACTCGTAATTGTTTAATCTAAAGTTTTAAAGAGCATGTTGCGCTACATTTAAGGGAACCATTTTTAAAGCAAATAAAAAAATAAATTTTTTTAATTTTAAAAATGAGAATGATGATGAAGAAAAAACTCAAAAACTTACCCAACATCGAGAGAAAAATCCATAAAAAGAAATACCATTTTAAAGATGTAAAAAAGTTGACTTTCCTCAGGTTTGGTACTGTGAAAGATGAAGACGACGAAGTTGTATAAAAATTATTTAACATTTTATTTTTAATTTTGTACTGCCATTGTTGTTTTTGTTTTTGTAGTTCTTGTTGCTGTAACTGCCTTTGTTTTAACGACTTTCCACACAAATTGTGTAAAATTCGCATGCAAGAATATATCGATGTTGTAAGAAAAGTAATAATACTGTTTGGACTATAACAACTACAATAAAATAAACTTAAACTTTGGCTATTTTTAGAGCTGCCATCACAAAAGCTTGTAGCATTGCTCGAGTTGTTAGTTGTTCTACTTTCTCTGTTGCTACAACAGTTTTTATTGCTGTTTCTTGTAGTATTTTTGTTGTATTTGTTCATTTTGTAAAAGTTTATAGTTTTGTACGTTGCTTTAGTATGACATTTAGTATTTTTCTTTTCTCCGATTGGTGTAGTTTAACTTTTTATTATTTTAACATTTATAGTTGGCCTTTTTTTTCTATAGTATTTTTTATTTTAATTTGTTTTTCAATTTCATTTCGTTGCTAGTATTTTCCTGACTTGAAATAGATGTTTTAGTTGGGTTGCAAGTTTTATTATTAATAACTTTTAACCGCGTTTTAAACAAAAAAATGAAGAAAAACTCATTCAGTATTTTGTAGTCTTATTTCTTTTCCTGTCGTTTTTTTTTAATAATTTTCATAAATTTTATTAAAGCTGTTTTAAAGAAAAAAGTAAAAGAAAAAGTTTTATAAATAATTGTTAACAATTTTGTATTACAAATGGGTTTCATAATGAACAATAGCAAAACGCTTTTTAGGGCATGTAAATTCTTATGAATTTTTAAATAACACAAAAACATATAAAATATAAGTCGTAAAATATGGAATTAAAAAATTTTGACTGGAATTATAAGCTGGTTAAGTAAGTTGTATATGGCCTGCCACCTAGTTTATTCTACTATTACTCTCGAAATGCTTCAAAGGATATAAATCTCTATTTGACAAACATTTAAAAATTTTGCGGGCATTCAAGCCAGATGGAATTTCACCAAATTATATACACTTATTTTGCTAATTTTTTAAAGTCTTTAAAAAAGAAGGAGGTTATCAATTCGTGTAAATGTGGCTTTTTTCTATGTTTCTGCCAGCAGAACTCAGTTAGCTCAAAACCGATTTTAAAAATTTTAAAATTCATGCTTACAGATTAGTCCTGTTTAAAATCAGTTCAAAACTTAATACAAAAATAAATCTAAATATAAAAGGGGGCCGTAAATTGGCCTAAAGGGGCCTTTCTATTAAACAGTTATACACATAAATTTGAAAATTTATTAGAATGTCGATCACTACACCGTTATAAAAACAGAATTCGAAATTGTATATTATAGGGTGCACCAATAGTTTAATTCAATTTGATGTATATGGCCAAACCTTTAAACCATTATAGACAGGCTGCTGAAATTTACAAGGCACCACTATTGCTATGTTCTCCACAATAACAAGTATGCAGTTTTAAATTATAAATTAAAGGGTGTCCCCATAATTGATGTAATTTGACCTAAATGGGCCTATCGTTTTAGCCGTTATATAGAAACACTTGAAATTTAAACAGAATGTCAAATATTTTGTCTATTATAATAAGAAGTACAAACATTTTAAATTGTAAATTAAAGGATGTTACAATAGTTTAAGTAACTCGGTGTCTATTGCCAAACTGTTTAGAAAGACGGTTTAAAAATTACCAAGAAACTTTATTGCTAAGTCCGCTGTATCACTAAGCATAAAATTTGAATTCGGAAATTAAAAGGTGTCCCTATAATTAATATAAATTAATGTATATATGACCAAACCTTGGAATCGTTATAAACAAACAGTTAATTCTGTTTTGAAGTCAGTTTTTGTTTGCAAGAATTATATAAAAAATTAATTATAGTTAATTTTTGGTTGAATTGATTTTTTTATTTTAATTGCCATACTGATGGCAAAAAAATGTACGACACAGTTATAGAGAAAACAACAAGGAAATTCTTTGGGTTGTGCGGGGACTTCGTATAAATAAATTAATATTATTGATTTTGGATATCCCTCGAATTTTTATGTGCAAAATTAGTTGGGTAAATAGATGATGTTTACGATGTATACAATGTTAGATAAACGCGAAGAATGCTGGTGAGGGATGTAGCGACCAAAAAAGTGAAGTATACCATTCTACTAGTGTCTAATTTTTCATGTTTTTTTTTTTTTGCAAAACGCCCGCATATATTTGCATATATTTTTCTTAAAGTTTTTCGAAATTAAAATATTAAATAACTCTTGCAAAAAAAACGACTTCAAAATAGATTTCATGTGACTGTCTATAACGGTTCAAGTATATGGCCCCTTACATCAAATTACATTAACTGTTGGGATACTCTTACATTCTATCTTTAAACTCTATACATGTTATAGCGGACTTAGCACTACAGCATCTTGTTAATATCAACAGTCTGTCCACAGTTGTTCAATACTCTTAAGGCACCCCTTTATTTCCAAATCCAAATTTTATACTTGGTGTTATAGCGGAGTAAACAAATTAGGTTTTTTTGTTATTCTTCAAGCGTCTGTCTACAACTGTTTATAAGTATGACCATAAACATCAAATTAAATGAACTATTGGAGCACCTTTTAATTTATAATTTTGAATATTAATACTTGTTACTATAACAGCCGTAGCAATCGACATTCTGTCCAATTTGCAAGCGTTTGTCTATAACATTCAAAAGATAGGCCCATATAAGTAAATCACGTCAATTATGGGACATGATTTAATTTCTAAATTCAAATAATCAGTTCGCTGACCTTGCGGTCTTAGAAATGCAGGTCCCTTTTAAATTTCAGCGTTATGTCTATAACTATTTAAAAGTTCGGCAACACACTTCAAATTTCATCAACTATTGGGACACCCGTTTATTTGCAAATCCAAATTTTATACTTGTTGTTATATTGGAGTTAGTAATACAGGTTCTTTGTAAATTTCAATCACCTGTCTACAAGTGCTTAAAATTATGGCCATATACATCAAATGAAATGAAATATAGGGGCATCCTTTAATTAACAATTTTAAATATTACTACTTGTTACTATAACGTTCATAACATTCGACATTCTGTTCAATTTGAAGGCGTTTGTCTATAACGGTTCAAAAGATAGGCCCATATAGGTCAACAAACGTCACGTATGAAAACACGCCTTAATTTTAAGATCTGTTTTTGTATTACTTTCTGGCATTGAGAGCTATAGTGATACGTAGTTTTTTCATTTTAAAGTGGTGTCCTTTACGACACCCATTGGTTTTTAAAACAGGACCAATCTGTAAACATTACCTCTTAAATAAAAAAAAAATCAAAAGCGATGCCAAAATGACTGAGCTATGGAGGCACAAACGCCTACTTCTTTTTTGACGACGGTTAAAAATCAAGTTAACTTCAACTCTATATTATTTTTACAATATGAAACAATTTAACTAATAATTTCATAAAAATTTAATTATTATTTTATATTTTTGTAAAGATTCTTTTCCTGATCATTTTTTTTTTTTTTTTTGCTTAGTAATAAATTACCAGAATTAAAAAATTATTCAAAAAATACTTCGAAAAATTCGAGAGCAAACTTTATATAAATGGTTCCGAATTCAAACAATGAAATTTAAATCCATGTGCTTTGGCGTATTTTAAAGGCATTTCAATTATTTACAATTGTAGTTTATTTAAATTACTAATCCCCCAAACCTTTATTTAGTTTTTATCATTATGATTGAATACCTCTATCGGTGTACAGTTCTTGCTTAATAAATATACTTGGGCAGCAGATTTATTTTAATTATTTTGTTGGTTTTCTTGTCACAGTTTGAAATATAAGAAATAATAATTTAAAACTTAACAAAACATGACACAAAAAAATATTGTTGGCCCAGTTTTTAATTATTATACTTGTAATAAATATGAAAATATTAATAACAACACAAATAACAATCACGTCATTTTCATTTAGTGCAAGTACTAAGTTTCTGATATTTTTTTTTATTTTATTTTTTTTTCTATAAAATGTATACATACATACATCAGAAGAATATACATAAATATTTAAATAATTAAGTTTTACAAGTATAAAGTATGAGTTGATAAAATATTGGTAAGAATCCCATTAATAAGACATGTCACACACTCGGATCGAATTGGTTTAAATTCCATATGAACTATTCCGATTGATTTTTTTTAACCTTCTTCAGATTTCAATCGATATTCGTTTTTCTTCAAAAATTCTGAATCTCCTTTTTTTAACTTCAAGGTGGCAATAGTGCGCAAAACAAAGTAACAAACTGTGCTAATACAAGTAAGGTCACATAATAAAAGTAAATCTAACAAATTACAACAGGCAAGAGTGCTGTTTGGCTATGCCCAATTCTATATATCGTTCAACATTAATGTAAATTTAGTTTAGTAAAGTAACTCCAATAAAAAAAATGGGGTGACACAAAATTTAACAATTAGAAAAAAAATTTAAGAGTTAGACAAGTAGTGAAAGGAGATAGATATAGCCATTTTATTAATTATTTAACTTCGCCGGCGAATATGCTATGAAGAAGAAGTACCGACGAAGGAGGCTGCATGTTTTAATGCTGATTCTGAATATGTATTTATAACATTAAACAGAAAAAAAAACATTTTTTTTTTATTTTTGATTGCCGCAAGGGTTGAACCCAGGGCAACCAGATATTAGTCAACGTGCATACCACCTTGAGTACAGCAAGCTCCTAATGGGGTAAGCATTTTTTTAAATTAAGTATTTATCGAAAGATCTCTTCAAAAGCTTTTAAATGATTGATATCTTAAGAAATATGGTAAACAATCATACTTTTCTATGAAAAGTTTATGGGCCCATAATTTGCAAAATATGGGCGAACGCCAATTTTTTCCTTATTTCTTAATTCTCTATCGACCCATATATTTGTTTGTTTGTTTTTTTTTTTTTTTTAGCCTGGAGTTACTTCATTAAAATAGATTTGTTATAAATGATATGGAAAAATTAAAGGCAAGTGTGGTATTTTGCCCGCTGCCTCAGAGAATATGGACCGATCATGTTGATTTTCGATAGCAAAATTTTCGAAACTGTATCCAATCTCTTGCTAGTGCCTTGGAAAATTGATTACGACTCGAACATGGACAGATAGACGTTATTGCTCAAATGACTTATGGGGTTGGAAATGGAAGTTGAAGAAATTACACACCTTTTTCCATCTGTAATGAATGGAATGAAAATAAATTTAATCCAAAATTAATTTTAATTCATTTTTTTAAGCTGTTTAATTTATGTTAGACAGAAATAAATTTACAAAAAAAAACAGATACATTTAATAATTTATTTATATATTTTTCTAGATCTTTCTGGATATTTCATTCTGTCCTTAGCAGTCTAAAACTATTTTGCAGAAATATTATTTCTTGATACAAACATTTTAACCCTCCTCATTACAATCACACACAAATTCTTAGCAGTTCCTTTCCAGTAGCATTGGCAATACAATCGATTTATTTCGAATTTTCTCTCTTAATTACGGTCATATTTTGATCGCAATTCATAAGTGATTTGATGCAAAAAATTTAACTTAATTATAAAGGAGTCACCACATAAGATTTGATTCGAAAATACACAGTCAGTTTCAACAATATCAAGAAAAAGTGGTGTAGTTTTTTCCTATATGAGCCTTTGCTCATTGAGTGCTTCGCTGGGTTATAACCAGTGTGTTGAAAATTCACAAGCCAATAGAAAAATTGCCCCGTAAAATATCCAGACATATAAACTTTTTTGCTTAAATTAACACACAAAAGAGTAATAAAGCAAATGTTTCTATTAGCGTATCTAAATGAACCCATCGCTTTTATTATTTTAAATCCCCTCAGTTAACACTTTAACAGAAGGTTGACTTCTTTGATAATATTTTTGTTTGTTTTTTGTTTTCTTTTCTCATATTTTTTGGCAGACCTTTTATGATCTTGTTTTTTTTATACATATAACTTTGTTTAGTTCAAGCTACTGTGGCGAAAAATATATATTTTGCCATTGTATTATATTAAGAAAATCCCAAAACTAACGCATGACTTAACACCAATTCTACTCTAAAGTCTTTGCATGGGACACCATTTTTTATATTTTCTTAACCTGCAATCATACATTCGGCCGCATTAAAATGTTTGTAATTTTTACATGTTTCTACTTGAGTGATTAAGTATGTGAAAGATAAAGAAGCATTTAAGAAGTTTAAAAAAAATTGTGAAATATTTCTAACATTATCTTCTTTGTTGAGTAGAAGTGACAAATTTTAGTGAGGAAATATTTTAAATTCATATTATTTTATTTATATTATTATATTTTCGTTCAATCAATTAATCAAGCAATCAAAATTTTTTAATCACCAGCCAGTCTAGAGACTTGATTGCTTAAAGCTGTTTAAAAGTTATATTTATTTATTTCATATGCAAATTTACATAATACAGCATTTTCTGGATCGCTACATCCATCATCAGCAGGGTAAGCAGAAAGAAAACTAAATGTATGTATGTGATGATTTATAAAGAGAACAATAAAAATTGTTTTTAGTTGAGTGTGGAAGGAATTGGAAAATATTTTTTTAATTTTTTTAAGCACTAAGAAAATATTACTTTATTCCTACACAGTTCCATTTTAACGTTGTTTTTTTACTTTTTTTAACAAATTTAAAAATGAAGGTGAGTGTTGATTGTTTATGTTTGTGCCTGCAGAACTCAGTCATTTCTGTTTCGATTTTGAAAATGTGTTCCTTATATATTTTCCTTAAATCCTTAAAAACAGTCCATAATCTTAAAAATTAAAAGGGTGTCGCCGTACATCATATGTGGTTTTTACGTGTATTATAAACCGTCAATGGCACCACTTTAAAATTTAGAAAAACTGCGTATCACAAATGAAACACGAATTAATGAAAAATTTTAAAGGTGTCCCCATAGGTGACTTTTATTGACCTTTATGGTCCTATCTTTTAAACTGTTATATACAAACACTTCAAAATCAAACAGGAATTTCCACTTTTTTGAGGGTATAAAAGGAATATAAATATTTATAAATATATTTATAGTTAGGCTTGCCAGATACAAACATTCTAATAACTGGACAATGGAAGCAATTCACCTGAATTAAAAAAAAAAAAAAAAAACAAAATGGATAATTTAGAAAAGCAAAATTGTATTTAAATTTCTCTTAATAAAAATAAAAAAATAATAATTATCTTGAAGCAAGGAAACGTAATAATAATAATTGAGTCTTACATCATATTAACTACATCTGTACATATATAAATATTAATTTCAATTCCAAAAAATGTATACATCTCTGTTTTGTAATTTTTATGCTTTAGTTTCACACAAAAAATTTTTTGAAAATTTCGATAATATTCAATAAAATTTACTCTTACTACTTACTACTCCTTTCTTGTGATCGTATATTATTTCAAATACAGAGAGACATTTCACAAAAAGCAATGAGAATTGGTATGGAAAGAAGAAATGAGATCAATTGATGGAGATTTTCTATTTTATTTTTATCTTATTTTTAAAAAAGAAGAACCATGTCTTATCAATTGGAATATCTTTCGGCAAATTAATAAAGGCTTAGCGCAGGCAGCAGAAGTCATTATACAACACGTAGTTGTCAATTACATTGGATATTTCTAAAACTTTTGGACGGTCTGATAAATGATTCCTCGATAAAAGTGATTTTTTTTAAAATGAAAATAACTGAATAATCAGTGTTAGTAAAAAATTATTTAACTGATTATATATTTGCAAGGAGAATTTTATACCCAAACAACATATTTTGTATTCTTGCTATTTGGTGTAATTTTTTTATGTGGAAAATATTAATTTAATTGATTAAAAATTATATATAACAAAAAAATTATTTTTTCAAAATTAACCCTTATGTTTACACCCATAAATTCTCACTTACATATACACCCACCACACCCGAGTATGTCTGGCTCTTTTTGTTTTAATCTTGGCACTATTTTATTTTTATTTTGGGAAATACCCTTAAAGAAAACAGTAGTTGTATGTGTGCGTAATTTACCTACAGATTTTTTACTGGTTTATCATCTTCTGGGAAAAGGGCGAGCATGTAGTCAAAGATTTCGAGGAAGTGGGCGAAATATTGTGTGTGACAATTCTTTTAGGAGTTATAATTTAGCTTCTTCATTGATGTCAGACCACAAATTGTCGATATTAGGCACAGTAAATAAAAGACGTAAATTTATTCCAAACGGTCTTTCAAATCCCAAAGGAACGCCAACCGAATCATGGTTATTTGGGTTTAACAACAATAAAGGCATGCGCTCATATATTACAAAACGAAACAAATCAGTTGTTCTTCTTTCCACATCACATTATAGTACCGAAAATGAAGGTCCAAAGCAAAAGGCTGTAATTATATTGGATTACAATAGATACAAAGGTGGTGTCGATAATATGGATAAATGTCTTGCTGAATGCTCAACAAAAAGGAGAACAAATAAATGGCCCTTGGCATTTTTTTATAATATTATTGACCCGGCTGCATTTGCAGCATTTGTGATCTGCATGGAAAATAATCCACGCCTAAAAAAATCAACGAGCTGTAGAAGATTGTTCCTTCAGCAGCTGAGTGAACAATTAGCTTTGCTGCAAATCCAGACTCGTTTAGAAAATGCTTAAGTAATACGAAATTTTTCATCACGTAGTGGAATTGAATGTATCTTAGGACATTCAGTAATGATAGATGTAGAAAATCTTCCAGTCCATCCTCACAAAGAACGTGACAGTTCTGGCAGAAAAAAGCACAAAGGAAATTGCTATCTGGGTACCAAAAAACGGTCAACACGAAAATCTTGCAAAGAATGCAAAAAGCCAGTTTGTGCCCAGCATCCAGTTGATGTAGCGAATTGTGACAGATGTGTAACCTGATACCACTTATATTTATTTATTTTTATATTTTTATTACATTAGACTTAAAGTCGACGTCCTTGACGGCGTCAAATGTTAAAAAAAAGTTGAATCGGATAAAATTGTATGAGAGCAGTTAATCTCAACGCGTTGCAACGTCGTAAAAGTTCAATATGTTTCAACTTTTTCGGCGTTTCGCCGTCAACGACGTCAACATTAACTCCAGGGTTAAACTTATTGTTTTTAATTTATTTTTTATTTTAATTGCTCTCATTGAACTATAATAAAATGTTACGTTTTGATTTTTAATAACTAACTCACAAACATTTTTTTTTGCATACCCGGGTATTTCCGGTGTAGATGTAAAGGGTACCTCACAAAAACTCTTTGTAAATTTTTTCCACACTGAAAATTTGAAAATTTTATTTTTAAATATTGTAGAAAACAATATTTTAAACGAATATTTAAAATTTCATGTCGACATAATGATTAAAACTTACAATATATATCTCTTTAAAAATGAAAATCATCGGATATATCGGTGTAGACATAAAGGCTAAAGAAGTTCTTTTTTAACTGAACAAATTGTATTTGAACTGGTAACTGGTAAATAGAACTGGAAAATCCAGGCCATCTGGCAACTCTAGTTACAGTTGATGTAAATTGATGTCTGTTTTGAAGTCAGTGTTTTTGCAAGAATTATTTTAGATCAACGAAGTTGATCGAAATATCGGAAAAATAAAAAAAATATATATAAACATATTTTTATTTGTCTTTAATTAACAACTGACCTACAGCCAAAATAAAGTTACTGAAGAATTATTTTATTAAAATTTCCTTTTATGTATCTAAATACGAGTACAATTAATGTATGTATAAAGTTTTATTTACACACATTTTTTTCGACACATCTTTTTCGCCTGAAAAGTAACCCAAAATGCTTAACTTTAGATCTAGATTTTTAAATTAAATTTAATAAATTTTTCTAACTAAATTCCTACTTACCGTTTAAAATACTTTGTAGGAATACTCTTACATCACTAGTTATTAATTTTTCAACATTTTTGAGGTTTTTTTCTTTAATGAGCTAGAAAACCTTTTTGGCATTGGAAAGCGGAAGCAAAAGCAAAAAACAAAAATAAATTTTCTCTTTAACAGCTGTAACCAAAGTAAAACCGAGCACAATAAATTTACATAGAGGTTTCAGTTGTTTAACGCGAAACACAAGGAATGCAAATTAAAATGGGCGACGATAATAAAATAAAATACAGCAATGCCCAAGTAAGTAGCACTCAGTATTCTTTAAAGTTTTAACGTTATAAACAGCTTTATTAAAAATTGGCAAGATTAATGTAAGAAATATTATAACTAATGAGAATTTTTGTTAATGGGGTGTTATTTATAAACATAAACTTTTTTACATTACTTTTTATTTAATTTAATTATTTTATTTACTACTTTTATTATTAATTTTCAAAATAAAGTATTTATAATTTTTTTTAATTTTTTATTTTTTTTTTTTTTTTTTTTGATAATGTATTGCTGCTGACTAAATAACAAGGATTTATTATTCTAGTTATGATTTTGACAATTATTTATATTTTAATTGATTTTTTTACACTCGATTGTTTTGTTGCTATAATCCTTCTTTGTTTGTGTAACTGTTCTATATTAAAAAAAATAACATGCTGTCACGCACTTAAGTTATTTTTAATAATAATTTATTCATAAAAAAAATGTTCAAAACAAATTAAAAGCCAACAATCGTAATAGATCAGTAGACGTTGTGTTTAAATTCACACACTTAACAATAGAACACTCATAAATAACACAGTCGTTAGCATAAGCACTGTAATTTTTTTTTTTTTTTGTATATCCGCAATTTATTTTAATTTATGACTTTAGAACACAGCAGGCTTTTTTCATAATATTAGTTTTTTTTCTATTTTATTTGATTGCTTTTTAAATTATTATTATTACTTTTTTAATCGTTTTCATTCTTTCTTTTTCTTATTCATTCATACTTTGTTTACTTTTTCTATTTTTATATTTTATTTAATTTTATATTTTATTTTTAAGTTATACATTCCGCTTTAAATTTATCGTAACAACCGCACTTTCCAAATATCGTTAAACGACTGAAAAGCTTTTTGCTCTCTGCAAATTTACCTGGTTGCTTAAGTGCTTCGTATAAATACTCACACATACACACCTTTATGTCTACTAACATCGAAAGCATATCCTTAGGAACTTTATATCACTTCATAAAACACCAGTTATTTAGTTATAACCAGCGTTACCACACAAGAAATTTACTTTCTACCAATAATTTTCAAAAATCCTACCAAAATCGTTCACAGCCTACCAAAAATTTAAAAATGCATTTCTTGCACTTTGGTTTTTCCCCCGTAGCTGTTGAGATGGTAGTTTGTCTTTTGGTGATTTTTGAGATGGGTGTTATGATTTAAAACAGTTTTAGAGCATACTAAGCAGAATGAGCACCCATCTCTTTCCTGGAGCCAATCAAATTCGTTCAACCATTCGGTTCTAATTTTTTTTAATGTTTCTTTACATGCAATATTAGTAAATATTTATGTAATAAATAGGCATATATTTACAATTAAAAAAGTTTACTTTCTTTTCCACTTGAAAATAAAACTTCACTCAAAAATTATGTTAATTCCAATTTCATAATATTGTTCGCGTTTCTTAAACCAGAGATGGTTATAGCTTTAATCATCTCTATGCAAAAAAGCAGATAAGTTTTTTATTACACCTAAAACAGTTTTTGAAAACAGTGATAACACTTTTTAAAGTTATTGTTTATTTAATTCAAAGTTACATTTCTTTTTATTTTATGTTCTGAAATTTTAAGGTGAAAAATTTACTATTGCTACAAAATTGCTAGAGAAGGAAAACCTACCAAAAATTAAAAAAAATGCAACAAACCAACCAAACTACCAAACTGTTTTTTAAAAACGAAAAACTACCAAGTTTGGTCCGATTGGACCAAAGCGGCAACGCTGGTTATAACGTCCATAACGTTTTTCTCCCACAACTAACTCTCTTTTGTTTGATTTACACAAAACTCTTCACTCTCTTTTATTTCTAATTTAATACTCATTTTGTATTATTCATTCATTAGTGTTCATTGTTGTACGATTCTTGTTTTTCATATTATAAGTCATATTGCGTAGGTCATATCCTTATTTATTGAAACAGTTTAAATGTCAGTTTTTATAAAGTTCTTGCCTCTAGAGACAAAAGCTTTAAATATTTGTACTCTTTAGTTGCTTGAGTGTGATATTTTTGTTTTAAATGTGGCTCTATCTTTTACATTGTGGTGATTGAATAAAGTATACAACTGTTATAAAATTTGCTGCGTAGTGAAATAAAAAAAATTACAAACTCAAAATGATAGTTCCTTTATGCTTCTTCAATACAAATTGCTGTGTTGTAAAATTTATAGATAAATAATTTTTGTTTTAAAATCCAAATGCTTTAGAGTAGATACACTGCATTGCGCTGAGGTTTCGTAACCGAAAACAGATGGAGTTGGATTTGAAAACATTTAATTTGTGTTTTTTTTTTTTTTTTGTTTTTTGTCAAATTAATTCATTATTTTAAATTGTGTACAACAAAAGAAGTTTCAGGTTAATTATTCAGTATAATTCAAAAAAAAGTATCGTAGGGATTTTTTATTCACACAGACTACTCCACAACTGATAAGATTCTTTATTTTTAAAGTCACTGTTTTAATCTGTCATGATTCATTATCTTCAGTTTACCTAACAAGCAATGCAGCTATTTAATCTGCTTTGCAATTGTTACCTGTTGTTTTTCTCTTTTGCTGTTCACCACCCTTTTTAGTGGTTAATGTAACAACTTGCTTTGCTAAGAAATGTAAAAAAACTACAATAAAATTTTGTAATTTTACAGAAGATTTTTTTAATAATTTTATTAAGTTAAATCGCATAAAACTAACAATTAAATTGATTACTAATTTAGTTAATTTTTTTGTAAGTTTAAAAATATTAAGAAATTTGTGTTTAAATAATTCTCTGCCACTAAAATGAAAGCATTATAATTTAGGTAGCTTTAAAATTTTATTAAATATGCCAAAAAATATCCTGTTAATGCAGTGTTTTAAATAATTAAACGAGTTGAATTGTGTGTCCGTCGCCTCAAAAGATTTTTTTGAAGTAAAACAATTAAATTTGAAGAAATTTTTTTTTGTTTTTTAACCGACGGGGCTTCATTAAGTTTTAAAACCCATAAAAAGTTTTATTAAAACAAAGAAGTTTAATTTTTAAAAATTTCTTTAGGTCTTTATGCTTTAGTAAAAAAAGGACATTTCTTAAAATTATGAAAAAGTTAATCAAATCAATGGATAAGTTATTTACTTTGTACTTATTTTAGTTTATAAATTTAGCTTATTGTGCTACTATTGTTTTAATTAAGGTTTGTTAATTTGATCGAATTCTTATTAATTTTTAATAACCTAATACTTAACTATTGCGATGTTTTAGTAACTTTTACATTATACTTTAACTTCTTAAAATGATTATGTTTGTTGCAATTATTTTTAACTAAAGAGTTTTAGGTGATAATTTTAACTGTCTAATTGTAAAGGTTAGGAAAACCCACTCATGTGAAAACTAGTAAGCAGAACTGCCTAGGGATGCAAGAAAAAATTTTAAAAATGTTAAAAGTAATTTAAAAAATTTATTAAAAAATTTTGTATGTATTTATTTCTTAAAAAAAATAATTATTCTTTTCAAAATAATACCTAAATTTTGTGTGAAAAGGAAAGAACATGTTTATATTTATTTTATTTTCTAATCTGTCTATTGCATTTGCTTTCATATTTTGAAAAACTTTCAGGACGCTCTTATTTTCTCTTTAAACTTCCTTAAAATACTACATTTAATTTATCCATTAATACGGGGAAAATATAATTTTATTCATGTTATATTTCCTTTAACAGCATACTATTCTCTTTAACTTGAACCCTTTAAAGAAAAATTTGAGGTACATTTGTTTCTTTTTCTCTTTTAGTATAAAGAATAACGTTACAGCAACAATGCTCTTATTTAATGCAACGATTTCTCTTATAAATGTCATAGCAGCATATTTTTGCAATATGGTCTAAGTAACAAATCCTTCATCAGAAAAAAATATTTTTTTACGAATAAAGTCATTTCAGAAATAATTTAATATAATGAAATTAAATTAATTTTATAACTGCAAGCCATTGTATGATATTCTCACAAAAAAGAAAAACACACATCAGAGAATAAAACAAAGAAAAAAACAAAAAGCATATTAATATCGCCATATTGCTACTGCTTCATTATCTTCTCAATGGCTTTTGCTTAACTTTTGCTTATATTCTTTAGATAATCCAGTCTAAAATATAATTAATTGAATGAGAGTTGTAATAAATCAATAAATTTAAACTAAATTCAAACTAATGGTACGTTTTACTGACGTTAATGAAAGACGATCTCACATGCAATTTGCGTATATGTAGAATATCACATTTTTACTTTAAAAAGAATTCGCCGAAATAGTCTCAGTACATAATTCATTTAATAAAAGTTTTATAAATTACTTTGTGTGAATACTCGTACGGTATTTGTTAATTTGCTCAGCAGTTTACTTAATTTTTCAAGCCTTAGCACATTAAATATTTTTGTACCCTTCACCAAAAATAAGTGGAAAATGGGTATATATAATTTTGTTATTCCGTTTGTAATTTCTACAAGATCCATTTTCGGCCCCAAAAAGTATATCGCACACCTAGTTCAAAAGTGATTCAATTCAAAATTTTAACTTTTTAGAAATTGAAAAAAAAACTTTTTTTGACCTGAATAAAAATGGTTAAACATAAAAACTTTAGACCATTTAGTAGAAAATCCATACCGATTATGATATAAAAAGCTCTTTTTATTTGTTAAATATTTATAAGCTGGATAAAGAACAATTTAATTAAATTTTTAGTTCAGTCACTTTTGAACTATGTGTGCGATATATAATCTGAGTTTTTATGCATAGAGAAGTCGATTGGGCGATGTCCATTTACCCATCAGACCGTCCCGATTAGTATTGAAATCAGCTTTGTTAAGGCAAGAAAAAATTAAAATACGTCAATCGATCAGACACAGTTTCGAAAATCGGTCCTCCATGTCCATCATGGCAGCGGGCAAAACACCACGCCTACCTCTGATTTCTCCACACCATTTGGAACAACAAAATAACTTCAGTTAAAACACATAAAAATATGGGGCAATAGAGAATTAAAAATTAAGAAAAAAACATCAGGTGAAAAAGTTTTAGATCGCCTATATTTTTCAAATTATGGGCCTCTAAACTATTCATAGTACGATTTTGCACCAACTTTTTAAGATAGCAATTTGATGAGAGGAATATAAAAATATTGGAATACAAGATTCGGCATATCCGAATATAGTACTCTAACTTGTTAGTTAATAAAATCTACACAAAAATCGTATTTAGTTTAGATGACTTCTAGGACTTCAAGGTAATAATTATTCTAAAAAAAATTTGTTTTCATTAAACTATGATATGCAGATACGCTATAGCAACATGTAGAAAATATAAAACTTTAAATAACAAGGTGTTCCAATATTCAGGTGATTATTGGTTATATTTCTTTATCTTTAACCGCAGTAGGTAGACCTTTGGAATTCGGACAAAGTATGTACATAAAAAATAAATTGTAAACAATAAATTAATATAATTAATTAAAAGCCGGGATTTTGATGAATATTACCTTATCTTAAAACCATTAGAGGCAGTAGCTTAAAATTTGTACAGAGGATGCACTGTAATAAGAGCAATCAAAAAAAAAAATACACTCAGAATGCTTTATTTTAAATTCACCCAAAGTATATTTTTATGGCCGCTGTAAGAAGTTAATAAAAATAAAATTAAAACAAAAACAAGTTTTGAAATGATATTCGCTGTCTGGGAAATGAAACATAGAATATCCAAACATCAAAATCGTTTGAGTACGTGCGGAGAGCAATAAGAATACTTACAATAAACAGTAATAGCACAGCATAACCGCACCTTTTAGAGGAGGAACTAAGTACGTTTCAAATTGAACTTTTCTCCCATCTCTGGCTACGAGATTTTAAAACAGACATAGCCTGTTATCTATTGCTAGTTCTAGATAAAAAAACTGTCTGATCATAACTGTTTACATGTATTTTACTTTTCTTTATTTATTGGGTTTTAAATTAACCTTAAGAAAGTTAAACATATATTAATATATCAGTCGCTCAAAAGGTAATGTGTTTAAGTCCAAAATACAAAAATAAAAATTAGTTTTAAAATTCTTGGTTTATTAATTTAATAAGAAACCTGTATATAGTATTTGTACGAGGTGTAAACTGTGCAAAAAAAGCAAGATATGTACAGGAAGTGTAAATAAAAACGTAAGTATTTATTGAAATAATGACTTATACCTTTTGGCAGCTGAAAGAATAAGAAATTTATGTAGAAAATAATAAAAAAACATCATCTTCTTCTACTTCTTTCTTGTTTTTCAGTGCTACCAACATCTATTGAAAGAAGAAGAATAATTTAATATTTACTTCAAAGTTTATATAAAAAAATATTGATAAAAGGTGGACTTATTCACAAAGGCTTCTGAAGTTATTATACAATATATTCAGAAGCTATTAATAAAAATGCTGTATTACCAAGAAAAATGTAATAAACGGGTAGATGCTTTATTTCATCAAAATTTCCAAAAATCAGAAATTATCAACAATTGTACTTAACCGCATTGGCTTCTGAGCGACTCATATATTAAATATTTTAATATAGCAAATTCCAGAAGCTTTCTTACAAATTTCTTAGAATTATGATCAGTAATAATATATCTACTTAATTAACTGCCAAACTTTTTGCTACAAATTTTTAAACATAATTATCCTTAATTTGAGTGGATAATAAAAACTTAATTGAAATAAAGTGCCTTTTTGCTGTAACCCCGACAATTACTGCATTCACACTCACAAAAAAGCTTAAAAATTTACAAGTTTTTTTTTAAAGATTTTTTTAACGTATGTAACCTTAAAATATGAAAACTATTTAACGCAATTAAGTATAATTCTTCATATTCTTCTTAAGTTTTTCATATTAAATCATTATAATAATGCCAGCTCCCATAGAAAATAACGTGCATTATTACACTAAAAGAATATTCAAATATTTTCATTTTGAGAAAATTTCAAACAAATTTTTTCTCGATTCATGTAGGTTAAGCGGATGTTACCAACACACCCACACTGCCAAGTAGAAGTAGAAGTACTTAAAAAATTTTCCTCTCTTTTTTTTGCATATTTTCACATGCATCCTTCTGCACTTGAATATTTAAAAAAATTTCCACACAATTCTTTGGATGTGAACTGATTACATGTAAATGTATGAGCAGTACAAACCAAATTAAATAATTGAGCGCACATTAGTGCACTTCCGCGTAATGTTAACTTCCGTTACAAGTTGCATGTGCTTTTTGTTTTGGTTGCTATTCATTTCATTTCTAAATTTTATATTTTTAGTGCTTAAAATTGTATGCTATATTATTTAAATCTTTTTTTGAAATACAGTTCAAAGCCAGAACAAAGCTATTATTAAAATGTTTAAAATTAAAAAGAAATAACAAAAAAGGAAAATTTTTTATTAAATCATCATTTCAATTTATTTTCAGGATCAGAGGTAATTGAAAATCCTTATGAAATTCATTAAAAAGTTCAAACTTTGTTACAAATATTTTAAAAAATTTTAAAACGTTTCATGTGTTTCATGACTTCTGCTCCGCAGAAATGAATAACTTATAGTCGATTTAAAAAATTATATATTTTGTTTATATATGCATAGAGTTTTGTAGGTTAAATTTGTTCATAAAGCTGTCTCATAATACAAAAGGATTTAAGCGCCAATATAACGCATAAGTAGAAGAAAGGTAGATGAAGGACCGCATCGAACCATCATAGCAAAAGGCATATTACACAGCGAGAGCATCTGTGCTGAAAAAAAACATGAGCAAATAAACGTGTACTCTAAACTGCTTGAGTGTGTTGAAAAATCAAACAAATGTGCCCCAATAAATGAAGTAATCGCTGATGTGGGTTATAAGGAAATAAAGCAGCAAACGAAGTAGCAAAAACCAAAAGGAAAATAATAACAAAAATATAATTTGTAGACCAGCTGTTAGAACACTAAGAAATGAGCAAAATCCCAAACTGGATGGAATCTTGGAAACAAAAGAGATCAGGAGATGCCATTTAATGTAGACCGACTGCCTGCAGGATTCTTCGGATGTAAGGCTATAAAAATGTTTAAGTATAATGAAGACACATTAATCTAAACGAGTCCTGAAAACTTTTAGTATAAACTGGCCAAATGAAAACCTTAGAAGTTAAAACTTGCAGATTGCACCTGAAAGAGGCTGAAAGAAGCGGAGAGGAGCATAGATTAGTAATATAATGAACTAAATTTCATGAGTAATATTAACAAAGAAATTAAATAAAATATAAATGATAAAATTTAGTTAAATCAATGTAAGTTTTATTTAATTCCTAACACGATTTATTCAAATTAATAATTTTTATTAAAATGAACGAAATGTTTTATTTTTGCTATTAAAAAAAACTCTGTTAAATTAACAAAATTAAATCTTAAGAAAAACAACAGATGAAATTGATTACATTAATTAAAGTGAAAGTATATAAAAATTTTTTAAAAATTTAATCAATTTATTCATTTATTTGACTAAATTTTTTTTTCGTATTTTAAGAAAATATTTTTATTTTATAACAATTTAATTCAATTAATTTCGGATAGCCAAATTTTTCTTCTAAGTATAAGCCTTGTATTTATATAAGTTTAATGAAAAAATAAAAATAATAGTTTCGGCTTAATGTCGGTTCCATTTGCTCTCTTTTTTTTAATTTTTATTTTTTTATTTTTTTTTTTTTTTTTTTTTTTGTATAAGAAAGAAAAATTATTACGTTTTCCATTCTTCGCATCTACCTACTTTAGGTTGTATACATTGTAAACATCATCTATTTTATTTAAGGCACAACTTATTTTTTTTTTTTTTTTAGAAATATTACATATGATTTCTCGAACTTAGATTTAAGCAAAATTAATAAATTTCTTTAAATATATTTATAACCAAAGAAAAAAGGATATATTGTCTGTCACAATTTACACCTTTTGTGATTTTAGTTAATTAAATAAATTTAATAAATTTTTTGCAATACCTCATCTATCTATCTAGTATCTATTCTAGACTTAATAATAGTAAGATTATCAGATATTATCGATCATGGAGGAATGATGTGGACGAACATCGATATAAACAGCTTGTGGTTTAAGTCGATATATCTCTACACATATGAAACACATTACAACAAAAAACTTAGTGCAATTCGCTACACTTAAGCCAGTCTTTTCATAAATTAACATAAAATTGAAAACATAAAAGTCTGGAAAAAAAACAATGAATTACTAAAATGCATTTAAGAACCAACAGCGTCATGGTGTGAGTGGTATCAATATACTCTCAATTTGTACATGTTTAACTATTAATTGTAGTAAAATTTTAATTTATTCAATTCTTTTATATTCAAAAACGTTTTATACAAGATTTCTATTTACGATAATTTTTTTCATTTTTATTTTTATAAAAAGTTTTATATGTTTGCTTTCAATAGTTTCTAGTTTCTAATAAAAATAAAACTTAGAAAAATAAAATCATTCTTAACACAGTATAAACAGCTATAAATTTTCCTTGTACTTTTTAATTGCTCTTTTAACGCTTTTGCATCTAAAGCATAAACAGCCATAAAAAGCAATTTATTGCACTAAACCACTTATGGTCAATATATTGAAACATACGTTAACACTCAGACAACATACTTCAAGCATATATACGCACATAAACCACACACACACACACACACACAAAGATTCACGCTCTATTGATAACAAAATATTTGCTGTTATAAACTATATATTAGAAAATATTTTGGAGTACGTGGTAAGTTAAAGGATTCCTCTTTTTTTAGAAGCTCTCCTACATTTCTAGCATCTACAAATAAATATTCTTAAACTATTTGCTTGTTTTTCATATAACAAAATATTAAATGAACAATTTTAATTCGGCCTAAGTTGACGTCCACACATACATATTTTACGGTTAAAGTTTATGGAATGCTTTTCCATAATAAATTCGGTACGTGTCTACATCAAAATTGCCAAGTATGAACTGTCAAAACTATTGTTTACCAAAATGATGGCAAAACAAAATAGTATACCTTTCCGGCGGACACAATGTATAACAATTTAAAATACACCGCTGGTCTCATGTAGAAAGGTCCTAACTTGAAATTTTACGAAATGGATTTTTTTAGATTCAAAATTTTAATGCAATAGTATTAAAAACAACAGTTTTGCATTTTATATAACAGCGATATACAAGTGGTCACACATAAAGCTTATTTTCTAAAAAATATTAACTCCCTTGTTTTAATTTTTATAAAAAATATGAAACTTGCTTCATTTCATGCAACTTGAAACTGACCAAACATCCGATGCAACAAGATACATTCTGGGTATGTCGAACGTGTCTTGGTTGAAAATTAGAAGTGTTCAAAGACAGTGGCAATCACCTGGATCAATTCACCTCAAAAATAATAAATAATCGAAACAATGAACGAAGTGGCTTAGAGAACTACTGGAATTTAAAATCACAATATTTGGAAAAATCTCAAAAATCATCAACATCAATAGTAACTTTAAAGGACCAATAGTAATATAGCCTCCTATACGAATTAATAATAAAGGGTGATAAAAAAGAATTTGAAGAAAAGTCCTTTATTTGTAAAACCTATAAAATAATATTTTGAATATATCCGCCGACATATTTAAGTCATCACTTATAATAATTTAAGCAGCAGTTCCATTTAGATTCAGTCTTCGGAATATTAAAAAGCCATTTGCTGAAGTCATATATAAGATGGATCTGAACAACGAGAACAAAAGTAATAGGAAAGGTAAAGTTGCAATCAAAATAAATACACGCATACACTATGCAATTTTTAGATGCACTTTTTTCAATTCTCTTTATAAAGTGCAGTGATATTCGCTATTTTAAGCAAATACTTAATATAAACATCTCTTTAAAACAAAAGCTATGCTATATAGCTTACACGCAGAAAAAAAACATGGTTGTGATATGATCACAATAACCATATTATGTTCTTTGTAACAATGTATGGTTGCGGAGAACCAATTATAGTTGTCTTCAACAAAACTTTAGTCACGATAAATATTTTTTGTTACCTTTTAACGATTATATGGTTACTGTGCACCAAAAATGCAACATTGTTGGTTTTATTTTAAAAAAATTCCAACCACAACCAAAGCTTTATAACTTATTAAAAATAATATAAAATATTTAACCATAATATATTATAATTAATCAAAGTATGGTTAAAAGCAACAGAATAATGTTTGCGCTAAAAAATATTTTGTTCTAATACTTGACAGTTTAGTAATTTTTCTGGTAGCTAAAATTTGAAATTGTTTTTTATTGTTGAAGAAAGTGAAGAAAAATAAAATTTTATATACAAAATAAATAATCAAAAATGAAAACAAAAAAAGGGAACTACAACATTTAAAAAAAGTTGAAGTAAATATGCATCTATGTATGTATGTATGCTTAATTTAATGTTTAAATTTGAACATAATTAATGAATTTAATTGAAATTAAAATTTATACTTTGGACAACAATATGGTTGCAAATGTAACAATACGATGTTTTGTTATCAACCATATAACGCAACCATAGTATGTTGCTCTTAGATTATGGTTACCTCAACCATATTTTTTCTTTGCGTGTAGCCATCTTGCTTCACAACCAAACAAAAATTTCGTGCTTGTTTCATGAAAAATTGTATAGTGTAAATGCCGTATATTTCTTTTCATTTTTAATGCTGTAACTCGCCTTAAGTACTTCTCTGCACATAGACCAATTTACCAAAAACTATTTGAGAAACTTTTATTAAACAAGCTGAACATTATTTTAAATGATATTGGGAGCCTTTAATTCAGAATTAGCAGGCGACAAAGCACTATCAAACAAACACAAAATTTAGTAGATGTATTTAAAAATCTTTTAGGAAAAAACATTGCTCCGCGTTTTTCGACTGCTGCTATTTAACAAGGCATGGCATTAAATACTATTTTGTTTAATTGAGGCAAAACTCTCTGAAAAACCTCTATAAGCTACTAAAAAGATACTCAAGTGGCCGTGTGTTTATTTTAAGATAAGGAAACTACAAAAATTCACTAAAGCCGCTTAAAGCTGGAGTTCCATAAGGTACTCTTTTAGGGGATTGTCTTATACTTATTGTATTCATCTGACATGCCAACTAGCAAAAATATCAACACATCGTTTGCTCTTTTTTTTTGCTAAGTATTCTCTAAAGTCCTCATAATAATAATAATGTAGATATTTGCAGGGTTATATTTCTCATTTAGAAAAATTGTAAAGAAATGGAAATTTATGTAAAACGTAAAAATGTACGCATAGTCATTTACTCTATGAAAAATATAATGCCCTCCTATTCGAATCCGAATAATTCTCCAACTCTCGGAAGTTGCATATTATGGTATTCATTTGGAAAGCTGTTTTATGTGGAAAAGATACATGGAAGTGAATTTGACATAAACGAAATTAAAATCAATGAATAAAAATTGACTCATTTTTAAAAGCCATAGATAGGCGGAGGCGTACTGGAGCAACAATTACCACAATGTATGTACTTATGTACACGCAAAGAAAAAATATGGTTGAGGTAACCATAATCTAAGAGCAACACACTATGGTTGCATTATGGTTGCTAACAAAACATAGTATTGTTACATTTGCAACCATATTGTTGTCAAAAGTATTTAAATAAATATGTTCAAATAAACATTAAATGCTGTAAGCATACATACATAATGCATATTTACTTCAACTTTTTTTAAATGTTTTGGTTCCCTTTTTATTTGTTTTCATATTTTGAATATTATTTTTGATTATTTATTTTGTACATAAATTTTTATTTTTTTCACTTTCTTTAACAATAAAAAAAATAATTCAAATTTTAGCTACCAGAAAAATTACTAAACTGTCAAGTACTAGAACAAAATATTTTTAAGTGAAAACATTATGTATGGTTAAAAGCAACAGGCTTTTAACCATACTTTGATTAATAATAATATATTATGGTTAAATTTATTAAATTATTTTTAATAAGTTACAAAACTTTGGTTGTGGTTGAAATTTTTTAAGATAAAACCAACCACGTTGCATTTTTGTTGCACAGTAACCATATAATCGTTAAAAGTTAACAAAAAATGTTTATCGTGACAAAAGTTTTGTTGAAAACAACTATAATTGGTTCTCCGCAACCATACATTGTTACAAAGAACATAATATGGTTATTGTGACCATATCACAACCATGTTTTTTTTCTGTGTGTATATGCTATTTCATTTTTTTTACACACCTTTATATAAATTGTAAGAGCTTTCATCAAGTAACGCAACATTAGAACAATAAAACAATTTTATAGCTATTTGACGACGATTTTGAGAGAAGTTGATATAATTTTACTTGTTTTGTAAATCTGGGTCGGTCATAGCGATATCACAGTTTAATAAAAATAAAATCTTAAAATCAGGTACTATAATATTGCATATTTTGTCGATGGACGAACTGCTACTGCCACTCACTCAGCAAACTTGTTATCCTCAAATCACATTAGTTCATTTGTATATACATACGTGCCTACGAGTGTGTATATATTTACATTACCAAATACCCAACGTAAACCAATGTTACGGATTGTGTATTTGTATGGTAACAATATGTGTTTTGTTGTTGTAATAACATCGATTCGCAACGAATATTAAATTCATATATTATGAATATGCAAATTTATTATTCGGAACCTTTTCGATTTTAATGTTAGCTGTATTTTTGTATAAAACATTTTTGAGTTGTTACTGTCTTTTTGTCTTATTGATTCAATGGAGTTCTCATTTAATCAATTTGGCTTTTGATATAAGACTTTCACTTTGTCTAGCATAACAATAACATGGTAAAATCTAAAAATAGTTATGTTATAATATAAACAATAAGTGGTTAAATTAAAACATCAATATATGGTTGAAAATGTCATGTTATATAATTGAATTATTATTATTATTATTATTATTATTGATTTGTTACAAAAGTTATTCAATAACATAAATGCACAAAAAAAAACAATTCATTGCTTATTATATATAATTAAAAGGCTTAAACGCATAGGCTACAAACACATAAATATATATATAATTTATAAGCACAAAAAAGGCATCTTATCTGCATACATTCCCATGTGAATATCCATTTATGGAGAAAACGTGATATTCTCGTATTGAAGATATACGGTACGTAATGGTACTTCGGTACTGACTACACATTTATCCAAGACTTCTAATACGTTAATCTGGCATCTGGCAACTATTGTTGATGTATAATATGACAGCTTTAAATAACAAAATACGTAAATGGTTTCACAATTTTGCTTATAACACAAAAAAAAGATTTATATGCTAACATACATACATATATATGTATATTTCAACTATTTTTGAAATGCTTTGCTTACCTTTTATTTGTTGTCATATTTTCTGTATTATTTTTAATTGCGTTGCAACGCGTTGAGATTCACTGCTCTTATTCAATTTCATACGATTCAACTTTTTTTTTGACATTTGACGCCGTCAACGACGTCGACATTAACTCCAGGGTAACAATAAAAACAATTTCAACTTTAAGCTGACAAAAAATTACTAAATTGATAGAAAAACATTCTGTCAGGACCAAGAACAAAATATTTTTAAGCGGAAACATTATTTTGGTTGCTTTTAATCATACTCTGATTAATTTTATATTATTATGGTTAAATATATTATATTATTTTAAATAAGTTATAAGACTTTGGTCGTAGTTCAAATTTTTTTACGCTAAACCAACCATGTTGTATTTTTTGTGCACAGTAATCATATAATAGTGAAATATCAACAAAAACGTGTTTGTTGTGACTGAAGTATTGCTGAAAACAACTATAATTTGTTCTCTGCAACTTTACAATGTTACAAAGAACATTTCATGGTTATTGTGACCATATCACAACCATATTTTTTCTTTGCGTGTATACAAAATTTGGATAAAATCCACTAATGAGCTATATGAGCTATATGAAATGACCGTATGAATATACTTTCCACGCAATTGTAGTTTTAAATAAAAAATGTTTCATGAAAATATCATTAGCCAGTAACATATTGAACGATAGCGGTTATATCGACTAAGACTAAGAAAAAACATAATTCCCTTGGTTGAAAATCAAAGAATTATATCCAAAATTTTCCAGCAACTAGGACTCAAACATTTTTTTTTTTTTCTAAAACTAACTTTAATAAAAGATAACTTTTGGACTTGAGATTTAAATACTTCTTAAAATTTTAAAGATACAATAAACACTTTAAAAAATGGTTGTACAACCAAACAAAAGATTTATAAACCATGAGTAACAAAGTTAACAAAAAAAAAAAATCTTTATAAATGGTATCTACCGCTGTACCTCCAATATTTATATATGTGCGTGTATGTGTTAGTGGTATAATATAGAGTTAGTATGCGTTTAAGTTAAGCAGGTACTTGGATCAGTTTACCACAAAAACATACATTTAACACAGAAAAGTATCTCTTTTATGGATGATAAAAATAAATGTAGAAAAATTGTAGTTGAATATTTTGATTTTCTGAAAAAGTTAACATGCGTATTTCCTAATGTGTATGTTTATTTGTTAATGATAGTAGTTGTGAGATAAAACACCAAATAAATAAAACGCAACAACACAATAAACCGCACATACCTCCAAACAAGCACAAGAATAATATGAGATAATATTAATGGAAATACGATGATGTTTGTGCTGCAACGCAAGCCACAATATTTGAGCGAATAAATGAAGCGTTTAAACAAAATACTTTAACATTGCTATCGCCTTGGAATAAAACTAAATTGATGGCCAATTTTGTCTTAGCAATTGTTTGTGATTTGAAATTAGAACATGAATTCGATAATATAAATTTGGAGAAATTAATAAATTTTGCAAATTTTGTATCACAATTTGTATCAATTTTTATACCCTTAACCACAAAAAGTGGACTTTTATGCGTATCGAAGTCGATTGAGTGACTGATGCATCCTTAGCATTTTAAAAATTATATTTAAAAGCTTTGTTTCTGTATATATTTTAAAAACGGAAAATTTATAAACATATTAAAAAAATTATTTTCTTTTTATTCCTAATTTGGGCAATTTTAAAATTTAATAAAATATTCATATTCATAATTATTTTCTCAACAAATTCCTTCAAGTAAAGTCTTTAAACAAATACAAGATTATAAACAAAATATTCTCTGCATACGTAAGTATTTTGTCAAAGACTTTCCATTTGAACAAAATAAAATTGTACATTTGTACTTAATAACTCTTTTATGAAATTTAATAAATCTAACAAATAGTTCCCCCAAAAAGGGATAAAAAAGGGAAGCTTTCAAAATTTACTTAAAAAATATACTTAAAAACAAAAGCTTAAAACTACAGTAACAAAAAAGAACAAAAACAAAGAAATAATCCAGAACAACAAATGCATTTCAACAAAATAAGCAAATACGAATTAGCAAATAAAACAAAACTGTTGGGCTGTGTTGCAAACAGTGCTCTGAAAGCTGAGAGAGTGTAATCTTTTATGATAAAATAAGAGGTCTGCATCCTTAAAAAAAATCCTAGCACCCTTAATGGTCATCAGATCAACCAGAGACAAACAACTTGACATCCGCACAGCCTCCAGTTTTCTCGACGCAGAGAAGCATTCTCTCAACAAGGAGTTCTCTATGGATTGTGCGCCCTCTAAACATTTCGCAGCCGTTTCCACAATGTAGATTATCGCACAAGAACTGATTGGAACTTAGGACATTCTTAAGTACCTGGGTGTCACATCCCATGAGAACTTTAAAAGCTATCGACATTGAGAAAAGCAAAAGGATTTACTCCGCCTATTAGGGAGATCTCAAGCGCATTTTATTATGATGGCCTGCGAAGCAAACAAAACTAATCTGTTCCATCTGGTGCGATGAAATGCCAAAACAAGCATAAGAGGCGTAGAAGATAAAAGGACGTCTTTTAAAGCACCGCAATCTTATTTTCGCAACATTTCTTTGCACCAATCAACACGAGCCTTTTTTTGAGCGACTTTCAAATTGTGCGGGATCCAACGAGAACAAACCTTTTTTACGGCCAGGTGTTCATGCAGTATCGAATGTGTGCTGGTGGAAGAAATGTCCAAGGATGTCTCTATCTCTCGGTATGTCGCATGTCGATCTTGCATTATGAGTTCACGCACGGCATCAATGTTCTCTGGCACAACAGCCGTTTTTGGACGACCTTCACGGAATTCGTCTTTGAGCCAGCTTCGGCCACGATTAAATTCATTATGCCAATTTTTCACAGTGCTATAGGATGGTGCTTTTTCGCCATACATACGTCGAAAGTTGTGAAAAATGATGGCACGAAAATATTCACGAGTTAATTCCATTTTTTTCTATATTAATTTTTTCAAGTCACTGTAAACAACACAAATAATGGTCGTACGTCAAAACGTTTTGAGTACGATTATGCTTAAAAATGACAAACTTTCCAATGGAAATGTCAGATTGCACTTAGCAGCACTCAGTGTTGCCAGGCCAGAAATATATATAGCAGCCCTCGTAATATTTGGTTCTTAAAAGTTCCTCAGAAATTTAAGTTATGAATTTTATTATTTACTCACTTATTTCTTATACGTTTGTATGGTTTCATGGAAATGCTGACACAGTCAAAAATCAATTAAATACTCCGAACACATTTTTGTAACTACATGGGACTTTTACATATTTTATTGAATTGATTTCAGCTTAGATATTTTATTTACAATATAAACTTAAACATTAATACAAAATTTGTATTACAAATATTTGCATGTGTATTATTAAATGTGTGTATGTATAAACAAAATAAAAAAATCATGTATTTAAGAAGAGAAATAACAAAAAAAATATTCAGATTTGCTTTAAATCTTTGGCTCAAAATTTTGCATGATGTGATTGTTTATGCTTTAACTTAGTAAATTTTGGTTTGCTTTTTCATTTTGCGATTGTTGATTTTTTTTGCCGCTGGCTTGGGATTAAACTAAGACTGAGATTTATTGGCACATCTAAAGTTTTTACTGATTGGATGTCAATGACAACAAATGAAAGAAGTTTTATTTATGTTGTATATTGAGATTAAAAAGAGAAATACTGGCATAATAAAAAAAAGCTTTTAACAGATATATAAAAACAATTGTAATGAAACATTTAATCTTAAGTTTTTTAGGAATTAAATTTTGCAGAAAATTACAACCGCCATTTGAAGATTTGAATATAATAAAAAACACCATTTAGGTTTAGTTACTTAAAAATATCTTCCCTGAAATTTAATTTTATAACTATGTCAAAAAATACTAATTTTTATTAACTGAAGGCAGCCACTACACAAGAAAAATCAGTCAGGACAGACAGGAAAACCCAGTCATTTTGAAAAAAAAACTCACTCTATGTAGCCGACAAAGCTGCAGTTAAGACTACAACTCAATCCCTGTCAAAATGTGTTTGTTTGGAAGAGAAGCATTATTTTCTAAGCAAAATTTTCTACAAACAATTATATCACAATTATAAAATAATAAACCCTATAAAAATAAAAAAAAATAAGTATTCGAATTTCACGTTGAAATAAACATTTAATTTTTCATTGCATTTATACGTACAAATTCATAAAAAATTTTATAAAAATGGTCATTACACTCTAAAATTGAATAAATAGCAGTTTTATCATAAAACTTTTATGATCATTTGAATTGTGTTACAATTTCTAACAGTTGTTAGTGGTTGTAAGTTTTTATTTCATACCAAAAGAAGTGGAAAAACTCTAGAAGCAAAAATATAAAATTTATGGAAATTTTTTTAACTTATCGTAAAATTGAAAATCGCTTTATTGCTTTTTCGACTCTTAACTTCTGTAAATAATTCTGCCAAAGCATTTATAGCTTTCCAAGAACAAATCAAGGTAAATTTAAACAAACTGCTGATAATTACAAGAGTCCTTACACACGTGTATATACCTCGGCTATATAATTAAAAAATAAAATAAATTAACTGCCTAAAATAAAAATGAAAAGACTATAAAGCAGATTGAAAATTAGAAGGAAATATTTGAAAAACGCACGCAAGTTAAATTATATTTTTTTTAAAGACATATTTTGCATTTTTAAAGAAATTAACGTTATGTGTCTTTAACTTTAAAATATTCTTTTGGTAAGGTAATAATTTTATATTTTTGAAAAGAACTTGTTACAAATTATTATTCAATGAAATTTTAACACAATTCGCAACAGAATTATTTAAGTGCCTTGGTTGCCTGAAATCGTACAAGGTAAAACGGTGCAATCGACGTCACCTTTACAAGACCGACAATGGACTACTTTGAAGCTACTCAATGGCGTGCAGGCGGTGACAGCTCTTTGGAAAAGGATATCGAGCTGCACTGTAAACGCTGAAGCATCTACGTAATGTGAGATGTGTTCTACTGTTTTATCGTTACTACAACGGCATGATGTTCCTGGAATAAGAATTTTCGTATGCGCGACACTTTCATCATCATCTCTTTGTGGTCGATTGGCCGCTCCTTATTGGAGAGAAAATTTACTTTTTAACCCAACAGTTGGTATGTCGAATAAAGTTCCTGCGCAGGTTTGTCTTGTTTTTTTTTCAGTGTGCAATAATTAAACAAAATCTCCACAAGCACTTCTCATTCTATCGTCCTTTCTGTAATTTTCTTGTTTTGGCAATAATGCCTTGAAAATATACGAACTATAAAGGTTTTTAACCGTGTTTGAATGGTTATACTTGCAGATAGGACGCATTTTTAAAAGACTTATTAAATTTGAAAACAAATGGTGTCCTTATGAACCGTAAAGAGCACCACTTTAAAATAAAAAAAAACTGCTTACCACTAAAGCTTTCAATAGCAACATGTAAACCAAGATAAAATTCTAAAAAAATAAAGGGTCTCCCCATAGAGGACGTAAATTGACCTATATGGGCCTATCTTTTGAGCCGTTATAGACAAACGCTTAAAAATTGGACAGAATGTCGATTACTATGAACGTTATAGTAACAAGTATTAAAATTCAAAATTATTAATTACAGGGTGCCCCAACAGTTTATTTAACTTGATATATACTTTTGAACAGTGAAAGACCGACGGCTGAAATTTACAAAGAACTTATATTGCTTATTAAAGTTGGAAATTAAAGGGTGCCCCAATAGTTGATGTAATTTAATAAATATGGCCCATCTTTTGACACAGTTGTTAGAGACAGACAGCTAAAATCTGTTATGAGGTCGGGTTTTTTGTAAAAACTATGGTATAGCATTTTTTTTCTGATGAGAAACAAAAAACACAGTTATTAAGAACAACGAGCTTTCATTTGTGTTTGGATTTTGTTTAACCAAATTAATATTGATATTCTTAGTTCCATAATTTGTTGCTTAAATGATGGTTTTTATAATGTACACAGACAAAGGTAGATGAAGGCTGACAATGCTGATGACGGATGTAGCGATTTATAAAATGCTGCTTTACATCCTGCTGCTGTCAAAGTTTTCGCGTTTTTTTTTTTTTAAGTGAATTCTTAAAAAATGGCTAAAACTTATAATGTTAGGATAATTAAATACTATTAGAATAATTAACTAAAGCATTTACCACCATATTTCAAATCAAATAAAAGTGTTTGCATTAAATTGTATAACCCTGAATAAAATAATTAGTGGAACAAAACAATTTAATATTTTGTTATTTTATTATTTCTTTGATTTTTCTTAAATAACAATTTCAAATATAAAATATTTTATATGAAAATATAAATTATGTTTTTTATCTTTTCAATATTTTTTTACAATTAAAACTAAGTTAAAAAAAATAACTTTTATTTTTTTACATTTAAAACTAAGTTCAAAAAAATAACAATCCAAAAATAATTTATAACAGTAAATTTAAACTTATAAAAACAAAATACAAATATATAAGGTATTTAAGGGATAGAGTATAAAAGAATATATATTTATATAACTCCTGTTAAATTTTAAGTGAATAGTCATGCAAATAAACTGCAAAACAAAACAAACTAATCGCATAGTTATCATCGTCAACAAGTATTCAATTACGTTACAATAACAGCTTTGAAATTAATATAAACTCACTATTATAGAACACTTTCCGAAAATATAAATAAATATATACAAATGTTTTAATACATGTATGTTGTTATGCAAAATAAATAAAAAATTTTTGGTTTTTTTTTTTTTTGCAATAAAATTGAAAATGAAGAGAATCTATTTTATTTTTGTGGTTACCAAATGTCAGTGAAGTTTTTTTTTCTATTGATGGTATATTGACCACAGTTAAAAGCATTTAATTTCTCACATTTATATGCGTCAGTTGAATTTTACAATTCAGATATCTGTGCTCAAAAATGTGTGTAATATTGTTTACACTAATGGATGTGGATAATGTTATTTATTTTATATTTTTTTTAAATTTTGAGATTAATTATTAGTCGAACTATTTTAAACTATTTTGGCATTAAAACCAAAAGAATTAATTAAGTTCCGGTATATTTTAATTTATAAATTTATTCGTGTGTTGATTTCTAAAGAAATTAGGAAATATTCTTTATTTTTTAATTCAATTTTTTTTTTTTTATATATTAGGATATGAATTGTGAATATTACAAATGAGTTGAAATTAATTTTCGCTTAAGTTAATTTTTTAATTTCTAATAACCTTAGATGGACCGCTACATCCTTCATCACCATTCTTCGCATCTATCTAAATTATGTTGTGTGCATTGTAAACATCATCTGTTTAACCAACTAATTTTATAAATAAAAATACGTTTGGTATTTATAACAATATTAATTTGGTTAGAATCCACACACAAACCAAAGTATTTCTTCACTGTTATCTCTGCAACTCGTCTTGTACTTTGTTTTTTGCTTTGTAGCAACCGTCGCTTGGTCACGAATGCAATTTTTATTACTAATCATTTTTACTTGTTTCCTCACAACATTAAGGATGCTGTTTTAGTGTCATATTGATTGTTATCAGTTAAGCATGATTAAAAATGCGCTGTGCCATGCGTTTTTTTTTTTATTAAATTTTTTTGTTTCCCATGAACATATACTCGTATAATGTAATATACTCAATAGACATTATGTCCTTGAACACTATGACAAGCCACCTAAGTTTTCCTAAAACCTAATTCTTTTATATCGGATTTTTAAATTTTATCATTTAACAATTTTACTTAAAATGATTTAATTGTAATTAACTAAATAAACTTTTTTATTTTTTTGCTCATAAATATAAAAATAATATTTTTCTATATAAAAGCTTATTGTAGATTTTCTTTTTTCACTGTTTTTAATAATAATTTGCATTTTTTTCCGGTCACTGCAAATTATTTAGAAAATACTTAAATTTAAAATTGTATACTTTGCAAAAATTTATTTGAAAATGTTTATTAATTAATTATTTTTTCAACAGCTGCTGCTGTTATTTATTTTTGTAACGTATTTTAGAAACTATTTGTTTTAGTGTGTGTTAATGAACTTTTGCAAAAATTATAAAATAATTATTATAGGAAATATGAGAATGAAAAATAATAATATACTTTTGTTTTAATAAACTAATTTTCAATTTTTGAACAAAATTATTTAATACTTATTACATGAAAAGAACCACTATAGTTTCTAGTTTAAATAAAAATCCTTTAATGGTTCAATATGGGCATTTCTATAAATAATAAATAAATATGAAAAACTAAGAACTCTAGAAACTCTTTAAGACACAAGTTAAAGGGAAAAGACATATTATGTGGAATTATAGGTTCTTCCAATATTAACAGGCAAAAATAATAGTTTCAATTTATTATCTATCAACTAAATTTTGATATTTTTAACATTCTTAAAAATTAAAGAAAATAAACAAAGTGTTTTAATTTCCCAAAACGACCTTAAGCCGAACAAAGGATTTAAATCGTTTAAAATTTCTAAATATTTTCATTAATTTTTTCTTAGCCATTTGTAAATTGTTATCAACGCAGTCATTTTGGGTGTTTTCCAGAATATCAAATTACATTTTGACACAGATTTTTTGTATATGGAGCAGTGTTGCCACCAATAAAATTATCTATCCGACCATTTTGTCTACTTCTATTGTTCTTTTTGTTTTCGTTAGAAAAAAAAATATTTAAATTCAGGTCCACACACATAAATTTTGCAATCACACAGACATAATAAGGAAAGAATACAAAAATTTCTTTTTTTTTATTATTGTTGTGGGCTTTGATCTGTTAAAAAGTAAATGGTGTTTCGGAAAACTAAAAAATTATAAAGCATTCAGTGTTCCGTTTTTTTTTTTTATAAATTGAGTTGTTCTTCTTAAACCACCCAATAAAATTAAAGCCCACCATTTGATTTTAAAAACCAACATGGTAACACTGATATGGAATTTAACATTTTGAGAACTGACGAGTCGTGAATTGAAATCCCATCATCGACCTCGCGAAGTTTCGATTCCAATAGTAAAATCACTACAGCCTCTAACCACGAAAAATCGAGTAGCTAAGTTCTAGCCTGATTAAAAGAGTGTTGTGACTTGTCAAGATATCTTAAGTACAAATATCGCATACCAAAACCATATAGGACATGAATAAAAATTAACATACTTGTATTTGCAATCGAAAGAACTCATAAATTTAAGCAGTAAAAATATAATATAATATAAATTGTAAAATCTTTAATAATCTTTGAAGATTTACTTATAATAAACTAACAGAATTTTAACGAAAGATTAAAATTGTTAAGCACATAACATCTGTTGTTTCACTCAAGTTATTATATCTTTTCAAATCTAATTGCCTTGCAAATAATAAAAATAGAAATAAAAATAATTTTATTGTCTATAAAGACGAAAGTAAACTTTTCTTATTTTATAATCAACTGTATTCGTATGTATGTTTTTAAGTTTGAAAAACATAATTTGTTGATGCATAAGTAAATATAATTTCCTTCGATTTTAAAAGAGATTTCAAAACTTTTCAATGAATAAGCAAATAAAAAAACAAAAGAATAATCAAAATAAACATGCGTTAAAGTTTTTTCCTTATTCAGCCATTATTGTTGTTTGCCCAGGAAGAAAGAAAACTAATACTGAAATAAAAATTGAGAGCAAAAAATAGCAAATCTTTGTTTTAATGCTTTTTTTTTAAACTTTATTTAATGTAGGCGAAAAGCAATATAAAAGAAAAAAGAAATAGAAATAGAAAAAATAGAAAATTGTTGAGTGATAATAAAATTTCTTTTGACAAAAACAAATTAAATTTAATTCAATTACTAATCCTTCAATACGTACGTTCTAAATAAAACGAAGAACCTACTGAACAGCTACATTTAGAAAGCAAGAGTGTTGCCTGTAGATGCAACATCTTTTTTATATTTATGTTTAATTTTTTTGTTCCAATTACGTATATGTTTTCGTATGTAGTACTGCCATTCCCGACACCAGTTTTATTTTCTATCAACCATTCAACACTTAATTTATTTATTTAGAATTTCACAAATTTCAAGTGGCAAAAACAAGTCACCAACAGAGAAATAAAATTAAAAAACATTTATCTAATTCACTAGCTGCTTGTACCCGGCTTTGTACTGGACATACCTATGCACTCTATAAAATATTATAACTCCGAACACATAAGAAATTTATTAAATAGGTGTAGATCTTATAGATCAGAATCAATACAGTCGTAAATGACCGTTTTTCCCCTTTGCCTCTAATCTAGGCGCTACTTTTAAAAAACATAGATAAGAACCTATGCCCGCTTTTTCTCCCCGTCTAATGAGCAATTTGAAAATATAAATACCCGTTCCTATTTGATTTAGGAACGCACAAACAAACAAATAAATAAACAAACTTACAAGGGCATTTATAATATTTATAATTATTTATTATTATTATTAGTTTTACTTAAATAATTTTTAGTATTTTGCTTTGTATATTTTATTTTTTTATAAAATAATTCTTCTTTTTGGCGTCTCACAGTATTTGACAGTCGATGAAGGAACCCGTTGAAGGCCTAATTTCTGATTAATTCAATAAAAAAATTAAATAAATGGGTGAAGAACAAGGGAAATTAAAATTTCGTTTTAATGGTGGCATATCACTTTATCACGGATATAATGTCTGTAGACTTTATGTCACACTTAAAAGTGACATAATGCCCATAAAAAATGTCAGAATGTCCATTGCATTGTGTTGTTTTAAGTATGAATGTAGTGTCGTAAAATGAAAGTGTTAATATGTCCGCACTTAAAATAACACCGAGTTCCCGTGCCAAAAAAGTTCTGCAAACCCTATTATTAACGTGTCATCCTTCTTACATAGAATACCATAAAAAATACCCGTTATATCCATGGACGTTGTGATTTTAGGTAAATGGACATTATGATGTCCTTGGACGTTATGACACGGCACCGTTTAAATACTTTACGAGGAATCTGGGTTTCGTTTATACCATTTGCAAAATCCTCAAAATCCTTTATTTCTGTATTTTTAATTTAAAAGAATTTTAACTACAGGATGTATATTCAACTTCAAGGTTGAAAAAGTGTGAAGTCATCGTCCATCGTTGTTTTGCCGCCATGTTAATAAACATTAGTTTTAATAGTTCATATTTGGCAGTCGTGAAAAAGACACGTGGTAAATTTATTGTGGAAAAATATTCGGAAAACCAATGGCCCAAATTCATAGTTATAGAAAAAAGTCGACTCTTGTTAAAGTATACTCTAAAATAAAAAGCTCTTATTATCTTTTTTGCTTTCATAGTCAAGAATAAAGTATACTTTAAGTTTAGACGCCTTCCACTGGGTGCCAACTGTAATTTGATAAATGTTTTCATACAATTTCTACACAAACATTTGAAAAAAGTAACCTTGTTTTTATTTTGTTCACTTTGGTATAAAAATCAGATAAAGAGTATTGTGTTCTTAAACCAAATGAAATAATTTTGTAAAAATGTGTTAAAAACAGCTTTAGGTAGTTTTAAAATTTAGAGTTGACTTTCTCTCCAAAAGTATATTTTAAATTGTCTATGAATGAGTTAGAGTCGATTCTAAAGTAAAACCGACTTTAGTTCCCTTAAAGTATACTTTATTTTAACTGTGAATATGGGCCAATGTATTTAAATCGTTAAAACATTTTATCAAAATCAATCATCGTTTACTGAAACAACGTGCCAACAAAGCGCACTATTTATGGTGTTGTGAATAATTTCGAAGAAACTGCGTCTGATAGATCCAAACTTGGACCACAAGGTACTGTAAGATCGGCTGCTCAATATAGTGTTCAAAACAACCCATCAATCCAATTCGTCGCCGTACTCAGGAGATTGGTCTTTAGAAAAACTTTGGCCACAAAATCGCACAAGGATTTGCATTTGTTTTCATTTATGATTCAGTTTACATAGGAGCTTCTGCCACAAGACAATTTACGCCGCCGTAAATATGCCAATATAATATTACAGCTCACCTATGGCAACCACAATTATCAAGAGTAATCATTGGATCATACTTGTTTAAAAATTAAAACGGCGTAACGGTAACTGTGAATATAAAGCAATATTGTGATATGATAAAAAACTTTTTAACGGCACAACTGCATGCTTAACTGCTTGATTAACATGTGGTATCAAAAAGATGGTGCCATATCGCATATAGCCAGGATTATAATGGAATTAAAGCGAGACCTCTTAACACAACAAATTATATCAAGAAATGGCGATGCTGATTGGCCTCCACGGTCGCCTAATTTGACTGCTCTAGACTTCTTTTTGTAGGAACATCTGAAACGTTTTAAAAAAAACTCAGAAACGCTTGAGCAACTTGAACAAAATATTCGTATAAAAATATATATCTTTATTTTTAATTATCTCAGTCCTTTCGGTTTTGGTTAACCTTAAATTCAAAATGCTTTAAAAAAATACTATCCCTTACTGCCTTAAAAGAGTTAATTTCTGAAACTTTTTTTAAAACTTTTTTCTCTTGCAGATGATTATTTACTTTCTTTTAGATTTGAAACTTTCTTTAACTGTCTTAGTTTGACGCTATTATTTTCTCACGTCTCTAATCTTCCATTGCACTTCGCTACCCAAATTAAGTTTATTTTGAATGCATTGCATTTAGTTTTTATTACATGCACTCAATAGTTGGGGAGGGAAATATTTAATTTACTGTTTTTATTTTGTTTTCCAATTCTGAGTTTTTTTTTGCCTGTTTAACGAGCAGTAAAGTTTTATTTTGCCCATTTTCTTGTGTGCTAAAGAATAATTATTTTGTATACAAACTCAATTAAATTCTAGTATTTGGGCGGTGATAATTATATTAAAAACAAATGAAATTAATTTCAAAATAAAACATTTTTATTACAAGTCTGCTTTTGGAATTTGAATCAGTGCCAGAAGGTGAATAAAAATTATTTTTTTTTTTATTTAAGACAAAATAAATCAACTGCAATTTAATTTAATTAGTACGGAAAACAATTCTGTAGTTTTCTTCTGATAGAAATTATATAAGTGAAGTTTTATTAAAACTTTAAAGCAGCCGAAATGAAAGCAGAACGAATTACTTTTCTAAGTCGTTGGTCAAAATTTTCATTAAGGCTTGACCGGCTTTTTATGAAGTTGGGCTAACGTGGTGAGTATTGAAGGCTTGTTGATGAAAACGAAAGGAGGATAGTGAAACAACTTCAAAGTAAGATGATGTCATTGCTCTGCACTAACTGGTTACGGGTGTAGGCCAAGAACTTTGAGCAAAATTTTCCACATAGTAAACGGACACAGCCCCAAATACTGCAACCGATGACGAATCGATAAATTTGGATTTTCTTCCAATCTTTAGTTTACAGCAGCGATATTCTTTTTACATATACGCATATTCCTTCGACGTGTTGGTGTTATTCCATCCTCTACCGAGTAATGCGTAAGAAATCTTTGCACAGTTCGATGGATGGCTTCCCTAGACAGGCGATTATGTGCACCATAAAAATCACGAAGTCGTCTATAAATTGCTCGAATAGATGACTAATTTTCAAAGTAAACTTGGATAATTTGATGGCGTTGTTCAAGCGCGAGTCTATTCATAATGATTTGCGAGAGTTTTCTGAAAATAAAAAGAAAAGAATTTTCAAAAAATTTAATTTTTAGTGTTATTTTTTTCTAATTTAAAATTCTATCGGGCTTAAAAAACACCCGACATCTCGTTATAAAAAAGAGAAGCTAGATCGAATTAAAAAAAAAACTTAGAATTGCACGTTAGCAATTTTATTTCAAAATACAAAACTGAAGAAATTTAGAAACACAATAATTAAAACGATACTAAAACAGCAATTAAAGTGATCTGAAGAAAAAAAATACAAAAAAAAAGAAATGATAGAAGACAATTATATGTGACGATTAATAAAGAGAACCACAAAAAAATGTGTGTCTGTTACGAGTGGATTTTTTTTTAGCCAAATTACTATTGATTGATTACGAATAATGATTGAATTCTTATTTATCAAAGTTGATGGTTAAATAACTGATGTTTAAAAAATACAAAATCTAAAGCAGATAGAATAATATTATGCATTGCATTCTGGTACTGTCCGAATTTCTTTTTTCTTTCTTAACTTATTTAGAAAGTACATTAAACGTAAACTTAAGCCAAATTAAGACAAGTCAGGAAAGTCAGAAAATTTAACGAATGTAAAAATATTTAGAAAACGATTTTTGTGAATTCTAAAATACAATGTATTCCAGAAAATGCAGTACACTCTACTTGAAATTAACAACACCTTGATTAAGATTTATGAAATTAATATTTTCACTGTTTGATATTTATAACGGCTTTAGTTTTTTTAATTTCTACTAATTTATTTATATTGAAATAATAGTCTTTATATTTTAAAAGAATATTTAATTTTTATTAATTCGAAGAAAATTCCATTAAGAGCTGTTTAAGCACTTAAAAAATTGCGTATTAATATGCTTTGCTTGGTGTAACTTTATAAAGTTTGTTAAAAAAATATTTTTTTGAAGCTCAAGTAACGTTAGCAAATTTATATAAACAGCTGATTGTTTATTTAGTTTAAATAAATAAACACTACTTAATTAAATTTTAGAAATTTAGAATGTTCCTTAAGATTAAATAAATAAACAAAATAAATAAAACAAAACTTTTTCTTGTAATGCTTTATATTTATTAAAATAATTAAAAAAAAAAATATTTTAAAAATATTGAGAAGAATTAATGAACTCCTTTTATTCAACTTGATTAAAAAATAAAATTTCAGTGCAAATTAAAAAAATGTTTAATGGCCAATTTTGCATAGAATTCAAAAAGGTAATAAATTGTTAAGTTTACACACAAAGACAACTGCCGATAAGTAATAGAATATAAGACATATTTTAAATAAATACGGCAATGACAAAATATTGAAAATAAAAACATCTTCACTTTGATTATAACTGCAACAAATATTGTGAAATCAGCAACAATAAAACTGCCATGAAGAAATCGAAGCAACTTTCAGAAGCAGGAGCTTGCTAAAAAATAAAAATAAAAATTGCTAAAATGAGAATAAGTGGAAGCAAAAAGAAAACAAGTTACAACAAAAGAAGCATCTGTGACGTTGAGCCGATGTATTTTTCTGGCTAAATCTTTTACCTTAAAAGGTTTGCTTTTGATAGTTGCAGTTGTAGTGAATGCGACAAACTGTAAATATTGATGCTAGAAAGTATACTTATTTAGAACTGTTTATAAATTTAATGTAGCATTGAATGTAATAGTATTGCTGCATCTATGTTTAACTTTTAAATTTCTTCTTTTTTGTGTTTTAGAAAATTCCTGATTGTTCAACTGATTGCGGCATACATTTCATGTGAACGTGGTATATATTTTATTTTCTTAAATCCAACTGCATTACTTAAGTCTCAAATTTTTTACCTTCGTAATACAAAACATTTATATGTAGACATGAAAGTAATGATAGGAATACATCAATAACAATCTCAATGAATGTCTTAAGTAGGATATATCGTTTAATAATGCAGCAATAAAAATAGATATAAAGAGGGTATGATACGAAATAAAATAAACTAAAAAATATATATGTATGTATGTATACTACGATATAGAACACAGGCATGATGTTTCTTTTTTATAATGAAATTATTTCAAAATTCGAGAAATATTTGACAAACTAAGCGCAAATATCTTTTACTTTACACATCTAAGTCTCTAGATATGCTCTGAATTAATATATCGATACTTTTTTTAAATCACTTTTTTTAATTAAAAATAAAAACTATTTGTAAAATAACTTATTCAAGGTCAGGTTAGGTTAGGCTACATAAGCTGCCAGCATAAGAAACCGACATAGTTGAGTCCTAGAAGGTACCTTTGTGCTGCCTGGAAAGAGATGTGGAAAGGACCTTTAGGTCTCTACATTACCATTAGATCTATCCCTAAATCACTCTGAAGAGCAGCTAACGAGTTTATCCAAACAGTATCACGGCTCGTTAGATCTGCAAGACCATGTTGTCTCAGACTGCCCAGTATAGCCGCTCTGCAACTTAGCAGAGCTGGGTAATGCCAGAGTAGATGCTCTGCGGTTTTCTCTTCTTCCTCTTTTTGACAACCTCTACAGAAGTAAGATTTAGTCTCCTGGCATGGGCACCAATGCCACAGTGCCCTTTCAGCGCATCCAGCAGCGTACTCAGCTCTCCTCGAAGTATCCTTTGCAAATTTTCAGATCACCTACTATCATACTAAGGTCATAAAAATCCTTGAGATTATGCAGGTGACCTCTTTAAACCTTCTGGTCTGGGCGGCCATAAAAGGTTCCTGGTAAAATATAGCCTAACAGCAATTTACGAAACTCCCAACAGAAAATCTTTTTCCCGGTTCCTTACACCGAGATCGAGCAAGTTCACCCACAACCATGTTTCCGGGTATGCCCACATGTGCTGCCACCCGAAATAATTCCAGTTTGGAATATCTCGCCGTCTCGTATAGGGATATACGCCATTCACGAACAAATCTGGATATCGTATAGTCACCCGATAAGTAATTTATTGCGGCCTTGTAGTCTGTACAGATCTGGTAGTACCTCATAAAGCTAGCCACTCTATTTTTGGCTAAAATTTCAGCCTACTCTGCGATACGTTGGTTCTGTAGCCTAAACTTCATACTGATCTGAAATCTAGGAATAAAGGCGCCTTCCATAACAACAGGGTTTGACTTGGATTCGTCTGTATAAACATCAAGCACCTTATTATGGTGAGCAGTATGAATCATCATCCTTGACGTGCCCAACATTGATACTGTGAAACTAATGTCTGACATGGGGTTTGGCTAGAAGTAATCGATATTATCAGAAAAAGACAAATTCACATTCCGGAATAGTGACATTGCTAAAATTCAGTGGTCTTCATGCCAAAGTTGCATTCAGTCTAACTGCTTAATTCATAGTCAGTTGATTGGCCATAAGTGCGGCCGGAAGCGTGTTCAACTTAGTGAAGAGCGCCTTCGATGGTGTGCCTATCAAAGCTGAAGTTCTTAGAATTTTTTCATTTTCCTACAGTTAGTCAGAGTTTGATTTAGTTAAAAAAATTACAAATATTAAATTACAAGCAAGACACTGCAGCATTCTTACTTCCTTCACAACAATCAGTATGATATTGAAACAGCGTCTACTCTGATGTGAAGAGAAAAGTTTAGTATAATAAAAATAAAACTGCATTAATGGCTTAATTGACGGTTAGCCGAAAGAAAGAACAAATATATGTGGCGATTTTTAAAAAGAACCACGAAAATAGTTTTGGGTTGTGTGTAGAGTTTGTCTAATAAAATTAAAATCTCTTAGGTAAAATTATTTATCGCATTCTTATTTGCAAACTTAGTGCCTCAAAAAGATGATGTTTACAACGTATACAAACATGCTAATGATGAGTGCAGAGAAAATGCTGCGTTGCAATGCGTTACCCTGCGTTATAGGGTCAGACAGTCAAATATTTGACCACTAAATAATTAGAAATAGTTTTTGTCCCTCTATAATACTCATAAGAAATATAAGATTCTACTCTATACAAAAAGTATGTTATCACATTTTTTACATTATTAATCATCATTTCTAATAAAACGTGTGAAGAAATATAGAATAAACATTGGTAAAAAAAATATTGGTTATGAAAATTTTAATTAACATTAAATCACGCTAATGTTAAATTAACTAATCTTTAAAAAAAATTATTATGCTATTTTTACCGAATAAATTATTAAAATCACCGAGGGTAAAACACGTCCCCGCTTACTCAGCTCTTCAGGAAACTTCTCACAAACATTTTAAATAAACAAAAGATTTTTGTCCAAACAATAATCAACACTGATTTTTATATTTCTTTATCCACTGTACATGGCTGACTTTTCTTTGGCTCGTTATGCAGTAAAAAGGTGATAAAAAATAAAACTAAAACAACAAATAAAATATCGCAAACACATAAACATTAAGACGTGCTTTCACCTTCGGTGATTTTAATCATTTGTTCAGCATAAATAGCATCATAATTTTATTTTAAATTTTGGATATGCTTTTTTGGTTAAATATTTGACTAGTGTGACCACATCTTAACACAAAACTTTGTAAATTATTTTTCTCTTATGAAAATCCTGAAATTAAATTGTTTCTTTTAATATTTCCGTTATCTGAGCCAAAGGTTTGGTGGCAACTGTATCAGGCAAAGTTCCCTTGTGGTCATCTTGTTTTGTGTGCGATATTTTTTATGCCATAGATTTAACTTAATGACAATTTCTATTGCTATAACGATGGCTAAATTTTTCCAAAGTAGAAAGCATATAATGATATGAATTTTATTAAAGACTTTAAGTATCAATTGCAAAAGTTCATGTAGTAAGTATAATATTTTTAGGAAGATAAGATACGCAAGCCTTTACGTATCTGTAGCAATAAATCATAAAGTAAATGTGGTTGAGGTCTCGCTGGGCTGTGTGTATGGTGAACGAAAATGAATATGTTATTGGTTTTAATATGTGTATAGTGTGGGCGTGCCAGTAAGCAAAATAAAGAAAAAAGTTGTCTAACACGTTGATAAAGATTTCTGCTTTTTTTGCCTAAAAAAAGGTCATGAGTTTAAATCCCAGCAGAGTCCCTAGCTATAAGTAAAAATAATTGCTGAGGTGCCACTGTAAATGAGTTTTGTTGAAAAGCAAATTAAAGTCAAACAGCAATTTAAAACTCCCAGAATCTTGTTGTTTTATTGCCATTATAGTAAAATAAAAATAATTCAATATATTTCAATATTAACCTCCACTTATTTAAAATCACAAATACTTTCACTTTGAATAACACAATTTTTATCATGTTATTTCATCGTCAAAAAATGAATTGCAACTAGTTCGTATAACTAAGCAACTGTGACATGGAAAAACAATTTCCATTAGCTGTGACATCAAATAATCCATTACAGGTAAAAGCCAAATGCATTATATTAAAACAAAAATAACTATTTAAAACTTGGCACATAAGACAAAGCGTTGATTTTATACACCAACAACAAGCAAAAACACCTTTAAGACAAATGTCTTGCACGCCTTTTACCTTGTCAGAATAAACAAAAAAAAAAAAAATCGGGTAAAACTATGTTATTTTGAGAGGTAAAAAGAAAGGAATATAAAAAAGCCAAGATAATAACATTTTTATACTTTTTCTTACCATGGTTTGCTTTCACTCATTTTCAAGTTAAAACTAAAACTTTCCCTAATGTAAAACTAATGTTTTTGCCTAAAGCAGGTTTAAAAACTTTTTATAATAATTTTACACATAGAACAACAATAAAGTCAGTGAAATATATAGTAGCACCATAAAATATAGAAAATGTAACAAAGTGAAAATCATTCATCATTAAATGTTTAAGTACTTTTATGTAAACTGCATGCAGAAGAGAGATAAATAGTTAAATTAAAAAAATACGATAAATTTATTTAATTTTTATAGTTTTTAAAAATGTAAAAAAACAGAAAATAAATAAATAAATTCACAGTGGCTTAACAAAAAATATACTTGAAAACAAAAACAAAGCAATAAATGGTTTTATTTATCATTTACAACAATTCATTAACTTGAGCAAAAAAATGAAACGTTTATTATCAATGTGAGAAAAACGTCACTCTCACCATTAGATTATTAAATTTATGTCTCGGGTAAGCAGTTTTATAACCAGAAAAACAAAAATAAAATATATTTGTACCAGTATCTTTAATTTCTTAATCGTTTGCACTCACGGGTGTTCATTCAAAAAACATCGATTTGTTAGAACTTTTTAAAAGCCATCATAGCCTTTTTCGACAGCTTTTAAATTTACTTAAAAGGTTTAAAAAAATTACAAAAACAATATAAATTTAATAAAGCTATTGACAAAAAAAAAGACAAACAAGAAAATTATATTTCTTGTTATACGGGTGTCCTCCCGTAATGTGGCACCGTCTTGTTGGTACGACATGTTAATCAAGGCCAAAGCATTTAGTTGTGGTATTAAAAAGTTTTCAATCATATCACGATATCCCTCCCCATTCACAGTTACCGTTTTGCCATTTTCAATGAATGATTCCTCCTAACCTTATTGCACACCAGAATGTTACTTTTAGATTTAAAGGCGTCTGGTGAATAATTTGAGGGTTTTCCATTGCCCAGAACCGACTCTTCTGTTTATTCACAAATCCATTCAAATAAAATTCTGCCTCGTCATTCATTATGCTGCAAATGGTCTTGTGGAAGAAGCGCTCTTGTGGCGCTCCTGATCACGGAGTCGAATTGAGGTTGATGCATTCTTTTGAACACTTTCTTGAGCAGCAGTAATATTTTCAGCCGATCTTGCAGTACGCTGTGGTCTATGCTTGGGCCTACCTTCTCTTTCATCGCAAACATTCACTACAAGATAAATACTGCGTTTTGTAGACACGTTGCTTGTCCCAAAAATTTCACGTAACTTATTCATCGTCACAGTAATCGATGATTGATTTTGATAAAATATTTTAACGATTAAAACACGTAAGCTTTTCGAATATTTTTCACAATAAATTTACCGCGTTTCTACTGCACGACTCCCAAACATGAACTGTCAAGACTAATGTTTACGAGATTGGCAGCAAAAGGAAGTAGTATACCCTCCCGGTGAACACCCTTTGCTTAGGAAAAATTTGCATAAAATTATAAAAAAAAATAAAACAATAATTTTTTGAACATTAATAAATTTATCCCGGGTTTTTAATTTATTTAAATAATTTGCAAAGTGCCCGTGTATAGATATAAATTATCGTAGTGTTTTGTGATATTTTATTTTTCATTATCTTTTAACTGTGTAAAAGAGCCGAAAAAAAATCAGCTATATACAGTAGAGAAAGAAAAATATTCACTGTTGGTTATTGTTATTATAACAACTCTGCTTCTGTCAAGAGTTTTTCCCTGAAAAGATAAAAAGCAAAAGAAAAAGCAAAATACTCAATTATGTGTATGTGTGTCATCAGAAGTTATCGGTAGTGTGTAAATTCGTGGAACTATTGGGACAATTAAACAAGTGCGTTGTGTTATGAGGGCTTTGGAGACAGGCTGGGCAATGGTTTAAAGTGCTGGGAGCTATCCGGTCACCGTAACAGTTCAGAAGACTGCACCATTCGGCTCTTAATTGTGCTAAGACTGATCACGTGTTCCTGGGCAGAAGCCTCTCATCTTCTAAAATCGCGGCTGAGTGTTCATTTAGGACTTTATTACATCTATAGCCATTTATGGCGTCCGAGATCGCCTGCCGATGCAAAAGTTATTTGGTTGTTGTTGTTTTTGCTTAAGCTCTAATTTTTGTCTTTACTTTATTGTTTGGACGAACAACGTTAGTTTATTTAAAATGTTTGTGAGAAGTTTTCTGAAAAGCTAAGAGAGCAATAGTAAAATTACCGTCGAGACGTACTTTTATCCGCAATAATCAATACCCGTGATTTAATTATTAAATCCGGATGATATAAAAAATTACACGGTATATATATTTTTTTTTAATTAATTATTTAATAAATTTTTCCCGTGTTTTTAATTTCATTTTAAAATTAAACTATTAGTAGAAGAAAAAGTGGCATCCAAACAAACATCAGTGAATAATGCGTATGAAAAATATTTTAAATAAAGCGAAAAGGTTGGGCTAACCATTTAAATCAAGAAAAATTTGCAGAATCGTTTCAGAAATGTTCTACGGGCATAAGCATAATAAAGCAACATTCAGACGAATTGGCGACATTTATTTATTTTTTTTTTTATTCGGTTAAACAGTCTTTTGAGATCTGTTTTTGAAGTTATTAGTAGCGTATGAGCATTGAAATGTGTTAAATATTAATCATACCCTTAAACCTTAAACTGCCGCCAGTCACAACGTAACGAAACGTTTAAACTAAAGCTCTGTACAGACGGTTGTCAGATCTTACAATTTTGTCTGAAAAATATACAGAAAACGCATAACAATCGTGTGAACTTACAATTGTTGTCTGATAATATTGTTAGAAAAACCATTGTGAGAAAATTGTCAGGTATTCTCAGTATAAAATAAATTGTATCATTGCCAGATAAAAGTAAAGGAAAAAAAGTGAAAAAGTGCTTTGAAAAAAATTAAAATTGAAGCAGAAAAAAAAGTTAACAAAAATGGACAGCGAAGGCATTTCACGGGATGATTTTGGTGCTGGAAAAAAACTTATCTCTTTGAAAATGGTACATAGTTCTTCAGGAACAAAGCTGGAATAGTTGAAACTGGATAACGGCACAAGTATTGAAGTGACCGAAATTTTTCATGTAAATTGAAAATTGGACAGAATGTATATTCAATATAGAGATCATTTAATTTTATGTATAGGGTGGCTGATGAAAGCCGCTGCCAAAATAAAAATGTAATAACTTTTTTTCTATTTAATGAATGTGGTCCATTCAGCGCACATTTGGCGGCAATCCTCCGAGCAGATGGACCATAATGAGACTTGCACACAATTTTGCCGAGCATGGGACAGTCAACAGAATACCTTACTATCGAAACCCTTCAGTTCGAACGGAGGAAATTATCACTGCTGTAGCTGCTGCGATACAACACAATCCAAGAGTTTCGAAAAGAAGCTTATCTGCTCAAATAGGTATAAACAGACAGTCATTACAGTCAATTATGCACAAAGATTTGGACTTATTCTTATATAAAATTCAAATGGCCAACAAACGGAATACTGCAGACTTGCCGATTCGCTTGGAATTTTGGCAGAAGATACTAGAAATGGTGGAAGAGGATGGAAACATGTTGAACTCTCTTTGCATGTCTGACGAGGCCCATTTCGATTTGAACGGCAACGTAAACAAACAAAATTGTCGAATATGGAGTGCTTCCAACCCACAGACACTCCATGAGACGGAATTGCATCCACTTCGTGTCACAGTGTGGTAAGCAGTTTCATCACGCTGCATTGTCGGGCCCTACTTCTTCGAAGAAAACGGTCACCCCGTTACGGTTACTGGAGACCGTTACTTGAGCATGTTGAGAGAGTTTTTCTATCCAGAATTACGACGAAAGAGAATTCCTTTTAGCTCTGTGTGGTTTTAGCAAGATAGTGCACCTCCTCACATAGCCCATCCTGTTATGACAGAATTGCACGAAAATTTCCCAATAAGCTGAACTAAAGCAATCTATTCGAGCAACAATTGCGGCTATTCCTGCCTCAACTCTTCAAGCAGTAATGAACAACTTTTTGCTCAGATGCCGCACATGCATCAACGAGCAGGGGGTGGCATTTAAATTCTATTATTTTCAAAACAAATTAAACTATATTCAATAAAATTAAATGAGCTTTAACATATTTTTAAAAAAAATGTATTCCATACACTGAAAAAAAAAGTTATTTGAAATTTTTAATGTAGCAATATTCATCAGCCACCCTGTACATATATGATGGTTGTAAAAAGACGATTGATATTTACAAAGAACCTGTATTTATTTTAGAAACTAGATGAACCCGGTGTGCTTCGCTACCCCCCTCGTTATTAAATAAAATTAAAAGTATTTATATATTTACTTCAAAAAATGCCCAAGATATGACGATATTAAATTTTGGGTTACATGGGCGAGGCCACGCCCCTTTGTCCACTTCCAACTTTATATAGTCAAGAATATCCTATTGCGAAAATTTAATGACAATTAGTCCTGTAGTTAAGACTATATTACGATTTTTAATTTTTCTAAAAAGGGGCGGAGTCCCACCCACTTTTCTCCTGGTACGTATTCCTAATTATGCCAATACCATATGTACCAAATATCGTCGACGTAGGTCAAAAAATGCCCAAGATATGACGATTTAAATTTTGGGTTATATGGGCGAAGCCACGCCCCTTTGTCCAATTAAAACTTCATATAGCCTATTATTCCTTCCAGAATCACAGTAACATGCTGTGAAAATTTCAGGAAGATCGGTCCAAGGGTTTGGCCTCCTATAAAGCACAAACAAACAGACAGACATTCATTTTTATATATATAGATTTAAGAGTATTCTAATAATTGATATAATTTGGTGTATATGACCAAACCTTTGAACTTTTATAGACAGACAACTAAAATTTACAGGGAACTTGTATTGCTAAGTCCGCTAAAAGAGCAAGTATACAATTTGAATTTATAAATTAAAAGGTGTGCTCATACCAGGTATAATTTTACATGTATATAGCCCTATCTTTTAAACCGGTTTATACAAACACTTGAAAATTGGACAAAATGTCCACTATTGGGGTGTCCCAATAGTTGATGTATGTGGCCACACTTTTGAACCTTTCTACACAAATAGCAAAAATCTGTTTTGAAGTCGGTTTTTTTGCAAGAATTATTATTTTTTTTATGCCTCGCTAAAAACGTAAAATGTTAGAATCGTTGCAGTTTCTTCGTTTTGATTAATATCTATTTGTTTTGATAAAGATTTATAATACTAAATTTGTACCTTTTATAATAATTTATAATAAAAAAAAATTGTCTTTTAAATTTTTTTAATTCTGACACTTGGCAATTCTTACTACCAAGCGAATCAATTACCAGGTGGCAGCGTAGGCGAATTCATTAATTTTCGCATTCGTTTCTACCAGCAAAAAATAATAAATTCTCTAACGCTGCCACCTGGTAATTGATTCGCCTTGCTTACTACCGTGTAAACTAACAATATGTTGTCTGACAATGTTGTCATAAAAATTTATTGTCAGATAATTGTCTTACAATGGAATTGTCAGTTTTCTTGCAATCGTGTGAACTGACAATCTAAATTATGGTTACAATTTTTATTTGCCATGTCATTGTCAGTACATTGTTAGGTCTGACAATATTGTAAGACTACACAACCGTCTGTACAGAGCTTAACACTGAAGCTAAGATCCTCTACAATTTTTTGTTACAATAGTTTTAACGCAAATCACTTATAAGGCTATGCAAACTGTATTATTCACGAATGTAAGTTATATTGCTGTTAAGAAAAGATAACTCAAGTGCGATGATTAAACTTTATTTCTTTAAAATTTTTTAGCAAACGATGTAAATGAAAAAGTTTTAAGTGAAACATAACAACCACGAATTGTTCATATCAACTGTAGAATTAATGAGCAAATTATTCTCTCTTTATCTGATTATCTTTCACTCAAATAAATTACTTCACTAGAGCCTAAAGTTTCATGACGTTTATCGTTCAATTTAAAATGTTAATATAATAAATGTTATTAACTTGTTTGCAATAAATCAATGCGTTTAATATGCTCGATGTATGTATGAGTATGTAAATATTTTCATGCGTGACATGATTGATTGGTTTATTGCTTTTCGTATTGTTTGACGCTTGTGTAGATGTTATAATACATCTCATGATATTTATTATTTTATATAGCCGGTCTGTTTACTTAATTTATTCGGTTTATTTATTGTCATACATAATGATGACAAAATTTATAATAAATTATTATGCCAATAAACAAGTTAGCACTATACAAGCTATAATAAATACGAATATACATACATAATATCTGAGCAATAAAAGAATCAATAAATAAATTAATGTTTTTTGCAACAACAAAAAAACAAAATTTATGTCTTGTATATAAATTTTAAAATAAACTTTTTTGTACATTACTTTTATGCTTCCCAATAGATGCAAATTGACACATCATTTGTTTAAGTCATTAAAAATATTTTATAGAATTTTTACTAAAAATTTTACTGTTTCTAAAACTAATTAATATTTATATTACTTCTATGTACTGCACACATAACAAACGAAATTCTCTTTGTATCTAAAGTAAAACAAAAGAATGAAAAATGTTAAAAAATTTTTAAATATCGCTGCTACAATATGGGCATTTCCATACCTGATTTTTTTACGTCTAACCATAGAACGCATAAGCAAAATATACCACGCAAACACATAACCGGGAACCCGTGAACCCCTATATAATTTTTAATCAGTTTTGACTGAAAAACTTCAAAAATATATCAATTAACACCCCACCTGACAGTGATGCAGAAGAAGATACAGAGATTAATGTGAACGTCGAGAAATTTGTGACACGTGATTGTACTGAGTGGAGTGTCCTTCCAAATCTCTCTCGCCAAGCACTGACGCAAAATATCGTGAGGCTACAGTGTGGTCCCTCAAAGTAAACTAAAACAATGACAATAGTACAAACTTTTAAATTCTTTATGACTTCTTAAATAGTAGATATTATTATGCGTCATGCTAAAGCAGTCAATTTCTACAACGCATGGAATGAAAGTCACCCTAACTCGACATCAAAAATATGGGGGAAGTGACAGTGATGTGTTACAAACTTTTGCTGCAGAAGCGCACTCAACGACATTAACATCTTCGTCACCATTGAACCGAGTTATAGCTGCTTTGAGGTTTTTGCTGAAGGAAGCTACAAACACGGAGTGGGTGCAGATTACAACGTTGGGATGGCTCAGTCCACGGTGTCAAAATCATTGCCGTTTTTCCTTGACATAATGCAGGCGAAACTGTGCTCGCAATGGATAAAATTTGACCAGACTGAGGAGGAAAAGCCACAGGCAAAACAAGATTTTTATGCCAAGGCTAGCTTTCCTGGGGTAACATTAAGCTTAGCAGCTTTTCGTACTGCTGAGGTGTTGTTTAATAAATTAAAGGTTTAAAATTTAAAATAAACAGAAAATGGTTACAAAATAAAATTATTGTATTTTATACTTACATTTTTTAAGTTTTACCATTTTTTTAAAGAACTCCAACAATAAATAAAAATGTTCCGTTAGCACATACACAACTTAGAAAAACGTAGCTACGATCGTAATGCAGAATACACACAATCAAAGAAACAAATGGAAATAAAAAGAAACTGAACACATAATACCAAAGTTGCCAAACGGAAAAATTTTGGAATTTTAATTAATGCAGGTACAAATCGCAGCAGCAAGAAAAGTGACAAAGATTTGTGAAGCCCCTTTGTTTCGCTCACTAATGGAAAATAATCGCTTTTGTTGTTTACTACGATTCCTAAGGTTTGATGATTCAAATACACGGCCCGCTCATTAACAAACAGATAAAGCTGCGCCAATCAGAGATATATGGTCTATGATGAATAATAATCTTGCTATGTACTACAAGCCCAGTAAATATATATCGTGGCCGCACTCGTTTCACACAGTACATTCCATCGAAGTCTGCAAAATACGGGAAAAAGGTTTCGTGGATATGTGACGCTGTGAATTCTTTTTCACTGCATAGACAGATATGTACCAGCCAAACTACAACTGGAAGAGAATCCAAGCAAGGCGAACAAGTGGTGAAGGACCTAGCATCCAAATTTAGAGGAACTGGTCGAAATATAACAAAGGACCATTTGTTAACAAATTTGGGGCTTGCAGAGCATTTATTGTCTTGGAATTTAAGTCCCATTGGAAAGCTTACAAAAAATAAAACATAAATTCTGGCTGAAATGAAAGCACAAAAAGATAAATCTATTGGTTCCACTATTTTTGGCTTCAAAAAAAATATAACAATATGTTCGTAAGTTCCATCATCAAATTCTATCATCAATGCACTATAATAGTGAAATAGCAGAAAGTGGCAAACACAAAATAATAGAATTTTATAACAAGACCAAAGATGGCGTTGTTGTCATGGATCAGCTATTCTCTGAATACACAATACAACGAGACACAAAATGATGGATAATATCATTACTTTTTAATATTTTAGATATAAAGGCTGCTTAGCTGCTTAAAAATGATACTATATAAATAACCCCATGATACAAAATTCTGCCAGCAGACGAAAGCTTTTTCTTTTAAAAATTAGCCGAAGAAAAATTAATGCTAATTATTGAGGAACGAGCTCGCAACCCGCAAATAAATAGACACTTCGCAAAAAAGATAGCTATAGAAAGTTACCTAAATCAACCACTAGAAATTATTTGCGAAAAAAGTGGGCGAATGAGAAAGCCGGTAACTGGATACTGCTATTTATGCTACATGCAGGAAATAAAACAAAGAAAAAAAAACTCGTAAAGCGTGCAGCATATCCAAGAAACCAATGAGCCTGGAGCACTCGATAACAAAGAGTGTTTGCATTTTTTGTGACCCGAATAAATAACACATAAATATTTCCCAATTCTTAAGTATTCAGGGTTTTTTTATTCCATTTTTATAAATGCTCGAATGCTCTTTTAAAGTCCAAGAAAAGTGCCATTATCATATTTTTTGTGTCTCTGTATTTCCATTTATTTATCACATAATTAACTGTTGTTTCACAAGAGTATTTTTTTCTGAATCCAGACTGATATTTTGAAAATAAGTTATTTACTTCCATATAGTTTTCCAACTGATTTTTTGAAAATTTTCCTAAAATCTTTTCGCAAATTTTTAAAGTGGTTATTGGGCGGAATTCATCACAACTGTTTGTTTTAGCTACTTTTTCTACCGGAGTTACCATTGAATATTTCAAATTTTCTGGGAAAAGCCCATTTTCGAGGGATTTATTAATAACATTAAGCATATTTTTGCCGACAATGTTCCAGTTATCTAAAATTATCTTAATTGAGACTTTGTTGAAATCTGGTTTATCTTTTAGGCTTTTACATAGGTTTCTTAGTTCTGTTAAAGATATTGCACGGAATTTAAATCTAGAGTTTTTCACAGGTATTTTGTTCGTATATTGCACGTTTTCTATTGTATAATTATGGAGCTACTAGACCAAATTACATAATTGTTTCACAAAACAATGTAAGGCTATCTTAGCTCCCTAGATCTGAAGTTTCTTTGCTCTACTGTTACTGGTTTTACAGCTACAAGCGCTTAAAATCGGTAGTGGACACACGGAGACCCGATCGTACATTCTAGGGCTAAAAAAGCGAATAAATTTTGTACGTTCAGAAGTAACCGAACAATTAGGGTGTTATATTTGAAAAGAAACATCGAAACCTCGATAAACTGTGGTCCAAAATATCAAGCAAAATAATCATAGATTATACTTGACTTAAAACGGAAGAAATTTTGAGGTACAACTAAAGATATGCGAAATTAAGCGAATTTTTATTTTAATCATTATCTTTCAAATCATATTTGAATAAAAACATTCTTTTCATGATTTTATATTGAATAAAATTTAATATTGCTCATAACATACCGACCCCTAAAAAGTTTGCTCTTATAACGTGCTTTGAACTATAATTTTTAAACACTTGGAGGCTGTTCAAATACAAATTATATAAAAAAATATTGCTTGTTCACGAAGTATGTGACATTAGTGCAACATTGTAGGGAAATAAAAATTACTACGAGAGCTGCTATATATATTTCTGACATTTCCATTGGAGAGTTTGTCATTTTTAAACATAATCCTACTCAAAACGTTTTGACGTACGACCATTATTTGTATAGTTTACAGTGACTTGAAAAAATTAATAATGAAAAAAACGGAATTAACTCGTGAACATTTTCGTGCCATCATTTTTCACAACTTTCGACGTGGATTATCACGACAAGAGTGCAATGATGAACTTAAATCTTTGTATGGCGATGAAGCACCATCCTGTAGCACTGTGAAAAATTGGTATAATGAATTTAATCGTGGCCGAAGCTCGCTCAAAGACGAATTCCGTGAATTTCGTCCAAAAACGGCTGTTGTGCCAGAGAACATTGATGCCGTGCGTGAACTCATAATGCAAGATCGACATGCGACATACCGAGACATAGAGACATCCTTGGACATTTCTTCCACCAGCATACTTTCGATACTGCATGAACACCTGGCCGTAAAAAAGGTTTGTTCTCGTTGGATCCCGCACAATTTGAAAGTCGCTCAAAAAAAGGCTCGTGTCGATTGGTGCAAAGAAATGTTGCAAAAATACGATTGCGGTGCTTCAAAAGACGTTTATAAGATCGTTACAGGTGACGAATCATGGACTGTGCGTATGAGTCCGAAACGAAACAACAATCGACCGTGTGGTCTTCAAAGACGAGCAAAATCCAACGAAAGTTGTTCGTGGAAGAAGCACTTCGAAGCAAATGGTCGCCTGTTTCTTTGGCAAAACTGGTCATGTGGCGACTGTTCCGCTTGAGCAACGTAGGACGGTCACTTCTGAGTGGTACACTACAATTTGTTTGCCTGAAGTCATCGGAGAAATTCGAAAAACCAACAAGAGAAGACGAATCATTGTTCACCATGACAATGCGAGCTCTCACACATCGGCTCAAACCAGAGCGTTTTTGATCGGCCAATTAATGGGTCATCCGCCGTACAGCCCTGACTTGGCACCTAATGACTTCTTCTTGTTTCCGCACATCAGGAAAAAAATGCGTGGTCAACGATCTTCGTCGCCAGAAGAAGCTGTTGAAGTGTTTAAAAACCATGTTTTAGAGGTGTCTTAATCGGAGTGGAAAAAGTGCTTCGACAACTGGTTTGAGCGCATGCCAAAGGGTATAAATCATGCTGGAGAATACTTTGAAAAACAAGAAATATATAGAGCGGCCCTCGTACTAATTTATTTCTCTTTCCGCATGAGTCCAGTTTATTGCTGTTATAGCACGCAAATTGAAATTGTTAAAAATACCCAAATTTATTCCCTATAAAATTTATTTAAATTCTTCTTTATTGCTTTTAATATAGTAAAAAGCTATAAATACTTTTATATTATATGTTTTTATTTTTATATATTTATTCCTGGTTGACATATCCATGGAATTACCCATATGTGTTGTCATAAATACACATTCTCACTTGTTCATGTAATATACAACTGTCACTTGCAGTAATAACTTTTTGCAACGCTGTTGTTCTTTTTTTGTGCAGTATTTTATTTCACAAAATAAATGTCATTGTATATTTTGTTTTGTTGTGGTATTTAAAATAAATACATCTGCATTGTGGTCGTTATTGACATCTTGTGATTTATTAAAAAAAAGTTTTAATTTGGTTTTTATTAAAAAAAAGTGTTATTTTGGTTTTTATTAAATTTAAACTACATGCAATAAATGAAATTATTTAAACGACATTTTACAAATTGTAGAGTTACAAAAAAATAAATTAAATCGCAAAAGATAAATTAAAATTGATTTTTTTCGGCTTTGGTTCATTTTGTAATTTAATTGCTAAACATTTAAAAAAAATGCGTATGCGGACGTTTTCCAAAGAAAACAATAAAAATTAGACAATAGCAGAATCGCTACATCCTTCATCAGCACTCTTCGCATCTATCTACGTTAGGTTGTGTAAGTTGTAAACATCATCTATTTAAGCAACTAGTCTTTATATTAATTAAGTTCGACGAAGTTCGAACACAACCTAAAGCACTTCTTTGTAGTTATCTTTGTAACTCGTCTTGTTTATTTGTTTTTATTTCGTACCAACCTTCCGTATGGCCATGAAATGCAATTTTTGTTGCACTGCTGATGAAGGGTGTAGCGATCCAGAGAATGCTGCATTTCATTCTGCTAGTGTATAATTTTGTTCAAATTATAAGAAAAAATTAAAAAAGGAACCTTATTCGACAAAAGTAAATTTTAATTCATTTACATATAGGTTTTTATTTAAATAACATCACTCCGGAATTGGCGGGTTAGCTGTGCATTGTTTTTTATTTTTAAAGACTTTTAAAACATATCCCTGTTGCTGTAAAACGCAAATCAGTTGCCTATAATAAACGGAAGGTGATCGAAATGGGTTTATTTTGTAATATTGCAATATTCTCTTTCACTAATAATAATCATAATGATGGCATGGACATAGATGTCTCCTATCAGCTAGTGAGGTTAATCTCTGAAGAAACTAGATTTTTATAGGCAATAAATAGTACTCGACAGTAAGAGCAGACTAATTTTAAATAATCGAGAAGTGAAAGGTAATGGAAACTTCAAACATAGTTACGTCAATATGAAATTCTAAGAAGATGAAACTTACGGACAGTCCTTGGAAAAAGTTAAAACGTTGGCGTGTATTTTGTGTGAATATCTAGAGTAGGTTAGGATTACGCTTCAAACCATGACGCAAAAGATTGATGCTTTGAAGAACACAATGCTTATCTAATACCTTCCTTAAAAAATACAAAAAGTGACTTTCAGGCAATAATGCCCACTTATTAACTACTTAATCTTCTCTGTAATGGAATAGTGTAGGGCATATAAGTGCTGAAGAAGAGTGATAGATAAAGAGCTTCTGCTTCACAACAAACAATGTTACAGTATCTGCACTGAAGGTTTCTTAAACTGATACAGCCATTTTATTTTTTTTTTCTCCGAGGATTTGCTGTAGAATAGTACTGAAGAAGAAAGGTGCTGCATTATATATAAGGCATATTAAGGTTTTAATTTAAATTGACTGCGTTACAAACCCAGGCCATAAAATTAAAACAGCTAGTAATGATCGTGCGAAAAATCTAAGCTACAGCTCCCGTTTATAGTAAAAAAAATTAATATCAAACTAATGAAAAAAATTAATAATTGTGAAAAATCTACTGACGCCACATGTTGCTGCATTACTTAATGCTAGAGTTAAATTTTTCCTGTTTTCTTTAAAAATTAACACAAATATTTTTAAAATTATTTTTCTTTCTTTAATAAACATAGAAATTGATGCTATAAGCACAACTGCAGGCGAAAGTAGAATTGCACACAGCACATCGAAATTATCATCTAAAAATCTTTTAATAAACTCTACCGCTAAGACTTAATTTGAAAGATCACATTATTAAATAATTTACTTAAGCACGTTTCAAACTCACTTACTCAATGTTAGGAGCAGTAATATTTGTCAAATATTTAAGTGAAAGTAAATATAATGTAAATGTTAAATTATACGGAAGGGAATTTTACATCCAATAACACAAATCATTTTTAGACATTTTTCGAATCACTCTGATTTTTTTATTTTATCAGGGTTGTTTTGCTACTTCGTGCCCAGCCAACCATTTAATGAGTAGTCTGAAAAAAGACTGATAAAAAAAGCCACGTAAGGAGCTTACCTTAAAATGGGTCACACGATGACTCCTATATGATATTTAAATAAAGATACACATCTTCGGAAATTTAAATACAAGAATTCTTTTAGAAACAAAAAAGCTAATAAAAAAGAATCTTCTGTAAAATAAATTAAAAGCTCTTTTAGCTAAACCAGTTTAGCAGAAAGGGTCTTCGAATGGCAAATTATTATTTTTTTTTTTTTGTACTCTTTATGAGTGTGAAAGCTCCAAAAATGAGTTTATTAAATTTCCTTTCTGATTTATATTGTTTGCTGGAAATTTTCATTGTACTTGAAGTGTGATAGTGTAAAATTGCTACGTTGGATTTTTTGAGAAAACAATTTTCATTAGTTTTCTTTGTCACAAAATCTAATTCAAACATTAAGACTTGTGAAAATAACACACACGACTAGATTTTAAAATATTAAAAGATGTTTATTGTATTACTGTCAACTTAAGAATGACCTTTATTACTAATGAACACGCAAATTTGAAGAAATAATAAAAAAATTCAATTGTTGTGCTTAAAACTAAACAAAATAGAGAATATAAAATAGAAAAATTGTGGAGGCTTAAACTTGGATAATTGTGTTAATGAGCCTTTAAAAATTTTTTATTGTTTATACGTGGCAGTTGTTGGAGCGACCATGTATGTGAAGAAAAAGAAGCTTTAAATAAAATATAAATAATATTAATATTCGCTGTTTGTGTATGTTAAAAGCAGAAATAAACTTGACGAACTTCATTGTGTATAAAAACATATGCACAAATGTATTTTTTTTTTCTCATGAATATTTGCAACGAAAAATTTGCCGTTCACCCCCAAATGTCTTCTAGCAAAAGCCAGATTAAAATTGTTTATTCGTTAAAATAAAACAAAAGCTGTAAAAATTTTTGAGTCGTCAGCACTCCTGCAGCGCACAAAAATATAAAAAATTTAAAGCCGCTTCAGCTGTTGTAAACAAATAAAGATTATTTCAGACATAATTGTGCATGTACGTTTGTGACCAAATTTTACAAGTCTTGTGTAAATAATAATTTTGACAGGCATGTATAATTGCATCTGAGTCACAAAGCTTAAAAGTCAGATGTATAAAACACGTTATATATTTTTACGTTATATATTTTTACTTTCTGCAGTTTTATTAAATTTTTTTTTATTTTGATGATGGATAACGTCTAGAATTTCACAAAAATTTCTTTAGCAGAAAGAAAGGAATTTCATGGATTCAGCGACTAGTAACATTATGAGTGCTTAGAAATTATTTAAAAGTTTTTTTATATATTTTTTCGCGCTTTAAATTTGTATCGTCCAAACTGTTGTCACATAATTTTAAAATTTTTTTAAATGTAAAATTTCACAGTTCGACGGATGGCGTGATCAGAAGGGCGATTATGTGAACCATAAATTCATGAAGTCGTCTATAAGGTGGTCGAATTGATGACTGATTTTCAAAGTTAACTTGGATGATTTGATAGCGTTGTTCAAGAGCTGATTTGCCAGACTTTAATGAAAGTAAAAAGAAATTATTTTTCATGGAAATTTAATTTAATTTTTAGTACTATTTTTTATAATTTTAAGTTCTATCATGCTTAAAAAAACACCCTTTACTTACAATGCTAACTTAACTAAAACCAATTAAGAGTCCTATATTCGGCTATGCCGAATCTATAATACGCTTCACTATCTATGTAAATCTAGTTAAGTGAAGAAATTCCTATCAAAAAAGCAAATATTGTGGTGATCGACACTTAAAAAGTACAAAAAAAAAAATTGGTACTACAGATATCGCACGTGTTTAAATAAAGGGCGTCAACTCAAAATTTTCAGTTTTTCACTTTTTGTTAAAAAATTATATATATTGATCAACTCTAACTCTATATATATATATATATATATATATAAATGCAATGGGCTTTTAATGGGTTAAGCATTTTTTTTTTTAATTTTAGTATTTCTACTAAGATCTCTTTCAGAGCTTTAAAATGATGCCCATCTTGATACTTTAAAAAATTTGAGAATTTCAGAGCCCCGTAACTCGAAAAATATGGGCGAGCGCCACTACATATTTTTTTTCGTTTTTTTTCGTTTTTTTTCGTTTTTTTATTGTATTTACTTCACTGTTTTAAGAGACGTAAAAAAATTAGAGGTAGGCGTGGTGTTTTGCCTGCTGCTTAGAAGGACATATACCGATTTCCAATAGCATCTCTTTCAAAACTATATCTGATCGATTGACTATATCTGATGATTAACACTAACACGGATGGACAGACAGATAGACAGACGGATAGACATGCATCGCTCAGTCCACTTCGCTATGCATAAAAAGTCAGAATATATACACTTTATGTGGGCGAAAATGGATATTGTGGAAATTACATACGGAATGAAAAACTTAAATATAACATTTTTCCACTTTTGCGGTGAAGGGTATAATAACATTCAGCCCAAGCCGCAGTAGAAAACAACCAATCGAAGCGGCTGTGGAAAAGAGACAATGAAAGCCGCTGTGGAAAGTATACAGCCGAAGACATTGTGTAAAACAGTCAGCTTAAGTTATAATCTAAAGCCGCTGTGTGGGAGGTGATATAAAATAGCCAAAGCACATTAAACACTCTTCACACACATACTCAATTGTAGATTCCTGTCTAGTTTGAATCGCCTCGATACCTGGCATACTTATTTAAATAAAATAACCACTGATTGAGAATTATAAGTGATACATTGAATAAGAAAATGGGTGTTAAAGCGTGTGCGTGTATACATACAAAGAAAAAAAAGCTTTGCCATATCGCCAAAATAAAAATGCCAATTAAAAATTCAGATCTAAACAGCAAGAAGTAAAAAACCGAAAACCGACAACCGACAACAAAGTAACCGGCCAATTATATAATCAAAAGAAATTACCTCATTTTTTGAAGCTTCGATTAATAGCTTAGGAAGCTGTATGAAAAATATTTGATATGTATATAGCACTGCATATAATATTCTTGATCCAGTTCGCCTGTTTTCTGTATTAAAATATTTAAGATTGCGATTAAAACTTTATAAAATATTGCTTAAAAAATCTCTGCATGACATTTTAAAATTATTTCTAACTTTTCTAAAAAGCAAAAATCTCACACACTGAACTTTTTGCTGTTGTATCAAAGAAGAAAAAAAAATAATAATAATAATTGAACAACGTGAATGTTGCTACACTTTAACTAACATTTACTCATCACATCCATTTACATTTAAACCAATATGAATACACATTCTTTCGCTTTCACAAAACACAAGTTTTAATACAGATGAATTGTGTGGCAGTGTTGTGGCATTGTAAAAGTAAAAGCATTTGGATGTGTAACTAAGCAATTGTACTCGTAATTACAACAATTCGTAAACGTACAATGGCTTTTTGCTCCAATTGTGATTGTGTGCATGAAAATTCATGTCAGTATAAAAAGAATAACACTAAAATGCACATACGTGCAATGAACAAAAAGTTTATACTTGCACTAAGTGAAAGTAAAATAGAAGCAACTATTGCCACTACAAAGCCATTATATAACTATAACTAGAGTGTTGGTAACATTACATTCCCTATTAGTTCCCGTTTTGTGTTGCTAAAGTATATTTTTCTGTCTGTCTGTTTGAATGTATTAAATGATTGTATTTGTGTTGAACAAATGTATGTTCCATTTCTTTATGACCAACTTCGTTGTTTTCTATTTGCGTTTTTATGTTGGCACAGTGGACGGCAAACAGAGTTTTTAAAATTGTCATGAAATATCTGATTGTTTAATACAATTTTACATTACATTTTTTACATTGTCTTAAAACAATCGCGCAAGTTCTAACACATAATAATCTACGAACAGTATAATGATTTTTCCAGTTCTTGATCTGAATCTCCTGTCATATATGATCAAGCAGCGATATAAATAAAATCAATTTAGATCTTTTTGTTAAGAGTTATTTCCAGCGGATTTAAAATTTTTGTTCTGTTTAAAATTTTTTTTAGAAGCCAAGGCTTTGTGGAATTAATATACATAATTTCAAATAATTTTATTTTTTTTAAATATCGACTTTTGTAAAAATATTTTCAATGAAGTTTTGACATCTTCTTCAATTATATGACACATGTTCAATTTACTTTTATTATACCCTTCACCACAAAAAGTGGAAAAAGAGTATATCTAATGTTGTCATTATGTATATAATTACTACAATATCCATTTCCGATTCCATAGAGTATGTATATTCTTAGTCCGTCTGTCCGCTTGCCTGTCTATCTGGCCGTGTTTGTGTTAAAATCAACTTTTCCAAGGTACTAGATGAGCTGATATACGATGAGATGACATAGTTTCGAAAAATTTTGCTGTTGAAATTTAGCAGATCAGTTCGTATCTTTCGAGGCATCGGCAAAACACTACTCCTGTCTCTAATTTTTTCATATCATTCGGAACAAATCTAATTTAGTGAAGTAATTCCAATAAAAAAAAACAGATATATAGATCGATAGAAAATTAAAAAATAAGAAAAAAAATCAAGTGAAGAAATAGGCGCTCGCCATATTTTCCGAGTAATGGGCCTCTGAACTTTTCATAGAAAAGTACGATTGCGCACCTTTTTTTAAGGCATCAATACGGGTAGTACTCAATTTAACTAAATTTATTTTTAGAAATGATTAACTCATTAAGAGCCGATTACACTTTTATGTTAAATTATGTATAAGGGTTTTTTCCTATTTTTTTAATTTTCTGTCACTCCAATATCTTTTTTATTGTAGTTCGTTCACTAGACTCGATTCACGCATATACATAAGTATATGTTATATAAGTTTCGGCATAGCAGAACTTATTTATTTTTATCTTTTATTATTTATTTGTTGTTGAAATGTTTATTTAGTTTTTTTTTTTTTTTGTATTTTTTTATTTAATTTAAATTTTTGGTTATAAAATACAATTCGTTGGATATTCAATCTTCAGTTTCTTATTCATAATTTTCTCTAACTTAATATTTAGTGTTTGAAGAGATGTTAATTGATTTATGCTGAGTTTTGATTTTTGTTCAATTTTTTTTTTTTCTGATGAAAGTTTCACATTTTATGTTGAATTTGACGTATCCTTGTAATGATACTTACTTACCCACTTAGAGAATATTTCAAAACTATTTGAGAAACTATTAATAAACAAGCTGGACCTTAATTTAAATAAGAGGTGTTCTCTTTTAACTAAAAGAACTAATTCAATTACTACTTCCGTCTTTTGCGAACAAATGTAATGTGTTTTGTAAGCAAGCAACAAAATATGGCAACCACAAAAGTAAGTCATTATATGGCACTTACTTTTTAAGGTAATGTCTAATTTTCTTCTGGGTAATTACAAATATTCGTATTTATTTTCAAAGAAGAAAGGAAAAATTAGACATTTGCAGACGCTAATGCAGCATTTTCTTTATCGCTGCAATTGCAAAATAAATCAATTGAAATTTTATTAGAAGAAGTCCAGACAGGAGAACTGCAAGAGTGTCCGTTTTTAATACTCTAAAGGCTGGTTCACCGGCAAAAATTTTGTTCCGAAACATTTTTTTTTTTATATGTAGTTTGACGTTTTATTTTTTGAGAGAGAGAGAGAAAGAGAGTAAACTCACTTCGGAACAATTTCAGCTTGAATTGGTTTAATTTTAATTTTTGTTCCGAAACAAAGAAACTGTGCTGCCAACTACTTTTTTTCAAAGAAAATTTAACTGAGCTGCCACTTCATTAATTAATGTGATAAAAATCATTCATGCAAAAAATATATTTTACATACTTTTTCGTTCTTTGTTTGCATTGATATTCAATAATTATTTTTAAAATTTGTTTTGTTCTTAAGATTACCTGCCTTAATTTGCCTGGTATATTGATAATAAAACACAAAATAAAAGAAAATAAGTTTAAAAAATTGTGTCATGGATCTCAACGAATGAATCCCTTGCCCTTAAGCTTATTTCAGAAATGAAAAACCCGGGTAGAGAATGCCTGTATGACTTTTTACCTCAATTTTTTTTTACCTCATTTTTTGATTTAATTATGAAAGTTTTTTAATTTAGAATTTATTTATAACAAAACGGCATTCAGTGATTTTAATTTTCTGTCACAGTGCTGCCTGCTTGTAAAGTAACACATCTCGCTTACACAGATGTTTCATATGGTAGCTTTGTTTTTCCAGAAAAATTGTTCGAAGTGGGTGAATCGTTTCAGAACAAACTCTCAAAAAACTAAAATCCTCTCACAACAAAAATTTTGTTCCGAAACAATGGGTGAACCAGCCTTAAGTATACTCATCTTAAATGCGGTTGCGGTGTGATCGCCACCGCATATCTTAAGTGCGAGTATTTACTATACCCATTCCATTTGAGTATAAGTGTCTACCATACTCAAGTAAAATGTTTGCGATGCTGGCTTTACTTTATTCGTACTCATACTCACAACAAACACCAAGAGAGAGATTTTAACGTGTGTAGTGAGAGGAAAACAGAGTTATCAGATCAGAATTATTAAATCAAACACAATATCAAAAGTCGCCAATGTCTAAATTAGCTAACATACATACTTTTTTGAAATTATGAAAGTTTATTTAATATATAACAGAAAATAAATTTAATAGCACCCGTAAAATTCGCCATATTTTCATTTATTAAAAACACAACAAAAGTTTACTAATAACTCAAGAATAGTTCATTGTTTATTATATTACGTTTTTGTTAGGGTTTTCTTTAAGACTTTTCTATTCAGTCAATGCAATATTACATCTAAAAAAATTAAGTAATTTTCCTTTTATTCACGGATTCATTTTATCATTTTGTTTTCCTAAATACCGTTAGCAGCACGTTAGTGACAACAAGGCGCATAAACTGAAAATATTTGTATATAAAAACAGCAAAAAAACAAGTATACCTGCTTTAAATAGTGTACAAAAGCTGTGCCTTTAAGCGGTTTTTATTGCATTTTATTCATTAAATATGTGTTGTATTTCATACCTATGAAAACGGTTGTTGTCTGTTTTTCTGCTTATAATGTTTAAGCAATAGATTTGATCGAATTTTGTTTTTTTTTATTGTTTATAAATAGATCTGCATACAATGAAGTATTTCATAAAACGGCAGTAAAAAACTTTAATAGGGTAAAAATGTGGCAACGTTGCTTACAAATAAAGAGAATTAAAAAATTCACGCGTACGAGTATAAAAAATACTTAAAATTCTGATTGCGATATTTTTGATACTCGGTTTTACAAGAATGGGTAAAATAAACACCGCAACTTTTTATTGCGGTGTTTGAAATACTCGAGTATGAAAAGTATAGAGTATGTATAGAGTAAATATGCGGTGTACTCATGGTTGCGGTGTACTCGTGCAGTTCTCTGGTCCAGACATAACACAAAGCTATTTTGTTCTGCTCTTTATTAATCGTCACATACTTATATTTGTTCTTGATTTATGCTAACCGATGGTTTTGCAATCAATAAAATTTTTTTCTAAATTTTTAATCAAGTTTGAGTCGGTTATGGATTTCGCTGATTACGCTTATTTTTTAAATTAATTTTTAAATGTGCATATATCAATTTAATTAAGCAATATTTTTAATTTAACGAAAATGATAACAAAAACTAACAAACTGTGTAAATTTTGTATTCAAGTGTTATGTATATGTTCTATGTTTATGCCTATATACATGTTTGAATATAAATAAACTTAAGTATTACGTCGATTATTTTACCGCTAGACTGAACAACGCAAAAATAACAGTCGCTTACGGTGAGCAACTTGCTGACTATATCAGCTTGTTTTAAACAAAAGCGAATATCGTTAAAAGTGTTACTGAATAACAAATCGACAATTTCAATGTTAAGTCAACTTAACAAACCGATAATTTTTAAAAAGTGTAGTGAGTCGCACTACTCAGCTTTATTTTACGAATTTAATTTTCTTTTACAAATTTTTGATTTTTTAAGGAAAAATTATCCTCTTATCAGAGATACCATCAAATGATGCTGAAGTTTCAGACAACAAAATCTTATGTAGAAACGTATATAATCAAAATGTTGTTAACAACTGATGTATGTAGAAACAATGTAAATCTAAACAAAAATTTTAATTTTAATTTTATAAAATACAAATAAAAATCCTTTAGTTTTTAATTAATTATTTAAGCACAAGGTCTTTTAATTTTTATTTTCTCAATATTTCGCTACTCCCTTGTGTAGCATCATCAGGACAAAGAAATATTTATTTAAACACAAAAAAGCAACAACAAAAAAGTTATAAAAAATTTTTTCAATTTAACATAAAACAAAAAACATAAAATTATTTTGTCATATAAAAAATTTTTGTAACAAAAAATAAAGTACAATATTATTTCTTATTTATCAAGTGTCTATAAATTTGAGCTACATTATCTGTGTCTGCCTTAAAATTAATTCTGTGTGCTATTGGTGTATTAATTATATGTAACATTTCTAACATATACCGTCGTTTATAATTATTTTCTGTGTTTACTACTGAAACATTTTCAAAATTAGGATAGTGATTTAATCTAGCGCAATGAGATGATAATGCAGTTTTTTGTGAATTAATATTTCTATATCTTTGATCAGATTTATGACCAGCAATTCTAGTTTTTAGTTTATTTTTTGTTGTTCCTATATATACTTTGTTGCAAATCTCGTTGTCTTTTCCGCTACAAGGAATTTTATAGACTAAATTTGATAATTCTAGATTCGGTATTTTATCTTTAGTTTTACTAAATAGTCTTTTTAATGTATAGTGTGTTTTGTATGCCATTCTATACTTATTGCAGTCAAAAATTTTTGATTTTTTGTTGTTGCTTTTTTGTGTTCAAATAAATATTTCTTTGTCCTGATGATGCTACACAAGGGAGTAGCGAAATATTGAGAAAATAAAAATTAAAAGACCTTGTGCTTAAATAATAAATTAAAAACTAAATAATTAAAAAGGTCAAATAAAAACTATATTAATAAAAATCCTTAATAAAAAATCTTTAATTCCTTAAACAAAAATTTTCGCCAGTCGTTCACTGTTATTCACATATTCATATATTCAGATTGATGTTTCTACATGACCGAGTTTGAGTTGCTGTTTTAGATTTTATTCTTTTTTCATCTTTATTGGATTAACAAGCAGATTTTCATGTTTTTCTTGATTTTCATATATATATATATATTTTTTAGGGAAGTTTTGTGTTTTACTTTTGTAAAATTTACAATTTTTATTGTATCACTATCACACAAAAATAAATACAACAAAAATATTAGAGTTTTTTTTCATTTTGCTCTTTTATATTGTATAAATGGATTTTTTTTTTTTGCTTTTGCTTTGTCATACATATGTATGCTTTAATGTATGAATATATTTTTTGTTATAATAATTATAACAAAATGGCACTTGTTCATTATATATATATATATTTTTTTTTTTGTTCAATTGTTGAAAATTTTTCCGGTGTTTTAGTGCATTAAAACACTTTCCATTAATTTCCTTATTTCAAACACAGCTGTAAAATGAAGGTGTACAAGAAAAACATGCGATACATTCACTTTGTGTCTGCATGGTTTTTTTTTGCATTTGTGTGATAGCAAGCATTGTTGAAGTGAATAAAAATGCTAATTAGTGCCTGGTTAGAAATAAAAAACAAAAATTAGATCAACTTTAATCCATAATTCAATCTCCTTTGTTGTTGTATTATAGTTAAAGAGAATAATTTGTATGAACTTTTCTTTTAAAAGTTTTCTTTTTTATTTTTGCAAAGCATATTGCACATTACATGTACCCTTTACGTGTACCCTTTTTCATCTTAAATACCCCACCGCTATTGGAAATTAATGTATTTAATGTATATAATTATTAAAATTACATTTTTGCAGAAAAAAAATTTTAAAAATCAGGTAAAACATGTTTAAGAAAATAATGAAATCTATAGTAAAAGTCGTAGACCATAATTATAGCAGCCATACTCTTAGAAACGGGAGCATATTTTCTATGTATAAATACGATACAAATTTATCACATCAGAGGCCTTAAATACCGCGGTCTATGTGATCTATGTGCCTTAATGTTCGTTATACAAGTTCTATGCTACGAATAAAGCCGTTTACTTCTAACCAATATAACTAGCAGTGTTTATTTTAAAAATTGTTTCCGTCGAAAATAAAAGATTTAAAACCCACCTCGTTTGTAATGTTCCCACGATATTAATTTTTTTTCTTGTTTTTTTTTTTTGTTAGTTTTAAGTTTTTTGTCGACAGCTAAAATTTTTTTACAGTGAGAAAGAGCACTTTTTTAAGATTACAGAAATAGCAACAATAAGAAATTAGATAAGTTTTAATATTAAGTATTAATTATAATTATAAATATAAGAAAAAAATTAAAAGTGCCATTTTAAAAAGTACCTTGCCAAAAGTACCTTACAAAAAAGGTACCATACAAAAAGGTATCTATGAATGATACAGTTAGAAAATAAGGCCTTAAAAATTTACTTAAATATATATATATATCTATAATTGCAACTTTAAAGAGTGTTTAAAAAGTGCCATTTCAAAAAGTACCTTACAAAAAAGTATCTTTAAAAGATACAGTTAGCAAATAGGGCCTTAAAATTTTCTTAAAAGGCTATCTCTATAGTTGGAACATTAAAGAGTGTATTAAAAGTACCATTTAAAATAGAACCTTATAAAAATGTTTCTTTAAAATATGAAATTAGCAAATAAGGCTTTAACATTTACTTAAAAAGCTGTCTCTATAATAGTAACTTTAAAGAGTTTTTAAAAAATACCACTTTAAAAGTACCATATTAAAAAGTGTCTATAAAATATCGCAGTTAGTAAAATTGTCTTCAAAATCTACTTTAGAAGATCTTTTTAAAATTGTAATCTTATATAATGTTTAAAAGTACTTAAAAATAAATTAATTTAAAAAAAATTATTGTGCTAATTTCTAAATATCTCGTTTGAATTATAAATCACCGATATTGATTACTGAAAGTGATAGAACGTCTAGATGGCCACTTCGCTACCGCTTACTTCGCTCGTAAGGAAATTTCTTTAGTCTTTTTACTTATTTTTTTTAATAAATGTTTCCCGTGTTTTTTAATTTAGTGCCTAAAAAAACTTTTGCAAAAGGACCTTTAAAATTTGCATTTCTAAAAATTGTAAATAATTATTTTATATAAAAAAAAACATTTATAAGAGTTTCCATTTAAAGGATTCTTTAAAAGTGTCCTTAATGAAAAAAAAATTATAAAAATTAAAAAGTACCTTTGAATGAGATCAAAAAAATGCCATATTAAAAAGGGTCGCTCATAGAGATGCGAGGTGTTTTCTTACATTGTTTTAAAGTATAAATCTAAAAGTAGTACGTTTCAAGTAGTACATTAAAGTGATAAAATACATTTTTTAAGATGCCGTAAGAAGATGCTTAAAAATTATTATTTTTGTTATTAGTAACTTACAAACTCTCAAAAAAAAAAATTAAAATTTACTAATGAAGTATTATTATTCTTTTAATTTTTCTATTTTATTATTTTTTTTTTTTTTGCTCTCATTTTTTCGAAAAAATAATTCTTTTCTAAGGGACTTCTAAAACTGTTTCTTTTAAAAAGCAATCTTTTAAAACATTTTTCAATAAAAATAAGATAGTTCTTTTATATGAGAAACATTTTAAATATAAAATCTAAGCCATTTAATTAAATACCACTTATAAAATTTCTTCCAGAAAAAATATATTTAAAAATCACTTTTAAAAAACCAAGCCTTAGAAACATTAGCTGAAGCTCAATGCAAAAAAAAATATTAAATATAATTTTAAGTAAAATTTTCTTAGCCAAATCTCAAAGTGGTTACTCCTGTTCTTATATTTTTTTTTTTTGCTACTTTTATCTTTTTCAAACAGATAATTAACACAACCCACTTTGTTTCGTATCTAGTATTAAGTCAATACCAATTTAAAACCAATTTAATTACAAATAAAACTCTATTTAAGATCTTAGCAAACATTTATTTAAACTCCCAAAAAAAAGCTTAAACCCAATATTTCTTATTTTAACAAAAAAAAAACGACCCCACATTTTCAAACACAACAATCAAATGGATTTTAAAATAAAAGTAGAAATAAAGAAAATGGAAAAATAAAATAGGAAAAGTTAATAAAAAAAACGCACAATTAAAGCGTTAAGCACTTTTGTGGCATTGAACATTTAAATTGGTATTTGCCAAAACTGTACACTACACATTTTCAATTTGATATCATTATACTTGAATGTAGTTACGAAAATGTAGTGTACTAATACATGTTCTTCTGCAGACATGTTTGCGAGGTCTGATTTAAAAGAATTTTAATTAACAAAATATTTAGTTTTGATTTCATTACCTCATATTAGAAAAGTTGTATCACTATATTCAAGGCGATTTTTTAAGCAGTTGGATCTCAGATGTGTTATTTTTAGATTAATATATTTAACTACCAAAGATAAAAATCAAAAAGACGGTTTCAATTATAAATGCTAGAAATTTGATAATATCAGCTCGTTTATCAGCAGAAGCGTGATAACTCCGTATGTTCAAGTCTGTTCATTTTATATATGAAATAAATTGCTTGTCAACCTGCATTTCTTTATTTTTATTTTTTTGAAATTCCTTGCAAACGATAAACGAAATAACGTGATATTATCTACCAAGCCAACGCTTTAACATTACACTCACGTATATCAACCACTTGTTTATATTCCTTATCTCGTCAATAAACTTTTTCTTCGAAGTATTTCTTAGATGTATTTTACTGTAGCGTTTCAGCATAGTAGCGTTTCTTTCTATCATCCTTATTGTTGTTGTTGTTAATCAGCTTATATTCATACGTATATTAACACAACATAGAATATATTAAAACGAGCTGCCAGATATTTTGATCTTACAAAAATTTAGACGTTTTAAGTCGCCTAAATATATTAAATTTACGCTAATAGTACGACAGTATTAAGTTCATTAAACGGATAATTTTCGTATGTATAAGATTAAAGTGTTTGTTATATAAGAGTTTTTTTTTTAACATATTATAGGCAACACAATAAATATTCAAAATTAACTTTAAAATAAGTTTATATAATTTATAGAAAAAAAAAAAACTAAAAGATTGTTTGACTGTTTTTCTCCAGAAAAATAAAAGAAACATAAATAGTACATCCCGCATGGCATGTTTCCATTTTTAATGAATATTTAAAGTGTTTAATAATTATTGTTAAAATAATACGACAATATATTCTAAAATTAGATATGCTATAGGGACACCCTTTCATTAAGTCTTTATGTCCCAATTTGATGTGCCCATTTTAAATGTCTACCAAAAATGGTTTAAAATATAAGGTCACAAACTTAAACATAACCTCACCATAGGAACAGCCGTAAATTTGAATTTTCTTCTTAACACTATTCTCTATAGTGGAAAAAGTGCTCTGTATAAGGTTCAAAAATCCGCCCGTAGCAGTAGTACACTGCGACAGATGGATAGACACTGCACCGATATTTATAGGGTCACATTTTTAGCATTTAGGTACGAAGATGTAAAAAATTAAAGCGAAAAAGTTATCAATTTTTATTTTTTCATTGAATCTTTCAAATACATATGAATGGTTCCCAATGGGATCCCTTATGTAGAAAAATGAAAGAAAAAATAAAAATAGTTACTAAATGTTTGCTGTGTTTTTGTGTAGAACATTTTTCAGTTGTTATTGTCTTCTGTCTTATTGATTCAATGGAGTTCTCACTTAATCAATTTGGCTTTTGATATAAGACTTTCTGTTTTTCTATACATAATTTGGGTAAAATCCCCTGATGAGCTATTTGAGCAGTAGTGAAATGGCCATATTGATTTGCTTTCCCCGCAGTAATACATTTCATTTGGTAGTTTAGTTTAAAATAATAAATATTCCATGAGAATATCATGAAATATTTATATTTGAAGGAATCAAGCACGAATAAAGTAAATTAATTAAATTTTAAAAGATTCCGAATAATAAATTTTTCATTTCGAAAAAGTTATCTTTCATACTGAATACCTGGTTATAGAAATCTTCTTAAAAATCTTTTAAATCGCCCTTGGTTCTTGCAGGGTAAAGACACTAAAAGCATTTTGTTGTTAAGTGAACTCAAATAATTAAACAACACAACAACAACAAATTTAAAAATGAAACCTCATTCTAGTTGCATTTTGTTAAATCAATGATTTACTACGTTTTTGACTAGTTAAGATTCTTGCAGTATCTTTATCAGAAGAAATGAAAAGCCAACATTTTGTGGATCAAAAATTTAGTGTTATAGGATTTGGCTTAATTGCGGTAAAAGTTGCTTGCTTTGTTTAATCCAAATACACTCAAAAACACATTTACCCACAAAGTCAATAAAATGCTTGAGTTGAAGCTATAGAAGAATTCAAACCAAAATGATTTATGGACCACAAAAATTAAAAAGATGATAATGAAGAGAGACAGAGAGAGAGACCTTTTCACATTTACGTGTATGACGAAAAAAATCTGCAATGAAACCAAACAAACCCAAATTGATTTTAAGTCGTGTAAGTGGGTATCAGTGCCACTTCTATAACCAGCATATTATTGCAACCATCCATGCAACCACAAAACTAAGCAAAGAGTTAGATAGACGTGAATAAAATCAATTTAAATATAAATTTAAAAGTTTTTAATTCCTAATTCTAACACAAAATTCGATGTAAATTTAATGTTGCAATGGGCGGTAGACTTTTATTAATAGATTAAGAAATACGTAATAAAAGCAAGTTTGTATATCGAGGCATTGGAAATATAAAAAGCATTACTTGAATTGCTTTCGAAGAAAAGCTTTAAATTCACACATTTTTTAAATTGAAAGTTTGTAACTTTAAAATTAGTGCTTTACTAAAATTTTAATTGTGCAGGAAAGAAATTTATTTCTTATCGTATGATGCATTAATTTTAAGAAAGAACAGGTACTCTAATACGCAATCATAATGTTCACGTCTTCTTTTTAATCGCTACATCAATTTGAAGCATTCAGTGTATTTATTATTTTAATAATGCTGATGAAGAGGTTTTACTTCCTTTATAACATCAGATCGTTGTCTAAATTTTTAATACGTCAATTAGTAACACTTTTTATTATTTTTATTATTTACTTACCTTTTTATATCAAAAGGATGATAGGATACCTTTCGTTTCCAATAACGTATTAATAAAATGGGAAAATTTTAATTTTTCGGTACTCTATTTAAATATTTATCTATAAATATATTTAAAACTAATTGAGAAGATATTTCTCAAAGTAATTTTTTATTAAATCCAATGCTTCCTGAATAAATAAAGAATTTGTTTTATAATAAACAACGGGAATTTTTTATTTAATTATATTAATTTTCAAAAATCTTTTTTTCCGTGCTATTTTCCCGATTAATTATTTAAATCACCATTTCAGTGCCGCTGATTTAATTCTTCAGGAAATTTCTGACAAATATTTTAAATAAACTAAAGATTTTTGTCCAAACAATAAAGTTAATACAAAAATCAAAGTTTAAGCAAAAACAACAATAACCAACAGTAACTCTATTTTTCTTTCTCCGCTGTATACGGCTGAATTTTTTTCGGCTCTTTTATACATATGAAAGAGGATGAAAAATAAAATATCCCAAAACATTACGATTATTTTTTTTATGCAAGGGCACATTGCAAATATTAAATTATAATAAACAACGGGATTTTTTTTAATTTAATTATATTAATTAATTTTCAAAAAATCTTAATTTCCTGTTGGTTATTGTTGTTTTTGCTTAAACTTTGATTTTTGTCTTTGCTTTATTGTTTGGACAAAAATCTTTAGTTTATTTAAAATGTTTGTCAGAAGTTTCCTGAAGAGTTAAGTAAGCGATAACGAAATGGCCATCGAGACGTGCCTTGAGCCTCAATAATATCAATATCGGAGTTTTAAATAATTAATCGGGAAAATAGCACGAAAAAAAGATTTTTTTTTTAAATTAATTAATAAAAATTTGTTTTGTTTCCAGGTTGAAACTTTGTTAAATATTGAATTGATTCAATTAAATTAAATTTTTAAATCTTCAATTAATTCAAATAATAATTTAATTAGAAAATTGTGTATTGATTTTTTAAATTAAATGTGTAGTGGTTTCAATTAAATTTAATCTGAAAACTAATAAATCATTTTCTAGGTTCAAAAATTTTTTTCTGTTAAAAAAAAAGAAATATTATACGAAGGCAACTTTTGGCATCGTAAACTAAAGATTATCCAGCAAAAAAAATGTATAAAGCAAAATTTCCGCAACTATGTCTGATCGCTTAGCGTATTAAAACTTTCTCTAGCTCATCTAGTGCCTTGGCAAAGTTGATGTCAACCCAAACGCAGACGGACACCGCTCAATCGTCTTCGCTATACATTAGAATTCAGAATATTTATACTTCATTGGGTCATAAATGGATGTTCTAGAAATCACACACGAGGTCATGTCCCTTGAGAAAGCGGGCAAAACATCTCGCCTGCCATTAATGTTTCAATATATTTCTTTCAATTTTCGTTTGTATTCCTGCAGGTGGTTGTGTTTACTACTTATTTACCTCTAACTACTTTTTTCCCGTAATTTTACTATCTGGGACGACAACAACCCTAAGAAAAACAATTTTTGACGCTTTTTAAAACAGAAAAACTTAATGGTAAGAAATAATTTAATATGACGATTTATGTGTACATTTGGGTATGATGCAGCACGTATAATATTCGGCATCACCGCATTTAGCACTCTTACTTGCAAGGCTTTTGCAGAAAACAAAAAAAAAAACGTTTATTATAAATAACAGTTCCTATGAAGTAACTCTTTTAGTTTATAATGCCGTTTGTGTTTTATAGAACGTACACACTCTCATACATACAATTCATTGCCAGGTAAAATTATTTCAAAGCTACTTGGCGATAAATGTAACATTCTACTCAATCAATTTTTGGTTTAATTTAATGACTTGTCCATCAGATTCTAAATGACCAACTCTCTCATTAGCAATACGTACCATTTATAATATCAACTCTTTTAACAATTACAATTGAACTGATGTGAAATCGAAACATTAAAATCCTGTTAACGATTTCAGCGAGCAAAATATTTTACAGGATGTACAGAATCCTGAAATCTTTAGTTTTGTTACTCTACATTTCTATTTAAAAATATTTTAGTAATTAGTACACCTATCCCTCGTTTTACACGCTACTCGTTTTGCACGTTTTCGATCTTACACGGTTTCTTAAATAAAAATTTTAAAAAAAGTTATGTTAAGAATGTCTAATTTGTCTGCAAGCGTATTTATTTCTACTTAATTATATATAACTCCAGCCACACTTTGACGTAGACCTCTTGTACTCTCATGAACTTATCGAAAAAAAAAACACAGAAAATAGGAATTCCCCTTTTAGTGTTCAAAGCAAAATTTTATGTGTCCACATACAAATGAGTTAGTTGATTTTAAACAACAAAACGAATATCATTTTTTCATAAATTCGTATTAATTCTTACAAATTATTATTTGCTTAATATTTTTTCGAGTTAAACGGTTTTATCAGGAACGTATCTACCGTGTAAAACGGGGGATAGGTGTATAGAGAAAAATTACTTAAGATGAAAAAAAATCTGTGACCAATAAATTTCTCATAACATCATCTTAAAAAATCTTCTATAATAATTCAACCCTGTTTTCCATTTTCTTAATGGAAACAGGATAAAATAAAAATTCTTTACGTCTGATTGTGTTACTTAAATATTAATGTTAATTTTAATTATTAAATTCAATTTTTGTATATCAATTCTTTGAAAATTTTCTATCAAACACGAAAGTGTTTTTCTTATTACTTTGTTTTTATTATTTTTGTTACCAGTTTTATTTCAAACCAACTCAACCGATTTAGCTTTTAAAACTTTTTATTTTAATTGAGATTTATGCTAAAATAAATAATTTTCAAAAAAAAAAAGAAAAAAAAAAACCAAAAAGTTCTTCTTAAAGTGTCTTATTTTTAACAAACAAAAAGAAAAAAGTTACATTGACAGAAGGAGATAAACCTCAAGGCTAACAATATTTTTGCATAAGATAGAACACACACTTACAAAAGCAATGTCCACAATGAAAGGCTTTGAAATCTTTTCCATTCTCTTTGCATCCACCACCCACAAAACTTACAAAACAGCAGCTGTAAAATCTGTTGACTTTTGAGCTTCAAGTGCATTTTCTGGTTTTAGCTGTAAGAAAATAAAACAAAAATAACAACAAATACTACAATAAACAGCAAGTCAGAGAAGAAAACAATTTATAAACATTCTAATGGCAACATTATTGCTCCTTACTGGTGATGACGACGCACAAAGTTTGTTTTAAGACAAAAACTATAAATTTTAAGCTTAAAACAAATTAAAATGCACTGCAAGACTTAAAATGAATATGATAGTGTAAACAAATCCTTGTTGTAAATAGAAAAATTTAAGTATTTTTCTTATTTTTTAATTTATTTGCTGGATATTATTATAATCTGGCTTAAGAATCGAATTTGGTCTTCAGTTTAAAAACAACTTTCATTCGCTTAATAGATTTAAAAAATTCGGTCAAATACGATTGAACTCACACTACAACGGTTCCATTTCACGTATGAGTCGCATTTACATTTTTAATTTCATCTTGTTATTATTAGTGTTACAATAGTCGACAAAAATACTTTACTGTAGGGGTACCCTTTATTTAATTTTTTTACGTTTTTTTTTACTGTTCTTATAGCAGATATTGCATTTCATACCTCTGCTTATAACGGTTTAAAATATAAGGCCATATCTATCAAAATCGTGGCCTTTTTGGAACTCCCTAAAATTTTTAAATTGATGATTACATTTCTTTGTATAGCGGTCATATTCATTCATGCTGTGTGTAAATTCTAAATGTCTACCTACTACGGTAGAAAACTAAAACGAAACAAGTTAAAGTCACTTACCTATGGGAACACCCTTTATATTTACATTTCTGTGCTATTAAAATTTTTTGCACATTGGTATAGTGGACATAAAAATAACTTACGTACGTAATACTACCTCACGTACGTAATACCACGTTACTTTTGAAACACCCTTTAATTTAATTTTTTTTTATATTTGTTGCTATAGCAGACATAATTTTTTTGGTCTACGAACCACAGTTCAAAAAAATTTTCTTTAATATTGCGTTACTTTTGGAGCACCCGTTAATATCAAGAACTCTTCTATTATGGTTCCAGAGTTAGAGGGCTGTAACAGACGGAGAGAAAGACAGACATTGTAGTGTAAGTAAAAGGTTCAAATTTTTATCCTTTAAGAATGCAACACTAAAAGCTTAGCGCAGGGCTTAAACAATGGGAATAAAAATATTCTAAAATTCTATACATTTTAAAAATATTTTTATTATTTTATTTTTCTTTTTTTTCAACAATGAATTTTTTAAATAAATTTTTTATTTATTTTTGCCACAGTTGCAAATCTATTTATTTGCATTGTAAGTTCTCTTCTATCAATATTTATTTAATATGACATCTGTATTTAAGATCATTGGTTGTATTGAATTTAGAATTCCTTTTTTTATTATAATTTTGGTCTATTATTCTAAAATAGTAAACATTTACATTAAAGTAAATATTTACATTTAAATAAAACTTGTCATTAAATGTTAAAGTAAAAGTTTCCATGAAGCTTAGTTCATGTGTGTGTGTATGTGCATATTTAAAAAATCTACTAAAAATAAAACTAATGTCAACAATTATTCGAAGGCATAAAATAAAACCAAATGTTGTCATCAATACTAAAAATAAAAAATATTGAAAACAAAACAAGAAATTATTTAAAATAAATAGAAAATTCTTTAGAACGTGATCTTTGATTACACGCAGAAAAAACATGGTTGTGATATGGTCACAATAACCATATTATGTTCTTTGAAACAATGTATAGTTGCGGAGCACCAATTATAGTTGTTTTCACCAAAACCTTAGTCACGATAAACATTTTTTGTTAAATTAATTGCGTTGATTCCGCCAGTGTATATTAAACTGTTGTTATAATTTTCGGTAATAACCGTCGTCACTGGCTGTGTACTTTGGATGGTCGGCGAGCGCTTTCGATGTGATAACATCATTTTCATGCCACGTGTTTATTAAAACATGGACACGAACCAAAGGAAATAGATGAATGTATGACAGTATTACACCCAAGTAAAAAAGGACGAAGACTAGACATTCTTGAAAACATGGAAATTTACAAAACACGAACGTTTAACAGAGACATTATTAACGAACAGGTAAACACAACCTCTGACACGATTTTTGCACCACTAAAATTACTAAATAACTCTTACAAACGAAAAACACCCACAGACGGTCACACTTACCTATCCAATAATAAAATACCCAAATATTTACTATTTACCCCAATAAACAAGACAGATATCAGGGAATCTACCTGCATAATACTATTTAAAGGGACAAAAAAAATTACCTAAACCCACCACCTTTTATTGTTAACACTATCTCTTCAGTCTATATTATAATTCAATTTTATAACATGACATTTTCAATTTTAAATTTTTAATGTTTATATTTGAACATAATTATGTTTATACTTTATAATGTAATTGTTTTGCTAAACAACAACATGGTTGCAAATGTAGCAATATAATGCAATGTAACCATATAATGCAACCATAATATATTGCTCTTAGATTATGGTTACCTCAACCATATTTTTTCTTTGCGTGTAGTCATTTAAAAAATGCGACCATATAGTTATAGGAAGCAATATTGACCCTGTAAATTCTCTTAATAATACTAGTTAAAAAAGAAAGAAGGACGCGAGTGGTCACTGAAATTGTTTCTAAGGCATTCGATTAAATATGATTTGGTGTTTTTTCCTATCAAAACTTGCTAGTTTTTCTGAAATTCGTCTGGCATACTCGACGTAAGTTAGTATACAAACACTTAATAAATCCACTTATCGCTCCACTTAACGGACTGCCGAACATTAGCCGGCTGTTATTAATGTCTTATTTCCGCTGGAAGGCCGTCTAAATTAAGCTTAGCGAACTATGAATACCTGTCGATCATAGTTTAGTTACAAAGTTAGGACCAATTTTTAAGTTCGTATTTAAATAAGCATTTAGTTAATTTTTATTTAAATTTACGTTGTATTTAAATGCAGTTTCATTTTTTCAGTCCTAATCTAAGTTCTCATTTAAATATCACAAAAATATGGCAGCATTACGAAATATCAAAATAAATCTCCATTGTTTATGAAAAACAGCTGCTAACAAATGCAGGGTGTTTTTTATAGACGTATAGAACTTCGAATTGAAATAAAACACAAGAAAATCGTTTTAATGTCCATCAATTTGGCTTTATTGGAAGGATAATTTTATGCCATTAATGTTTAAATATGATTTCGGGCATGTGGCCGCCGCGGCTGGCTCGAATAAAGTCAATTCTACAGGTCCAATTTTCAACCACTTTTTTGAGCATGTGGGGCCGTATGTTGGCAATAGCGCCACGAATGTTGGCTTCCAAGTCCCCTAACGTTTCTGGTTTGTTGGCGTAGACGAGCGACTTCACATATCCCCAAAGAAAATAATCCAATGGTGTCAAATCGCACGATCTTGGTGGCCAATTGACAGGTCCATTCCGCGAAATTATGCGCTCATCGAATGTTTCCTTCAATAAATCGATTGTAACGTGCGCTGTGTGGCATGTAGCACCGTCTTGTTGGAACCACAACTCATGCACATTCATGCCATCCAATTGGAGAACAAAATAGTCGGTTATCATGGCTCTATACCGGTCTCCATTAACGGTAACTGACTCTCCAGCATTATTTCGGAAGAAGTATGGCCCAATGACTCCACCAGCCCATAGAGCACACCAAACAGTCAGTTTTTGTGCATGTAATGGCGTTTCAAGGGTCTCATGTGGATTCCCTTCACTCCAAATGCGGCAATTTTGCTTGTTGACGTAGCCATTCAACCAAAAATGAGCCTCATCACTGAACAAAATTTTGCTATGAAAATCAGCATCGAGATCAATCTCATTTTCGGCCCATACACCAAAATCACGACGCATTGCATGGTCTCGCGGCTTTAATTCTTGCACAAGCTGGATCTTGTAAGGTCGCAAGCCAAGATCTTTGCGCAAAATCTTCCATAAAGTTGATGGACAAAGCTCTAATTGCTGTGCACGGTGGCGAATCGATTCATTCGGGTCCTCTTCAACACTTTGCTCTACAGCGGCAATTGTTTCTTCGGTGCGCACTGTTCGACGTCTCTGCGGATGCGTATTATCACATAGAGTAAACGTAGTGCGAAAACGATCCATGGTTAACCGAATTAATTGCTCTGATGGCCGATTATGTCGACCATAAAATGGACGGAGCTTGCGGTAAACTTCGCGAACTGAACCATTATTTTCGAAATAAATTTGCACGATTTGCAAGCGTTGTTCTTTTGTCAACCTATTCATGATGAAATGGCAAACCAAACTAAATATTAATCACTTGACAGCTGACAAAATGGCCGCCAGTTAAAAAAGTGATGCCAACTTAAAGTTCTATACGTCTATAAAAAACACCCTTTACAATGAATTGCAAATTTTGTTAATAATATTTGAAATGTATTAAAAAAATGCCAGCGATACTCATGTATTCACTACCTACTCGTAAACTTATTTTATTTATTAATTTAAGTTTTTTATTACTATTTTCATTATGAAATGTGTGCAAAACATAAAATATTGTTCTATCAATGGCTAAAAAGTTTGTTCACTTTTGTTTAGTTTTGCGAAACAACAACAAAAAATGCCATAACCATATGGTAAAACTGTATTATTTAAATGGACTTTAAATGCGCAAGATTGGTCATTTAAGTTTCATTTAAGTATGCATTGAAAAACTGAATTTTTTACTTAAATAGAACTTAAATTAAATGACATTTAAATACGAAGTCAAAAACTGGCCCTTAAAAGCACAAAAGAACCTCTGTGTGAGTGGATATTTTTTTCTAGATTACTGTGGTTTTCATGATTTTTAATGACACCAAAGAGTAAAGTCTGTCTCCATAATTTCAGTCTTTATCGGCCAATGGCCAACCCTAAGCTACAACATTCGTAAAACTTAAAATGAAAGACGAAGAAGAAGATACTTGTAGACTGTACCTGTATGAATATCCATCTATATACTTATATAATAAAACAGTAACGGGGTGGTTTTTGGAAATGAAATATTTTTTTTTTAAATTTTGTTGTTGATGTGTTCGCACCATGCAAAAGCTACTGGATTGATTTGAACTAAATTTTGTGAGGAGGTCACTTAGAAGCTTGTTTCCAATATAAAATACTTTTTTTCGTACAAATAGATCATTTCGTAGACAAAATAGAGATACAATGGTACTAAAATTGTTGTCAGCACTTTTTATTTTTGTAGATGGAAAATTTTTAACACATAATTCCAGAATAAATAATTAATTTAAGAAAATGAAAAATCACACGCAAACGAAGTTGTGGGCACTGCTAGTATTAGATGAAGACGATTAACCTTAAAAATGTATTATCATACGAGAGCTTCTGAATGAGAAATAAAATCGACACTTAACAGTCGACAGATAAAACTCATTACCGTCGAAAGTAAAGAGCAAACGATAACAAAAAACTCAATAAAATTAATTTCGTAAATTGTCACTCAGGAACCAAAAATTATTCAGGAATGGAGGGCGTCGATACATAAAAAAAAGTCTTCGCATCTATTAGTAGTTAAAATTTTTTCAGATAGAATTTCATTTAGTTTTGATTTAATTTAATTATTTTTTAGTTCGCAAGTAACTTTCTTATTTCTTAATTAAATATGTAATAGTTTATATTATTTAGTTAATTAAAAAAATGTTGCATTAAATTTTTTATTAATTTTTTATTAATTAACTCAATTAAAAATAGTATAAAAAAATTAAATAAATTTAAATCTATAACATATTAAAAAAATACAAAACTAAAAGATTTTTCAAATCTTGTGACGTACACTTTGGTTGCCAGATATTTGGCAGAAAAATATAAAAACTTTAATCATTAATATCTGGCTTCAAATAATTTTTCTTTATTTTTCGTGCGTAAAAACAAAATTATCAACAAATAAAACAACAAATGAATAACAAATGAAAAAGACTGGCAAAAATCATAAATAATTTACTCATACATACAATACGACTCATACTTGCGAACTGCTTTTAAAATAAATATTTATAGCCCCTTTAATATAAAAGAAGATAATAGGATTTAATGAATATTAAGGAAATGTGGCACGATTTGAAGAAATTTCATTGTGCGCTTTTCTCTTTTGTTTTATTCTTTTGAAATATAAACGAATAAATGTTTTTTTACAAACATTTTAAACTCAAAGACTTTTAATTTATTAAGTATGTGTTACAAATTTAGAGGAAAATCATAAAATTAAGCAGTACAGTTACTACTTTTATATAAAATTAAATAAATAAAATCAATACTCGAATAAACTTTATATTTATCCTATTTAAATGTTTGTGTAGTCTTAGAAAATATAAATAAAAACAAAGTCAGCATATTGAATGCGGCTGGGCAGCAGAAATCCATAATTTTCCTTTTGTTTTTAGGTATCATTACCTTGATTCAGTTAAACTTAATTAAGATTTTGATACTAATATATTTCTCTCACTTTCAGAAAGAAATTTTGAAATCAATAGCAAAATTAAGATTTAATTTTAAAAATTATTTTAAGTTTTAATAAAAAATTATGTTTTTGTACAAATCGTGCCATTTAGATATTTTTTAGGATCTCTATTTCTACCCTATTACTCTATTCCAAACATAGTGAAACCATTCTGTAGGGTTGTAGAAACAATTTCGTATAAAAACTGTGAAAATATTAACTTCTTATTTTCGCTATAGCTCTCCATCCAGAATTTTAGAAAAAAGACTCATTAAAATTTTCACAAAGGGTGTTTTAGTCGTTGTAATACTAAAAATAAAAGGGGTACCAACAGTAACATCATATTTGTAAAAACATTTTCATTTTTTGAACTGAAATAGGACGACACATCAAATTTACACAGTGTATGTAAAGCACTGTCAACAAGACAAAAAATGTAACTTTGAATTAAAGGGTGCTACGATAGAAACGTAATTATCACATACATAGCCTTGCTTTAAACCCCAATCGGCAGAAAAAAGTGGTTTTAAGGCATATGGCTTTAGTTTTTAATTCGTTGTTACACTGAATGTGTACAAATATTTCTACTATAAAAATAAGTGTGAGTGTTTCCATAGGGATCATGATTTTAAAAAATATGGCTTTATCGATTAAGCCTTTATAGGCAGACGCTTCAAACTTGTGGATAATATGTATTGCTACGTCTGCTATAAGGAATTCCGATAGTAACATGACCTTGAAGTATATTGTCTTAACTTTTAAATATTAAAGTAAAAGGCAGACTGTTTCTATTTTTCACAGATATTAAAAAAATTGGCATTTTGCTTTTCAAGCTCCAGGAAAATATAAGCCTTAGTGGTTGCCAAACAAAATAGAAAAAAATTTTTCACTTATTAGTTGTTTTACTTGTTATCAGATTGAAACCTTAGGAAACTTTTAATTGTCTTAATTAATTATTTTATCAGAAAATTTTAATTTTTTTCAATTGATTGTATGATTAAGTCAACTAAATATTTAATTAAATTTTAGTCTAAAAACAAGTAAAATAATTAATGGATAAAAAAAACTTTTTTCTGCTAAATAACTGAATTTTTATGTAATTTTAAAATTATTTAATTAAATTAAACAATAGAAATTTATTATTTTTATTATTATATTAATTAATTTTCAAAAAAAATCTTTTTTTCTTGCGATTTTCTGTAGTACCGATTAATTATTCAAATCATATTTCGCTACCGCTCACTTATCTCTTCAGGAAATTTCTTACAAACATTTTAAATGAACTTAAGATTTTTGTTCAAACAATAACGTAAAGACAAAAATCATAGCTTAAGCAAAAACAACAATAAAATTTATGATTTTATTTTTTAATTCCCTGTATGCGGCTGATTTTATCGGCTCTTTAATACAGGTAAAAGATGATAACCAATAAAATATCACAAAACACTACGATAATTTATTTTAATTGTGCTTGATTCCTTCAAATATTTTTTATTATTTAATTTTTTAATAAGAAATTAACAATCACATATTAAAGCCTTTAGACCAAACAAATTTAACCAAAAGGATAAAATACCTTAAATGGAATATTAAATACAATCAAATAAGCATGTTGTCGTAATTCATGTGGTTAAACGTGTACATTTCCTGTAGTAAAAAAACAATGTTGTTTATCCAAAAGACCAACAAAAATTTCACAATATAAGTATGTGAAGGCTATAAGTATGTGTGCATGAAAATTCTCTGGGGATTTTGCCAACTAATTCTTTTTAATACAAGAATATAAAAATAAAATTTGAAATCAATGCTTAGAATAAATACAATATTCAGATTTTTTCCTTTTTATAAAAATCTTAAATATAAATCTGTTTCGTTAAAAAAAAAGAAAAATAAATAAAATAAATGGAAATGAAATGAAATGGAACAAAAATATAAAATTCAAATCATGAAAACTTCTGTAACTGACAGCTGGTTAAATGTGATACCCTGCAATATGTGAGTGTGTAGCTGTGAAGAAAGCTTGAGGCAAGAAGCACTAAATCTTTAGTCACCACTTAAAGTGAACCAATATTTGCATCAAATTACATGCTTCTTGTATTATTGTTTAAATATTTATTTTTTACCATTTTTTTTTGTCACGATTTTTGTTTTAGCGTGACTTTGACTTTTTTCTTTTAACAAATGATTTCATATTGTTTAACGAAAATAATTTCTGTTTTACGAGTACTTGATATTTCTTTCACATACAAGGTTACAGGTATTTTTTATATATTAAAATTTTTTCTGCTGTAAAAGTCAAAAGTGTCTAAAACGTGAGAGTATTAACGCTTTTTTGCATTTTATTGATTTTTTTTTTTTTTTTGTTATACACTTGTTGTTGTTAAGCAAAATCATGGTAAAAAATCTATTTACACAACATGGAAACCTGATGTAGTAAACATTGGCAAAATTTATTGGCAGCAGTTTAGCAGGAAAAGTGTTTTTTTTTTTGGAAAAGCATGACGTCATTAAATAGAAATTCAAAACAAATTTAGTTTTAAGCGCTTGCAGGCAAATTGGAAGAAAATATAATTTTTTCTGTAATGTTGAGAATTATGTGTAAAAAAAGCAACGCTTTCCGAAGGAAGAACTTCCGCCAAATTTACTCAATATTTAAAAAAAGTTGAAAAGTGTGAGTACATACAACAAATTTATTTCATTATTAGGACACTCTTGTATGATATCTACAAATTTTATATCACATAGATCAATTTTCATTAACTATTGAGACACTCTTTAGCAATACAGGTTCGTCGTTAATTTCTAGCGTCTGTCTACAACTGTTTTTTGTGGTCATATATATTAAATTAAATAAACAATTTGGCAACCTTTAATTTATAAATTTGAGTATCGATACTTTTTAATATTACACTCATAGTAATCGACAGTTTGTCCACTTTGCAAGCGTTTCTCTATGACGGTTGAAAAGATAGTCCCATATATGTTAATTTACGTCACCCATGGGGACACCCTTTAATTTTTAGATTTTTTTGCACTACTTTTTGCTATTGGGAGCTATATTAAAACGCATTTCCTTTAAATTTTAAAGTGACGCCCTTTAAGGGTTGTAATACACGTATAAACATTGGGACACCCTTTAACTTTTGAAATTATGAACTGATCTTAAAACGTAATCAATCTGTAATAAACACCTTGCAAACATAGAAAAAAAAATTCAGTCAAATTAATAATCTCCTTCATAACTTATAAATAATGTTATAAAAATTTCGAAAATAATTTTACAAATAAAATTTATATGCAATTGCTTTTGCAAACTGTTGGCATCACTGTTATGGTTTTTTCTTTCTATTGAGAAATTAAAAAAAAATAACTGTGTTGTTTTTATTTTGAATACGCCTTATGTCTGCATTAAGAGTCGGCATGTAATCCACCTAACGCAGAAAGGAATGTAAGCAAAAATAAAAACGTTGTTTGCTTGTTGGTAATTTTTGTTAAAGCCTAAACATTTCTGCATTGGCTTCTAAGATAATTCTCATGTTGTTTTTAAAGTTTTTTACTTAAGGGAAATGTTTTTGATTTTTCTAAAAATTTGGATAAAGGTTTTCTGATGAGCTGGCTTCGGCAACCGGCGAAATACGATAAATACCTGCTATTCCAAACCAATAAGTAATTTTATAATCTACTTCTATTTTTTAAGGCGGTTAATTAAACAGAGTTTGGTTATATCTCTTTTTAAAGCTCGATAGAATTTATAAAAGTGACATACTTTTTGCATTTATGATTGGCAGATCATTTTGAATAGATTAACGCTCGAAACACGCTACCAAATTATTTAAGTTAACTTTGAAAACCAGTTATCATTTCGCGCTACTTATAGTCGACTTTGTAATTTTTATAGCGCAAATAATCGTCTATCTGAGCAATATATCCATCAAGGCGTGGACAGATTTCTAACCGCATACTCCCAAAATGATGCAATAACAACAACGCATCGAATGAATTTGTGTGAAGTGAAGTGACTATCGCTGCTGTAAAAAAAATTGTAGAAGAAGGTCCCATTTCATCTGTTCCAGCCGGTGCAGAAATTAAAGCCACAAGACTATCAAATACGTCCTTATTTTACCAACCAGGCTTTACGAAATTCCACTAAACCCAAGAAATGCACCGGTTAATTTGGTTTACATGCTGATGCCATCATTTGAACTTTTTTCTTTAAAAGTGAAGCCGATGCTCGTGCTAAGTTCGATAAAGATTGTTGCCGTCAGATGTCGTTTAAGCAGAATAGTGCTACGTTTCATACGGCTTTCTTAGCTTTACAAAAACTAAGCAAAAAGTGGATTAAGAGATGTGTCAATGAGATGTCAGGTGACCACTAAGACTGTAAGTTTTGATACCTCTTGATTATTTTCTGTGGAGCTACGTGGAGGATGTTTCAACAGTCACTCTAAAATGGGTGAGGGGACATGGGGCCGACTTGGGCAACCATGTTGCTAATGAACTGGCAACGAAGGGGACAATGCTTGAAGAGTGTGCCATTGACATCTACTGTGGCATACCTTTCTCTGCTTCCGAACAGCTCATTGATACTGCTCCATATGATCTGGCTCAGGTCAGATGGTCTAATGATTAATGTTCAATTGCTAGAACAATCTGGTCCTCTTTAAATCTGGGCAGGGCGGCTGCATTACTAAAGACATTAAGGAGTTCGATTGCGCGATTAGGTGGCTGCGGTTACTGGGCACTGTCTGTTTGGAACCCATGCTAAAAGAATGGGTAAGGAAGAACAGAAGGAGACGGTGGAACACCTTTTCTGTGTGTGCCCGCGATAAGATCTTTACGACTGAGATACCTTGGTTAACTGTACTACGGGACCCTATCTGGTATATTGGCAATGGGACCAGGTATGATCTCTTCCTTCTTGAGTCACAGTGGGTGTTTCACTGGCCCACAATCAGCCGTTGTCACCCAGTCAACAAGATGAGCGCATTCTTTTGCCAACGAACCTTGTCCAGGGGGTCTTTTCTGCATTCTTTACAGTTTCTATCTCTTTCTCTACTCTTTCTCTATTCGTTATTCCTTATATTCATCTCTTTTTATACATTCTCACTTTAATTTTTCTCTCTGTTTATACTTCCTTCTCAGTAGGTAGTACAAAGGAACCAATTAATGGACCCTAGTATTCTGTGGCAATACAGCTACCTGCCTAACTAACCTACGTTAAGTCAACGCTTTATGCTAATAAACCAGCAACAATAAACACATTGAAGTATTACACTTTTCGTGTTAATCGTTTGCCCAATACTGAATGTCCCAAATGCGCTTTTTCAAGGGAACAGTCACGGTGGGCATATGACCGAAACTATTGTTTTTGTTTTCTTTTTCACACATCTTATAACAATTTTATTTCAAAATTTAAAGAGTCATAAACATTTAAAACATATGTTGCAATCTAAATAATCTCTTAATTAAAAGTTGTCATCTTTTTGTTAATTTAAATATCTTATTTTCAAATATCATCTGCTGTATCATTATTGTAAAATTCAGTTTAGTCTTAATTCTGGACCACAATTTAAAACAATTTACAAAGACAATTAAAATAAATAATAAAATTTAAAGAAAAAAACATCTAATAATTTAAAGAAAGTCAAAGTCAGACATTTACATACATATTTACATACAGATTACCACACATAACCAACAGTCAAAGATTTATATAATTTGTCACTCTTGGAAAGGATAAAATTAAATTGTTATTTTTTACATCTGTATTGTCAGAACAGTGCGCCAAGTAAGTAAAGTAAAGTGAAGTAAGCAAAGGATAAAGAAATATTTAAGGAATAAAAAAATTACACACACTAACAACAAGTTTTGACTGACATGCATAAAATAAGATTTGATATTAAAAAGTACAATTTTTTTACTACTTTGTTTTTATTGAATCAAACCATACTCGTTAGTTTGAAGGACTTGCAGGCTTTGAGGGACAAATGAATTAATAAATAAATTTAAAACTCATAACAAATAAATGATCTTAATTCGGCTTAGGTTCAAGTAAATTCGAATTTCATTAATTAAAATTAAATTTGAAACTGTTAAAATCCAAGTTTATCCTACATTTACACTTTCAGCAATGTAATTTTCCTACTTTGTAGACTTAAATATAGTCTTGAATTACTTTATTATTATTATTATTATTGTAATTCTCTTTAGCAGTTTGGCCATCATTTTGTGAGCCAAAGGGTCCTTGTTTAAATGCATATTATCGTTGCCTACAAGGCTAGAAAACAATAGAATATAACACGACTTAAACAACACTGAAAAAATCAGGCATTGCATTCACGTTTGCAAGAGCAACTAAGGACTTTAAAAGCAGATACAAGTCAGCAAAATCTATTATTGAAAATAGCCAAACATAATAATAAATAAACGGGAAACATAAAAATAATGAAAATATAACTCAAAAAGATGGTTAATCTGATGGTAGAGCATTATGAACTACAATAAACAATAGAAAAGATTTGTAATCGGAAATTTGTTTATTATAAAGGATATTTTTATAAAAGGTACTCTTTAAAAAGGTACCTTTTTTAAAGCATATTTTTTACAATACGAATTTTTGTTACAACTACTTTTTACGAAAGCTAATTTTGGAAAAGGTATTCTTTGAAAAAAGTACTCTTTTTTCGAAAGAAAATTTTTTACAATAATGTTTTTGTAACAATTCCTTTTAACAAAAGGTAATTGTAGTAAAAAGTACTATTTGCAGAAGGTACTTTTTGAAAAAAAAGTACCTTTTACGAAAGGCACTTCGTTAAATGTATTTTTCTAAATAGATACTTTTTAAAAGTAACTTTTCACAAAAAAATTATTTTGTGTAAAAGGTTAATTTTAAAAAATATATTGTTATAAAATATTCTTTAAAAAGAAACTAGCTGTTCTCGGCGCACTTCGCTGCTCTAATGAGAATTAACGTACCATGACCACTTTTCCAAGCGAGTTTTTTATTTGATTGATATTGATTTTCTTCTGCCTATTGGACCTTATGAATCAGGACTTATTTATCTCTAAAACTGTTTTTTGTTAAATTTGATTCCGTGCATTTTTCCTCTTTCCCACCACCCGTCCTGGGCCTTTTTTTTAAATAAGCATACGCTTTTGGAACTTCTAAATAAATATCTATCTCTGTTTTAGTCATAATTTATGAACGTGTCATGAATTCGTGCAAACTTTAGATAAACAATCTACATGAGCGTGCGAACAAACTTTAAAAATTTACTCGAATTCGGTTTGAATGTTAGTGAGTTATAAGGTCACAACACACTTGCAAAATTTTTTTTATATATAGATAACTGTTATAAAAGGTAATTTTTATTGAATTCATTTTTAGAAGAGGTACTTTTTATATAAGATTGTCAAATTAATATTAATATTTAGTTATCATTTTTTTTTTTTTTATAAAAGGTACTTTTTAGTTGAGTGTTTATGGGAGGTAATTTTATGAAGGTTTTCTTAAATAAAGAATTTTTGACAAATGAATTAAAATTGATTTTTGGCTAATTTATATGTTATTATAAAAGAAGTAAGATGCAGTGATTTTTTATTTTAATTTTCATAAAAATTACTTTTTAGAAAATTTTTCATATTAAGATTCAATTGAAAAAAGTACCTTCTACCAAAAAAAGAACTTTTATAAAATATTGTTAATTTTAAATGTACTTCGTACAAAATGTACACCTTGCAGAAAGTGTTCTTAGGCATTTAGGTATTTTTCTACAAAAAGTACTCTTTATGAAAGTTACATAAATTTCATTTATCTCACTCCTTTGGCTTTAAAATTAAAGAAAACAATTTGTGTAGAATACCAACAAAGTTTGTATGTATAAAATTATGTCCAGTGCGTAACAATGTCTATATATGCAAGATAATTTTCATTTAAATACATTGGTTTTAAAATTTACATTATGTTAGTAACTTTGACCGTATTCCCATTTTAATTGGATTGTTTGGCTTAAAGGCCAGAAAAGTCAGTTCCATGTAAATGTTTGTTCTTGTTACAAATTGCTTGCTTACGTTTTTGGGTGTAGGTATGCTTGTATATGATTATTGTTGTACTTTAGTAGAAAATCCTTTGAGAGAATAGAGTTGTCTTATAACCGCATCGATATAATGGTTTCCTCGTTTCGAAATCTTTATGCAATTTAGCATTAGAAGTAAATGAAAGTTTTTCCACCCCACCCCAAAAATTATTGTAATGACTGTAATGATACAATTAAACGGTTGGCTGAAGTTCTCATTTGCATATGTAAATATATTTTTAATAACATTATATTATACACACATACAAAGATATTGTAAATAGATTAGTTTACTCTGATTGTTTATTTTAATTTATTTATACTAAAACCTATTTGAATTTTATGCAAAATATTTTGTGTAAAATGCTTTTAAATAGAAATTGAAATTAAATTGTGTAAGTAAAAAATGTGAGGAAAAACTTATAAGTCGACTTAGTCAGTGAAGCATTTACTGTTCTTCCTACGAACATCAAAATTATTAAATTAATTTTTTTTATCTGTTCACTTAATATTTTAAGGCTTAATACAGCTACAATTTCTTGATAGACTGACAAATTGTCTTTCCAAAATAGAATTTCCTGCTGAACTTTCTCTAGCGACATATCCGATCTTAGAAATGCCTAAAGACCATCTAATTCTCCACAATGTATGATGGAAAATTAATTATTGTTTGTGTCTAAGGCTTCCAAATTTTAAAAGAATATTTTTAAAATTATGGGAATATTACACTCTTGCAGCAAAGGTGCGTATATGTTATTCCTGATAAAGAAATAGTAAAAAAAAATTATACGTAACTCCATTTGGACCAGTTAATTGTTTAATTAAACACGTTTTTTTGTCTATTATATTAAACTAGCAGTCCCAACGACTTTGTCTGCGTATTATTTCTAATTTTCTTTAAATTCAAACTTAACAATTGATTCAAGAGTTTTACAGACAGTGTTGAAAATTTTCCATCTACAAAAGTAATAAGTGCTGACAACTATTTCAGTACCATTACACCAATAAAATAAGGTGCAATTGTATTTCTATTATGTCACGAAATGACCTTCTTTTATGCAAAAAAAAAGTACTCTACATTTAAACCAAGGTTCTAAAGGACCTCCTCACAAAATTTTGTTAAAATCGATCCAGAAGTTTACGTGATGAAAACACAGACAGACAAGATAAGTGATTTTATTAGCGTCTGTACCTGGCAGTAAGCCTTTATCAGACGGTGCTCAAACCACTATTCTTTGCAATTTTAAGACCATGGCTTGCAGGACCATGAATCTACCCCTTGCTATAGGGTCGTAGCCTATTCTTTAACTCCCCTGTTGAGAGTGCAACAGCACACTTCCATCTAACCCACTCCAGACCCGCAGAAATAGACTAATTTAACCACAACCACCACTTGTACCCCGGAGAGACATCACCAATAACAGGCTACAGAGATGTGCGGTTCTCTGTACGGGCTACCGGTTCCCGTGGTGCAAGCTTATTTATTGCTCTTATTATTCGTACATTATTATCAGTTATTATCCTTCGACAGTTACCCTACTGTCTATCCAGCTTCAGTGCCTGCACACCGGGGGACTGGTTCCCCATATACCCCGGAGGAACCTCGTCTGCATCTAGGATAGGTCAGCACAGATTCTTGGGGCCCCGGGGGGGGGGGGGAGACAGACAGACAAAAATTCCAAAAATATGTGTTTCTTTATTCTATATCGATTACTATCTAAAACAACAACAGAAATTACCCCGTTACAGTTTTTATTATATGTATCTAATAATGTCTCTCAATCTATTAATCAAACAAAGAAACAAGTTTTTTAGTTGTTCTTTAAATAAAAACTAAAACGTTATTGAATATTATTATTACATATTTAATTAAATAATTATTATCAAATATTATTTAATATTTTTTTATTTCTGTAAACTTATAAAATTTAAAAAAAAAATTTAACCACAAACCAACAATAACCGTAATCAATATAAGACAAAAGAACCACAATTTTACCACAACAGACAGTCAAGCAACTTTAATTTCTTTTTTTATTTATATTGTATTCAAAAATTTCATCAAAAGTTTTTTTCTCCTTCATTTAAAAAAATAACACTAAATTAAAAGCGCAACTCTTTGCGTTTTTCTTGAGGTAAAAAAGTTTATAATTTTATCGTTTTTCTTTCAAAGAAATAATTTTTGTTTCAATGTAACTGTAGTGCTTCCAACGAAAATATGCACTTTTTAGTAATTTTAGTGAAAAAAAAAACAAGTAAGAGTGCTTTACTCGGCTAAGCCAAATTTTATATGTATATCCTTCACCTGAAAAAAGGGTGACAGAGAATTAAAAAATAAAAAAAAATTAATTACTACATATATACATGTGTGCATATTACTATAATCGCACGCAGTTTTTGTTTTCTCTGTGTTGCATATTTTTAATTTTTAACCATGAATAAAGTGCGCTGCAATGTATCGATATAACGGAAGTTTGTTTAAACAAGTATTTTTTTTTTTTTCATTTTTAATTTACTGTTTTCTTTTTGAGCAATTATTAAATATTAGTGCTTTATTCAGTAGAAAATTTATATAAACGCAGGCAGGAAAAATTAGCTTAAAAAATTATAATAATTAAAATATTAACTATTGTTGTACTCTTTTACCTAAATGTAAGTTTCTAAAGCCAAATATATTTGTTTTGAATCAAATATCTAATAGTATCAAAAGATGCCTAAGGGAACATTTCGAAATGATCAAGAAAAAATTCAGATTAAATTTGTTTGCGATCAAGGATGCTCTAAAAGGGAAATTGCGCGAAAAACTAAACGTTCGGAATGCGTTATTCGTAAATTTTTAAAGAAAGGACAACAATACGGAGTGCGAAAGCCTACAAAGGGAAACACAAAATAACAAAACGAGACATTAATAAAATAAAATATGAAGCCACCCGAAACAAATTAAATGCCACACAAATAAAAACTAAAATTGACCTTTCTGTTACCTCCAAACACGTTCAACACATATTTCGAACAGATGATAATATAAAATGGAAGAAACATATACGTAAGCCAATGCTAAAACAACAACATAAAAAAAATCGTCTGAAAATTGCACGCAAATACATGAAGTGGACCGGTGAGTGGAATAAAGTAGTTTTTTCAGACGAAAAGAAATTCAATTTGGACGGCCCAGATTCGTATTCGTGCTATTGGCACGATTTGAGATCAAATGATATTCGAATGTCGAAACGTAATTTCGGTGGAGGCAGCGTTATGGTGTGGGCAGCTTTTTCCTCAGTTAGAAAAGCAAGTATTTGTTTATGGATGAAGATTGCATATTTCAGCAAGACAATGCAGCAATACACGTACCAAAAGAATCTAAATCGTGGTTCCACCAACGTAATATTCCTCTGTTAGAATGGCCGGTTTGCAATCCGGATTTAAATCCGATGGAAAACTTGTGGGGATACATGGCACGAAAAATTTACTCTAATAATGCCCAAAGCCAAAATAGAATGACAGTTACGAAACTAAAACTAAAAATTAAACATGTGTGGAATGGAATCGATAACGATTTATTAAAAACCTCATAGAATCAATGCCAGACCGTATTTTCGAAGTAATTAAAAAAATGGATGAGCTACTCACTATTAGTAAAGTCAAAATATATAATTTATCAAAGCATGCTTATAGGAAAGTGCCCATTAGAATTGCATTAATTTATAAAACAAAAAACAAATTAAAATTCCAATGAAAACAAGAAAAATTAAACACTAGCAGCATTCTTAACATCTATATACTTTAGGTTGTGTACATTGTAAACAGCATTTATTGGACCAAATAACTTTGTAAATAAGCATACCGAGAGTATTAGACGATTGGTACAAAAAAAAAACCAAATGTACAAGAGGTGTTACAAAGAGAACAGTTGATTTATTACTTGGTTAAATAGATGATGTTTATAATGTACACAATCCAAGGCAGATAGACGTGAAGAATGCTGCTGAAGGAAGTAGTGATCTAGAAAATGCAGCATCACATTCCTCTCGTACCTAATTTGCAAATCGATTAACTCCATTTGGAATTGTTTTAAAATAATTAAAATTCCTTCTAAGTAAATATATAATTTTTACAATATTGTCATATTTAAGTTTTAGTACACACTTGCAAAGAAATTTGTTTTAAAAAAATAAACTGTAAATTTCTCAAATTACTTTCACTTAACAGAAAAAAAAACAAAAAGAAATGAAGTTAAACAATTTGGCAACTTAAGCTTGCATAAATTGAATGTTCTTTTATTTTAAATAGATGTATTTTAAAACAGCTAAAGTATGTGTTCAACTTAAACACGATTGCAAGATTTTATCGCGTTTACATTTCTATGTTTTTTGTAAAAGTTTTTCTTGTTTCTTAATTTGTTTTAGTTTATAAAAAAAATACTGTGATTTTATTTGTGTTTTAACTTTAAGAAACCAATAAACTTTTTCTACTATTAATATTAAAGGTTGCTGTATATAGTTGCGTGCCTGTTTGTATATGCGACACAAATACATGCATAAATGGTTCATTTGTTAACCTTATAAATAATTATAGTTTTCTTTTACTTTGTACCACAAAAAAAACCTTTTCCTTTTATGTTCAATTTTGCAGAACTTTATCCGCTTTTTGTTGTTTAGCAATAATAACAACCATAGAATCGACTGGTTTTATTATTAGAATTTGTATGTGTGTAAATGTGCAATAAACTTATATGTATATTTGTAGCCGTGATACAATAAATAAAAGTTGTATGAAAACATTTTTGTGGTTTTTTTTTTTTTTCTTGGTGTTAATAGAAAAAGGAACGTAGAGACCAAAAATATTTCATACAAATGATATTTAAAAAAAAAAAATTTAAAATAAACTTTGCTTTAAATTCTTTTTGAGATCAAAGTAGAAATAAGTACATCCGATTGTAATCCCACTCTGATTAAAAAGTAAAAAGCTAAACTTTTGTTGATGCCTTAATAATATTTACGCAGGGCTTAAAAGCTGATAAAACTGTCACATGCTCTGACCACATGCTCTGGTAAGTCATAATGTATAGATTGACGCTTGAAAAACTGTATCAAATTATTCAGATTGACTTTGAAACTCAGTCATCAATGTTCATGAGTATTACACGACTTCATGATTTTTAGGGCGCACATGATCGTCCGTTTAAGCAAGCCACCAGTCAAACTGTGAATATATTTGACATCACATACTCTCTTAATGATGCAATAATAACAACACGTCGAAGGAATGTGTGTTGCAAAGAGATTATCGCCACTGTAAACGAAAGTTTGTAAGAAGAACCAAATTGATCAATACTTCGACTGTCGCAAAAGTAAAGACCAGGGCACGTAGAATCTATCATACGTTATACTTTGTCTTTTTCAACTGACAAGTAATTTAAAATACATAGTTTCTGCTAAAGAGTTGTACGTCTTCATCAACGTTAAAGACAAAACTTAGGCAGCTTCCAACTTTCAACGTACGTTGAATACTTTGACAGCTTTTATTTGCTGCTTCTTCTTGTTTTGTTTTCGCTATTTCTGTGTTTTAAAGATTTTTTGTGCGTCAACAAAGTATTGTTTGTGTCAACTTAATCAGTCTTTACTTTGCTTTCAGTTGAATACATTAAAGTACGACGTATGACGGATTCTATGCGCTCCGGCCTTAAGGGCTCTGTGCGTCCACTACGCCAAAAATTTTTTGCAAAGACCTTGTCCTCAACTTATATAAAATCCAGCAAATGTAAAACTTAAAGCAATGACATCATCATGTGTGTCGTTCTTTCGCCGATTGGGCTCTACAGCATTTGGAAACTAATCCGATGTATTGTCGCAAAATTAAGTTCGTCGATAAGACTCATTCATGGATTAACACGTTTGTTTATATATAATGACTGCATGTGGAGTGAAACCAATCGATAACACTCTAAGTGGACCCAGCAAAAAAAATGCATTTTTAAAGAGGTTTACACACGCTGGTGGCATTTGTAAACTTTATTTCTTCAAAAATTAAATTCGAGCTCGCGTTACGGTCGATGGAGATCATTATTATACAATTATTTCTTGGTTAAATATTTCAATGACATTTTCGGGGGATGTGGTTTTATCAAGTTGGCTCCACTTGTCATACATCAACCATCGGCAAACATTAAATTATTGAAATAAAAATTTAATGATAAGTCGATTTCAATAAATTGCTTTTTAGGTTTCAACTTGGTGAGAATATACACCTTTCAATTACTTGCACTGTGGCACTTCTTGAAGTCACCGGCTTCTGCTGATAAACCGGCAACTACCGGCGTTGTAGCCCACCATAGTTGGTATTAACCATGACGTACGGCCAGCAATGCTTGAAGGAGTAGTCACAAATTGGACATCCAGAACGAGCAGCGTGCATCCGCTTTCGCGAAATCATTTCATGTATTGTTCTTTGGAATTAAAAAAAAAATTGTGGATAAAATTAAAATTATTTGCTATTTTTACTATTTAAAATTCTATCAGTCTAAGAAAATCCATCACTACCAATAAATTTGTTGTGGGATTTCTATTATAAAAAAAGTAATTTTATTTTATTAATGAAATTCTTAGTCAATTTAAGACTTGATTTAAAATTCGTAAAAACTACTCTATTTCCTTCTGTAAACTATTTTATTTATGAAATACATACATATTCTTTTGTGCTTTTTCCGTTGCTTCCTTTTTTTTAACTTTAACATGCATTTCATTTGAGTTCCTGCTGCGCTTTTGTTTCTTTTCAAACTTTTGCTCTTTTTTCTTTTGTTATTGTTAGTTGGTTGGTTGGCTGGCTGGCTCACGGTTTGTTGAATAATAAATTTTCAATTGCGGTTTAATTTAAAAGAAAAATTCAAATGTATATTTAATAACCACACACGCACACATACACACACAGTTATATATTTTGTATATGCCCACATTCGATTCAATTTATTTAGGAATTTTGTTCGATTAAACAAAAACAAGTTTAGTGTTAAGTATTGGATTTTATAACTATAAATATACTACATTCAGTTTAGCTAAAAATAAGAGAGAAAAAAAATGTTTTAATATGTTCATAAGTATTAAAATCTAAACAAAATATCATTTCAAAATAATTTTTTTAATAACATTTTCAGACACAATGATGCTGCTGTTTTAAATTCCTACGAGTATACTCGCAATTTAAGGACGAACACATACTTAAGAGTAGAAAAACTTTACGAACGGTCTTCCTTTTTTCCATGTAATCGAGGCTGGTTCAATATTGTTCTACAAGTAAGTGCTTGGCACTCTTAACTGATGTACCCTACATAAAGGCATGTTGTGAGCGAGATATTGCGTATCCAGCATGAAGGTTTATAACCCCTTCCAGGTTTTTAAACAGAATTACGGTCAGAGTTATGAATTTAGGGTGCTTTGCCTGTGTGAATTAAAAAAATGAAAATGAGTCAGTCGCAAAATATAATGCAGTATTTGATTTAAAGATTCATCCATCGTTAGTATTTTTTGCAATTATTTAAGTTTGTAAACATAATTTTTTACTTTTTATTATCTTATTTTTATTTTTTATTATTTTATTAAATTTTTTTTTTCATATTTTTTTACCCTGGAAGCTGGAAAAACGTATAATTTAGTTTGTCATTTCGTTGATAATTTCTACAATATCCATTCCCGACCCCATAAAGTTTATATATTCTGAATTTTTATGCACAGCGAAGTCGATTGAGCGATGTCCGCCTGTCCTTCTGTCCGTCCGTTGCCTCGGCAAACTTGATTTTACAAAAAATATAAGTATATAAATCGATGAGATATAGTGTCGAAAGAGGTGCTATTCGAAATCAGCATGATCGGTCCTTGTCGTTCGAGGCAGCTGGCAAAACACCACGCCCACCTCTAATTTTTTCATGTCATTTGGAACAACAAAGTAACTCCAATGAAAAAAATAAATATATGCGGCGATAGAGAATTAAAAAATATGTAACAAACATTAAGTGAAAATTTTTAAAATAACAAAATATCATTTTAAAGCTTTTGAAGGAAATACTAAAATTTTTAAAAAATGCTTAACCCACTTTTTTATTATTGGATTCTCTGTTACTAAACTAGATTTATATAGATGCTGAAGGGTATATAAGATTTTAAACTTTCGTTTGTATTCCTGCAGGTGGATGTCTTTGCTAAATACCGAGCATACAAATGAAAGTGGATGGGACAACAACCCTAAGCAAAACTTTAAATTTTTGGTGTTTTTTTGACAGAAAGGCTTAATTGTAGGAAAGCATTTATTATGCCGATCTCTAGGAATAGGTTCATATATATTTATAAGGTGAAGGGTATGGAAGATTCGGCATAGCCGGAGATAGCACTTTACTTGTTAAAGCTAATGTAAACATGTGTCACATTGGCTAATGTTTTTTTAGTGCTCTTTTGCAAAAAACAATTTATTTTAACTTTAAATTTTATTTAGGTTAACAATGTTTTAATTGTTTTTAATGTAAAATTTATGATACAACTAAAATATTTGCGTTCTACTTATACACACAAACTTTTAACAATTGCATTTCTATTAAAAAAATAAGTATGCACATTTAAATGTTTTTTATTAAAATTTTTAAATACATTTAATAAGAACTTTTTGTTTCGAACTGAATATTAATTATTTAAAGTTTATTTATATTTATTAATTTATTATAAATAGCAATTTCGACTGCTATATCCTGGGGTACCGAAGCTTTTATTTCCTTAGCCGAAGGCATTTTATTAATACTTTCTTTTAACGAAATCTCAGTTTTTGCTTGAAAGATGATTTTTAAATTTATTTTTTTTATTTATTTATTTTTTTTTTTTAATTATGATAAAAACAGAATAGTAAGCAAAATATCGTTTGATTAGTGTAATTCGAATTTTTGTGTAACCAAAATCTTTTTATTCTTTTTTTTTATTGTCGGTTTCTAATAAAATTTTTTCACACAAGAACAATTCCTTTTTAAAATTTTTTATTTTATTAATTTTTGTGAAAATGTAGTAATTGAAGTAAATTAAGATCGAGAATTTTTAAGTGAAAGTTATAAAATTTTTTACGTTTTTTTTTCTTTTTGTTGTGGTAAAATTTATATTTTTATGCAAATTTCTATAAACAGTGTAGTAAAATTCGGAGTTTTCGATTATTGAGAGGTTTTTCTTAATTTTTTATTTTTAGTCCAATTAATTTTTTTATTGGATAATTTTAATATTTTTTTTTTTTTAATTTATATGACAATGCAATATTTTGATGACACTTTAATCAAGAATTTTTTTTAAGCAAAATTACGAGATTTTGGTGGTTTTTTCACACAATGGTTTTTTCAATTTTTCGAATAAGATTATTTGACCGACTTTAAGACTATTTGTTTCAATGCAATTCAGGTCGACTATTCAAAGCTAAAGGCGGAGATTAATCTTCTTCAGTACCGTAACGAAAAATACTATCCTCCAACAAATATTTACAAACGGCTAATATGGTTCAATAAAAGAGACAGAAAACCATGTAACCAAAATTTTTTAATTTAGTAACATGTGAGAGAAGCTTTGCAAAATTAACGATCATCAAAAATTAGATAAGATCTACAATGACGCAAGAACGACTAGAGCCTCTTCTTAAGGGTTTTGCCGAGCAAGAGTTTTTGGTTTCTATTTTAAACAACGGGATTTTTTTATAATTATATTAATTAATTTTTAAAAAATTCTTTTTTCGTGCTATTTTCCCGATTTATTATTTAAATCACATCAAAGCACGTCTTGATGGCCATTTCGTTATCATTTACTTAACTCTTCAGGAAACTTCTGACAAATTTTTTAAATAAACTAAATGATTTTTGTCTTTGCGATAACGAAATGGCCATCGAGATGTGCTTTGACCCTCAATAATTAATATCGGTGATTCAAATAATTAATCGGGAAAATAGCACGAAAAAATAATTTTTTAAAAGTTTTTGGTTTCGTTTGAAGCGGGAGATGTTAAAGACAGTTTTATAGAAACGGATTTTTAAAGGAAATTACAACTTAAGTTTTTAATCTTTAACCTAGTACAAGAGTTTGGAACAATTTAAATCAACATTATTACATTGAAAAATATGTATATATAATATGTACGAAATAAATTTTTTTTTTTGGTTGTATAATATTAATAATTATCACACAGATTTTTAATGTTTTAAATATTATTTATATTATTATTCTGATTAATTTGGCGTCCCTTAAAAATTCTGCCATACCATAGAGGAGCCCCTGTGCACGCTGTTGTTCTTAAGTTATCTAGAATTTCTATTAAATTAAACCACGGGAACATTTTATTTAATTAATTAATTTTAAAAAAATATTGTACAATTTTTTTACCCCGATTAAATTATTAAATCAACGATATTGATGATTGAGGGTAAAAGCACATCTCTTTAGCCATTTCGCTACCGCTTGCTTAGCTCTTCCGAAAACTTCTCACAAAAACTTTAAATACACTAAAGATTTTTATTCAAACAATGAAGTTAAGACAAAAATCTAAGTTTAGGACAAAAAACAACAATGATTTTATTGTTCTTTATCCACTGTATATGGCTGATTTTTTTTCGGCTCTCTCATACATTTATAAGATAATGAAAAATAAAATATCACAAAACGCTACAATAATTTATTTATGTTCTATGCACGGGCAATTTGTAAATTATTAAACGTAACCACACGAATATTTAATTAATATTAATAATTTTTTTAAAAAATCGTGTTATTTTCTTAATCCCGCTTAAATTTTTAAGTATCCGATGTTACCAAATCCATTATAAAAAAAACAAAAAGCAGCCATCATCACTCTTAATTTGCTGTAAATTAGATTTTTCAACTACTCTCTTTCTCTCGTATAAGATTTCCGAATAGACTTCTCCAACAACAACCAGCTCTCCAATTGAAGAGGGAAATGTTTTCAGCGACTTGTGTGTTTATCTTTTGTTCGTTTTATGTATGATTATTTTTTTTTTTTTAATTATATGTTGATTTATTAATTTAAGTCTTAATTATTATTTTATGATTCAGTTAAATGTCCTACAAATCAAATTTTGGATTGCTTTTGGGGAAACCCTTTAAAATTGCTCATACATGTGTTTTATCCTTAACTTATGTTTCGCAGCTGTGTTTGCTAGGCTCCTATGAATTAAAATAAATTCAAACGTGTGTGGTGTACACGGTAAAAGCCGGCCAAGGACAAATAAAATACACAACAAAAGAAAACAAATGGCAGGCAATACATAAAGCATTAACATTTTGCTGACATTAAGCATGAGTTTTACATACTTAACGACCCCTTTTTGCTTGTGATATAAATACAAAATATTATATAAAATATAAACTAATGTGTTCTGTTTATGGTTGAACATTTTCCCACAATTATCCTTTAAAATTGAAATGTAAAACGTTTTATATTGTATTTCAAAATTTTCTAGCAACTAAAAAGCAAAAAAAATATTTGGTTCTGAAACTCAAACAAAAGTCGACAATATACAAGTTCGAGTAAGCGTGCACAAGCATGTTATTTGATTTTAAGGTTATGCACGATATTAGTTTTTTAAATATGTTTTCTCAGTTAAAGTGAGCTGAGGTGGGAATAGAATACTACAAGATGTACGAGAGGTATTAGCGATAGTTTTTTTTTTTTAATTATTAAAAAGCTCTATATGCTGTTATGTATGGAATCTTTTGTGCCGCCTCCAATTTAGTTTATAATTATTTTCCTTCTGTTACTGAGGTTATATTAATTTTTAAATGCAATTGCAAAAAGTTGTCTAGTAACTCGTACACCATAATATTTGCGTCGAATGTACGCCACCCTGGCAAAGTAGCCAACCCAGAATCCGTTTATTTCTGCAATAATAATATTCGTCTATGTAAAGTATAAATATTCTGATTCTTATATAAAAAGGTGTCCGTCGCGACGTCCGTATATTTGAAACTAATTTAGCCAGATGGAAATTTTCTAAATAATCATTCTCTCAAACATAGTTTGAAGGAAAGTGCTATTGAAATTTATTAGCATCGCTGCATAAGCGGTGAAGAAAACAAGAGAAAGCACCACTCTGTTCTTTATATTTTTAGATTTAATTATGATATTTTTGTTGGTTACTGTTGTTTTTGATTTGTTGTATTAAAAATCGAAATTTCAGGAAAAATCATAAATTACCAGGTAATTGGAATATCAATAATCCTTATAAACTTCACCAAAATATTGCACTTTCACCAACATTATTCACAAAAAAAAAAATTGTTTTTGGAACAAAAATTGAAAATTTAATATAAAAAATTGAAAATCCAACAAAAAATAAGCGATTAAAATTTCGACAAAAATTTTGTTTCCACAAAAATTTTTATTTTTTTTAAAATTTAATTAAATTCGATATTTCATCTAAAGCCAATAAGCACAAAATTTAATTAAAATTATCTGCAATTTTATAGTTTTCTAAGAAAAAGAAACGTATATTTAGCAAAAAAAAAACTTAAAGAATAATAAAAATTCGGCACAGCCAAATATAGTGTTCTAACTTGTTCTACCCGTCACCGCAAAATATGGAAAAGAGGTGGATATACTCTGTCATTCCGTTTGTAATATCTACAGTATCCATTTCTGACCCCATAAAGTCTATATATTCTGAGTTCTTATACATAGCGAAGTCGATTGGGCGATGTCCGTCTTTGTGCCTCCAGAACTCAGTCATTTCCGATCCGGTTTTGAAAATTTTTGGTAATGTGATAGATTATGCTTACAGATTAGTCCCTTTTTAAAAACAGTTCATAGTCTTAAAAATTAAAGGGTGTCCCCATACAACACATACATATTTTTACGTGTATTATGAGTTATAAAGGGCACTTCTGCGTATTACTATATCACCCAATAACAAAAATTTATACAAAAATAAATCTAAAAATTAAAGGGTACCCCTATAATCGATGTAAATTTACTTATATGGACTTATCTTTTGAACCGTTATAGACAAACGCTTGTAAATTGGACAGGATGTCGATTGCTACGGCCATTAAAGTAACAAGGTTTAATATTAAAAGTTATAAATTTTAAGGGTGCCCCAATAGTCAATTTAAATTTATGTTTATGGCCATACTTTTTAGAAGTTGCAGACAGACGCTTGAAATTTCAACGAACCTGTATTTCAACGAACCATATTGCTAGTAAAAGGGTGTTCCAATAGTTAATGTAATTTTGTGTATGTGACCAAACTTTTGAACCGTTATAGACAGAACGCTAAAACCTAAAAGGAACCTGTGTTTCTAAGTCCGCTATATCAACGAGTTTATAATTTAAATTTAGAAATTAAAGGGTGTCCTATAATTACTGTAGATTTACTTATATAGGTCTATTTTTTAAACCGTTATAAAAAAACGCTTGTAAATTTGACGCAATGTCGATTGCTATAGCCGTTATAGTAACAGCGGATAATATTTAACTTTATAAATTAAAGGGTGCACCAATAGTTCATTTAATTTGGTATATGGCCATACTTTTAAACAGTTGTAGACAGACGATTGAAATTTACAAAGAACCTGTGGCCGGACTTTTGAACCGTTATAGACAGACAGCTGAAATTTACAAGGAACATGTTTTGCTAAGTCCGCTATAACGAGAAGCTTATAATTTGAATTTAGAAAGTAAAGGGTGTTCTCAAAATTAATGTAATTTGTTCAATATGGCCGTAAATTTTGCACCGATATATACAAACGCCTTAATTTAAGACAGAATGTCCACTACTTTATTTATTATAATAAGAAGTATAAAAATGTTATATTATAAATTAAATAGTTGATATAATCTGATGTATATGGGCAAACTGTTGAAACGTTAAAGACAGACGGTTGAAATTTACACATAACCTGATTGCTAAGCCTACTACAATAGCAAGTAAATAATTTGAATTTGAAAATTAAAGGGTGACCCTATAGTTGCTGTAATTTGATGTATATTGCCAAACAATTGTACAGTTGAACTAGTATAAAGTTTGGTGATATAAGGGTATCCCATTAGTTAATGTAATCTAATTTATGTGTCCATATAGTTGAACTGTTATAGGCAGACAGATAAATTCTGTTTTGAAGTCGGTTATTTTCGCAAAAATTATTATAGAAAAGTACGACTGTGAACCACAATTTTTAAGATATCAATATGGGTATGATTTAAAAGCTTTTGAAGAGATCTTTAAGGATATAATACAATTTTTTAAAAATGCTTAACGCATTAAGAGCCGATATCATTTTTGTGTAATATTATATGTATGCAGTACCAATTTTTTTCTTTTATTTTTTAATTATCTGTCATCCCAATTTTTGCTTTTTTGAATGAAGTTACTTCACTAAACTAGATTTACACACATTTAGAAGGGTAACTAGGATTCGGCATAGCCAAATATAGTACTCTTACATGCTTTAAATATTTTGAAAGTAGAGTCGATTCAATTTTAAAGTGGATATTTTACTACACTCTATTTACTTAACATCAGTTATCATAATTAACATATTATATGACTTATTTTCAAAATATACTTAATAAATTTTCTAGTTTTCTTAATATTATGTAATATTTAATACCAATTTATGACTAAACTATAAGTATTTTTTTTGCACAATCCATATGGTGCCCTTTAATAAATTTAATTTATTATTAGAATTTTTACTTAATTATTTAATATGGCTTTTTATGTTAATAGTCTTTATTGTACAGTTCGAAATGATAATTATAACTTAAAGGACATTTTCTAAATAATCATTTATGTATTATCAACCAATTACATTAAGTTGTTTTTATATTATTGAGGTAAACCGCAATAAATATAAATAAATAAACAACAATTGTGAAAGGGTTCAATTTAAAAATATTATGAGATAAAAAATTGTTGGATGATTTTTTTTACATGTGTATGAACAGTTAACCTTTTTGTTTTCTTTATGCTGTAAACACATTCGCCACAGCAAGATACACGAACACACGACAGCAAATGACGCTGGCAACGTTTGTCGGCTTATACGCAGCTACATAATTATTTTGAAGGCAGCTGCTACATAATAAAAATATGATTTTATTGTATTTCAGTGATGTTACTTTAGCAGTTTTTAAGCAAGCAAATCGGATTTAAAATTAAAATATGTTACAATTATTATTATTAGAAGAGTAAAATAATACTTTTAAAGGTTACGTCGATTTTTCGCTTGGATTGTCTTTAAAATTGAAAATATATTGAAGAATTTCTCAGAAGCAATAATAATGTCTATATAAATAACACGTGGTTGCTTGTCCACTTAAATAACAAATACTAAAAACAACACTTCCCTGATATTTATTAAAATCAATCGTGTTAAATATTTACAGATGTCCCATACGACAATTGAAATTAATATAAGTACTTCAACCAGCAAGTACTAAGAACAGAAGTAAATTTTTAACTAAATGATGTCCACACAAAAATGAATTTTAGTTTTATATACATCTTATTACATTTCTTTGAAATTTTTACAATTATTCTTCGTATACTTTTGCCATAACAATTCGTCGGTTTGGCATTTCTTTTTTTTTTTAATTCAAATTTCGAAAAATATGTTTTAAGTAATTTTTAAAAGCTATGTAAATAGTGTTAAAATTTTTCTATATACAAAACTAAAATGTGCTGACAACTGTTTAAGTACAATTATACCGGTAAAATTAAGTAATTTTACTATTGTTTCTCTATTTTTCTACAAAACAAAATTTACTTTTGAACCAATGTTCTAAAGGATCTCCTCACAAAATTTTACTCAAATCTATCCAGCAGCACTTATGTGAGACAGATAAGAACTCAATGAATAATTATTTTGTATTCCAAATCAATTATTATCTTCACCAGCAACAATATTTTCCTTAAATTCGAATTCGAATTCTGGGCGAATTCAGCCCAGACAACAAACTGCCGCCTTGTTGCCTTGCTGTCAACAAAATAATCATTCTCATATAAACACATGCCTTCAAATTTTGACATTTTGTAGTCGGTAGCTGCTATCTCGAATGTGTTTTCATTGTGTCGAAATTTGTAATAAAATAATAAATACATATTTGCCCAAGCAAGAGACACCGAGTTCTTGACATTGGTGTCTAAGAATGACTAAGTTTTATATGAAGGCAAAATTTGGTACTTATCGATTATAAAAAAAGTGCGACACATTTTTACTATTTACATATTTACTCGGGGTTAAATTCAGAAAAAGAGACCGAGTTAATCACTTTCATGTCAAGAAAGTTAGAAAAACAAGTAAAGCGAGGGGAAGGGATATCCTTCCTAGAGGAAATTGGTCTTTATAAAAGGACTTAGGATACCTCAAAACGTCCAGATAAAATATAGACCTGACCTCTCTGTTTAACTTAGCGAAGGTGGAGTTTTTTTTTAATATTTCTGGAAGTATGGTGTAAAATAACATTACACGCTAAAAGTAGATCGACTGCGATACCCTGTAACAAGTAGACTAATTAACGAACATACCGAATTGAGGATATTAAGATCAGTTTCTATAAAAATGTAAAATCTGTCTTAACCAAGATTAATAGTAATTTTGTCATATAATTGCGCTGAATTCTTGCAGACACCTACAGCATAAAACCAGCATAATTAAAAGGGGTACGGAGATGTTTAGATAATAAGAAAAGGGATACCTCGCTTAAGGGTTCGCTGATGTAGAGCTGGACTATAAAATACAACTCAGAATACCTCTGCTGTGTTCTATAGAAACGGTGACAATTCAACTTTCATTAGAAATGTAATCTAATCAGAGGAATGTCTTACTAAGATGAACAATAAACATGTCAAATATTGACTTACATTGGCATAAGGATCGCGGGCAACAGAATATTATTTATAGCTTCCATATATTACCACCATCTAAGGGAACGTTCAAGTGTTGCGTTGTGCAAAATCTATCACTTTCCCATGCCACCTATCTCTTCTTTTTATAACTACATTTACAAAATAGGTAACAAATGTACTAGGGGTTAATTTTTTTCAAGTTGCTATATTCTTGGAAGATTTTTAATTTTAGTAAAATATGGGTATAACTTGACTCTTCGTATGCCACCTAGTAGATTACGAAATTGAAACTTAAAAAATGGACACAAAAATACAGGGAAACAAAGCATGCCATTAGGGAGAACCTTTTTGTCTTTAGATGTTACTCAATACTATAAAATAAGATGGCAGCTTGTATGTCATCAGCACAATAAATAGTCAGAATAAGCTGTCAACAATTATCTAATTCTATTTAAAAAAATTGCATTAACAAAGAAAATTATTAATTGACTAAGGGTCATGTAGTGGAAAGTTAACTTAAGGAATAGTTATGCCGCCTCATTTTTTCATCTTTTGAGCGCTACACCCTCATGGTACTTATAGTATGACCTTTAAAAAATTTGAATTTATATATAATGTAAATGCCATAAAAAACATTGTGCATATACACAGATGGATAAAAGTCACCGTCATTTGGTATCTAGAAGATTATAACAGTTCCTATTCCTAGAAAATAATGGATGCATAAAAAGTAGTTTATTTAACGAAAAGTATTATTTATATAAATTCTATTTCAGTTAAAATATAAGGCAATTTCGAACTTTATTTATAAAAAAGTGGCATATAATAGTTACAGAATAGATTTTTGTTGGACAAAAGTCACCGTCACTTTATACTAAAAATTATTTCGTTTATTCTAAAAACTATTTTAGTATAAAGTGTGTTTGCCATTGTTTTTAATGACAGCTTGCAAATGTTTCTGCATCGAATGAGTCAATTTTTTTTGTAAGATCTGGGCTTATTTTGTGCCATTCTTCTTTGCTTAAACACAATTTTGGACGTAATATGATGCTCCCGAACCCGCCGATCCAAATTGTCTTATTAATGTTCGACTAGATATAGATCAGATGACTGTGGTGAAGTTTTCAGGGTATGGGGAGTATTGTACAAGACAAACAAGCGAACTATTTCTGCGGTGTGCTTGGGGTCATTGTCATGTTGAAAGTAATAGTCTGATTCAATCTGATTCATAGTTTTTAGAATAAAGGAAATAATTTTTAGTATAAAGTGACGGTGACTTTTGTCCAACAAAAATCTATTCTGTAACTATTATATGCCATTGTTTTTATAAATAAAGTTCGAAATTGCCTTATATTTTAACTAAAATAGAATTTATATAAATAATACTTTTCGTTAAATAAACTACTTTTTATGCTTCCATTATTTTCTAGGAATAGGAGCTGTTATAATCTTCTAGATACCCAATGACGGTGACTTTTGTCCATCTGTGTATATATTCAGACATACCTACACATATTTGTACATACATACATACGTGCATACATACATACTTACATACATACATACCTTCATATATACATAAATACATACATATATACTTACATACATACATACATACATAAATATATATATACATAATACATACATAGATAGATAGATACATACATACATGCATACATACATACACACATACATACATAAAAACAAACATACATACATACACACATACATACATACATACATACATACATACATACATACATACATACATACATACATACATACATACATACATACATACATACATGAATACATACATATTTACATTCATACATACATACTCACATAATACATATGTTCATACATAAATTCATATTTCATTTTAAGTGCTTTTTTATTGTATTTACATTTTTTCCATAAATTTCATGATTACTATTCAAAACTAAACTTTTGGTGGCCTCCTACTGTCAATACAACAAAATCATCCTTTTTTATTACTATAGCTAAATCACAAATCAATTTCATTTTTATTGCTTTTTATTTGTATTTTAGAAATCATGTGTTATTTGTTCCTTGTTATTGGCTTTTAAAATGTTGAAATCATATGAATAAATATATTTAAATGGAAACCCCACTGTTGTGGAACTTTCAATGCTAAAATGTTGATATAATTTATGTTATTAATACTCTTTTTATTAGAAATAAAAACATTTATATTACGATATTTAAAACATTTGAATAAAATAAATTATAAATAATAAATAAATTTTACTTTAAAGTAATACTTTTTTACATACTTCTTAAGAATTTCTGCTTACTTTACAAAGAAGTTTTTCTACAAACTTGGGTTCTGAAAGTATATTGCACCTTTTGATTTTTTAAATATTAAAAAACCAAAAAAAAACGGTATTTAATATTTCGGAAATTAACAAACTTTTACAGAAAGAAAAAGAAGATTATTATTTAACTTTAAAAAACACAGATCACAATAAAAAATAAATTATTTTCCTGAAGTTTAATAGCTGAAGTGAAAAGCTAAGTAAGCGGTAGCAAAATGGTAATCTAGACGTGCTTTGACCCTCAAGAATCAATATCGGTAGTTAATTTAATAGGGATAATTTGAAAGAAAATAGAAAATTTTTTTTAAATAAATTATTTAATAATATTCCCGTGTTTTTAATTTAAATTTCCGTTTATCGACTTTTGCATTCATATAAATGAATAAATTAATTTAATTATATGAAAGTTTCCTAAAACTTATTAAATTGAAGGAATTATTTAATAAAGCAATTGGTTGGCCTAAAAGGAATTGTTAACATAATTTGCTGGATAATATTAATTAGTTAGTAAAAAAGTTGGTTTAAAAAGTTTATAGAAAAATTTTTTAATTTTGTTTTTGGACACAAATCTATTATTGGCTACAATTTACAGTTTGATTTTATGTTATTCCATCCAAACCAAAAAATTAAACAATTATTTCAAAACTACCCAGCAGAAAATTTTTTAAAAATATAATTGAGTGTGGAATTAAGCATTTTTGGCAGAAGTACTTCCCAACTAGATTGCCAACTTTATTATTTCAACAATTATTGAGAATCGATTACATTAATTATTTTAAGAAATAATTAGTACCATTAATATGGTAGTTTTTTTTTAACATAAAGAACTAGTTCCATTTATACTTCCTTTTTTGGAAACTAATGTAATGTGCTTTGTAAGCGAGTAACAAAATATGGCAACCACAATAATAAGTCATTATATGGCAAGTACTTTTTAAGGTAATGTCGAATTTTTTGCTGGTCATTTGTTTAATAAAAAAAATTATTTATTTATTTCACTCTTAATTTATGTGTATAAACTATTTATTTAAAGATTTTGTATAGTTTAAATGTTTTTCAAATATACACAAGTTAAAAGAAGTGAGATTAATTTAATGAAAGACACATTAGGTCTTTAAATCCTTTAAAACAAAAACTTTTAATATTTTAAAAAAAATTTTAGTCGAAAATAATTTTAAACTAATACATCTTCAAATTGATTTGTTAGAATGTTAGAGTAGAATTTTAGTTAACTTTGTTAACAACCTAGAACAAATTTTTAGAAAAGGTAATCACATGTGGAATTAAGCATTTTTGGCGAATGGACTTCCCAACTAGATTACCAACCTAATGATTTTAACAAGGCATGAGACTTTTATTACCAATTACTGAGAACTTATTACATTGGTTATTACAGGAAGTTACGATTATCTTTATTAAATATTTTAAGGTATTTGGCTGTTTCACAACTATCCTTAGTTTGGCTTATTTTTACATCTTAATGTTTTTATTTGTCACATTTTCTCAATTATAAATGACATCTGCACTAAATAACTTAAAGTCCTATTTAAAATGAGAAAGTTGATGTCAGGAAAAATTTTACATTCACAACGCCAGCAAGTAACGTTGTTTTTACCTGTAAATAACAAATTTTAAAAATATGAATTTTATTTATTTAAAAAATTTTTGATTTACCACGTTCTTATATTTATTTATTTTTCTTTTCGAATAACAAACTCCAAGTAAAAAAAAATTCGCTCAGTTTGAACTAAACTCACAGATCCGTTCCTGAACTAATGTGACACGATTTATTTAATTATATTTTAGTCTTTTTTTTACTTATACTTATAGCAGATATGACATTGCGTACTGTGTTTAAATTTGAAATATTTACCTGTAACGATTTAAAAAACAGGGCCATATCCGTCAAAATCACGACCTCTATGGAACGCCCGTACATTTTTAAATGTATTTTTTACACGGAATTTTATAGCGGACCTCTTTGTACATACTGTGTGTAAATTCTAAGTGTCTGCCTACCACGGTAAAAAACTAAAGCGAAAAGTTTAAAATTACTTCACTATAGGAACACCCTTTAAATTTCTGGTCTATTTTTATTTTTTGTAATTGTTTTTATACTGAATACTTAAACTTAAAGTGTCTGTCTACTGTGATTAAAAAACAAGGCGTACGTGAAAATAAGATCACTTTTGCGGTACCCTCTAATAACAAATTTTAGTTTTTGTATTTATTTAAAGAGTCTAATTATGACGCTTTCAGAGACACAGGACTGTAGCAGATGGACTGACATTGAAGAAAAAAATCAGGGTAACGTTTTACTCTTTTGCAATTGCAGTTTAAAAGTAATTTTTCCTTCTAAAATCAATATTTATTTAAACCCTCTGTATCTAATTTTTTTTTTTATTTAATTATTTTTTTAAATTATTTTCTATTTTATTAAGCTTTGGGTCCTTATTTAAAATTAATTAATTGTTATTTTGCTTATATATTAATTTTGTTTCCTGAAGAAGGTACGCAGAAAGTTCCGAAATATTGAAATAAAATATTAATAAAAAAATATAAGGACCCAAAGCTTAATAAAATAGAAAATAATTTAATAAAAAAAGGGTCAAATAATCATTATTAAACTATTTAATTTTTTTTTTTTTTTTTTGTTTGTTAAAAATTACCAATTTAATATTTAATTTTTACAAGTTATCGAATGTGAATTTATTATTCTAACAATACTCGTAATAACAACAGCCATAATAATGTTTTGCTATTGTTAGTACTTTTCAAATTGTTAAAGAAAATAAAAATGTATAATTTCTACATAAAAACATTAAATAAATGAAAACATTTAATTGTTCATAAATAGTTCAATTGTCTGTTTTCAACAAAAAAAAATCTTTTTTTATTCATTGTATTTTGTCCTGTTGTTTTATATTGTTAAAAAAAATAGAAAAAAAAAGCTTTTAAAAAACCAACCATGCAAATATTGCAATAACAACAAACTCATGGTTTTAATTTAATTTATTGTTAATAAAAATTAGTGGTACAATAAAATTTAATTACACAATATTGTTTTTTTTCAATGTAAAAAATTAGACAAAAACACTTAATAAACAAATTACAAAAATAAAAAACATTCTTTCCCTTATAAAGCAAATAATGTTGCAATAATCTTTTATTAATGTGTTTTTTGTATTTTAATTAAGAGAATTGTTTATATTGCTAAATGCTTCTATTTATTTTTTTATTTATTTTATTTATTCAAATATATAAGAAATAATTGTTTATTTTATTAAAAAAGTATTCTTTTGTTTTAAGTTTAATAAATACGCTACAAATTGTAGTGTAGGCATTATAACTCTCATTAAGTTGGATATATACTGCACACTAGTTTGGTTGTAGCTAATAATTGTCATATTGTTAGTTAAAATTGATCAAAGCTCAAATTTATGGGAGTTAATTAATTAAATAAATATTATTGTTTTATTGCAGATCTAATAGATGTCACGTAAATTTCAATTATATTATATTATATTAAAGGGTCATCCAAATGTGACGCCTAGATGTCAGCACTATATAATTTTTACACGTGACATCGTTTCAAATGACATAAGCCATTTGGCTTTATTAGAAGGTAGTACAGTTTACCCCATGGACAGGTACACATTCCAACAACGCGTTTACATCATTCAAAGTTATTATGAAAATGGGCGTTCTTTGAAAAATACCCAAAGCAAAATTTTGTTTAGTGACGAAGCTCATTTCAGAATGGATCAATTCGTCAATAAGGAAAATTGTCGTATCTGGGGTGATGAAAATCCTCGTGATATTCATGAAAAATCTCTACGCCCACAAAAAGTTACTGTTTGGTGTGCATTTTGGGCAAATGGAATCATTGGGCCATTTTTCTTCGAAGATGATGCTGGAAATGCTGTTACTGTTAATGCTGAGCGATAACAATCAATGTTGAGAGACTTTTTATGGACACAGTTGAATCATATTGATGTGTCTGACGTCTATTTCCAGCAAAACGTGCTACATGTCACACAACTCGAGAACACATTACGCTATTGCGATCAAAATTTCCTCAACGTGTAATTTCACGAAATGCAGATTTCAATTGGCCTCCAAGGTCGTGTGATCTAATACCATTAGATTTTTTTTGTGTGGTTTTTTGAAAAGTCGAGTGTATGCTAACAAGCCACAAACAATTAATGATCTAAAGAACAACATTCAAGTTGCAACTCGTGAAATAACACCAGCAACATGTCGGAAAGTCATTGAAAACTTCGATATTCGGATTGATGTCTGCAGACGCAGTCAAAGTGGACATTTGAATGATATTCTATTCCACTGATAATTGTAATGGATCATACTTTTAATAAAAAAAAACAGCATGAAAAAAATTGCAAATACAGGTCTGTTCTACAAATCACTTTTTGTCCAAGTGATTTCAAATCACGAAAAGATGTTCTGCGTACAAAATATACTAAAATCACGTGATTTAAGACAGTTAGTAAAATGACTGCCGATTTAAAATCACTTGCTCGTTTTTTCTAACTATTTCGTTTAGAATATAATAATAATGACATTATATATTTAAAACGATTTTTTTGCAAAAATATATAGAAGACATATATATTTTTATTTTAATTAGATTTTATACACATAACGAAATTATTCATAAATTTTTGATGACCTCATATTTTATAAAAAATTGTCTTGCTTTATTTAGTAATGCTCGTGATTTTTTCTTTCTCGTTAGCAGTTACCTGGTTTGTGTTTTCGAAGATAATTCGAAATGTTGCTAAATTGTCACAGCTTAAAACATCGTTTAAGATTTTTTTTTAATTATGCTAATGTTTGTAGTAGCAAATTTAGAAAAAATTAAATACACAATAAAAATAGTAAAAACATCCTAAAGCTTTTGCATTAATTTTCACATTTTCAATTTTTATTTGACGCCAAATTTTAAGCCCTTCGATTAGCTGCAATAGCTTATCGTTTTTGTTTAAAACTTAAAACACACAAAAAAGGGCTTATGAATGCTTTAGACGATGAAACACAGATTGTGCTAAAATAACCAAAACTTAAGATCCGTGGGTATGAAAACTATTTAAATCCTTTTTATTTTCGTATATATTTATAAATTAAAAATATTTTAACTTTCTTTGTATCTGCTGTGGAAGACATAGACAAAATTTTCCCATACACTTCAATTTCACTTAAATCCACTTATGTGTATTTTCAATTGAATCTTTTGTGTCTTAAATTTCTTTTCATTTTAATTTTTTTTTTTTTTAATTCTATAAATCTTCTGTCAATATTTTTAGCAAAATTTAAAAAGAATCTAAATCTTTTTAATACTATAATTTTGTAACCAGAATAAAATATTAAAACGAGGTTATGGTTCTTTAACTTAAGTGAGAAATTTTTCACATGAAAATATTGTAGTCATCGTGTTCTACACAGGGTAAACTAGAGTAACTTTTAAACCTTTTCATTAGTTTATATAAAAAATTTATTTTTTACTTCAGCTCAACCTCTGTAAAAAAAATCACTATAATATATTTATATAAGAAATTTTTAACTTTATATATTCCTTAAAACAAAAAATATATTTTTATTATTCAACTAAAAGCAAGGCTTGAGAAAGTAGAATAAATATAAATTTCATCTATTTTGGACATACAGCCAACCGCTAACAAAGAAAATCTAAAGTCGCAAAAAAGAATATCGATAACTTGCAAAAGCATAAATTTTACAAAAACAAAAATTTTACGAAAAGTCAATGTTTCACAAAAAAAAAAAACAAAAAATGATTCAGCTATTCACAAATATTTCAAGAACTTTTCAAAAATATGGCATATTTAAAATTATATCAATTGTGGGAACACCCTTTAACTTCTAAATTAAAATTGTATACTTGTTCTTATTGCAGCATTAGTAATATAAGTTGTTGCAAATATCAGCAGTCTGTCTATAACCATTCAAATGTTTTGTCACATATATCAAATTGCATCAACTATTGGAACACCCTTTAATTTTCAAATCTAAATTTTATACTTTCTGTTATAGCAGACTTAGCAATATAAGTTGTTTGTAAATTTCAAACCTCTATCTACAATTGTTTAAAATTATGGTCATAAACATCAAATTAAATTAAATTAAATAAATTAATTAAATTAAAATTAAAACTATTGGGGCACCCTTTAATTTATAATTATGACATTTAATTTACTAATCTACTTTCTTACCAATTTTCAAGCACGTGTCTATAACGGCTCAAACTATAGAAGCATATAGATCAATTTACCTCATTTATGGAGGCACCCGTTAATTTTTAGTTTTATATTTGTATTAATTTTTGCTATAGGTACACAATTTTTTTCTTTATTTTATAGTAATACACATAAAAAATATGCATGTTGTATAGGGACACCATTTAATTGTTAAGTTTTTAAACTGGTTTTTAACGGGACCAATCTGTAAGCATCACCTTTCAAATAAAGGAAAATTTTTTAAAATCGGTTCAGAAATGACTGAGTCCTGCAGGCAAGAACATTAAAAAAAAACATTCTGACGAATTGATAACTTCCTTCTCTTTTGAAGTCGGTTAAAAATCTATGGTGAAGGGTTCAAAGAAATCAGCACGAATTAATGCTTTCATTTTGTTTCTTTTAAACAAACTATTGTGTATATCATGCAGCAAAAAATAGAATCCTCTAAAAAATATCAAACAAGAATATGTAAATGAAAAATCTTGATACTTTCGAACATTTCTCAATATCACATTGAATTAAATACAAATAACAGAAAGAGCGAAGATGTTATTTTCTTACCCCATATTTCACAATCATTTTTGCAAACACAAACAGAACAAGCAAAATAATTGTATAAACGCGTGTTAGAAAATAAGACAACCAATCAGCAGTTGTTGTTAGCGAATGTTGTTTTGATGGTAAAAAAAAACAACAGCATCAACTGAACAAATAACGTTGAACTTGTTGCAGCTTTGAGCAAAAAAAGAAAAGTGGCAAACGAAATATATTTCTACGCCTGAATTAAAACTCAAGCATTCATGCACACTTTCTATCAAAAAGAACACATGCATTTTAAATATACGAAAATGAACAAAAATATGTGTATGCGCATATTTATGTATGTGTATGAATGTATTTAAGTAACATGATAACATTGTTGATGTCATTGTAATAGAAGCAGTCAAAGTTCAGAGAAGACATCTTTCATAAACAAAATTTTTTGCGACATTCTTTGAAAACATGAACACGAACAGAAATAGACACTTGTATTCTGACACATTTTCAGTATAGCTTTCAGCATATGTGTGTGTGTGTGCAAGTTTGTATTTTATGTGATTCTTAAGGAATTAAAATTGCAAATTCGTAAAAAGGAATATTTGTCATTTTCATCTTTCACATTGCAAGATAAAATAGAATGGCAAGTTTAAAAAATCTTATTTACATTCTCAACAGATAAGATTATTTTTTTTCTACATAAATTATCTACATATTCGTTGTATTTTATGACTTGTTTCAAAGCAAAATATAATCAATTGTAATGGAAATTTTATCATGCAGTAAGAGTTACAAACAAGGCTAATGCAATTCTTCTTCTTTTAATGGCACACAACCCATTACAAATCAGATTGTAGTAAAAAAATTTATTTTTAACGAACTTGCAAGAAAATTACATTAATTACATTTTTTACATGATTAAGTAGAGGATCTAATTCTCGAGAATTTTGTTGTCATACCAGGTCTGCAAGTTTAAAATGTCGTTTTAATTCCAATAGAATGCGTTCTTAGCCTATTGAAGGATTTGCTTATCTCTAAACGCTATTTTGTTTGTTAGTCATTTGTTTACAAAAGTCAGTTGTTTTTAAGTCGTTTACGTGGACGTATCATAACTTTCTTTGGTGTTAAAAATGTCTAATTTTAAGCCAAATAAAGAGCATTTGCGGCATGTGTGCGAAATGCTGCTTTTACGCCACGAAAGAAAGGGTTTTTTGCATCGAGTTGTAACTGGCGATGAAAAATGGATTTATTTTCAGAATCCCAAACGAATAAAATCATGCGTAACGCCAGGACAACCATCCACATCGAGTGCAAGACCGGATCGTTTTGGGAAGAAGACAATGCTGTGTGTGTGGTGTGATCAGAAGGGAGTATTTTACTACGAGCTTCTCAAACCCGGCGAAACAGTCAATACCGACCGCTACCGACAACAAATGATCAATTTGAGTCACGCATTGATCGAAAAACGCCCAGAATGGGCTCACAGGCACGCCAAAGTCATTCTTCAGCATGATAACGCTCCTGCACATTCAGCCAGATTGACTAAGGAAACGATTTCTTCGCTTGGTTGGGAACTCCTACCCCACCCGCCGTATTCACCTGACCTGGCGCCTTCTGATTATCACCTCTTCTCATCGATGGGACACTCATTGGCTGAGCAACACTTTAACAATTTGGAGGATGTAAGAAAATGGCTCGACGAATGGATTTCAAATAAAGATGAAGCATTACTTTGGAATGGTATCCACAAATTGCCAGAGAGATGGACAAAATATGTACAAAGCGAGGGCCAGTACTTTGAATAAAATATATTATACTTTTTTTTAAATTACTGTGTATATATTTTAAGAAATAAACGACATTTTAAACTTGCAGACCTGGTACAGGGGCCCTTTGTATAACCAGTCAAATTGCAGTACAAATAAATTTGTACTGATACTGCCATTTAATTTTTTATCATTCACCAGTAAATTTTTACAAATTCTTTATAAATTTTAAAGTAATCAGTAAATGTTTATTGATACTAAATATAATTTGCATAATGTATAGTAATTACTGTAAAACAGTAAATTTTACTTAAAATTTTATTTGCATTACCATTAAAAAAATTTCTGTTGATGGATGTAAAAAACATGTCATGTATAACAAATATTTTTATATCTAAAAAAGTCAGCAATCCTTCAAATTTTAATAAGTGAAAATTTACTGATATTGAAAACTAAATTGCAGTATCAGTACAGATTCACTGTTAACTGATTTTGTCATTAAACAGTTAACATTTACTTTTAATGCGAACTTTTTTGTTTTTCAAATTCATTCAAATTTATCACAAAAAATACAGTTAATATGACCTGCTAAGCCATTGGCTTGGCAGAAGGATACTTAATTAAAATTCTTTGAATACATATAAAATAATAAATTCATGGCGAACTTAAAAAATACTGTTTTAAAAGTTTCTTCTTTTAAATTTACTGTTGTGGTTTATTATACTTGAAGGTATTCAGTTGTCCATATAAACTTTATTTACTATCGTGAAGTAATATATAATTTTAATGTTTGAAACGTTAAGTCTCGAGACAATATTATTTGAATTGTTTGTTGCTGTGATCAATGTCGTGTTTTTTAGTGGTGTTCTTATGTTGTTTATTATTACAGCTCATTCCATTGTTGTATTGTTGGCTGTTCTTGATGAGTTGTTGTTAAAAGACGTGTTGTTGATTGCGTTTACATAAATATTGTGTTCTATTGTGTTTGGTACTAAGTTATTGGATGGCGTATTGAGATAGAGTGTTCTGTTATTTTGACCATTGTTGCTGACGTTATTCAAATGATTGCCGTTGTCATTATTATAAGAAAAGTGGTAGTTTCTTAGAAAAATTTTTTAGCTATTACTTTTGCATGTTTTGCATTTATTCTGCAATGTATTGAACCTTTCCATGCTATGAGGCCATGCCTTATGTAAGATTCAGCTAATGAGTAATATGCTTGTCTCAGTGCGTGGTAAGTAGAGCAGTAAGTTAAATAATAGAGCATATACGCCAACTGCCGTAGCTTCTTTTGGAGATTAATAATATGAGGCTTCCAATTAAATTTGGTATCCACATATACTCCTAAGTATTTGTAAGTTTCCACCAATTCTATCTTCTGTTGTGTTCGGGATTATGGCTTTCTTGTGAAGACATTCGTAGTTATGCAATTTTAAATTTATATTTAAATGTGCAAAATGTGAGGGTTTTTTTTTTTTGTTTTATTTGCATTTATAATTAGTCCATTATCGTGACACTATTTTATTTGTATTTAGTTATTCTTGCATCAATTCCGTGGCATATTCAACTTTTTGTACGAGACCACTATTGCGGCATCATTTGCGTAGGCGAATGTTGAATTCCCTTGAATTGCACTTAACATTTCATTAGCATAAATTGTATATAATATCGGTTAAATTTTCGAACTCTGTGCTGCGCCACAATCTTTCACTATTTCTTTACTTTGTTTATTGCATATTCTAACACGATAATTCCTACAATCGAGATAGTTTTTAAATTAGTTGAGTGTATTTCCTCCAACTCCAATTCACTTCATCATCTGTAGTAGTTTGCTATGTGTGAGTGTATTGAAAGCCTTACTAAAATCAACATATAAAATATGGTCGCAACAACCATATTATTTTCTTTGTAACAATGTATAGTTGCGGAGAACCAATTATTATTATAGTTGTTTTCACCAAAACTTTAGCCACGATAATTATTTTTTGTTAACTTTAAACAATTATATGGTGACTGTGCACAAAAAATGCAACATGGTCGGTTTTAACTTAAAAAAATTTATAAAATATTCAAGCTTAATATATTATTATTAATTAAAGTATGGTAAAAATCAACAGAATAATGTTTATGCTTAAAAATATTTTGTTCTAGTACTTGACATTTTAGTAATTTTTCTGGTAGCTAAAATTTTAAATTGTTTTTTATTGCTAAAAAATTAAAAAAAAATAAATATTTATGTACAAAATAAATAATTAAAAATAATATTCGAAATATGAAAACAAATAAAAAGGGAACCAAAACATTAAAAAAAAAAGTTGAAGTAAATATGTATGCAAGTATTGTAAGCCTATAAAACTTTATTTTTGTGTTTGAAGCATAATTATGATATCATTTTAAGTAAATAATTGATTTTTTTATGAATTTATGTTTTCAAATAATTTTTGTGACAAATCGTTAATAAATAAAACAATAATCAGTTTTTTATATCAGGAAAATCTTACACTTACTAGACTATATTATAATCCATTCATATATAACATAACATTTTCAGCCATATTATTATATTTTAATTTAACCATTAAATTTTTATATTTGAACATAATTACCTTTATACTTTGGACAACAATATGGTTGCAAATGTAACAATGCTATGTTTTGTTAGCAACCATATAACGCAACCATATTATGTTGCTCTTAGATTATGGTTACCACAAACATATTTTTTCTTTGCGTGAATGAATAGAACTAGGCAGTACATACGTTTAACACGACAGCTATTAATGTAATTTAAGAAGTTTCCCAGTAATTTATTTATATTCTTACCTTTTAGGAATCCAAATTTGTTTTTGTTTATTATTTGGTATTTATTAAGAGGAAACACAGTTAGTCTCCTTACCACGACTTCTTCTAACACTTTTTCAATAGCTGCTAATATAGCAACAGGCCTGTAGTTGTTGAAATAAGTCTTACATCCGCTTTTATAAATGAGTCGTATTAACGAAATTTTATGTTTATTTGGTACGACGCCATTTTCTAAACTTAAGTTTATAAACTTGGTTAAGATGGGTGTAAGGTAATTCGCATTATTTTTAAAATCTAACAACCTTATACTGTCTACTCCTGGACCTTTCTTTGAGTTTAGACTTTTAAGAATATTATAAATTTCCTCCTCATTAGTATACTTTAAATATAAGGAATTTTGAAGCATTGTTTCATTACTGTTTATTACTTTAATGTTACATTAATGTATTTTTTGTTTATAATAAAAATGTAATGCTTATTGCAGTTTTGAATGCAGTTAAAATTTAATGCCCATAGATAAATTCTTATTTAATTACTGTTCTTGTCACAGCTTTTAATAGTGATTTGAAAGTAAATTTTATAATCATTGAATTAAACATTATGCTAATATATTTATTAGCATTACCATTAATAATGGCAATTATTTTTAATAATGATAATTCTTTTCAATTAATATTATGCTCAGTAATTCACTGGCTAAGCTACTGGCTGACAATATTAGCTAGTGAAAATATTGTTTCTGCAGCAGTTTTCTTCCAACAGCTTAACAATATCTATTATTTCATTACCAATGAAAATAATTATAATTGAAAAAAATCTATAGTATTTAATTGTATCAAGCCGATTTGGAAACAGTTAAGCACATTATCCGTATTCCTTCCGAAGTAAATCAATATGGGAGCGCAATAAACCACTGAATAGAGTGATTAAAATTCTTGCAATATACTTTTAAAATTAATTCATAGCAATCGCATATTCCCAAGGCATTGCACAAGTATACTTATAAAAATTATCATAATTATCCCAAAGATGATTTTTAACACCTCAAATATCACACAATAAAAAACATACTCAACCATATTTACCATAAACTTTATTATACGCGAAGATGCATTAATAAGTACTAAAGTTTTAATTATTAAAATTGTGTAAATGATAAAAACTTCAAAAATTAATCCTTTGAAAACAGTACTTTTTAAAGGACCCTTTAGCTAAATGTGAACAAACTCTTTTTATGCTGCCACACTTCCATCATGATTAATGAAGAGTGGATTAAGTAAAAAGCAAACAATTCAAAGTGGGGAAACGCAATGTAGTGCAGCTTAAACAAAACTTTAAACTGTTACATAAAAAGTTGCCAAACTTTTGACTGACACTCATTTGGGGTTAAAAAAAAATGAAAAGAAACTGACAAAAAGAACCCAATAAAAGCAAAGTAAGAAACTTGGTTAAACTGCTGCAGTTCTTTAAAAAGAAAATACTCATGGTTTTAGCAAGAAATTTGTTATTTTTGCAGAAGTTAATAAAATTTTACAAAAAAATAAATAAATAAAAATCAATTATTTACAATAACTCATCATGACAAAATTTTGATAAGATTATAAACGTGTGTCAGTGAAAGAATTAATTTCCTTTTGGTGACTGAAATTTAATTGACGAAAAGATTAAAAAAAAATTAAAGCTAATCATTGACTTACTAAGACCCTGATGATAGTATTTTTTTCCAAGTACTTTTTTAACTGTGTGTCTCGTTACGTCTTTGTGCTTTCCCCTTCGAAAATCAAGGTGTCAAGCTGTTATATTTGGTGAAAGTTTATGGAGATCATGCTTCAGATACGGCATCTTATCGTGAGTGATTTTGACGATTTAGAAAAAAAAGATGAAAAACTGAAAGATTTTCTTGATCAAGGCTCGTGTTAAACGAAAAAAGTGCTTGTAGAGTCATTAGATATCAGAAGAATACTGCCAAAAGAATTGAAAGCTGATATTGGCTATTTTAAACGCCATTTCACCGCTATAAAATGAGGGCGATTCTGCTTCAAACTATCACTAGGCTATAATGTCAGCATCAGAAGTGTGTCTCTTTAAGTGAACCATTTTCTATGAGCTGTAATGTAAAAAGCAATTAAAACATTAACAGAAAGTTTTCACAAGTAGTGCAAAAAGTATTTAATGAGTCTTTAATTTTCTATTATGACAATGCTCCACCTTTTTTTTATACGTTTATTCAATCCAAATATGTAAATAAATTTTACTATAAATAAACAAATAGTAATTATAAATTATCAAGGTGTCTAGCTGTTATATTTGGTGAAAGTTTAAGGAGATCATGCTTCAGATACGGCATCTTATCGTGAGTGATTTTGACGATTAAAAAAAAAGATGAAAAACTAAAAGATTTGCTTGGTCAAGGCTCGTGTTAAATGGAAGAAGCGCTTGCAGAGTCGTTAGATATCAGAGGAATACAGCCAAAAGAATTGAAAGCTGATATTGCCTATTTGAAACGCCATTTCACCGCTATGAAATGAGGGCGATTCTGCTTCAAACTGTTACTAGGCAATCCAAAGTTCAGATATAATGTCTGCAAGTGTGTCTGTTTAAGTGACTAATTTTCTATGAGCTGTTAAAACGATTAAAACATTTCTGTTAATGTTTTAATTGCTATTTGAACTATTTGAAAAAATTATTTACTAAGTCTTTAATTTTCTAATATGATAATGCTCACCTTAGATTTGCTCGACCAGTTATGAACTATGGACAATAGTAAATGGGAAATGTTTCTTTACATTGCATACAAATAAAAATAAGTTCATTAGAATACTGAACTGAACTTCAAAAAAAGCCATCTGTTATTGGTTGGACTTGTTTCTGATCCCTAAAGGAAAAGTAATGATTTCACCGTCTATTGCTACAATATAACCGAACGCACCCGCCGTAAGGCATTCCAAGTAAATGAGATTTAGTAACACCCATAAATTTGACGTTAGAAAAAATATCAAGTTCATAAACTCAATCGGGGGCACGTGGAGTTTTTTAAAAATAACAATAAAATTGGTCGCTCTCCCTCAATCTTACATACAGGATGTGTTGTAAACAATTTAAGTTATAAAATTTTCTAATTGCCACCTGTTAAAAATATTATATTTCTAGATTTATCAAATTGATTAAATTACTTATTAAACTAAAAATTGTAATTTTACTACTTTAATTAAATATATAATTCAATCAATTAATTGTTTAATTTTTAATGATATATATTATTCAGTCAATTAAAAATTTAATATTGCTTAATTCAGAAACGAATAAAATCTTAATTAGTTGAAAAAACTTTTATCTATGTGCCCTTTCATTTACGTATATTGCGTAGACATGAACTTTGCTAACGATCAATACTACGACGGCCTTCAATTACATGTAGTCAAACAACAAGGAAAAGTTCATATTGTTACGTTTTTCCCTTTTTGGTAACACAAACGTACGGATTCTTTTGATTGCAAATACCACTGTGGCTCACTATAAATTCCGTATTCTTATTTATTACTACAAAAGCAGCCATCCACGCTACACTACTGTGTTACTCCGGCGAGACATGAACTACTCGATGCCTTGTTTAGTAACCTTAACCATCCACAGACATCTCCACTTCCCTTTTTATCCAATCCAGTCATCTCCTTTAATCCAAAAGCCACAACACACGTCTGCCATATACTGTTGTTATGCTGTTTCACTTTACTGCGCTAACCGCTACTGTTCTTGCTTTTTATTATATAGGGCTTTTTGACAATTATCTGTTACTCTTATATTAAATTGGATGCCTCCACTAAATTGTCTCCCTTGGCTTTACACAATAATTATCTTTTGCCTCTCGGGAGGTTTGTACTACTGCTGTTTTATTAATTTTAAATTGCTTTACAACAATTTTTATTTTTATATCCGAACGCTTTATCGAACTCAGGACCTCCTGTTTTGCAGCACGCACCTCTACAAACGCAGCCATTGAGTATGCTCAGCTTTCGTTAGCTAATTGTGGTTTTTATTATATACACACAATTCCATTAGTTAAATAAACTTATTCAGCACGCTCATACAGATAAAAACAACAGGGGTTGCCAGGTCTTATTATTCGTAACAATATTTTAAACTTCTTATTATGTGGCCAAAAAATGTCGTTTTCCGATTTATAATTGTATGTAATTTTCCTAAAAAGTAAATTAGAAAATTTTACGATTGTCAATCAAATGCAATTAAATGATTAAAATTTGATTTTGCAAAAATTCCAATATGACCAATAGCATAAAACATACTAGACGGTTTTCACCAGTTGATCAAAGAGAAAAAATATGATTGTGGTATGATCACAAGAACTTTTTATTTTCCCTATGTCCTACGGCAAGGACAGTTCATATTTGGCAATCATAAAGTTGTCACATACCAAATTTATTCCGGAAAAATATTTGATGAAACATCGCATACAGCCAGGATTACAATGAAATTGCTGCGAGACCTCTCTCCATAACAAGTTGATGTTGATTAGCCTTTATAAGCACGTGATCTGACTGTTCCAGATTCTATTTGTCGGAATGTCTAAAAAGCGAGGTTAATGCAAAAAAAAAAACAAGAAACGCAAATGCTTTTAAAACAAAATATTCGTGATAAAAATTATGAAATACAGAGTAAAATGTGTGAGACTGTAATAAAAAATGTGCTCAAAAGGAATATCATTTGTAAGGCTAATAAAGGCGGACATTTATCTGACATCGTATTTCATACATAATTGCCGACATAAAATAAAACATTTATCAATATAAGATCCAGTCTTATACATTATAACTTATAAACAGATATACTGTTGTAACTTCCCGGCGGACCTGGATTGAATATGTTTTAGTTAGTTTAAAATGTATCTGCTATGGTCACCACAAACAAGTTTCTGTTAACTTTCAATTATTTAATGACTTTAACAATGACAGATAAAATATAGAATTGTTGGTTTAACCATCCTATACCCGCGTAAATTTGTGTAACAAATATACCCGCGTGCGGTCTAAAAGATGTGGAAGTTTAACGCCCTGTTTTTTAAGTTTATTAAGGACTTTATGATGTAATAAAAAAAATAAACTATGCATTAAATTTAATTTCATTTATTTTATTTGCAAAACACCTATAAATTGATATTTATAAAAAAGTACTTTCTCGGTTTTACAGACCAATGTGCGAGTATAGGAAGGTTAAGCAAACTTTGCTTAGCGGCTTAAAGCAACCAAACGTTTACAACCATCCAAAAATAATATTATATTTAGAAACATGATATATTTTTAACAAACATAGTTTGTTGAGTTTATTCTTCAAAATAGTACTTAAAAAAATTATAATTAATAATAGAAAAATATTTAAAAACAAATAAGCAAAGTTTTAAATAAATATCAAAAATTTTTGATCATATTACGGTCAATTTTAATTTTAAACATAATTATGTTTATATACAACCATGTTATTATTATGTAGAACAATAATATAATTCCAATAACCATTATACTTTTATTACGTATGACAATATTATGGTTTAGCTCCTACCAAATATGTAATAATATGTCAATGATAATATATTGATCTTAGATTATGTTTATCATGCTTTTTCTTTGCATGTAAAATAATATTTTTAAAGTCATTCACTTACAGAAAAAATTTAATAACAATGATATTGATGATATTTTTTCAAGGCAACATTCTTGAGACAAGCATATTAACATGGTACTATACGATTTTTACTCTTCTAGAATTTTTTTAAATAAATCATATAATTTTAATATTTCAAGTACCATTTTGAAATCTGGAAATATTGGTTTAACCGTAGAGCTTTTGATATTAAATTAAAATTTAATTATTAAAAGCGTCTTTTTGCTAAATAAACCGTCAAAAAATAAATAAATTCTAAGTAAATCCCACTGTAATTTATTTATTTTAAATATTTTTTTTATATTTGTTATATAATTATTTCTATATGAATTTTTTTAATTCAAATGAACTTAAATATAGTTTATTTTATTTAAAAAAAAAACTGATAACAAAAAATTTTTTTGAAAGTTTTTTATATTCTATTTAAAGCCCCACAATTCACTTACACTCAATTAAATAATAAACACAAAAACGTTTTGTTAACACTTTTAGTCATTTTTGTTCAGTTTTGCGCTACTAAATAGCAAAGTCATCAAAAAGTTTTAAATTGTTTTATTTCAAATGTTTGAGTTATACTCAAACAAAAAAAAAGAAAATAAAAATAATGAAAAAGATAAATTTTTCAAACTACATTGGAATACACCAATAAACATTACTGACATTGATTTTCTGCAGCGTAAAGTTTGTGCCGAATGTGGTCATGGTGGGAACTAACATTGCAAGGAAGAGCGAAAAATACTTTTTTATTTGGTTTTCGGATGGATTTGGCTTTGTTTGATTTATTTGAGTTGTTGGTTAACTTTTGCGTGCGTATTGGCATAACTGCAATTATTGTGAAAAAAACATTAAAACTACGATAAATGTATTAGTTTGAGTATTGCAAAAATTTTCAAATGAATGCATTCTGTTTGTTTTCACTAGATTTTGCCAAATAGACAAAAATTGTATTATAAATATTTTTTTAAATAAATTTGCTTAAATGCTGACTTTATGTATTTAAATGCAACAACAACAATTATAACTTAACCGTTTTTTAGCAGAGTGTCATATTTCAAAAAAACTCGATCAGAAAAAAATGCGTTTAAAGTTTTGACCATTGCTTCATCTCTATTGAGGCCATACAAAACTGGAAATAAAATTATGATTTTCTAATTATTTAGAGAAAATATCAAGAATATTTCGGCATGAATAGCTCAGAAATTTTAAAGGTTGAGGTATGACTCCCTTGCAGCAAAGGCTCGATACGTTTGGTTCGTAAAAAATACATCGGAATTGTTTAAAATACCTCTCCCCATTGAAACTTTTAGGATTCTCAGAGGTTATCGTGTTTCAACATAACCTCAGGCTAAATTATAAAAAAAATCTTTTTAATTAAACTGCATATTGATTGTTCTATTTGTATTAACTTTACTCTAGGGGCAAATTACAGCATGGGATATCGATCGAAATTTACATTTAATTCTATTAAAATTTCGATCGATATCGTATGCCGTAATTTGCCCCTGCCTGGTCTTTTTTGGGGAACCAATATTTGCTTGTATTTTAGTTCAGTGTATTTGCACTGGGATTTTTTTTTTTTTTTTTTTTGTAAAACCCTTTTATATATTTAATCCAATGCATTGTGATTTTCTTTATTTTGAAATAAAAAACTTAATATCTAAATTGTCTAAATTTTCCATTTAAAATTTTTTTTTTAATTCATTGAATTCTGTGCCAGAATGTTTTAATTATTGCAACTTGTTTGAGTTTGTGAGTATAAAAAAAATACAAAATTTGTTGTGTTGTGTGATTTTTTTGTGATTTTTAAATTTTAATAATTGCAGTTCCTACCACTTTAATACAGAAACACAAGAAATAATCTGCAAATTTTGTAGTACTTCTTTACAAGTTTGTTGATTTTTTAATTAAATTCTAAAAGCATTAAGATGAGCCTAAGGGATATTTTAGTTTGTAGCTTTGATAACAAAACTTTGTCTTTTATTTTTTTATAGTAATATTGACAATTGGTTTTTTTTAATATTTTGAAGATAGAGTTTTTAAAATAATTTCTAGAAATTAATCCAATTTGCAATAATTGTTTTTCGAAAAGTAGTTGGTATAAAAATTATTTTAAATTGTTAAGGAAAATAAAAAAATGAGAATTTGATTCCTAAAGCCAAATGTGTTGGTACTGAGATAATGAAAAAACATTCACCTGATCAGTATGTGTATATGAATAGGTATCCGTGCTAATAATAATATTATATACGAGAGGTATGGAAACTAAAACTAATTAATGACTTGAACTATCACCTTTTTGTAAAAAAAAGTTCACAAAAATTAAAACGGCTCATATATCGCTATCACCTTTAATTTTATTGATCTATAAAAAAAGAATTTCTGGTGGATGACTCGTATAAATTTTCCTTTTAAAGTTGGAGAATTATGCAAACATTTCAATATGTAACGGCCTACTTCAAAAATATAACGTTGCAATATAGAAATGCTACCTATCCTGGCCAAAAAATTAACAACAGCAAAAAAATGGGTCGATTTAAGTGGCTTTTTATTTGTAACTAGTACATCCTCACCACTTAATAATTCTTATCGGGCATACTCATGATCAGTCACGCAATACAATTTTTAAACATTCCTAAAAAGTCACAATTCCTTTTGTATATATTTTTTGATTAAAAAAACCCTTTTTTTAATCATGAATAGGGCTGCGATTTCCATGCAAATGCATGTTTTTTGTCGATAGTGTATGAACGATATCGACTAATTATCTTTCCGAATCAATAAATTTGCGTTAAAATGGCATCGATTTGTTTTTACATATTTTTGCATATTTTGGTGAAAATGCATATTTTTACATATTTTCGTGAAAATGCATATTTTTTGGCATATTTTAAATTTATTAATACATATTTTTGCATATTTTAAAATTTTTAAGTGATTTTTCAAAAAATGTCAAAATAAACCAAAAAATCAGTAAATTCTTTTGATGCTTTGCTTAATATACATTAGAAAAAGACGCATGTACTACATAACTTGATATCGCATGCTAACACATTAATTGACATTCAATTTTCAAACACAAATATATATGTATGTAATTTTTCCATTGTTTTGCAACGTATTTTTGAGAAAAACTAGATTCTTCTTAATTTTAACGTGAAGTAATACAATTTTAACATTGAAAACAATAATTTATATGAAATTTGTTCATTAATTGTTAGATATTTAATTGTGAGTATATTTTACAGTTAACGAATTTAACAATGTCTTTAAATCTGATCGTCGAATACATTATTGCAAAGTTTGCAATAAATCCGTGAGTAACGAAAGAAAGTTTTTGCTTGAGCAACACTTAAAAAGTCAAAAACACAAGGAGCTGCTCGAGCGTGTTAAAGAAAAGTCTTCCCAATCGCTGCTTAAATATACAGAGACAACAAATAAGTTTTGTATGGACTTATGTGACGCATTTATTTCCGGTGACATACCACTCAACAAATTGAATATCGAAAATTTAAGATTTTTCTTTAAAACATACATATGTAAATGAGAGTATCCCTTGTCAGTCTACTCTTAGAAAAAATTATTTAGACAAAATATATGGCTCCGAACTAGAAAAGATCTGTTCGTTCTTGAAAAGCAAATAATTATGGGTGTCGATGGACGAAACAACTAATATAGAAGATCGTTACGTTGCATATTTTATTGTCGAAGTTTTTGATATAGATGAAGAAGTTTCCAAAAATAAATTCTTGCTTCACGTTGTGGAATTGGAAAACGCCAACCATGCTACGATAGCTCGAGCTTTCCATGGCTCAATAAGTTTATTGGGTCAAGATTTTGGCAAAAAGCAGATCCTTCTGTTTTTAACCGATGCAGCACCTTACATGGTTAAGGCTGCCAATAGCCTTAAAATATTTTACTCAAAACTGTTACATGTTACCTGCTTGGCACATGGGTTACACCGTGTTTCAGAGGATATTAGAGCAAATTCAATAATATTGATTTATTAGTTTCATACGGGAAAAAAATATTTTTAAAGGCTCCTTCACGAGTTTCAATTTTTAAAGAAATGTATCCCTTGGTTCCCCTTCCACCGCAGCCAGTATTAACAAAATTGGAACCTAGCTAGATACTATAGAATACTATTCCAAAAAATTTGAGCTATTTATTTATTCGTATACAATTATAAAAGTAAAAGAAATATTAAATGTAACATCAACAGTCAATTAGCATTTGTATCTTCCAACTAGGGTTATATTGGTAAGAGAATAACTAAATTCGAGGGATTTAGTTCACTTAAAACTCAAGTCAAATTAGTTGATAATGCAGAAAGTAAAATTAACAATATGAAAGGAAGAACAGCCCGACAAATCAAAACAAAAATTCAAAGCGTTTTGCAAAAAAATGAAGAAGTAAAAAAATTAAACAAATTTCAAATATTTTTGATCTGCAATCATATGTGGGATCTGAATTAGAAAGTGAATATTCAACAAACGAATTGGGTTCTTTCAAGTATACTTCTATAACTTCGGTTGACGTTGAGAGGTCATTTTCTATGTACAAAAGTTTTTTACGTCTGAACAGACAAAGTTTTATTTTTGATAATAAAACAAGTATTTATTTGTTTATACTCGTACAAACAAAAATTTAAATTAGCTATGTATTTAAGTTTTTAAAATCCATATGTATGTTGTAGCTTTAAATAACAATGGACTGAATTTTTTTATTTTTGTTTTGTTTTTAATTAAATAAAAATAAAATTGACTGCATATTTTGTATTTTTTGAGTGCATATTTTGGATTTTTTAGTGCATATTTTAAGCTCATATTTTCGATTTTTTAGTGCATGAAAATCTCAGCCCTAATCATGAATAATAAAAATTTTTACAATATCTGGATTTTACTTTTTAATGAACTAAAGTGTTCAATTTTTATAAAAAAAACAACAACCAACAGTAATTCTATTTTTCTTTCTCCACTGTACACGGCAGACTTTAATTTAAAAATAGCACTAATATTTTTATAAAAATGAAATAAATTAAAAAAATATTCCCGTGTCTTTAATTAAATAATTTGCAAAGTGCCTGTGCATAGAAATTAACTATCGTAGTGTTTTCTTAATTTTATTTTTCACCCTCTTTCAACTGTATAAAAGAGCCGTAAAAAAGTCAGCCGAATACAGTGGAAAAAGAAAAATAGAATAACTGTTGGTTATTGTTGTTTTTGTTTAAACTTTGATTTTTTTCTTTGCTTTATTGTTTGGACAAAAATCGTTAGTTTATTTAAAATGTTTGTCAGCAGTTTCCTGAAGAGTTAAGTAAGCGGTAACGAAATGGCCATCGAGACGTGCTTTGACCCTCAATAATCTATATCGGTAATTAATTAAATCCGGATAATTTAAAAAAAGCACTAAGATTTTTATAAAAATTGATTTAAAGTGTTATTTTCTAAGACCGATAGAAATTTAAATTTAATTTTTAAACAAAAAATTTTAATTTTAATAAAAAAAAATTTTTTATTCCAAACATCAATATAGGCAATGTGCCCACTACGGCTGTTGTAGATGAAACGCAACCTGGACGTTAAATTGCGGCTTTCATAGCTCCACACGAAATATTTGGGAGGTGTCAAATCACAGGAGTATGGAGGCAAACTGAAAAGTCAATTTCCCTAAATCTACTTAACGCCAAATTTTCCAGAAATTGATAATTGTGGTCGCATTGCAGATGATACGATAACGTTTGCCATTGACTGTTACAAGAGCTAAGCGTACAGTTTAAAAATAAATCAAATAAGGTCCAATGATGCCACCTGTGCTTAAATCGCACTAGATGTTTTTCTGAATGTAATGGAGTCTGTAATTTATGTTGAGGGTTAATATCGCTAAACGCAATATTCGGTAAAAAAAAAATTTATCAATTATTAACTAATCCAGAGAGCTATCGATGAAGTGTTGCTATTATAGCATTTTCAGTTTAAATTAAACCTTTCTCAAAATAAACGAAATCTTTTCCAAAATGAACGCAACCTTTTTGAAAATAAACGAAACCTTTTTCAAAATAAATAAAAATCTTTTCAGAATAAATTAAACTTTATGCAAATTCAATGCAACATTTTTCAAATTAAATTCTACTAGTTTTAAAATTTGTGGTTTATCATATTTTGTTGTATTTTAATTTTTATTTGCTAATAAAGGTTGGATTAATTTCTTTACTTGATAGGTGTAAGTGCAATTGAATATAAAAGTAGTATTAATTGGACATTCAAAGTCAAAAGTTGAAAATGAGTGATTTAGAAGAAACATAGGTTAATGGAACAATAAGGAGTAGAGGAAAATATGCCAACGTTTTGCGGAAGTATCTCGTATAACGTCAGTAAATATAAACACTACTAAAACTTTTATTTCGCGATATAAAAATAATCACTGCGAGCTAGTGGAACTTCCTCGTGGAAAAAGTAAGCAAAAAAATTAAGTCCTCAAATTCTGGAAAAAAGACGATTGTGCAGAGGGAGCCGGGAATAACTTTGAAAAATGTTCGCGAAAAGTTATTTGAACAATTTAATGTAACGCTTGCATTGTTTACAATTTTCAACGGCTTAAAAGAACTCAAAATAACGCTGAAAATGGCTTCCATCGAAATGCAGCGTATGAATAGCGCATCGACTATTGAAAACCGTCGGCAGTATGCCTCAGAATTTGCAATTTGGTCTCCTCGACAAAAAGAAAAGGTTATTTTTAGAGATGAGTGCGCGTTTTTTTAACTTACACTTAGGGCGTTTACAAGCACTTGCTAAGGTAGGTGAAAGAGCTCACGTTGTTGTGCCAACCGTAAGGGGAAGGGATTAATTATTAATTAAAAATGAATATGTTTAAATGTTTGATTTTTTCTTTTGTTTTCTATTAAATTTTAAAACTTGTTGAATTTAATTTGAAAAATGTTTAATTAAATTTGCATAAAGTTTAATTTATTCTGAAAAGATTTTTATTTATTTTGAAAAAAGTTTCGTTTATTTTGAATAAAGTTTAATTTAAACTGAAAATGCTATATTATCACATATGGAAGTAATTAATTAGATGGGGTAAAGTAGAACATTATTTTAAAATGGCATTAAGATCAGAAAAATTAGGCGTTTTAACTTTCTGAAATGATACACTATGGTTACATATTTTTGATTTCGTTAAAGTAATAAGTTCTGATAGCTGGGGTGTTAGGTGACTTAAGATCTCAGACGTCAAGTTTTACACATATCTTACTTAAAAGTGTTGAAATATTAACATTTTCAAAAACAAGGGTGTCAAGATTTATTTATTTTAGCATTGGTTTTTTTACGTTTCTGAAATCAAAATATTGCGTTGCATAAAAAAAATGTTTGAAGCAATTCTACGATTTTATTAAAATTTCATTACCATGAGTAAATAAATACAATTAAAATAAAATCATTAGCAACATTTTGTAGTTAAATTTTTACATCGATTATGATTATTTCTTCATTTAAAGAATATTTGTTTTTCTTTACTAATGTAGCACTTTTACAAACTTCAACGTGCAAATCGCTTACTTTTAAAAATAGTAAGCAATATTTTGAAACACTTGTCGTCAAAGATTTTGTATTTTTAACATGTAAATACTAATAAATCATAATGATGTTTGAGTAAAACTTACGCAAAAGTAGCACAATTCATTGTAGTGCTCCCTACGTGGAAGCCATATTGCTGGTACAACGTACTTAATTGTTGACCTTCCAATAGTCGCACACGACTTCGGAATATACCACAAGTAATTAACGTAAGCAGTCTTGTATACTTTCTGAAACGAATTAACCACTGTTTTACTTGGTGCGAATAAGCCATAAACGTAACAAAGTTATTTCGAGTCGGGCACTGTATTTTGGAGTAGGATGGGTCCAAAAACAATTTTTTTTCGGAACTCTTTAGTAGTTTGAAAATTTGGAGTCCCACGTTGTGCTGAAAAAACATTTTTTTTTCAAAAAAAAAATTCAGGAAAATTTGAAAATTGATAAAAATATATTTTTTTTAAATTTGACGTTGTACAGACATTTTCACGAGTCTGCGATTGGATCACGGAAAAATGGTTAAAAATCGATGCAAAGTCTTTCATACAGGCGGACACTGTATAAAGTATAACTTTATACATAAAAATAATTCTGACGTGTACATGAAAATCGCCGATACACATGTATTTTAATTTTTTCTCCCCATTTTCGAAAATGTGTGTTTGGTTCATAGAATAGAACAAAAGCATTTTTTAGCGCCGCGGTGTTTTTTTTTTAATAAATTAAAAATTAGTTTCAAAGATCTTATTAAATACTCAAAAATTCAAAAAACTAATTTTTCGAAAGGAATGCTGCATAAAATTTTTCATGTCCGAGTGCCTTAATTTGTCGGCCTATTTCTCTATTAACCCGCTAAGTTTTGTTTCAATTGGTCCAGTAATAACAAAAAAATACTGATTTTTTCCAAAATACTACTTTTCTGTCTCACTGTGCAAAGTAAAATTAGTAAAACTTTAGAACATCGATTTATAAGTCATCAAAAATAGCTTAAAAAATTTAAAAAACCGTGATTTACACAAACAAAAAAAAAACTTTAATTCACAAAAAAATCGCAAGAAAAAATTCAATTTTATAAAAAAATATTTTTTTGCGTTTAGCTTTTCAAACTCAACTAACGTCTTTATTTTGCAAATTTACTATTGTCATATAATCTCTAAAGAAAAAGGCCATATTCTAAGTCTTTGATATAATTCTCATCAAAAAATTAAAACTCTAATGTGGTTTTAAATTTTTTCCGTTTTCTCTTCGTTTTCTCTTCTTTGACTTTGTACCTGCGTGCATAAATTATTATTAACCCTTTGCCTCTGATTGTAATTTCCAGGCTTTTTGTCAATGCATTAGATAATGAAGCTATTTATACAGCATCAGGTAATTTGTTTTTATATATTTTCTATATTTTCTAATCTAAGCTATTTATAGAGATTCTTTTCTTTTGCTTTAAAAAAAATGAAATGACGTGATTGTGATATAAAACATCCAGCAAAATGTTGACATACTTTTGCAACGTACGAGTATTTCGTTTTGATTAGCAGGCAGGTGTAAAAGTTGTGTGTTCTAACTGGGCGTTATTTCCATCAGGCAAAATTTTAATTTGCAAAAAAACAAAAAAACTTTAATGTTTGCAGTGAATTCAGAAGAAAACTGTATTGCGATAAGAGTTTTATTTTTTTCTGCATAATCCAACTGCAGTCTTAACTTCGAGTTTACAGAACTTTTACTTGTACGTTTTTTTTAAGAGCCTTGTAACACTTTTGCTTGTACTTCACTCCATTCATATAGATTTGAAAGAAACGTTAAAAGTGTGTCTTAAAGTGTCTGGATATTTTCTAAAATCTTAAAAGTAAAAAATTTATACACATGTGTCCTAAATACACACAGAGAAGCTTATAAATATTTTAACAGACACTTTTAGGAAGTTCTTGTGTTATTATCACGCGTTCTAAAATTTTCAAAAAACATTTTATAAGTTATGAAGAAAAAAAGTGTTTAATTATATGAATTTAGAACAACCTTAACTTTTTTTTAATAAACAGAATCAGTCACACCAGGTGGTAAAGTATAGTAATGTAATTGTAAATTGCCAAGGATTTTGTTAGTAATGAAATAACTCAACTCCCTTTTTACTGCAACACTATTTTAAGATAAAAAATTTATGACTTGAAGTTGAGATTTCAAATTTTATCGAACTGTTAGGTGAGACGAACTGGATGGCCACGTCATATTTCTAAAGTTGAAAATTACTTGGTCTGGCAATTAATATCTCAAGCTTCGGCAGGCTTAAGCTGTGTAAGCTTAAGTTATTCTGCTTTATTAAAACCAACAATACAATAACTCTTTTAGTGTTTACCTCTTGCTGGTGGTTCGATTGGAATACTCAAAAAAAAGGCTCGATTACTTTTTCACCGCAAAAGGTCCAGGTTTTTGTTTGTTAAAGACAGCTACTTAAGTGGATAAGTGGAACTTACGCTGCGCTAAAACATCATATCGAAAAGTGATCAAATAGGTAGAAATAATCCATTCATATTCTTCAGAGGTGCATCTTTTTTTAGCATATTTTGCATTTACACGTTATAACACATATTGGCCTCTTCTGCAAAATCTGAAAAATATGCAAGAATCTGCAAAAATTTAATATTGTTGTGACGTATTGATGAAAAAAAATTTATATTTTTAATAAAACAGTATACGAGGGCTGCTATATATATTTCTGGCCTGGCAACATTTTTAAGCATAGTTGTACTCAAAACGTTTTGACGTACGACCATTCATTGTGTTTTTTACAGTGACTTGAAAAAATTAATATAGAAAAAAAAATGGAATTAACTCGTGAACATTTTCGTGCCATCATTTTTCACAACTTTCGACGTGGATTATCACGACAAGAGTGCATTGATGAACTTGAATCTTTGTATGGCGATGAAGCACCATACTATAGCACAGTGAAAAATTGGTATAATGAATTTAATCGTGGCCGAAGCTCGCTGAAAGACGAATTCCGTGAAGGTCGTCCAAAAACGGCTGTTGTGCCAGAGAACATTGATGCCATGCGTGAACTCATAATGCAAGATCGACATGCGACATACCGAGAGATAGAGACATCCTTGGACATTTCTTCCACCAGCATACATTCGATACTGCATGAACACCTGGCCGTAAAAAAGGTTTGTTCTCGTTGGATCCCACACAATTTGAAAGTCGCTCAAAAAAAGGCTCGTGTCGATTGGTGCAAAGAAATGTTGCAAAAATACGATTGCGGTGCTTCAAAAGACGTTTATAAGGTCATCACAGGTGACGAATCATGGATCTATGCGTATGAGTCCGAAACGAAACAACAATCGACCGTGTGGGTCTTCAAAGACGAGCAAACTCAAACGAAAGTTGTTCGTGGAAGAAGCACTTCGAAGCAAATGGTCGCCTGTTTTTTCGGCAAAACTGGTCATGGGGCGACTGTTCCGCTTGAGCAACGTAGGACGGTCACTTCTGAGTGGTACACTACAATTTGTTTGCCTGAAGTCATCGGAGAAATTCGAAAAACCAACAAGAGAAGACGAATCATTGTTCACCATGACAATGCGAGCTCTCACATATCGGCTCAAACCAGAGCATTTTTGACCGGCCAAAACGTCGAATTAATGGGTCATCCACCGTACAGCCCTGACTTGGCACCTAGTGACTTCTTCTTGTTTCCGCACATCAAGAAAAAAATACGTGGTCAACGATTTTCGTCGCTAAAAGAAGCTGTTGAAGTGTTCAAAAACCATGTTTTAGAGGTGTCTCAATCGGAGTGGAAAAAGTGCTTCGACAAGTGGTTTGAGCGCATGCTCTCATGCTGGAGAATATTTTGAAAAACAATAAAACCATTTTTGATTTTAAATATTCGCATTTTCACTATTAGGCCAGAAATATATAGAGCAGCCCTCGTATGGAAACTTAAACATGTCACGCTGTATAAAATACATAAAAAAAATAAAACGAGATTTTCGTCTCTCATACAACTGATTTTAAATCAGCTGTGTCATGTGGCGCAAGGCGTATATAAAATTAAAATGATTTATATTTTCCCACTGGATCTCAAGTCATAAATTTAATGCTCGTTCTCAATGTAAACACATTAATTTAACTCATAAAAACCAAATGTAGCAGACAACAATATCCATAAACCAGCCAGGGCATTGAACGTTAAAAATTTTTAACCACTTAAACAAGCAGGCATTTAGCCTGGCAATTTTGTTTGTTTGTCTTATTTTTTCGGTATAATACAAACATTGTTAAAATACAAACTTTTTAATATTTTATTTAAACAATGTTTTACTATATTACAAACAATAACGAGTTACTTTATCTGCGATACCATGAGGGATGAGTAAAAAATTTTAATATAAAAAATATAAATATTTTGGATATAGAATATGTTTGGGGATCAATCGAAAATGGAGAATTTTACTTATAAGTCGTTTATCAATTTTGCAAAATATACAGTGGAATAAATTAGCACTATTCAAATGGTACAGAGACTAATTGAATTATCTTGACATCTCGACTGTTTTACTACACATACGCAAATTTTCAATAATCGATTACCTTCGTGTGGACTTTAAGCAACGTAAAAGTATTGTTAGAATAACCATATTATAAGCGCATAGCATTTTGATTGAATAAAATGGTTACAGTGGAATCATGTTATTGTTAACCTTTAAATAAATATTGTATAATTATATATTATGAAATATTAAATAAATTTAAATTTATTCTTAATACTTAATACTTTATAAAGTCGTAAATAGAAATCTTTGAATCGGGAGGGTAAGCAGATGGTTTATTTTTAAATAAATTATAAAAGTATTTATCATCATTAAAAACATGTCCGATTCACATTAAAATAGAATAATTAATTGTCAATCATATATATGATTATGTGTAACAATATTATAGTATCACAAATTTTGTATGCCTTCATCATGGTTTATTTTTAATTTATGTCTGCAAATTGCAATGAGGACTTGGACTAATGAAATACTTTTAGCAACAGTTCGGAGTATATAAGCTGTAGCTTCTTCTTTATCCAGTTCCATAATTTTGGAAGTTTTAAATTGAAAATTTTTTTTCAAAGTATTTTAAATTATGCTTGCAAACTACGATAAAAAAATTAAAAAAAAATTCTTTAAAATTGTACCCAATTAAAAAATTCTTATAAATCAATCATTTTATAACATAATATGCAGACTAAAGCACCATTCCGTAGGTATTAACTAAATACTGCTTCAAAATTAGGTCCAACAATATAGTTAAATATATTATATTATTTTTAAAACTTATAATACTCTGATTGCTGCTCATTTTTTTTTTAGTTAAAGCAAACCGTGTTGCATTTTCTATTCATTGTACTCATATAATTTTTAAGTGTTATCAAAATATATTTATCGTGACTAAAGTGCTTTTGAAAACAACTATAATATGTTCGCCGTAAATATATATTTTTACAGGATATTATATAAATATTGTTAGCATATCACAACCTTGGTTTTCTTTGTGTGTACAGTAATATATTTTAACAGAAATATTTTTCTTCGTTTTATTTAAATATATGATTGATTTAACAAAGGTTTTGTTAAATTTTTTGTATTTATTTTAAATATACAAAGTTAAAGAAAAATAGTCGAACTTGAGGCCATTTTTTTACTACTTTTCTTTAACCTAAAGATTAATGAAAAGGCTGAACAAGATATTACAAAGGTTTTTAACTTCAAATTCAATTTTGTAAACTTCAAATTCAAATTCATTAAGTTTAAAATCAATTTTATAAAATTAAATTTTGTTAAAATAAAATTTTACAGAATAGAAATTAAATTTGACTTTGAAATTTATAAAATTGAATTTGAAGTTTATAAAATTGAATTTGAATTTAAAAACCTAAGTATGTATATATTATAATTGAGTATATCAGAAATTGAATTAAATTTTAATTTAAAAATCTAATTCCAATTTGAAAGCAAAAACAACGTTTACTAGATGTAACAAATTTTTCAGTGTTTTGTTTTTTTTTATTCTTTTATATTATTTGTGTCGTGAGATGCAGTCTGAACCATAAAAAAATAAAAAAATTTTTTGCCCATTAGAAATTTTTCTTTCTAGAGAAACTTTAAATACTTTGAAAAATTTTAATTTTCCTTGAAGCTTTTTCACTACTATTAATAAAATAAATTCACTTTATTGAAAATTCTACCTTTTTTAACGATGCTCTTTCTGCGTTTATTTGCGTTTAGGTAGACAGCCATATGCTTCAACAGTTTTTACACCCTTTATCACAAAAATTGGAAAAAGGGTATGTCTAAGTTTGTCATTCCGTGTGTAATTTCTACAATATCCATTTCCGACCCCATAAAGTATATATATTGTTATGTGTTTTTCTTTTAGAACAAAAGTACGGATTCTTTTGATTGCATTGCACCGTGGCTCATTATAAATTCTGTATTCTTACTTTATGGCTTTCTCTGGCTATACTCCTTGATCCTACCGGTCGTGTGAACCCTTGGTTATTCCGACGAGACATGAACAACTCGATGTCTTGTTTAGTAACCTTAAACATCCACAGACATCTCCACTACTCCTTTTATCCAAGCCACTCATCCTCGTTTAATCCAATAGCCAAAATAACCTTCTTCCGTACACTGTTGTTATGCTGTTACACTTCCCTACCACTACCGTTCTTACCCTTTTTATTATAAAGGGCTTCTTGACAATTATCTGTTACTCTTATATTAAATTGAACGTGTCTACTAAATTATCTGTCATGGCTTCACATAATTGTCTTTTGCCTCTCGGGAGGTTTGTACTGCTGTTTATTAATTTTAATTGCATTATAACAATTTTTATTTTTCGTTTTGCGCATGTCCGACGGCGGAGATCGAACCCATAATCTTCTGTTTTACAGCACGCACCTCTACCAACGCAACCATCAGGTTACTCAGCTTTTGTTAGCTAATTGTGGTATTTTTCTATACACACCATTAGTGGAAGTAAGTTTAGTCACCACTCTCATGTTAATAACAACAGGAGTTGCCAGATCTTACTTTGTTAACAATATTCAGAGTTCTCATACATAGCTAAGTCGATTGAGCGAAGTCCGTCTGTCCATTCGTTAGTGTTGAAATCAAGTTAGCCAAGGGACTTGATAAGCTGCAGAAAATTTATATACGCCAATCGATCAGACATAGTTGTAAAAATTTTGCTACTGAAAATCGGCTAGATCGGTCCTTCGAGGCAGAGGGCAAAACATCACGCCTGTCCCTTTTTTCCATATTATTTGGAACAAATCTAGTTTAGTAAAATTACTCAAAAAAAAAAAATAAAAAACAAACATATGGGTATTGGAATATTAAGAAAAATAAAAAACTATCAAGTAAAAAAATTGGCGCTCGCCTATATTTTCCGAGTTATGGGCCTCTGAACTTTTCATAGAAAAGTTCGATTGTGCACTATATTTTTTAAGATATCAATATGAGCTTTTGAAAAGATCTTTCAGAAAATACTACTATTTTTTAAGAAAGCTTAACCCATTGAGAACCGATGCCAGTTTCATGTAAAATTATATATATGCAGTACCAAATTTTTTTATTTTTTATTTTCTCTGTTATCCCAAGATTTGCATTTTTGATTGGAGTTACTTCACAAAACAAGATTTACATAGATGGTGAAGGGTATATAAGATTCAGCACAGCCGAATATAGCACTCTTGCTTCTTTTAATTTTTTTATGTCCCTAGGAACAAGAAGCTAAAATAGTTACACTGAATGTGTAACTAAAAAGTTAAACATGTTAATTTAATAGATTTAATATTGTCTTACCGCAAATTTTTACAGCTCGTATTGATCTTAAATTCTATTAAACCCTCTATTTTGCTTGAAAGCACATTATAACTAAATTTCCAAAATGTGTTTGCTTTATAATACTAAAATTGTTTGTATGTGTAATGAATAAATTGAGCAACAACATATTTTTTTTCTTTGTTGTATGCAAACACATACATTCAAGTATTTGCCTCTGTTTGGCATTAACTGTACCTGCACTATGGCTGTAGGCTTCATTTTTATCTAAAGGCATATTGTTTGCATTTTTTTTTTTTTTTTTTAATGAAACTTCTTTCATTCAACTAAGTGTGTTAAGTTGCATTCATTTGGGAACAGTTTGCTACATTATGTTAGTGTTCGCTCATACAGTGTCTGAGTGGCTCATAAACTAAAATGAGGTTTTATTTATGTTTGTGAGGGTTAGTGGATTTTAAATAACTTACACTATAATTGATGCATCACAAATCTACACTTTACTTTCAAACAAGTTAAATTCAGCTGCTACTCATCTTTGTTATGAAGCGTCATGTTTTACACGTCTTTAATGAGTGAAATACAAAAATACAAAATTTGAAATATTAGACACATGCATCATATCTGCCATAAGATGTGATAAAAAACCTTAATGACTGCTTTACTGGCAAACAATTTTAAGAAATAAAAAAAAATTATGCTCTTAAACAAGGGAGTCAATACAAGTATAACAAAAAGAAATGGGGACAGTAGACGAAAAGTAAAATTTTCTCTTATTTAAAGTATTCTTACAAATAATTTTTCTTTCTTTTGTTCACTTAAGTGTGAATAAAATATTGGTGAACTTTTGCGCCTTTGCGCTTCATAAATTTTTGTTGTTTTTTGTTATTTCAGTTAAATTTTTTGGGCTTTCGCTAATGGCTTGTTTTTTTACTTTTTCATAAAGTAAAATTTATTTTGAGATTTTTTGTTTTAAAAATATTAAATTAATTAATTTATATAAAATTGTCAAATTAGTTTTTTGTCAAACTAATTTTTTTGTTTGAAATTAAGTCGAGAAATAAAAAAAATAACCTGTGACTTTTAGGATTAAATTATGACTTATTTAAGCTTTTTAAAACCAGATTCTCAATGAATGATTCTAGTTTGATGAGTTATATATTACTAAGCGACTTCAAAAAATAAAGAATGTTGTTAATTTGTCTGAGTGTTGCTTTTTTATGTGTGCGACTTTAGAACTCATTTTTGAACCGATTTTGGAAAATTTGCCTTTATTTTAATAGTTATGCTTACAGATCGATTCTGCTTTAAAAGCACTGCATAATTATAAAAATTAAAGGGTGTCCCCATACAATTCAAATGTTTTTTACGAGTATTATGAACCGTAAAGGGCACCACTTTAAAATTTAGACAAACTGCATATCACTAAGATGTGCAAAAACTAATCTAAGAATTAAAGGGTGTCCCTATAGGTGATGTAATTTGACCTTTTTGACTTTTGAACCTTTATAGATAAACACTTGGAAATCACATAAAATTTAAATTATTGTGATCGTTGTAAAAAATTATAAATTAAAGGGTGCTCCAATAGTTAATTGATTTTGATTAATATGGCCTAACTTTTGAACCGTTATAGACAGACGGTTGAAATTTACAAGTTACCTATATTGCTAAGTCCGCTATAACTAAAAGTGTAAGATCAGGGTGTGGAAGTTTAAGAAGGCCCCAATGGTTAATGTAATTTAATATAGTATGTGGCCAGACTTTTGAACCGTTATATACAGAGAGATAAAGTCTGTCTTGATGTCGTTGTTTTTTTTTTTTTTTTGTTCTAATAATTTACTTTAATCATGCTGGATTCCTTCAAATATATATATATATATATATATATATATATATATATATATATATATATATATATATATATATATATATATATATATATATATATATATATATATATATATATATATATATTATATATAATTAAAACGACAAAATTAAATGTATTACTACAGGGAAAGCATATCTTTATGGCCATTCCGCCACTGCTCATATAGATCATCATTGGACTCCACCCAAATTTGTATAGAAAATCTAATAGTCTTACATAAAAAATCCAAATTGATTTAGTAAGAACTTCAAAAAACATTTCGAAAGAGGTGCTATTGGAAATTAGCATGACCGGTCCATGTCCTTTGAGCCAGCAGGCAAATCACCTCGCCTACCTCTAATTTTTTTATGTCATTCAGAACAATGAAGTATCAATCAAGAAATAAATGAATGGGGGAATAGAGAATTAAAAATTTAAGGGGAAAAAATCAAGTAAAACAATTGACGCTCGCCCATAATTTCCGAGTTATGGGGCTCTGAGATTTTCAAATTTTTAAAAATATGAATATGGGTATTATTTTAAAGCTTTTAAAGAGATCTTTTAAGGAAATACTAAAATTTTAAAAAATTCTTAACCCATTAAGCACCGATTGCATTTTTATGTCAAATTATATACATGCATTATCAAATTTTTATTTTTTAAGTCGCGGTCACTTAACTAGATTTACATAGATGGTAGAGGGTATATAAGATTAGGCATAGCCGCATAAAGTACTCTTACGTGTTTTAATTATTATTATTTTTTATGAAACTGTTTAAATACTAATTACAACTGGACAAAAATAATTGTTTTTATTAAAAAAATTTATGATAGCAGAACCTTTAAAAAGAAATATGCGCAAAACAAATAAACCTTCAAACTCTTTAAGATAGATCTACAATAAAAAGTTTAAATTATTTATCAAGTTTTAGTCAGATAAATGTATAACTTAATGTCTTAGACCCTGCAAAAAGATCTCATTACTTAGACGGAAACAAAAACAAATTTCCATTGTGACAAGAAATCCATTTATTAATGATAATGATTTAAAAGCATTTGATCATTAGTGAATGGTAATGATTTTGTTTTTTAAGTAATTGTCAATGAAACCTTTTCGTTAAAATGCATTACCATAAGTAAAAATAATTATAATGCTTAAAAAATCATTAGCATTATTTAGCATTCAATGCTAATGAAATTGTCAATTAATTAGTCCATCTAACTAATTTCTTCTATGTATGATTTTAGCAAACAGCTCTAAATATATTAGTATATTGAGTCAAAGCATTTCTGCACGAGCGCTTTCATAAGTTGGTGTTAGTGTTTTAGAATTACATTTCCACTGTAATAATTAACTTGTCCCATTTTTCTTAAGCAGAAAACATAAACTTTCATAATTTTTTATCGTTATTTTAGTCCCAGTTAATATGCTTGTGTTTTAATATTTATCAGTTGGTTTTTGCTTGCTTGAGTTTTCATTTTTATATATAAAAACACACAAACTTTTTTTGCAAAGTCTTGTATGATCCTTTAATGGCACAAAACTTTATTTTAACATCAAACGTTTTTTTAAGGGGTGAAAATTATACAAAAATAATTTGTACATTTTTGCTACTGTTTATTTTTCTTTTTATTATTATTATATATTTTTTTTATATTTGCCTGTAGTTTATAATATTTATCATGATAAAGCAAACTTCACCCGTTTAAACCAGAAGCAAAAGAAAATTTATATGTAAATTTTTGTTTATTACTCGTATGTGTAGTTGGCCAATATGAAACCAGTCGAGTGAGTGTTTTAACATTGATATGCAAATTAAAAAATGTGTTATACATATATTTACATATATTCCTCTGTTGTATAAATTTTTATTCAGTTTTTATTCATTTGCATTCATTAAAAATGATTTTTTATATCAAAAATTCCATTGGTCTTAAATACTGCCATCCATTTACGAAAATGTTTCAAACAATTTTATTTAAATGTGTCTGTGAATTTTTAGAATTTTTATTTTAAAACGACAGATAGTTACAAAGGGAAATTACAGAAGTTAAAAAATTATTAAACTTCAATTAATTGCATTTATTACATTTTTACTTAAATTTTTCGGTTGTTAAGAACGCAGAAAATGTATTGAAGAAAAGTTCATACAAACAACAGTTCAAACAGATTGTAGTAATTAATTTAATTAAATATAAATAATGTCTGCAGAATTAACTAAAGAAAAAAAATATTAAAATTAAAATCAGATGGCCAATAAATAAAGTACCAGGTTACCAACATTCAGCATAGGTACAGTCTCAGCTTGGCTTAGTAAAGATCCAGTTAATCCTCAGCTATTTTACATTTCTTATTAGAGGTTGAAAATTTACGGTTTTTCCTCCAGCTTTTGCTGCCAGCACAGGACATTTTATACATTTTGTTAAGAAAATATGTCATGAAAAGCTCATCCATAGTAAGACTAGAAAATAACTAAATTTTAAACAAGATGACGGCCTATTAGCCTTAAAAATGTTAACCTGCACAGTACTGCGAATGAATGGGGCAAATAAAATCTGTTCGCTGACGGCCTAATAATCTCTTTGTGAAACCAAAGCGAAGGAAGGGGGTCTGTAAGAATCCAGAGGATATTAATATGCCCTCTAGTGCTCAGCAAAGCCGCAGCACGCATAAATGAACCAGTACTTCTGATGTCGTACTCTAAATCGTACGCAAGGCCTTGCCATCTCAAACTGCTAGAGAAGAAAAGAAACAGTCACTGTTTTGGAAAGTGTAATTAATTTTGATGTTTCCCTTTATGATAGTGTCAGAGCACCATAGTAAGCTCGTTTAAGCTCCATTAGAATAGAGGCTTGCGAAATAATTAAGCTGATTTGCCAACGAGATCTTAAAGTTAAGCTGGAAGCGTAATTACGCTAACTGCTTTGCAAAGTAATCACCTGGCAGGGTGAGAAAAGAAACAAAACGAAACGTTTGGTTTTATTTTTATTTATTTTTTTTTTTTGTGTATTAAGTAAAATAAAAACACAAAACGAAACAGTGAGTGTTTTGCAAATCAGTTTTGTATGTTATTAAATTAAAAGTTATCAGCCAAAAAAATCAAACTGTTTTGAGAAAAACTTTACGGTAACGTTTACTGATTTGCTCGATATAGTACAAAACGCACTAGCACTTCAAAAGAATCCTTTATTTCTTAATAATAGGTGCATTTGCGTATTAAATTAAGGCGCTAAGCAGAAAACCAGATGTTTCGTTTTCGCTCTTTGTCATTCAAAAAATATTTTCTCTGGGTTTTCTCATGTACAAAACGATTACAAAATTCCAAAAGAATTTTATCTTTTTATGAAACGTTTGCGGAACGTTTTAGTTGTTTACATACTCTGTCGGCAGGGATAACAATGAAGGCCGTCACTGACGATGAGTTTTTTTGTTCACTTATGAAGAACCAAAAAGGGTAGAAAAGGTACCCGTAGTGGTAGAGGTTGGATTTTTGTGAATAGATTATTTCCGAGCAAAATATCCGAAATGTAATCTTTTCTAACCTGATGAAGATTTATTTTATGAATTGAATATGAATAGAAAACGCTAATTCGCTGTAAATTTAAGTTGCGTATTGCATAATTGCTCAAAGAGCTGTATATGATTTCTTTGTATTCAAGAAATCTTTAAATAATAACATAAAATAAATATTTTCTTTACTAAATGGTGTCCTGATCTCTTAGATGGGTTTCTGATCCATAAAGCCACAGTAATGTCCCCGGTTACATTCTTTTGATTGGTTCTCCCGAAACAGAGAAATTTTTATGGTATCCTGTGGCACCCTATTTAAGAGCTGTTTTTTATAGTCTTTTTCACCTTAAATTAAGTAATAACTAAGCCTCGTGTCTATTATTTGGTAAAAACATTTTTAAAATTAAAAGTCTGATTAATTTTATAAATTCAGCTTTCTTTTAACATATTTCCTGTAACAGAAAACCACAAAATTTAAATAAATCAAACCAAATCTGACACATTAAATCTGTATAAATAACAGATTTAAGATAACAGTAAGGATTTACTACATCCTTGTTGATTTTGCATACCAATTTCCTTCTATTGTTTGTTTATTTCAAATAGTTTTAACTTTAATTTGATAAATCAAAACAAAATTAAATAAAAAATGTCCTTTTTAAAACCACATACCACGTAGAAGCAGCATTAGATGTTTGTTTATAAAAAGTATTATATCATTTTATATAAAATAAAGAAACTATTGAATAATTCAATTTAACAAACTCAACTGATAAGTTAAAAACTAGTTAGTTTTTCTGTTACTCTGTACTACTGCATGTTTTGTTTTTAAATAAAATTTACCCTTTTGTTTTACAATAAAACAAGACATGACAGTAGAAGTGAAATGAGTTTTTTTTCCACACATTATTTTGTAAAATTCATTCGAAAATGAATATGTGTTTTAAAAGTAGTAAAATGAAATAGAGATAAATGCAATAATTCAATTTGAAGTTAAACAACAATACAATATTAAAGAGAATGAACAGAGACAGTAAGGAAAGCATTGGAGTAAAATTATAAATTTCATTAGTTTATATTCTTCAACAGATACCTTTTCCATATAAAGAATGTAAAATATTTGCAAGTGGCTGTTTTTTTTTATTTTTTATAACATCACATTGTAATTGAGACTTCATTAAGAAAAACCTCTTTATGTTCTCTGGAACAATATATGGTTGTTGTAAGCATATTATAGTTGTTTTAAGGAATTATTTACTTTATTTAAATTTTAGTAATTAATTTAAATAATTTTATTTTTTAATTTATTTGTTAGTCGCGTTATTTTAGTGTTACAGCCATATAAATAATTTTAACAGCATAAAGTTTACGTATTTTTATACTATAAATTTATTAAAATTATTATAAAATTTTTGTGTTGAGTTTTAAGAAAACCAGAAAAAATTAGAAACTGCTGATATATTTTAACAACATTTTGAATTTTGAATACACATATAAGAACTTTTAATTTAATGGTCAAATAAAATTTAATTTTTTTTTTATTTTAAATTCCAAATTCCGAGAACGGGAAAAAAATGTCCCAAAAAAGATTGTAATTTTTATAGAAAATTGCTTTTTAGAAGAGTCAAATACTTTCTGGAGATTCAAAAATCCGTGTGCGTCTTGTTAATGGGTAACTTGCACTCCGAGGAATTTTCTTTTATTCATATTTACTATAGGTTGCCTTTCGGGCAAATCCTGACAAATTTTAAAATATTATTAAGAATATAGCAAATGTCTTCAAGCAGTAATCCGACCATTAATAAAAAATACAACGCCAAAAATACTAAGTTAAGGTCGGCTATAATTAAAGAAAAATTGCAAGCCGATTTTCTCTGAGATATTTTCAAGTTTTAATAAAATTTTAAAAATCTTAAGATTTGAGTAAAAACACTTTTTACGGCATTTCAAAAAAAAAAAAAAAAGTATATGCCCGAGGCACTACCGGGCCCATCGTTAGCAACACTACTCAGCAGCACCTCTGCTTTGCTGTAAAATTTCATTTAGATACCTTCAGTCATTCATGAGATACCGAATTATGGCCAAAATAAATCGTTTTCTATACCACTGTACAATGGTAGAATCATAAAGTGCAGTTACTAATTTTATCTATTGTTTTAAAATTCTAGAAATTGTTGAAATAAATTACATATTCTCGACCACAGTAGTGCAGAAAAGCTATTGTACACACAAAGAACACTTTTTAATTTATAATTTTGAATTTCGACCAGCATGTTTTTCAAAAATAGTTTTCTTAATACAATGGAACACTCTCACATATCTAACGACAACTCAAACCCATTTAATATTTCTTGCTGAAAGCTAAAAAAGACCAATAGTAATGTAATTGTTTGTAAAGGGAGGAAATTGTCTTACTCGAATGTGAGCACAAACAACACAATTTAAAAGACAACAACGAACACTACAGCAGCAGGAAAATCAACCAAGAAATAATAACTTCTTTTATAAAATTATCAAAATTGTAAGATGTTTAAACTCTTTAGCGAGTAGTTAAATGAAAATGGGACCAACTAAAGCCATAATTCAAAGCCATTAACATTAAGGTAACATTCAATAAAAAAGAACAAAATCATCTCTTCTTTGGAGCGGCATAGAGGCAAATAAAAAGTGGTCCCCTAGGGTAAAGGGAATCTTGTAGGTAGGCCCCGAATTTTGGGTACCTCGGGTATATTATTTTTTATTTTTAATTCAAATGTTAAAATTTAAATTTAATAAATTAATTAATTTACAAAAAATGTGCTTTCGAGTGGAGGTTATCTCATTTAGTTTGGGAGAAAATTGTGTTTCAATTTTTTTTTATTTGTCCGACTGTGACGTGCTGCTGTTAGTAATAATCGGATTATTGCTTAACAAATTTGCTTTATTCTCAATTTAATTTATAATAAAGTAGCTTTAGGTTTTGTTCTGATAGCGCTTTTCGTAAAAAATTTTACTAACCTTTGAATTGGGAAATTATAAAAAATACCATTTTTTTCAGAAATTTCCCCATCAGCATGTAAAGTTCTTATCGCTAAACATGGGGCACAGTTAACACCAAAAAGCACTGTTCTTAATTCTAAGTCCGCAAATTCGTGTACAATTTTTTGTAATTAAGCATCCGGCTCGAGGGACCAAAATATTGGGGTTGTGTGGGGAAACTCAAATAATATTATACTTTAAGTAATTAAAAATAAGGGTGTTAGATTTGTTTAAGTTTACACAAAATTGGGGGTTTTAGTAAAAACAAACGTACCTTCCGGTTTTAGGATTGATCCCAATAATAGTTTTTTTTGTTTTGTTTTTTAATTTTTTTCATAGATTACAGGTGCTTAAAAAACTAGTAACCATAAAACTTGTATTATTATTATATTAGATTTAAAATAAGGGTGACCCGCGTAGACACTTATGTAATTTTAACTTCCTTCAGTACTACCAGATTTTTTTTAACTATTTTAAAGACAACCTTTAGAAAATGCTATAGAAAGAAAAGTAGATCAAAAGTTTTAACGGGTCTCCCTCTAGCCAGATCCAGACATATCCAACTTTAAACAAAATTTACAAATAATTGTAAAATTCCTCGGAATGCAAACAACTAATTAAAAAAGCGTAAACGGATTTTTTAAATCCCCAATTTTAGGCTACAGCCCCGTGATTAATTACAATTTTCCGGGGCATTTTTACCCCGTTCCGGGAATTTATCTATTAAGATAAAAAAATAAGTTTTATTCTATCACTTGATTAGAAGCCAGATCTTTTCATCAAAAATTATTTAGTCGTTTTTAATCGCCTAAGAATAGAAATCGTATATTCAAGCGGTATAGCCTTTAAAGCCACTATTCACTATTTTGCGTTTTATTTCCTGGACAATAATAATAATTATTTATTTTGTTTTAAGTTATTTAGTGGGATTTAAATTTAATAATTAAGTATTTTTGTTGGCCACATTACTTTAACCTCTTCATCTGCTTAATATTTCAGATACAAATCTCTAAACACATGACGCAGCTTTGCTTTTTTCTTAGTTTTTAATTTACGATTTTTAGAAAATATATTTTTGTAGTCAATATAATTTATATGTTGTAGAATTCTTAAAATATATAAGAAAATCAGTATCGAAGGGTGTACCAAAATTGCAAAGAGATTATATAGAAAGTATATTAAGTATGTACTTTGTTGGCACATATGAATTTTTTATCAAGAAGAAAAGCCAAGCAATGCTCCAAAAGTGTCAGTTATCAAATTACAATCGTATAAAATTTTGGTACAACCTCTTTTTAAATCTTCTCATTTTTCTAAATATCATAAAATACAAAATCCTGTATACGACTGACTTAAATAACTCAAGCAGCAAAAACAAAAATAATATAAATAAAAAAAAAAACTAAATCAAAATACTAAAGCTGTTGTAATTTTTTATCCTAATGCAAGATTTATGTTTTAACTTTTTGAAAAGTAGCAGCACTGTTTGTAAAGTTTATTTGTGGCATAAACCATTACATTTAAAGTTTTCACATACAATATGTATTTATATAAATGTGCACGCACTCGCAAATAAATATTGAATAAATGTATGCAAATACAATTAACCAGGATGTTATTTCAGACCACAAACATATATAAAACTAAAGTTGTAACTGACATTAAGATTTCCTTATTCTACAGAAAAAGTTCCGGAAATTCTTATTTTAATGCCAACAGCATTATTTTGAACAAACATGAATTTTTGGTTGCGTGTTATTATAAATTTTGTATGAATGTATTATAATTTTACATCGTTTATATAAGAATGTTTAAGTATTTTTAAAGCAATGTGTATATCCTTTTGCTTTAAAAGTTACAACTAATATTAATGTGATATTTGGCTAGTGAGTTGTATGGTAAAGCTGGATATATAGTTTTTATTTTATTTGTTTTTCTTTGTGAAGTTAAAAAGGATAATTCTTAAAAAAACGCTTCTATAACAGATTCATTATGTCTGTCTAATCGGTTCAAAAGTATGGCCACATATATCAAATTGCATTAACTATTGGGACAACCACATATTAATTCTCTAAACTTTATACTTGATATAGCAGACTTAGCATTAGCTAATTGATAATTTCAACCTTTTATCTACAAGATAATTATAATTAAATTAAATAAACTATTGGGGCAACTGTAATTTGTATTTATGAATATTATAACCTAATACTATAACTATCATCATCTATGGGGACACCCTTTTATTTTAAGATTTCTTTTTGTAGTTTTATAATGATTATTTGACCCTTTTTTATTAAATTATTTTCTATTTTATTAAGCTTTGGGTCCTTATATTTTTTTATTAATATTATATTTCAATATTTCGGTACTTTCTGCGTACCCTCTTCAGGAAACAAAATTAATATATAAGCAAAATAACAAAATTAATTAACAATTGAAAAAATTTTTTGTCATAATGAAATTAAAAAACAATGTTTCAAAAAACAAAAATATAAAAAAGTGTTTTGTGTTACATACATATATTAAGAACAAAACATTTATGTTATTTTGTGAATTAAGTGTCTGCTTTAAAATTAATTCTTTTAGTCAATGGAGTATTTACAATGTGTAACATTTCCAAAATATACCGTCTCTTATAATTTTTTTCAATACTAAGAACTGAAGCATTTTCAAAGTTAGGATAGTGACCTAAGTCAAAACAATGAGTGGATAATGCTGTTTTTTGTGAATTAACATATCTTAAGTCCGACTTATGTCCAGCAATTCTAGTCTTAAGTTTATTTTTTGTTGTACCAATATATACCTTATTGCAAATCTCCTGATCACTACCTTTACAAGGTATTTCATAGACTACATTAGAAATGTCAAATTTATTAATTCTATCTTTAGTCTTACTAAATAATCAATTCAGTGTATTATTTGTTTTATAAGCCATGTTATATTTTTCCTTATTGAAGATTTTTGAATTCTTTAAACGTTCTGAAAAACCTGGTACATAAGTTAAAGACTTATAAGTCTTAGGTTCCAATGTGCTTATCTTATTTGTATTTCTTTTATGTCCGTATTGTCTAATAAATTTATAAATAAGTCTTTTTGGAAAGCTATTATCCGCTAGTATATTTTTAATCTTTTCTTTATTCTTTTTATGAAATTCTTCATCACTTATAGTTAAGTGTAACAGCATAACAACAGTGTATGGCAGAGGTGTGTTGTGGCTATTACGAGGGCTGCTCTATATATTTCTGGCCTCATAGTGAAAATACGAATATATAATCAAAAATGGTTTTATTGTTTTTCAAAGTATTCTCCAGCATGATTTATACACTTTTGCATGCGCTCAAACCAGTTGTCGAAGCACTTTTTCCACTCCGATTGAGACACCTCTAAAACATGGTTTTTGAACACTTCAACAGCTTCTTCTGGCATTTTTTTCTTGATGTGCGGAAACAAGAAGAAGTCATCAGGTGCCAAGTCAGGGCTGTACGGCGGATGACCCATTAATTCGACGTTTTGGCCGGTCAAAAACGCTCTGGTTTGAGCCGATGTGTGAGAGCTCGCATTGTCATGGTGAACAATGATTCGTCTTCTCTTGTTGGTTTTTCAAATTTCTCCGATGACTGCAGTGAAACAAATTGTAGTGCACCACTCAGAAGTGACCGTCCTACGTTGCTCAAGCGGAACAGTCGCCACATGACCAGTTTTGCCGAAGAAACAGGCGACCATTTGCTTCGAAGTGCTTCTTCCACGAACAACTTTCGTTGGATTTTGCTCGTCTTTGAAGACCCACACGGTCGATTGTTGTTTTGTTTCGGGCTCATACGCATAGATCCATGATTCGTCACCTGTGACGATCTTATAAACGTCTTTTGAAGCACCGCAATCGTAGTTTTGCAACATTTCTTTGCACCAATCGACAAGAGCCTTTTTTTGATCGACTTTCAAATTGTGCGGGATCCAACGAGAACAAACCTTTTTTATGGCCAGGTGTTCATGCAGTATCAAATGTATGCTGGTGGAAGAAATGTCCAAGGATGTCTCTATCTCTCGGTATGTCGCGTGTCGATCTTGCATTATGAGTTCACGCACGGCATCAATGTTCTCTGGCACAACAGCCGTTTTTGGACGACCTTCAGGGAATTCGTTTTTGAGCGAGCTTCGGCCACGATTAAATTCATTATACCAATTTTTCACAGTGCTATAGGACGGTGCTTCATCGCCATACAAAGATTTAAGTTCATCAATGCACTCTTGTCGTGATAATCCACGTCGAAAGTTGTGAAAAATGATGGCACGAAAATGTTCACGAGTTAATTCCATTTTTTTCTATAATAATTTTTTCAAGTCACTGTAAACAACACAAATAATGGTCGTACGTCAAAACGTTTTGAGTACGATTATGCTTAAAAATGACAAACTTTCCAATGGAAATGGCATATTGCACTGGGCAGCACTCATTGTTGCCAGGCCAGAAATATATATAGCAGCCCTTGTATCATAATAACATTTTAATATCATTTCTTATATAATAATCTCTTTCATTTTATAGGCCATTTCAGATTCCTTTTAAATTTTCTGCACAATATTTGCTAAACTCAACCCCTTGAAATTGGTTACACATATTTTTCTTGGTAAATTTCAAGCAAAACCAAAAAAAAAATACCAAAAAAAAATGCCAAAATAACATATCACAGCAATAAAGTATTTTTATTTCTCATACTTTTCAAATAACTTAGCAAATATTAAGAATGTAAATTGTAGTCATAGAATTTTGTAGGTTACACACTCTAGTGGTTCTTGTCCAAATTTTGTAAAAATGTATTCATACAGGACTCACTTCCAACCAACCTCAAAGCAATGTACGAAAATGAACACAATATACTTGGTGCTGTACAAAAAATAATTAAAATGTCGCATGACTAAACAATTCTAAAAACAGTAAGATTTTTAAATGTAAAAAAATTAAATCTAGAGAGACTTTTTCACGATGCTACTTTTGAAATGAGGTTCGGTATTTTATGTTGTTTTATTAGTTTTTCGACCTTTTTTATGTATACTACTAAAATTTTTTTATAATTTATTGTATATAAATAATACCTGGGCTTTCAAGGTCACTTATTTCCTTCCTTTCAAGTAAATAAAAGATTATTTATTTCATATTGATCCGACGTTTCGTTGGTATTTTCCAACTTCCTTAGTTATAATTTATTAAAAATCTGGCAACCACATACATATAAAAGTAAAAATTAACAAAAATTTTATGTTTCTTACAAACATGATTTGGAAAGAGCGACAATATAAGGTGTGAAAAACTATTTAACATATACATATTATCTTTTTGTTATTTAAAATTAATTTAGTGTACAGTGGACAAGACACAAAACACAAACTTAATAAAATGAATAATATAAACTATGGAATAAAATATCTCTAAATTGTAGCTTGCATTGGTGTTGTCCTTATCGTCTTTGGTGTTTTTTGCATTTTCCGATCTCTGTTGTATTCTTAAACTCTCAAGCGTATATCTCTTGTTTATTTTCAACTCTTTATCTAAAACTCTTACTTTATCAAAATCAGGCTTATGTTCAGTATCAACACAATGTTATGCTAGTGCGGTTGATTCTTTTCGTTTTTTATGTCTGCCTTGTGCTCGTCAATTTTTACACCTATATTTCTCTTAGTTGTACCAATGTATACTTTACCGCACTCTTCGTTATCAGTACCGTTACATTTAATTTCATAAACAACATTACTTTGTTCTCTTTTGTTAATTTTAGTTTTCGTCTGAGTAAATAAATTGTGTATTGTTTTATTTGGTTTATGTGCAATTGTTATGTTCTTCTCTTTAGATATGTATTTCTTTAATTTTGTTGTTTTCTGTCATCCTTGGTATAAATCAAGGCGAATCAATTACCAGGTGGCAGCGTTAGAGAATTTATTATTTTTTGCTGGTAGAAACGAATGTCAAACGTCATATATAAAAAATAGTACACAGATTTTTTATATATAGAGTTTGACAGTAGTGTTCACGACGAAAATTAATGAATTCGCCTACGCTGCCACCTGGTAATTGATTCGCCTTGGTATAAATGGTATTCCGTAATATTGCGTGTTACCAGATGTTTTCAATTTTAAGTTTTCCTTTGGTTTTAATGTTGTGTTACTTTATTTATTAATTTGTTTATAATGGTTTGCGGAAAGTTATTTTTCTTAAGACTTTCTTTTATTGTAGTTAAATTTATTGATTTGAATTTATCATTGCTAAGTTTTATGATTCTATTAATTAAATTGTTTGCCGTATTCATCTTATATTTCATCGGCATTATTGAATTAAAATTTATTAAACGTCCAGAAGCAATAGATTTCATATACCAATCTGTTATTAATTTATTTTGTTCTCTGTAAATTTTCATGTCAAGGTATGTAATTGATCTCTGATCCTCTTTTTCTATTGTGTATATTTTTAAAAATTCACTGTCTGAAATTTATTTATTACAACCCTTTTAGTGTCGAGAAGATATTGTTTGTAAAAAAAAGCCAAAAATTAATTTAAGTCCAATATTCTGGCCAATTTTCAAGTGTTTGTCTATAACAGTTCAAACGATAGGCCCATGTAGGTGTATTAACGTCACCTATGGGGACATCTTTTAACTTTTAGATTTATTTTTGTAATAGTCAGCTATTGGTAGCTACAGTTTTTTTTTAATTTAAAAACGGCTCATAATATACGTAAAAAACTTGTATGGGGTCACCCTTTAATTTTGAGGATTATGAACTGTTTTTAAAAAAAGACCAATCTGTAAATATAACCTTTCAAATAAAGAAAAAAATTTCGAAAATAGTTTAGAAATGACTGAGTTCTGTAGGCACAAACATTTAAAAATACAACTTTTAAATGAATTGACAACCTCCTTCTTTTTTAAAGTTGGTTAAAAATATGTAAACATGTGCGTGTGAATTATATGTGAATGTTGTTGCCTATGGGGTGATGCTTTCTTAAATTTGTCCATGAATTAGAACAAAAATCTATTTTTTATTGTTAAAACAAATCTTAGAAATTTAACCTAGTCTAATTGTAATATTGTCTATGATAATACGCACGGATAATACTTACAAGTATCAATCCTAATAGCACACGTTCATGTGCGATTGCAGGCTGGCGGTTTTTTGTTGTTCGTTAATCTTCATGACATAGAAATAAAAAATTTTAGAAATCTTATTTATGAGAAATATTATAAATCTCATCTTTGAACGCTCATACAAACAACTTTTTAACGCTCAAAAAATACACATTCGCTTATGTAAAGCAGCATTAAGGAGAATGATGTTATTCAACCCTTTTCATTTATGAATATTACAGTCATATTTTGTTGTCTACTCTTACATACATGAATGCTTAAAAACCAAACCAGATCTTAGAAAGAAATTTTTTTGATGCTCGTTTATGAACGTGAAAAATAAAAAAATCTTACAAATCTCATTTATAAAAAAAAATATTATAAATGTTGATATTCATTGAATACTCATAAATGAAAAAATTTTAACCCTGGCTGAAATGAAGGAGAGGAAACCTGCAGAATTATCGGACTTTTTATAACTTCATATCGCTCCTTTATTGCAATATAGTCATATCTCAAAAAAACTTTAACTTGGCAAAATGCGATTTAAGTTTTTAAGACTATGATCTAATTGCCGCAATATAACTTCGGTTCAGCTTGGGATATAAAACTGATTTTTTTTCAACATGTACCGAAGGTGTAAAAGAGCAGTTTTGCTTAAGTAACTACAAATTTTTAATTTTTTGAGATATGACTATGTTGCAATAAAGGAGCGATATAAAAATATTCTGTGGTGTTGAATGACACGATCTTTAAGGCTTATTCTAAATTTTTTTGCTAAAAAACTGGAAATAAATTTACACTTTGCTTTAAAATCTCCTACTGTGCCATGCAAAGTATTTTGAAGTCTTTTTTATTGATCTTAATATTTGCGTAGTATGTGTTGAAGTGTATAATGTTTGGACTTTTTTTGTTTTTTGTTTTTCTTACGGCTGCAGTTGATTTTGATAAGGTTGCCAAGAAAATTATTTCTATTCTACTGATAATAAAATACACCTTGAAGAGGGTAATATTGAAGTAAATATTATTTGTGGTCATGTGGTCTCGCTTAAAGTAAAAGCTGACGATGCTTTTGTTAGTTTTATTAACTTGAGCATTGTGTTGTTGATGTTTTCAATGTTGTTGATGTTGCAGTTTTTAGATTGTTTTTCACTTAGGATTTTGTTTTGCCTTCACATAAACAAACATTATATTAAATTGTTGTTGCTATGACAGTTTAGGTTGCGGTATATGTTATTTGCAATTGTTATAAATGAAATTGAAGGTGTTGATGTCGTAGTTGTTGTTTGTGATTTATACGATATCAGAGCTGGTTTGTTTGTATTATCGATGTATTTAATAACAATATTTTTGGAACTGAAAATGTTTGTCATGTTAGTGGTATGTTTGTAAGATGAATATTTATTTTAGTGTTTTCTCTATTTTTTATATATTATAATTTGGTATTATTTGGGATATTGTTGTTGTTGTACAAGCTTAAAAATTTTTATAACGATAAAAACCTATTTAAGATTTAATTTATTTAATTTAGTATCTCAATTTTAGGCTAGCTAATTAAGCACTACCCAAAGGGTAAGGACAATATCTGCCCGCCTGTTTGCCTATCCGTCTGCCATAGCCCTTTATCCATGGCACCGTAATAGGAAGACTTTTGTCCCAATAGCAGCAAGTATGAAAACTACACTAATATTGACGTAATTCTTACGTAGGTACTTTAAGTTTAAATACTTTAACGTCCGCATTAAGAATACGAGTAATACAAAAAAAAATAAATAAATAAAGGGATTTCTTGTAGCGACAAAAATTTACCGTATGTGGAGTTAGCTGTTCAACCGTAGTGAACAGACATCAAGAATTTACGCAGAGCAGAACAAATTTAAAAATTAAAGGGTGTTTTCATAGAGGTTAAGATTTTGATGAATATAGCCTTTTGTTTTAAACCGTTGTGGGCAAACATTAAAAACTTGCACACAGTGTGACCACATTTTAAAAATTAATGGAGCTAAATCATCTTCAGAAAAGAGCTAAAAAGGGCTTAAATATTTAGAAAAAAACGAAAGAATAGAGCTAAATTTATAAATATATGTAAAATAATAAATTTATAAATATTTCTACCATATATTTTAATGAGATCATTTGTTATTTTAAAATTCTGGAAACTTTTATTTAATTTTTGTAAACTATATCTAATATAAAAAGCGAGTACATCCTTTTTTAAAAATTTTTGCGTCATTAAACCAGATTTTTATTAATTTCTGTGCGTATTTTCTAAAACATAATTGCCCTATTCACAAGCCCCCTAGTACGTGCTAAGTGCTAACAAACTACAACGGTGCTAGCTGTGTTGTTGGTAATTTTCATGCAAACATGCGATACAACACTTAGTACTTTTTTTCATATGTTTTTCAAACGTTGTATTTGTTTAAATGTTTTATGTTTAAATGAATTATTATTTTTGTGTTCATGTGTGAATTATATTAAATTAAATTAAATTGAATTAAAAGATATTATTATTATTAGTTTTATTTATTTAATTTATTGATTTGACCGATTTATTAGAAAGTTTAAGTTGAAAGTTGAAAGTTGCCAATATAAAAACTGTTCTTTAAGATTTGATATTGCTTTAATGACTCGATTTCTAATATTTTGTATGGTACCGCCATCACCTATACCAAAAAGAAGAAGATCCCAAGCAGTAAAGTACAATTTTAAGCTGTAAGTCAATGCGTAGTTGGAGCCTTTCGCCAATTGTGTGAAAAACATCGTCATGTTTTATAAGGTTGAATATATAGGCAAATTCCTCTGGTCGTAGTCGTATCATATGAAGAAATCTGTTTTCATCAAAATATCTTAAAACCCGATTATGCCATAATGATGATTTTGGTAGCCCTAAATGTATAATTCTGCGACTGGAGAACAAGTACATTGGTTCATCCTAAAAATGTCTTGAATTTCATCCTCACACAAAAAATTTATTAATTTACTTTTTTCTGTTTTCTCCCCAATTTGGCGTATAAATAACAAATGATGAATAGCACTTTTCTTCTTCTTATTTACTTTTTGACGTATGAAGTACAATGTACAATGGCGCACTGATACAATGGTTGTTCACAAAGAAGTAAACAAAAGGTAGTATGCAATACTACGTACACCTTAGCAGAGCTTGTGAATACGGCAAATAATTAAAGAGTATTAAGTTGACGCATATTTGAGTTCCTCATCAATAGCAAATTAGCATTGAAGAGGAATTGTTGGCGATGGGACTATGCTTCAATACCATCATAAACTATGTACATATTTTCATAGTGCATATAACTTCTTAATATTACTGCCACTAGGTAAAGTATTTTCTAAATCACTGCTATATACTTTATCAGCCGAGACAGCGGCTTAATATACCTAAATATATGTAGAACTTTTATATTTTTATATATGCACATATCTTTCTATTTTAATGTAGAAATAATTCTTTGATTAGCATTATTTTTATTTTCTTATTTGTTTAATAAATTAACAATGCTGCTTCCAATTTTTTTACAAAAGACACCCTAAATCTTAAAACCTAAAAAAGTGATGCAAGTCCGCAAATTTGTATGAAGCTAATAACTTTTCAACACAATAAAGCTCAACTGTTTACACTGCATAAATTTTCTAGCGCTAGCAGATTTTGTTTTTATAATCACTATTTTAATTGACTTAGTTAGTTTTAAACAAATAAATAATACAAAATTTAATAACATAAAAAAGAGTTAAAGAGGGCTAAATATTTTTCGAAAAGGAGCTAAAAAAGAGCTAGGTGCTAGATTCGAATTTCTAGAGCTAAAACAAAGAAAAAAGATCTAAATTTAGCTCCAAAAGAGCTCAAATGGTCACACTGCTTACGAAGTATCTGGTTATATGTCTGCTATAATGACAAGTATAAGAAATATAAAAAACAATTAAGAGTGCTATATTCGGCTATACCGAATCTTAAAGGCCCGTCACCACATATGTAAATAAAGTTAAGTGAAGTTACTCCAATGAAAAAAAACAAAGAGTATTAAAAAATAAACAATTAATACTGCATACATAAATTTTACATAAAAATGCCATCAGCTTTTAATGGGTTAAGCATTTTTTAAAAATTTTAGTATTTCTTTAAAGATCTCTTCAAAAGCTTTAAAATGATACTCCTATTGATATTTTGAAAATTTCAGAGCAACTTAACTCGGAAAATGTAGGAGGGAGCCTATTTTTTCACTTGGTGTTTTTTTCTCATTTTTTATTTTATATCATCCAATAGGATTATTTTATTTTTTCAAATGACATGAAAAATTAGAGGTACGCGTAGTGTTTTGCCTGCTGCCTCGAAGGACATGGACCGATCATGGTGATTTCCAATAGCACCTCTTTCTACACTATATCTGTTCGATATCTGATCGATCTGATCAAGGTAAACTTGATTTCAAGACTAACGCGGACGGACAGACGGACATCGCTCAATTGACTTCGCATAAGAACTCAGGATAAATATGCTTTATGGGGTCGGAAACGGATATTTTAGAAATTATATACGGAATGACCACCTTTTGTGGTGAAGGTTATAAAAATTATATTATAATTGGGACGGTTAGAACAACTTGTTTACCAAATTACTTAGTTCAAGCCAGATATGCCACACGTATTGCACGCAACAATTATATCGTGACTAAAATAATTTTGAAAACAACTATAATTTAGTTACTGCAACCATATATTAATGCATAGAACGTATTATGGTTCTAAGGACCATGAGAATTTAATGCTACGCCTACTACTGTGTTCCCCTTAACCCGAATTTAACTTTATTATGGTCTAAATTTTAATATAGTTCCTGTTCAAACAAAACAAAATAAAGCTTGCAAGTTTGTTTCCATCAAACAAATATTTGCTTCAGAAACGTCAAAATATTTGAATATATGATTATAAAAAAGCCACACTATTGTAAACATTTTTTTAGTTTTTATTTTTTGCTTAATAATTACCCTTGGCCAAATTTTGTAATCACAAAGTAAAACATTTATGGATTTTTTTTTTCTTTATTCGGTTTTAGTGTGGCTTAGAGTGTGGTTTGGCAGTGAATTGTAACATAAAAGATTATTTTAAAAAAAAAGCAAAAAAAAAAGAATAATGTAGAATGAAAAATAATCACACTAAAAGTACTTGTAAAAAAAAAACAATAATAATCCTAGTGAGAAATAGAAAATGTTAGAAATAATAACAAATTTAATAATCACAAAAAAAAAAGATTACATATTTCTTAGAAAGCAGGAATTATTTGTTGTCAAACTCTTTCACATACATTTGGCACTTTTTCCACAAACACTTATAAAAACATTAAAAAATATTATCTTTGTTGAAAAGAGGGTTGCTGTAATGGGCTTTCTTCGAGGGTTAATCTTCTATTTCAATACCAGCATGTTATAAAAAGATAACAGTTTTCTTTAATTGTTGTAATTAAATTGGGTATTTGTAGTTGCAAACATTTTATTTTAAGTCTTCTCTAACACTTTTAACAATTAAGACGCATTTCGGTTGTTAAGAACGGGTATTTCTTACACATTACAAGTTAAAGGGGAAAATGTGGTTGATGTTTTTGTCATAGAGATTTTACACAGAAGAGAATAGAAATTGTTTTTTATTTTATTTATTGCGATATTTTAAGGAAAATTATTTTTATTACCGAGATAACAGCTTCATTTTAATTCTTACAATTATTATTTGTGAGAAAATAATCTCTCTACCTCCTTAAGGAAGAACACAATTAAGATAAAAATGTAAATTTTGTTTATTGTGTTAAAGCCAGATGGTTTTGATTTCTGCTGTGTATAATTTTTAAGTTATTTGCCTTACTGGTAACATGACATGGAGATCAAAATTAACTTTAACTACCATTTAACAATCACACACAATTTCGTGTTATTTTTGACTACAACTTCAAAAAACTTGTAAATGAAGTTCACCAAACCTTTATAATTCTTTAAAAGGTAACTTTAAGAAAAGGAACCTAGAAGCAAATTAAGATAATTCTTGCAAAAGAAAACCGACTTTAAAACAGATTTCATCTGTCTGTCTATAACGGTTCAAAGATATTGTCACATACCTTAAATTACATTCTCAAAACTTTATACTTGTTATAGCAGACTTAGAGCTACAGCTTCTTGTTCACTTCAAGCGTCTGTCTGTAACCGTTCAACAATTTGGCAATATACATAAAATTACAGCAACTATACCGGCACCCTTTAATATCCATATATAAATTTTATACTTTCTGTTATAGTATACTTAGCAATCACGTTCTTTGTAAATTTCAAGCGTTTGTCTATAACGGTTTAACATTTTACCCATATACATCAGATTATATCAACTATTGTAAAACCCTTTAATTTATAATTAAAAAATTTTATACTTCTTATTATACCAAACAAAGTAGTGGACAATTTGTGTAAAATGTTTGTATATAACGGTTTAAAAAAATACGGTCACAGAGAACAAATTTCTTTAACTTTGGGAACACCCTTTAATTTCTAAATTCAAGTTATAAACTTCTTGTTATAGCTAACTTAGCAAAACAGTCCCATTGTAAATTTCAGGTTTTTTCTATAACAGTTCAAAAGTTTGGCCGCTACAGCAAATGAAATCAACTATAGGGACACCCGTTTATTTCCCAATCCAAATTTTATACTTGGTATTACAGCGGAGTAAATAATACAGGTTCTTAGTACATTTAAATCCTCTGTCTACAACTGTTTAAAATTATGGCCATTATCATCAAATTAAATTAACTATTGGGGCACCCTTTAATTTATCATTTTAAATATTATAACTTGTTACTATAACAGCCATAGAAATCGGCATTCTGTGTAATTTTTAAGCGTTTGTCTATAACGGTTCAAAAGATAGGCATATATAAGTAAATCTACATCAATTATGGGACACCCTTTAATTTCTAAATTCAAGTTATAAACTCGTTGATATAGGGGGCTTAGAAATACAGGCCCCTTTTAAGTTTCAGAGTTCTTTTTATAACGGTTCAAAAGTTCGGCCCTATACTTGAAATTATATCAGCTATTGTGACACCCTTTAACTTCTAAATCCAAATTTTATACTTGTTATTATAGCGAACTTCACAATACAGGTTCGTTAAAAATTTCAAGCATCTGTCTTTAACTGTTCAAAAATATGACCATATAAATCAAAGAAATTAACTATTGGGGCACCCTTAATTTTATTATTTTGAATGTTAATACTTGTTACTATAACGGTTATAGCAATCGAAATGCTGTGAAATATGCATGCGTTTGTCCATAACTGATCAAGTGACACGCCCATACAAGTCAATGTACGTCACCTATGGGGATACCCTTTTATTTTAGATTTTTTTTTTTGTTTTACTTTTTGCCATTGGGAGCTATAGTGATACGCACTTTTTTTTCATGTTAAAGTGGAGACCTTTATGGTTAAGTGGGACACCCTTTAATTTTTAAGATTGTGCAATGCAACATTCGGTCGAATTGATAACCTCCTCCTTTTTTTAAGTCGGTTAAAAACTTAAAGCGTCTATTAAAATTGACAGGGAAATAATTAAAGTTAAATATCTTGCCGTATGAAGATTGACGCTGAGCGAAATTTTATAGTTAATATTAACGAAAAAATTTAATAAAACCTTAAATCTTAAAATTAGCGCTACACGCTGTGTGAAAATTTAAAATCTTAAAACATAAGGCATAAATTATAAATTGTAAATTCTAAATGTCTGCATACTATGGTTGAAAAACTAAAGCCGTTACATCACATTACTATGTGAACACCCTGTATATTTTTGCTTTATTTTTAACTAGCTAATTGTTCGCGTTGTTGTCTAGGTCTAATTTGATGCCTTTCTAAGCACTGTATAACATATTCCACCCTTGTTTGCTATGGGGGTCTACTCAGCATTCATCAGTATTGATCCCTTAGATCGGGACATATAAATATATCCCAATTGCAGTTTAAATCACGGTACTATTGGGACACCCTTCAGTTTGAAATTTTATTATTGTTACCTTTTGCTAAAGACGACAGTGTTTAAAATACAATGTGCACACTTGAAATTAAAACATAACAATATATTTATGAATACCACGTCACCTTCTGAGAATCCTTTAATTTTTCGTGTTTATTTTTTATAGCAGCTATAGTAGAAAATTAAGGCTTTGACAGACAGGCATTGAAGCGAAAACAATAGAGTTACATTTTTAACCTTTAGGTACGAAACTCTTAAAACAGCAATTAATTTTAGCATTCATTCAAGCTTTTATCTAATGAAGAATCATTTTAAAAAATATTTATAGTTTTAACTTTTTAGTGATGCATAATTTGCTTAACAAAGTTGGCACAGCTGCGTTTAGAAACGCATGACTCTGTCAAGTCCCTAATGTTAGAAGCCACCCTTAGCTTTAATTTATTTAAGTTTGTTTATTTTTTATTTATTATTTTTATTATGAAACTCCCTTTACTCACAATTTAATTAATATACAGCTCAAATACAAAAAGCAAATCAAATATAAAAACTTTACAGTTTTAATTAAAATACAATTAATTTATTTAAAACAAAACTTCTGGACAGTAATTCATTTAGTTACAATTAAATAAAAATGTAACGAAAAAACACATAAATAAAATCTCACAAATATTTTTTTTATAGCAAGTTATAAAATAAAATATTTCTATTTTTCCACTGCCACTTTTAAATTGGCAAGTGGCAGTTATTTTTTCCAGTTGAAAAAGAAACAATATTGTTGTTAAAAGTTTTGCATCAAATAGCGTAAAACGTAAAAATAAATTAAAAATAAAAGAAAAGAATATATAAAATAAAAATAAAATAAGTTATATGTTGTGTGTGGTGACAGTTTTAAAAGGAAAATAGAACTTTATTTTACGTTTTTACAGTTTTCCTGTGGGTTACCGCAAAACGATTAACAACATGGGGTTTGTTTTCACAGTTACAAACCCATGCACTTACTCTTACCAATATAAACATACAACCACAACTATTTGCAAAAGTGTGACTGTATGAGCACGATGTGGAAAAAAAGACAATTTAAGTCTTTTTCTTGGTGCATTTTATTGAAGTAGTTAACGTTGATTTTCTAAACAAAACAAAAATTGATATAAAATATATTTTGTGTGGCTGGGTATAGCATATTTGATTGTGTAAGTATACATAAATGCTTCTTCTTTATTTTGCCACGGTGGTAAACGTGCTTTCTAGAAGACCTTCTTAAACTTTTTTTTAGATTTGATGCTAACTGTCAATTTCAATAAATGCGAACGTACAGTTCTTCGCATCCATGTATTGAAAACTTTTTTTATTTATAGTTTTTTTCTAATTTTGGTCTACAAAAACATAGAAGGGCCAAAAAAAAGTTAGCCGTATACAGTAGATAAAGAAAAATAGAATTACTATTGGTTATTGTTGTTTTTGCTTAAACTTTGATTTTTGTCTTTGCTTTACCATTTGGACAAAAATGTTTAGTTTATTTAAAATGTTTGTAAGAAGTTTCCTGAAGAGCTAAGTAAGTGGTAGCGAAATGGCCATCGAGACGTGCCTTCACCTTCAGTAATCAAAATCGGTGATTTTAATAATTTGTTCGGGGTAATTAGCACAATATTATTAAAAATAAGAAATTTTAAATTATTTATTGCAAATAAAATTGTTTGGGAAAAATTGCGATTTTTTTGCAAAAATATTTTTTTTAGCAAAGTTTAATGTTTTTGGTGATATATTGGTGAAATGAAGACGCTTATGTAAAATCCCAATTACCGGGCAATTTTAAGTTTTTTTGTTTTAAATTTTCCTATTTCAATTAAAAAAGCAAAGCAAAAAAAATTTAAGGTCCTGGACGAAAGGACAGCTGCGTTGGTGATATGCCAGAAATAAACTTTAAATATTAATGCAATATCGACTGATATTTCGAATAAAAAAAATTTTTCTTTAAAATTTAATTTTTATACCCTTTACCACAGGTGGAAAAAGTGTTTATCTAAGTTTGTAATTCTTTGTTTGTGTAATTTCTACAATATCCATTTCCGACTCTAATCCATCAGACATAGCGTCGAAAGTGAAGCTAACGGAAATCAGCATGACCATTCCATGTCAAATTTTTTTATATCAATTGGAACAACAAAGTAACACAAATCAAAAAATAAATAAATAGGCGATACAGTTGGAAAAAATATCAAATGAAAAAATTGGGGCTCGCCTGTAATTTTCGGGTTACAGAGCTCTGAAATTTTCAAAATTTTTAATATTATACATTATATATATATATATATGCATTTTTATAAAAACTATATATATGCAGTACCAAATTTTTTTTAATTTTTTGTTACCCCAATATTTGCTTTTTTGATTAGAGTTACTTCACTAAACTAAATTTACATAGATGGTGAAGGGTATATAAGAATCGGCATAGCTGAATATAGCACTCTTACTTAGTTTTGTTACAAATTACTGAATTCTATCGGGCTTAAAGAATCAATTTAATTTCTTTTGATTTCTTATTGTTTTTTTTTTTTTTTTTTTTTTATTTTTGTTAGCAAAAATTATTATTATTATTATTTTTATTTTTGTCTAAAGTAAATATATTTAAAAAAAAATAAAACTTTCCAAAAATAAAATAATAAAACTTGATTCAACATCAAACTAATTTTATTATACAATTAAATTCTATAAATTAGATGCTACCTCATAATTCTCTCCATGCTGTTTAAATGCAATGTAGATTCTCTCTTACTAAAATTTACTTTCCTTTCACAATCATTGTAATTAAAAATGCAAAAACCAACAACAATTTACTTTAGTCATTTACTCAATTAGTAAGTAAGTCTTTCATTCATCCATTCATTTATGCAGCTCCCTCATTTATTCATTTCATTTATGACTGAAATATTTTTCTTTTTTTTCCTTAACTAGTTGTCTGTCGTTACTGCTGCTGTTTTTCCCAGCCAATGCTAAAATGTTTGAATTTCTAGGTGCTGATATTTGAAGTGTTAGTAATTGTTGGTGGAATGGAGTTTACTTGTGCGTCATTTGGTACACTTCATTAAAAACAAAAAAAAAAAACTTTATTTCATTTCATAACCATGAAAGAGTTGCTGTTTTAGCCGGGTTAGTAGTTTTTTTATTATCGCTATATTTTAACTTGATAAAAAACTTTTCTCATTAAATTTAATTATTTTTATGCAATAAAAAGCGCGTGAAAATTTATGTCACTGAAGACTTGTCACATTTGCATATCGAACGTTTTTTCAAAACAGACACCATCAACAACAACAAGGATTAAAGACAGCACATCCAAAAAAATATAAAATTATTATTTTTTAAATAAATCATAGACGAATGGATAGTGACCTACTTATATTGAACTAAACAGAACTAAAAAAATTGTTTTAAAAATTAATTTTTGTATTTAATGATATTTTTAAAATTTAAAGATTCTGCTTTAAATCATATTAGTTTTCTAAAAAAAAAATCCGTTGCGTTGCAGCAGTTATTTTTACTCTTTCTATAGTCTTTAAATGTTAAAACATTTTCTAAAACTTCAAGCCTCAAAAGCTCTACTTTAGCTTATTCGCATATCACCACGCTGTACTTTTTAAACTAAAGTTAAAAAATTTATGAGAATTTTGTTAAATTTTCCTTTTGATGTCAACTGTAAAAAATTAAATTTAATTAGTTTACGAAAAACTTTTATCAGCTGGTCATAAAATAGAAGAAAGCATTAAATTTTATGTAAAAGATTAAACAGTAAATAATGTGTTAAGTCATTACAAAAGAGTGTTAGCCAAGTTTTTTATTAAACTAAATATTTGAATTATATAATATTAGAAAAAGTTTAAAGTTGGAAGGAAGTCCATTTTATTTTTGAGAAATTTATTTTAAAAAATTCACGCTGAAACTTTTAAATACTTCTTATGGCCAAAAAGTTTTTCTTTTAAATGACTCATTTTTCTTGACAGCTATCAATGTGTGAAAATTCACAGTTTATTTAACAAATAAAATGATTTTTTTTAATTTTAAATCTTTTCCCCCATCAGGATTCGAACCATCGATTTTATAAATTAATGAAAATATACTTATTTTCGGCTTTTTGGTTCTTTTTAAATTATTTACAAAAAAAATAAGTCAATTTTCATTAATTTAAAAACCGTTGGTTCGAATCCTAATGGGGGAAAAAATTTAAAATTAAAACAAACGCTAGGCACCGCGTATTTACATTCATACTTAACTCATAACAGTCAATATGATACTGAAACAGCGTCCATAATGTTGTAAGCAAACAAGTATGAATAATTAAAAATAAAAAAGTTGCATTTCGTGGCTATCCAATTGCTAGCACAAAAAAGCAACAACAAATGTACAAGACGAGTTAAAAGCTTTTAAAAAAAGTTTTAAGTTGTGTGTGAACTTCGTCCCACCAAATTAACATTAAGATTAGTTGGTTAAATAGATGATGTTTACGATGTACATAACATAAGGTAGATAGATGCAAAGAATGCTGATGAAGGATCTGGCGGTCCAGAAAATGCTGCACTTCATTCTGCTAGCGTCTAATTTTCCAAAAAAGTGATTTTGTCGAAAAAATACAATATTCCTTTTATCAAATAACTTTCAGGAGCAACTCTCTGTTATCAATAACGTACCATTTCAAAAAGAAACAAAAAATACCTCTTGCAAAAATATCCCCCTTTAGAAACAAAGATTCCACACAATTTTCTTAAATCAAAAAATATATTTAAATTAAATTTTATATTGTACCCTTTGTCGTACATTTTCTCAAAAATTTACTTTTTATTATACAAAAAGTACTTTCACACAAAAAAAAAATTTAAAAAAATATACATTTGATTAAAAAATAAAAAATTTATAATTTTCAAAAAAGACCTCGTTAGATAAAAGAACTTTTCAAAACGAAAAATGTAATGGTCTTTTAAAATATATTTCCTAATGAAAAATAAAACTTTTAAAATTCGGTTCTCCTTCCAAAGAATCTCTTTTAACAAATATATTGTTTACTTACAATATAGTGCATGTTTTTTGCAATAGTTTTGCTTGTGTTATAAACTCAATTTTAAACATTGTATTCTATTTTACTTTCCAGCTCACTATAAAATTGTAATTTTAAAACTGTTGACTTAAACCCATTTTCGTAGCTATGTACATCGTCAGATAAGATGAGTCTCTATTTGAACTTAGTTTAGAGAAAAGAAAACGGACCTCGTGGTCGATTGAGGCTATTATTTGTACCCAACACATCAATCATAAAAAAAATGCTAATTCGCAACGGCAGCTTGAAAAGTCTTAAGACTTCTTTAATGGATGTAAATGTTTTTAGAACTCCGAGCGAAATACTAAAGTTTCGCCACAATGTGTTTGAGTTTGCTCATCTGTCACAGACCTTTATCCCTGGAATCGTAATAGTATACTTCCGAAATATTCAGAAAAGGTCTTTTACAACAAAACAAAAAAAATAAAACCTTATATTGAATGGTGTCCTAATAGAGAAGTGATTTACACGCAAGGCAACTTAATTGCTTTTAAAATACAATAGGCAGACACTTCAAGTTAAAGTATTTTTATGTCCGCATAAGTAAAAAATAATAAACTTTATATAAAGGGTGTTCCTATTGTGACGTGATCATATCACGCATGGCATTAATTTATTGGGTGTAACAGGCATACATTTAGAATTTAGACGGAATATGTACAAATATGTCCGCCATAAAAATATGCGTGTGCATAAAATAAATTATCGTAGTGTTTTGTGATATTTTATTTTTCATCCTCTTTCAACTGTATAAAAGAGCAGAAAAAAACTCTGCCTTATACAGCAGAGAAAGAAAAATAGAATTACATTTGGTTATTGTTGTTTTTGCTTAAACTTTGATTTTTGTCTTTGCTTTATTGTTTTGACAAAAATCTTTAGTTTATTTAAAATATTTTTCAGAAGTCTCCTGACGAGTTAAGTAAGCGATAACGAAATGGCCATCGAGACGTGCTTTGACCTTCAATAATCAATATCGGTGATTTAAATAATAAATCGGGAGAATAGCATGGAAAAAAAGAATTTTTTTTTTTTTTTTGAAATTTGAGAATTAATTAATATTATTAAAAAAAAAAATCCCGTTGTTTAAAATGAAAAAAATATGGTTGAAGTAACCATAATCTACGATCAACATATTATGGTTGTATTATAGAGTTGTTAACAAAACACAGTATTTATTTTTTAATTTATTATTCAAGCACAAGGTCTTTTATTTTTTATTTTTTGAATAATTAAAAAGGTCAAATAAAAAACTATATTAAAACACAGTATTGTTACATTTAATAATAATAATAAAGCTGGTCTTGTGCTGTCTAGCACAACAATAATATGGTAATATCTAAAAATAATTATGTTAAAATATAAACATTAAATGGTTAAATTAAAACATCATAATATGGTTAAAAATGTCATGATATATAATTGAATTATAATATAGTCTCGTAATTGCAAATATACCCTAATATATTGTTTAATTTGTTATTAGTTTGTCACTAAAGTAATTAAAAAATTTAAATTCACCAAAAAGGCAATTATTTGCTTATTAAAATAGTTTCACCATTGTGCTTAAAACTCAAAAATAAAAATTTATATGCTTACATAGTGTAGGTACACAACACACGACGGTAACGATATTTTCATTCAAATTTGACATAAGTTATCGTTCAACGACAATGCCGCTGAGATAAAATTTATTTTATTTTCTTGTCGGTTTTCATTATTCTCTCACATTTAGTCTCGCATTCTCCCAACAATATTGCCAGAAATATAAGTATTTTATAAGCATTTGAATTCACAATAATAGCAAAGGCACATTATTTATATAAAAATAGAACAAAATTTCAGGAATAAAAATATTAAAAAAAACTGATACATGTATGTACGTAAATGAAAAACATAATTGAAAAGGTTAAAAATATGAAAATAAAATTGATTGAAAAAATAACTGAAAAGGTGAAAAATATGAGCCCATGTCTCATCTTAAGTCAGTCATCATTTATTCTTCGTCCCAATCTTCAATCTGTGTGAAGGTTTTGAAAAGACCTATTGAATCGCTTACAAGGTTAACCAGTCCAATAGACTCTAATTCTAATTCATTTAAATGTAATAATATATTTTAACAAAATATTTTTGAAAACAACTACAAAGCTGAAATGGAAATAAATATTATTAATGCCGTCAGAGAATCGTCCTTATTTTGTTTACTTACTCTCAGCAACGATAAAACGTTCCGTTACCGTCAATTTCAATTATTTTTGAAATTTTGTACATACATTTTTAATTTTTTTTTTATTTTCTCTAACAATAAAAACAATTTCAACTTTAAGCTAACAAAAGAAATTACTAAAAGCCTTCTGTCATGACCTAGGACAAAATATTTTTGAGCGCAAACATTATTTTGTTTACTCCTAATCATATAAATATTATATAAATATACTTGCCGTATTCACAAGCTCTGCTAAGGTGTAGGTAGTATTGCATACTACCTTTTGTTTACTTCTTTGTGAACAACCATTGTATCAGTGTGCCATTGTACATTGTACTTCATACGTCAAAAAGTAAATAAGAAGAAGAAAAGTGCTATTCATCATTTGTTATTTATACGCCAAATGGGGGAGAAAACAGAAAAAAGTAAATTAATAAATTTTTTGTGTGAGGATGAAATTCAAGACATTTTTAGGATGAACCTAATGTACTTGCTCTCCAGTCGCAGAATTATACATTTAGGGCTACCAAAATCATCATTATGGCATAATCGGGTTTTAAGATATTTTGATGAAAACAGATTTCTTCATATGATACGACTACGGCCAGAGGAATTTGCCTATACGAGTATATTCAACCTTATAAAAAATTACGATGTTTTTCACACAATTGGCGAAAGGCTCCAACTACACATTGACTTGCAGCTTAAAATTGTACTTTACTGCTTGGGATCTTCAGGAAATGGTGCTTGTGCTCGTAAGGTAGCATCTGTTTTTGGTATAGGTGATGGCGGTACCATACTAAATATTAGAAACTTTCAACTTCAACTTTCTAATAAATCAGTCAAATCATTAAATTAAATAAATAAAACTAATAAAAATATCTTTTAATTCAATTTAATTTAATATAATTCACACATGAACACAAAAATAATAATTCATTTAAACATAAAACATTTAAACAAATACAACGTTTGAAAAACATATGAAAAAAAGTACTAAGTGCTGTATCGCATGTATCGCACCGTTGTATTTTGTTAGCACTTAGCACGTACTAGGGGGCTTGTGAATAGGGCAACTATATTACTTTTAATAAGTTATAAAACTTTAGTTGTGGCTTAAATTTTTTTGAGTAAAACCAACTATGCTGTATTTTTTGTGCACAGTAACCATATAATGGTTAAATAGCAACAAAAATGTATTTATCGTGACTGAAGTATAGTTGAAAACAACTATAATTTGTTCCCGGAAGCTTTACAATGTTACAAAGAACATATTATGTTTATTGTGAGCATATTACAACCGTGTTTTTTCTTTGCGTGTAGGTTTACACCTACATAATGAATTTTAAATTCAAAGAATGCTTCAGACGCGTTAAATTTGCACAGAGTGCGTACTGCTATGTCTGCTATAAGGACAAGTACAAGTAAATTAAAAATTAAATTAAATAAAGGGTGCCCCGATAGAAATGTGATTTTCTCATCGAAGACTATAGATTTACGCAGGGTATGCATTTCTGCATAAGCAAGTATTAAAATTAAAATTAAAGGGTGTCCCAATAGTAACGAAGTATGAGTCCCGTTTTGACTTCAATTGCATTTTGACAAATGTGTAATAATAAAAATAATAGCAAACGAAAATTTCAAATAAATCCAATAAACCTAATTGCCATCATCATCATCCTCAATTCACATATTAATTTTTTATCCAACTACAATCGCATTAAAAAAGAAATACATGCAAAAAATTATTAGTTTTTCATTCTTTTTTATTTGATGCTATTTTACCCTCAGTATTTCCAATTCTATTATTATAAGTTAACAAATGCGAGTATAAATGTGTCTGGTTTAATACAAAGATTTCTGAACAGCTTCATTATTCAAGCAAAAATGTGTCATTACCAATTTGGTAAAAGAACATAAAATGGTTAAATTTTTATACTCAATGACAGAAATATATAAATTATTATTGCTTATAATGCTTATTGTGTATAATACATGATCTGGTGGTATCTACAAGGATTTTTTTTATTGCGGTTGCAAATTCTTGCAAATAAAAAAACGACTTCAAAGTAGATTTTATCTGTGTGCCTATAACAGTTCAAAAGTATGGCAACATTCATCAAATGATATTAACTATTGGGACCCCTTATATTCCATCTCCAAACTTTATACTTGTTATAGCAGACCTAAAGCTACAGCTCCTTGTTAAACTGTTCAAGAGTTTGGCAATACACATTAAATTACAGCAACTATAGGGGCACCCTTTAATTTTCAAATTTAAATTTTGTATTTGCTGTTGTAGTATTCTTAGCAATCAGGTTCTTTATAAATTTCAACCGTCTATCTATAACGGTTCAACACCAAACTACAGCAACTTTTGTAACACCCTTTAATTTAAAAGTTAATATACTTTTAATCCTTATTATACCACACAAAGAAGTGGATATTCCCTATAAATTTCATGTGTTTGTATATAATGGTTCTAAAGATACGACCATATAGATCAAATTACATTATTTTGGGAACACCCTTTAATTTCTAAATTCAAATTTGTTAAAACGGGCTTAGCTAGACAGGTCCCTTATAAGTTTTAGGTGTCTATCTACAATGGTTCAAAAGTTTGGCCACATACAATAAATAAAAATAACTTTTGGGGCACTCTTTAATTTTCAAATCAAATTGTATACTTGTTATTGTTATAGCTTAGTAAGCAATACAGGTTCTTTGTAAACTTTAAGCGTCTGTGTACAGCTGTATGGATATATAAATCAAATTAAGCGTACTATAGGGGCACCCGTTAATTTATAATTTTAGATATTAATGCTTGTTACTATATCGGTCATAGCAATCGACATTCTTTCGAATTTGCAAGGTATTTTCTATAACGGTTCAAAAGATAAGCGCATAAAGGTCAATTTACGTCACCTATGGGGACACCCTTTAATTTTAAGATTTATTTTTTAAATTGTTTTTGTCATTGGGAGCTGGTAACAACCGTGAGCAAAACTTACCTTTTTGGACTCTTTTTTGAACAGAAAATCTCAGTGGTAGGAAAGAATTTGTATGGCGATTTATATGTACATATTGTTGTACATACAAATATGGTAAAGAATATATAAGACTCGGCATAAATGAATATAGCACTCTTATTTGTTACATTTTAAAACTTTTTTATATATTTTTCAATTTTATTTTCCCGTCATCAATATGAAATTGATATATAATTTTGCAAACATCAGTGACAGCACACGATGTGTTGGCAGCAACGAATTATGAAACTCACTATTTTAAAATTTTCAAAGAAAGCTAACAATAATATCAGCTCTTCAAAATAAATAAAATTTTTCTCCTTGCAAATCAAGAAATTAAAATCATTATATATTATTATTTTTTTATTATTCACTTTCAAATTCAATTACAATGTTCAAAATAATTTTAGAAATTTTGCTGAAATATTTACCAAAACATTTTCTATTTGAAATTATAGTTTTTAAATATTCAATAAATAGAGCTCCATCTTTTTTTTCAACTGCTGTTAATCCGCAGAACATGAACATCAATATCATGATTCATTTCTGTGTTTCAATTACAATTGACATAATTTATGAACCACATTCTATTTATTTCTTGTCAAATGGTTTGTTGATTGCTAAGAGGAGACATTTTGTTGCAACTAGTATGAGTATTTACATCCACATGTATGAGTAAATAGTTTATGTACGTTTCTTTATATTCTGCTGACAGTTTTATGCGATTTCATGTACGATTTACGAGAAAAAAAACTTAATTTTATGCAAAAACTAGAGTTTTTATGTCATTCAAGATGGGAGGGATTTTCATAATTTGATTTTGATTGATGAATGAATTTTAATAGAAAAAAAACTTGTTTTGTCAATTTGTTTATAAAATCCTCAATATAATTGAAGCTGTAATTTCATCTTTGTAAGCATCATTTTTTTAGTTGTTTATTGATCGTTTAATATAATTAAATTAAAACAAGTATTCATATCTTAAATCAAACAAATAAGGTTGGGCCCAATCATACACATACCTGTATTTAGTTTACATTGTGAAAAGAAACACACCCCGCTGTGACGCGATTTCATACAACGGGTGGCCAAAAATATAAGAAGCTAGACTAGGGAGGTGAAATTGGGATGAATGTTTTTCTAAGGAAAAGAAGTATTTAAACGAAATTTTAAGAAAATCTAACAAGTGCCACGCCTACCTCCTATAGATCCTAGATTTAAAATTGTAAAAATTAGGAAATAAGCGTTACGATAAAGTTGAAATTTTGTGTGTGTAAAATGTTGCGAATTTACAAAAAAATCGGCCACACGCCACGCCCACCTCCTATAACATTGAAATTAGTAATCTGATAAGAATGTGTGTATGCACATGAATACATTTTGTAATATTGTAACATATTTCCAATTTTCAAAAAAGAATCTAACAAACGCAACGCCCACCTCCTAATCCCAAGCGACAAGTTCTTCCACACGCCTTTTATTATTTTCATTGAACCCTCCTCATAAGAAACCTTCGATCAGCCTCTGCCACTTGTATTTGCTTAAGATATTAATATATTTAAATACAAAAAAACATGAAAAGTGTTATTTCTTCTTTCTTTTAAATTCTCTACGAAAGATCACGGTTGCTGAAAAATCTTGAATTCTTAGCATTATAAATGAACATAAAATTTGTGATTTTCCCATATAAATTTCGTATGCTGTACACAAACCTTAACTTTGAACCACTATAACTTTAAAATGTGTAAACATTTTAAGTAGATATTTTAGATATTGCCTCCCCAGAGTATTAAAAAAATAGAAAAAAACGTTTGAATTCTAGTACTGACTTGAACCATTTTTGGCCACCTTCGTGACACAGTGCATAATCAAATCATACAACGATCAATGCTTAGAAAGTAAACATCTTATTATACGGCTTGATAGGAACTTTATTTAAAAATATAATGTAAACTAATTTATATCCCACAATTCCTATCAAAATTTCCAAAAATGTGGCTTGATTTTTTGAAAAAAAAAAAATTGTCAATTTCGGAAAATTACAAAAAATCGAACTTTTAAAAAATTTTTTGGTTTTTTTTTTCATATTAATCAACCTTAACAAGATTTTTAAATACTTTTTTCTTAACACTAGAAAATTTTTTATAAGTCCATTGAAATAAATTTAAGAAAAACTGAAGAGTTTTGGCTCTGCCAAAGCAAAAATCCAAACCAAAGTGTGGCATAAAATGAATATTTTTAACTGATGAATTCAGGAATTTTTATAAGAAAACTTATTTACACCTTTCTGCATTTTTTTAAACAAACAGGACACTAGCAGAACGTAATGCTGTATTTTCATTTAGAAATTAAATTTAAGCCAAATTAATTAATTAATTTTGTAATAAAATCAAACAGTATAATTATTAATTTAAAAAATCAAAACACTCTGGTAAAATTGAATCTCATCACAAAAAAAATTATGTTTGCAATGAATCCAACTTTATTAATATTTAGAATATTATATAAATGAATAGAAATTATTTTGGCTTAAGTTAAGTAGAATGAAATGCTGAATTTACTGGAGCGCTACGACCTTCATCAGCATTCTTCGCATCTATCTACCTTAGTTGTGTATTTTTATAAACATCATCTATTTAACCAACTAACTTTGTAAATAAGAATACGAGAATACTCATATCAACATTCATTTGGTTAGACGAAATTTACATACAAACCAACGTATTTCTTTACTGTTCTCTCTGTATTTCGTCTTGTGTATTTGTTTTTGCTTTGTTTCAATCATCGATTGAACACGAATGCAAAATTGTTTTAAAAAGTGAGGTAAAAGATGTAATTAAAACACCACATCTATATGAACGAAGTGGTGCAATTCGGTTGAAAATAAAAAATAAATGAACTTAAGCCAAAATAATTTGTATTCATTTATATAACATTCAAAGTTCAAATAATAATTTAATAAAAATTAAATTATTTAGAATATTTTAATTTTTTTTTTTTTTTATTTCATATTTTTCTTTTCATTACTAAAACAATAAATATCACTCTAAATTGACATTTACATATTGAAAGCTTTTAAAGTGTCAAGTTTATGTAAAATCTAATTTATTCTATTTTATTATAACTCAAACAGATAACCTTGAAGAACCTAAAGGATAAATAAATTTAAAGCTGATATTAAAAAATATATAAATATAATCTTCTTAAGAAATATTGGCGGTAATATTTGTAGCTATTCTTTGCCAAGGATGTAGAAAAAACACCCAATTATTTCCTTAAAATTGAAGTAAAAAAGACATTTGTTCTAATAAAGAAACGAAGCCAATCCTTTTCCTTTTTTATACAGCTTAAAGTGGTTTAATATCATTTGTGTACATGTTTATTCCACATTAATAATTTCTGTGTTTCTTTATGGGAGAATTTTGTGTAGCATTTTTGCATTAACCACAGTCATCGTTCAAATGTGTTGCAGCCACAACATAAATAAGCTTCATCAAACCACCATCCAACAATTGGGTTTGTATTCATTTTTGTTCCTTTACGCACACACACACACAGTCTGCTACTAAACAAAAAACAATATATTCAGTTTGTTCTTTTAGTTTTGCTGTTGTTTTTATTGCTGTTGTTGTTGCTTTTTGCTTTTTAGTCCCCAGATACTTTCTTCACTTGCTAGCTATTATAACGAACCACAAAATCTACATAAAATGTAATGTAATGTAATGAAATGACATAAAAACATCACCATCATTATTCGACTCGTTGGCAGCCATCAACATGAAATGAAAATGAAGAAAACACAACAAATAAACAGCAAAAAAAAATGTGGAATAACACATGGAGAACATGAAATAACCACGATTGATGAAGGCTGCCTGAAAGGCTGAATGAATGACATAGAGGCTGGCAAACAGGCAAAACGAATTTATTACATAGTTTTGGATGTTTTTTTTTTTTCAGAAAAATTAATAGCAAAGAAAGTTTTTTTTTCTTTTCAGTGGGTAAAGAAGAAAAGCGCATAGAAAGTTTAAAATAATCATAGCAACAATGCTGTTATTAACGATGGTGTTGTGCATAAATGTAGGCAAAATATTGTTGACTTAAAAAAAACTCATACAACCAAATGCTGTTTCCGTTAGCAGGGATTAGGCAACAAGAAATTTCTTAGAAATGAAAAATTTCCAGAAATTAACGTAAAAAAACATATTTCTCTTTCAATATCAAAAACGGAATTTCTTATTTCTTATAGAAAATAAATGTAAAAGTTACATTTAATATTAAATTCTAGTTTACGATAGCCAGCGTTGTCTGGCTCAACTTTTTGTATCTTTCTAGACACTAATGAAATGGTCAAGGCTGCATAGATTTTGTTTACTTTGTAGCTAAATTAAAACATGCAGCAGAAGCAATTTTAGACCTCGAAAAAGTAACTTCGATTATAAAACATTTAAAGTCTTAAAAACAGCCCACCCTTTAGGGCTTAACTATCAAGTGCGTGGGCAAAGACAAAAACTTTACTGAAATCGCTTTAGCATTTGCGAATAATAGCAATATCTAAATGAAATAATAAATGATTTACACAATTACTTAATTCACAAAAGCCCTTGTATCCGTGTATACAAGTAGTGTGTATTGTTCAATTAAAATACATTAGTGTATGTTTGTTGTTGGACCCAGTTAGCATTTTTTTGAATTATTGATCATATTCGAGTCTTTTTTAACTCTTCTATACGATTAAAATAATCGCTTATGCGCTCGTTTTTGAGTCGAAAATGATTGTTTTGTCGGTAGAAAATGGTACCCTAGCCTCGACTCTTCTAAACGAGTCCCTTATGACTCGCGTTTTCGACTCATTTTCGATACTGTTTTTAATCGTACTTATAATCAAATACGATACTTTTTCGAGTTAACTTTTAATCATATTACTAGCCGTTTGCGAGCCTTCTTCTAACCATTTTATACGAACATTTCCTATTATATTTTTTACCAAAATTAAACATTGCAAACTAATTTTTGCTTATTGTTTATTACACGCTGTCTTGACGAGCCATTGATTTGTTCAAACATTGATCAATTTCATGTGCGCACATTAAAATGGCTTGTGTAGACCATCGTTGTCGATGTCATATCGTTTTCAAACAGCGAGAAAACGAAGCATTAACTTCGCCAAGTTTCCTCCACGCAGACAAACATGAACAAATGTTTGAAACATATTCTGCTGACGTTTTGTTCATGTGCGAACCAATCAATTGCTCGTCAAGACGTAGTGTTACATTCGTTTGCATGTTATTCGTAATTTTCTTAAAATTCAAATAAATTAATTTTAAAAAATTTATTTTACATTTGTGTCTCTATTTTCTTTACGAAGTGACATAAAAATAAAATATGTATTTGAATCATTTTTTCATCGTTAGACTGCGTTTTATATGTCTCTAAAAAATTCTAAAAACAGTCGAATTTCAAGCATTTGCTTTTTGTACTTTTTGTTTTTAAGCAAGTCGCTTTCTTTGCGTTTGTCGGAATGATATTCGAGTCTCTTTTAAAACGCACAACTGATTAATCAGTTTTAAGTCATCTTGGGTAGTCTTAAATGACTCACTTGGTGATTATTGTAAAAACAATCTTCCAAATGCTAACTGGGGAAATTTTCATATAAAATTTCAATACACCAATACACTTTTTTTATGTTTTTGAAAACTTGTATTGGTAATAGTGTTATCAATTACATGTGAATTCCATATAACATTGAGAAGAAGAAAATAAACAAAAGACATTTGTATTGTTGATGTTAAAAATTTGTTAACAAAAAAAATGGAAATTAATTGCTTTTTTTAGTCCTATTGTCCATTTTACTACGTGAAAACCTTCTTCTTAATACTTATTTTCTTTTTCTTATTTGCTTTTTGACGTTTAACAAATTGATACAATAATAAACTGCGTGTTCACAAGCATATAAACAGAAAGTGTATTCAATACAAAATACACCATACAAGATTTTGTGAATTAAGCAAATATAATTGCAGTTCTTCTCGGGATTAACTTGACTTCTTAGTTGGGTATCTTTGACTGCACCACTGGAGCAAATGCAACAAAACACGAAAAACGAAACCGAAATTTTTTTTATGATTTTCGACTCTAAGCCACTGACTGACAGTTTTTTTAAAGCAATTAACCTTTTAAACTACGATATAACAATAAAAATACCTGCTTATTGCTGAAAAGATCGATACTGTCGTAAAATATGCCAGCATGAAAAAAAATTAGAAAGAATTGTTCAATTATTAACATGTGCTTGCATGGAAACTTTGCTCAATTAAGGCAAAGCAAACACACATTAACCTTAACAAAATAATTAATAATGAAGGTTAATGGCAGAGACTAAATAATCAAAAATATATATTAAAAGTGGCCGACTTCCTAAACGCAAGTTGCAATGCATATTTACAATGCATACACTTTGTAAACGCATATCTAAACTTTTTGACAACGTACAATGTTCCTAATCGTTTGGCAACTCATTTTAATGAGTATCAGAAGTCAAAATCACGCATCATTTTTAATTTGTATGCAAACATTTTAAAAATGTTATTTTTAAAATGAAATGTGAATAAAAAATACCATCATCCATTTATTCAATGAATTCCTAAAAGATATTTATTTTTGATCACTTGTTTCCGGGATTTTTATTGTCCTTAACAAAGTTGTCTCTTCTTTTTTTCTTTTTAATAGGCTTCTATAGCAATATAGAATTTTTTGGAAGATTTGACCTGAGATAATTCCTCAGCACTTGCCAACAAAATGGATAAATAATTTTGTGTAACCTCTATTTATCCAAAAAAAAAATTATTCAAATGTTTTTGACATTTGCTTTACGTATGAGTTGCATAGCGACGTTCCTAAATGCCGATAAAATTCAAAAAATTTCTCTGCAACGCAAGTTTATATTCAAAACATGTTTCGCACTGCATACCCCTTATTTTTATTTATGCATTGCAACAGGCGTTTAGGAAGTCGGCCAGTCTCTTTGTAAGTCTGTTTGTTAATTTGTTTGTTGTGGGTGCGTCAATCTCAGATGAACGACTGAACCATTTTTTTAATAAAATGAAGATTTAAACACGGGTAAATATTTGTCCTCATAGTAAAATAGGGTATCAAAGAGCGGACCAGGAACAGTCTTGGTTATTTGATTTGAATGAAATTCAAAGCATGTATAGGTCCTTATCGATATCTCTTTTCAGAGCTAGGACCTACAGGAGAGATAAAGTGGAAAAACGGGCACTTACGTCTGTACACATTACAATAAAATAAGTAACATACAATAACATAGTTAAATATTTTGGTAAACGGTACAATATTTTATATTTATTTTGCAAAAAAAAAAAAAATAAAAGGAAATCGGAGACTGCAGTGGATGATAGGATAAATAAGCAATTTAATGAATATTAAACGATCTTAATAAAATCGGACTCTATAGATCTATAAGGTACAAACCGATTATGGATTTCTTACATGTTGGGAGAACAAGGCTTTAATAAAATTAAAATTAGACCTAGACACAACCGGGTATAATAATCTAGTCCATTAGTCAATTGAAATTAATATTGGATAAAGTTATTATTTAATTTCTAAAAATGTTTTTTAGAAAGAAAATTTTTTAACAAAAGTATGCGGACGTTTTTAAAAGAAAACAAAAAAAAATATAGAAATATATTCTTATTTACAAAGTTGGTATGTGAAAAAGATGATGTTTACTATGTACACAACCTTAGGTAGAGAGATGCAAAAAATGCTGATGAAGGATGTAGCGATTCAGAAAACGTTGTTTTACATTCTGCTGGTGTCTAATTTGTCTCGTTTTCTTTGGAAAACGCCTGCATACATTTGTAAAATAATTTTTCTTTAAAAAAAAGGGCTTTTAGATATTAAAAAATGAACTTAAGCTTAAATCAATTCATTTATAATATCCATAGTTCAACTTCTTATTTCATAAAACTTGATATATACTCGTAATAATAATTTATTTAAAATGATTCAAAACACATATCAACAATTTCTACATGAACTTTTATTGAGTCAATATTCTGTGTGTTCATAAAATTAGTTTGATTCAGACGCAATTGATTTGTGTCTAAATTTTTATATTACAAAATTTAGCTTAGTTTAGGTGCAGTTGGTTTTTGTCTGAGGTTTTAATTTCGAAATTTTGCTTCAAAAACATCCTTTGAAAAAAGCTGTATTTTAATTTCTACTCAAATTTATAACGATTTCGAACTTATTACGCAATTAATTATTGAGATTTTATATGAAACATTGAGCTCAATAATGGCTTTTATTGAGAAAAGCTGAATATCGTGTAATGTCTGAACAGCCTGTTCACTGTTACTGCAGGTTATTTTTTAAAAGTTGTTTCTGTTTATAAGGTAAAGTATTTGAATAGTCTAAGTAACCACTCCAATTTGTTAGCTATTTCTCTTCTAGACGATAATTAGGAGATCCGAAGGCTTAAAAGACTACACCTTCTTGATCTACCGTTTAAAAGATAGTTAAATTAACACATTAATATACTCGTATTTACAAAATATTTAATAATAATTTTATTCAAAAAATATTTTACAATTTATTAAAATCACTGGAACTTAACAGAATAAGTTATTTTTATTTACTTATAAAATTTGCTGAATATTTTCCTTGTAAAATAGATTGCAAAATAAAGAAAATAAAAAAAGTTTCCTTTTATTTTATTTTTAATTATTTATTCCATTTTTTGTGCTTTAGAGCTATTTTGTTAAATTATCTGTATTTCAAGATATTTTTTATAGTTGCTAGCCCAATATCCTTTTACAAAATTGCTAATGTTGCATATAAAATGACAAACACAATCTTTATACGGCAGCCAAAGTTTTTTTTCTTTATCTCAATCATGTTAACTTTGTACCTGCTCTTGTTTTTTTTCCAACAGCCATTTCTCAAAATAAAAATGTTAATAAAGTTGTATTTTCTTTTTACTAAAACATAAACTTAAAAATATTTGCCAGCTGTTTAATATCCCTTTGGAGATTTATTACAGCAGACCTTAATAAAATGCGATTAATTTTGTTTATTTTCATTTTTACTTAATCATATTATTGAAAAAAATAGTCAATATAAATTTATGCATAATAAATTATGTATGTATATTTATTTGAAACAAGTTGTCTTTATAAAAAAAATATCGTTTTGTTAATTTAAGTAAATTTTTCTGGGTTAAATCAAGAGTTTTTTTATTTTACTTTTTTTTTTTTGTTGGCAAAATTTATAACTTTTTATTTTTTTATTCAGTTATGTCCTGTAAAAGTTTATAGCCATCAATCAATACAAGACATTTTTCTTTTAGTTCATCATTATATGTGAGTGTGTTTGTGTGTGTGTGTATTTTATTGCAAATACATGTAAATATTTTATTTTTCAATTTCAATAAATGTAAATAATTAATCAAATATTCAGGTTGTCTTTTTAAGTAAGTTCTAAAGTTTTGTTGGGGAAACGACTCTAGAAAAATTCCAACGAATTTAAAAATTCAGTCTTCTCATTGCCAAACATTTTGTTTCTTTTGGTGACCATTAACTTATCAATGATTATGATACGCAAAACTTGATCATGACTCTGTCCTAAGTTAAACGTTCAAGACCTTTTAGATTGTTTTTCAAGGCTATAATAAGCAAAGGTCATTGATTCCAAACGTGAAACAAAGAGAAAAATTAATTCCGCATTTTTTCATTGAAAAATTTTTTTACCTCTTGAAAATTGATTAATTATTTTAATCAATTTTTTTTTCACTAGTAAAAATTTTCTTGGAAAATTCTTTCCTAACGGAAAAGAAGCGTTTAAGAAAAATATTTTTCTCTATTCACATTCAAAAAGTTTTTACAATTAATTTTAATTGATTTTTATAGAAAATAAAACCCAAGAGTCAGCAGAAAGCAAGAACAAACATACATACGTAAAGATAGATAAAGACAAAAATGAAAGGGAAGCTTTGGGCAATGCAAGACCTTTATTTAACTTAATTAATTTTGATTGTTAAGTATTTATTTCTCGTATTTTAATTTATCAAATTATTTGTTTAAACAGTTAAAGTTAACCTCGTATACGACTCGTAGATGGATGCAAAGAATGCTGCTTTACATACTGCTGGTGTCTAGTTTTTCCTGTTTGCTATAAAGATTAACATTAAAATTTGTAAATAATTTTTCTTTTTTAATAATTTTAGGGAATTTTTTTTTTAATCCTGTTTTTGGTTATTGCAATTGTTTTTAACAAAATGTTCTTTTTTGCTACGTACAGGCTTCCAAATATGGTAAAAAAAAAAGATTTTTAAAAATTATGAAAGGTAAGTCTGTCCGTAAATTTAACATTTAAGTTTGCCTTTTCTTCACCAATGAACTCAATGAAGACCAAAATAAGAAATAAAATGCAATGCGAGCTGCTCGAATCTTGCAGGTATGTGATGGAAATCGATTTCGAAATCGAAATGAATTAAAACCGAAAATGTTTGCGATATGCTAGCTATTTTCGTTTTTAAAATACCATTAATATAGTTTTCAATAACCCTCCATTAAATTTCTACAATTATTTTGGGGTAACTTCTTTATTATTGTTTAAGATATATCTTCAAACGAATCGTTTTCAAATCGATCGATTTCCATCACATACTTGTTTATTACGAATTAATACCCATTTACAAAAAAAAAAAAAAGAAAACATGCTTTGACAATTTTGTTTCATCTTTAGAAATGCTTTAAATGTTTAACTCTAAAAATATATACAAAAAAAAAGCTATTAATTAATAGTTAATTAAAGCATTCATTTTTCTTCATTGTGTTTATAGAACAAATGACAACATAATCAAAAATCAAAAATTTACCTAAATTATATGAATTGAAGAAATTTCTATAGGATGATTAATCTCCCTTCGTTACTGAATCTGATGTAATAATAATGAAAAAGAAAGTTGAATAAACTAAATAGTTATTATTAAAATAAGGAAATATCAAAGCAAACCGCTTTCCAAAAGTGCCCCTTTTCAAAACCTTCCCGTCCTCACTGATTATAGGTAGCCGACTTTACGAAAACCTCAAGCCCTGCTTTCAGCTACTATCAGTCATTGTTCTTTACATTAGTGGTTTCAAATTGTTGACTAGTATCTGCTGGCGAACTTTCTCATGATTGAGTTCTCAGTAGTTGCTAGTATTAGTCTTAGATTCCCCATGGCATCCATATTCATTAAGCTACTGCTTGTGTGCGCTACCGTCTTAGCCTCTTCCAGGCACAGTCTACAAGTATAATCTTTTTCAATATTTATCCTGGCCAGTTGATACTTGTTATTTTCATGACCTGTCACAAACAAACAAATTATCTAGCTTAAGGTATTTTATATCCGAACACCATACTGGCCTTCTGCCAAGGAGCTTCTTCCGCACCATTCGAGCATGTTTACATGCAGTAGCCGCTCTTCATATATTTAAGTTAGGTGAGTCCAGCCATTGTACTCTAGGATCTGATCCACAGAAATTCACAGCAGATCCCTTTTTTTAAATAAAAAGTTTCAACAAAATCTCAAAAAAAAAAACTTAAATTATTTTTCAGCTGCAAAATTGTAATAAATTATTGTAAAATTTTAAATTAAAGGATGACCCATAAATACAAAATCTTAGTAACTAGAGCAGATTTATTGCTCCATTAAACGCAATACGATATTATTATAATTAAAGTAACATTCAAAATATGCAAATTTTTATTATAAAATAATTTCTTTTAATTTTTATAACGTATTTTGTTTAAATTTATCTTTATATTTTTTGCTTTTCTAAATGGCACCTGAATGATTTGCAAAAATTTCTTTCCCATAAATAAAAATTAACAACAATTTTTTTTCAACAAATAACGTCAGTTCTTATTAAACAGTTTATCTTAATTTGTTTACATACAAAAAAGGAGAAAAGGAGCTAAAAATAATTACAACTAAACATAATGTGAAAGTGAGGAGCCAAAAGTACATGAAAAGTCCAACAAAATGTCAAAAAAAAAACCATGGATAAATTCATTATTCAAATATTTCGTTACAAACAAAAACACTTGCTAAAGCAAACGAAGTAATTATGAAACAGCTTTAATACGTAACGACACAAAACGGCAAAATTTCCTTAATTTGCTTTAATTAAGTTTGAACGTTATTTAATTGGTAACGGCAAGTGTAACTCACTTATTTAAGCAAACACACATTTACAGCACGATAACTACGTTAAAATGAAGAAACACTAAGAAAATCATTTACAGTCCACAGAAATGTTCATTCCCTAATAGTTGATTATACTAAAACCAAACAAACCATAAAACCAAAAAGTGAAACAACTAGAACCGCTAACAACAACAACCGCAGGTCCTTAGGACACTGATAATATATTGCGTACAGTAATGCACAAACTTAAATACACATTGTCATTTTTAAGCAATTACATGAATTCCTTATTGTTATTGCTGTTCTTGCTTGTTGTTACTCGTATAACAAGAACGTACAGCATGTTTTAGTTTTTATTGAAAAAAAATGAAACTTCATTAGCATTTTGTGTATGTGTGCTTTAATGTTTCTGTGATTGTTAAAAGATCTTGTGAAACGACCACATTAATAAACTGAGGGAAGGAATCCATCAATTATTATTAAAATAATTAAGAAGAGTAACAACATTTTGTGTAAAGGAAAGCAGTCAAAAAATCAGCTTCAAAATGATAATATGATTTCTAAGGGATACTCATGCAATATTTGAAATTCCCACCATCGAGCCGTTATAGGTTGGGAGTCCAAATAAAAGTATTCGAATACACTTGGCACAAAAAAAGTCCGCAGTAATAATTTGACGGTGATAGTACAGATTTAAAATCAAAGCACTGCATGAGAATAAAACTAAGAGCTAAAAAAATATCAAATCAGAGTCGTTTACATACAATACCAGAAACTTAGCTCGACATATAATTCCTGAATATTCGTTTTTCTTATTAAAAAATATAATTGACATAAAAACTTTAATATTTAGCGAACACGAATAAGTTTTTAAAGTTTCCAGTACATTTAAGATTTCATTTTAGTGATGTAGAAAGGGCAATAACTGATTTAAACACCAAGAAAGCCCCTGGCTTTGATAAAACCAGTAACAAGATGTTATTCGAGTTACCCCATATAGCTCGCAAAATTATTCTTTTTATTTTTAACGCCATTTTACGTCTTGAGTACTTTCCTCCAGATTGAAAGGTTTCCCTAATAACTATGATTCCTAAACCAGGAAAAGACCACACAAAAGTTGAATCATACAGGCCTATAAGTCTTTCATCAAATATGTCAAAGCTGTTTGAGAGGATGTTAATAAATAAGCTGAACCCCATTCTAAGCGACAAAGGATGTATTCCGAACCATCAATTTGGCTTCAGAAAAAAACACAGTACAATTGAACAAACCCACAGGTTAGTTAACGTAATTAAGAAGACCTTTGAAGAAAAAAAGTACTGCTCTGCGCTTTTTATCGACGTTTCTCAAGCGTTCGATAAGGTATGGCACGATGGCCTAAAATATAAGTTAAAACTGAATTTGCCCGCAAACTTATATAAGCTGTTAGACAGTTATTTAACTGATCGGAAATTCATTGTTAATGAAGGCAATTTTTTAAGCTCACCTGAGCCAATTGAAGCCGGAGTTCCCCAGGGTAGTATATTGGGACCCATTTTATACTTGTTGTATACTTCAGATATGCCAACTAGTGTCCGAATCCACACATCGACATTTGCTGACGACACAGCTTTTTTAAGCATTCACGAAAGTCCCGAAGTAGCATCACGATATTTACAAGACCATATATTAATTCTAGAAAAGTGGTTGAAGAAATGGAGAATTAAGGTGAATGAACAAAATTGTAGTCACATAACTTTCACACTGCGTAGGGAATCGTGCCCCCCTATTCGCATAAATAACCAAACAATACCGCAGCTGTCAGACGTAAAATATCTCGGCATACATCTTGACCGGCGCCTTACTTGGAAACGCCTCATAGAATCAACTGGCTCATCGGCAGAAATTCCACTCTCGCTTTAGATTGCAAACTTTTATTGTACAAGACAATTTTAAAACCAATTTGGTGTTATGGCATTCAATTATGGGGCACTGCCTCTGCAAGCAATATAGAAAAAATCCAAAGGCGCCAAAATAAGATTCTACGGATGATTACAGTTGCTGCCTGGTACATAAGAAATTCGAACATCCACAAAGATCTAAACGTGCCATCAGTAAAAGCAGAAAGAGCGAAATATGCAGTAACGTATTTGCAGAAACTTGAAACACTAAATGAACGTGGTTACATTCGCTTAAGAAGGAGGGACATTTCTTTTCTCACCCGAACATCAGAGGGATAACCCACAATGATAGAAGCAACCGTGAAACATACATCTTTTTTGTCTAGCATTGGCTGGACATAATAAGTATATTTATTTTTTATTTTATGCTTAAGATATGAGTAATTATTGTTAGTTCAAAAATATATTTGAAGATTCAATAAATAATTAATAAAAAAAAAAAACGAATAAATTTGCTTAACAGCAATATCTAAATGTTTCGAAAAAAGTCTCACAAAGTTTTAGGGAACTCTCATATGATTTAAAAAATTTATATATTTTAATTTTCATTTCAAAGTTCATTTTTTAATTTCTAAAATCTATTGTTTAGAAAGAAAATTATTTTAAAAATGCATGAGGACGTTTTCCTAAGAACACAATAAAAATTAGATGCCAGCAGAATGTAATGCTGCATTTTCTGTTTCGCAACATTCTTTATTAGCATTCATTTTCCGCAGCTATCTGCATTAGGTTCTTTGCATTGTAAATAAACATCATTTATTTAACCAACTAAATTTGTAAATAAGAATATGACGAGTATTCATATCAATATTAATTTGGTTAAACAAAATCACACACACTGTTTTTCTCTGCAATTCGTCTTGTTTAATTGTTTTTGCTTTGTATTAACCGTCGGTTGATCATGAATGCAATTTTTATTTTGAATCTGTCTTTTGCTTATATCCTCACATTATAGATGCTGCTTCAGTATCATAATGATTGTTATGAGTTAAGCATGAATGTGCATGCGCTGTTCCGTGCGGTGCTGGCATCTAATTTTTTCTTGTTTTCTTTGGAAAATGTCCGCATTCATTTGTAAAATAATTTTCTTTCTAAAAAATGGTTTTTAAAAAGCATAAAATGAACTTCAGCCAAAATCAATTTCAATTTATTTTAAACAATAAGTTAAAAAGTTTTGTTAAAAAATGCGGCTGACTATTCTGCAGTCCTTCTGCTAATGGCATTCGATGCCGTTAAATGATAAAACAGTACCGCGTTGCTTATCCTGATCGTTTATTCTTTTGTCCTAATAATCATAAGTGGCTTTCAAGGTCGTTTCATTTAACAACATGGGTTTTTTTTTTCTTGAACAAGAAAAAATTTGTAAAATGTTCACAAAAAAACAAAATTTTCTATTAAATCTAAGTCTTGAAAATACTTGGAGACAGCCGAGATTAAAGTGCTGGGCTTCTGTTACAACAAGTTTATAAGTCTTTCTTCAGTAGCAAGCAGTATTTTCTAGCTTTATAGACATGCGCTTGCACTTACTTACGATAAGTTTTCATAAATGTGCAAAAACTTTATACGGTTTTAAAAACGTGATATATGCCCTTAGTTTGTAGCGAAAGTTGTACACGGCTCCTGGATAAAAATCTATTTTTGGGATTTTTTATGCTTGATTTCGGAATTTCGGTAAGTAGTGTTTCTCATATTTCATAAATTGCACACCAGCCCATCAGGCCTTTAAAAAAGATAATATAAATCTTATTACAAACCTTAAGGAAAATGATCCAAATGTATTTATGATGGCTCAAATCAGCACGGAATCTTGTTTTAAGAAATCTTATTTTTTGGCAAGTTTTTGCATTTAGAGCACTGTCAAACATTGCCTAGTAACCCAAACTATTTAAATACTAAATAATTTGTTGATATTTATTTCACTGAAAAAATCTTCATAAAATTATTTTGCTTTTCTATTTATTATTGATGAAATATCCAAAAATGGAAATGCATTTATTTGGGAAAGTTTTTAAGTGCATAATTCCTTACAATGAGAGATTGTTTAAAAAAAAATAAAAAGATTGACTAATGGCAATCCCAGAATTCCCAAAAAAGTTTTAAGAATTTCCAAAAATTGGGATTCCATTTTTTGTTATATTTATAATAAAAATGTGCTGGGGTGGAAATTTAATAGCACCGAAAGAAAGGATATATTGAAGCTATCAAAGCGTGTTGGTCATAAGAGAACATTTGTATTAAAGTTAATTCTTCAAAATAATTCTGGCTAAAAAATCCGACTTTAAAACAGATTTCATCTGTATGACTGTAATGGTTCAAAAGTATGGCCACATAAATCAAATTACATTAGCTATTGGAATACCCTATATAATTCTTACGTTATTTGCCTTACTGATAACATTTATCCAAACTCCAAACTTTATACTTGCTATAGCAGACTAAGCACTACAGCTTCCTATAATTTTAAACGTCTGTCTACAACTGCTCAACAGTTTGGGCATATACATCAAATTACATCAACTATTGTAACACTCTTTAATTTATTGTAACACTGTTTAATTTATAATCAATCATAATAATATCAATACTTCTTACTATCTTACTATCCAGCTCAGTTTTGGACATTCTGTATAATTTTCACGTGCTTGTATATAACGAGTCAAAAGATTCGGTCATATATGTCAAATTATATTAATTTTGAGAACACCCTGTAATATCTAAATTCACATTATAAACCAGTTATTATAGCGAACTAAACAATACATATTCTTTATAAGTTTCAAGCGTCTATCTACAACTGTTCCAAAGTATGGTCATATACATCAAAGTAAATGAACTATTGGGAAACCCTCTAATTCATATTTTAAATATTAATACTTGTCACTATTATGGCAATGGATATTCTGTACAATTTGCAAGGGTTTGTCTACATGGGTGTAAAAAATAGGCCCACTTATATCAATTTACATCACCTATGGGGGCACCCTCTAATTTTTAGATTTATTTTTGTAATACATTTTGCCATTGAGAGCAGTTTTTTTAACTTTAAAGTGGTGCCCTTTACGGTTCATAATAAACGTAAAAACATGTATGTTGTATGGGGACACCCTTTAATTTTTAATATTATGAATTCTTTTCAAAATGGGACCAATCTTTTCTTTTCAAAATGGGAAAAACTTTTCGGTAAAAAATTACAAAAAATACATTTCTTAATTTTTTTTCTCACAGTTAAAAACTAGAAAATTTATTAATTAAAAATTAAAAACACGGGAATAATTAATAATATAATTTGAACTTTGATTTTTGTCTTTTCTTTATAGTTTAGACAAAGATCTTTAGTTCATTTAAAATACTTGTGATAAGTTTTCTGACGAGCTAAGTAAGCGATAGCGAAATGGCCATCGAGACGTCCTTTCACCTTCAATAATCAATACCGGGAAAATAGCACGATAAATTTAAAGTTAAATTATATTATTAATTATTCCCGTGTTTTTAATTTTTAATTATTAAAATTGCAAGTGCCTGCGCATAAAAGAAAGAATTAAATAACGTAGTGTTTTGTTGTTTTTATTTTTCAACATCTTTAAACTGTATAAAAGAGCAGAAAAAAAAAGTCTGCCGTATGCAGTGTATAAAGAAAAATAAAATCAAAGTTGATTATTGTTGTTTTTGCTTGAACTTTGATTTTTGTCTTTTCTTTATAGTTTAGACAAAGATCTTTAGTTCATTTAAAATATTTGTGAGAAGTTTCCTGACGAGCTAAGTAAGCGATAGCGAAATGGCCATCGAGGTGTGCTTTCACCTTCAATAATAAATACCGGGAAAATAGCACGATAAATTTAAAGATAAATTAGAAAATTTATTGTCAATCTAAAAAATATTAATTTAAAAAAACCTAAGAATTTGGCAAGGTATTTAGTTTTTACACACCTCAGATGTGCTAATTTAATGCAACGCGGTGATGGTATTAAAGTATAAAGTATGAAGTTTTATCCATATCTAAAACTTAAACGCTACCACGCTTCTTCTATAGCCATATAAAGCTTTAATACAATCCAGCCAACTGCTTAGAAACTACATAATTATTATTATTCTCTTTGATCCGTAAAGTTTTTCATTTTTTATTTCTTGTCAATGCTGCCTAATGAAATAGCTAAATATCGCAAATGAAATATTTTTATTAAAAAATACCTTACTGCCATCCCTAAATTAGCGCGTAAAGCGCAAGATAACTGTCAAAATTTCTCATGTACATACAAAATGTATGAAGCATCCCTAAATAGCTTGGCGTCAACGCTTAGCAATTGGAAAATCCAATTTTGACAGTGCGTTAGGAAGTGAAGTTTGCTGTTTGTTGGTTTGTTTTGTTTTGTTATGGTTGAAAAGTAGTGACAATTTAGTGATTTTCAAGGCAATCTAGCGGTTTTATCTCTTCTTTATTCTTATACAGCGGGTTTTATGAAATAAAATGAGTTAACATTACTTTTAACGACACGAAGTTAACGCTGTTATTTAGGGATGACATTTCAGCGCAAAAGCTATGAATTACATTGCTTTGCGTCTTACGCGCTAATTTAGGGATGGCAGTTAGACTCTAAATAAATAGTTAAGATAGAATAGATAGAAATTGAAATATTCATCCAAAACACGACTATTTGAAAACTAAACGAAATATAAATTGAACAATTTCTTAACTTTTTGAGTTTAAAATGGACTTTTATTTACAATAATTTACTTGTTAATTGTTCTTTATTCTTTTTACAGAAATCAATTGTCAGCTACAGGCTAAAGTAAGGAGTCACTTACTGTTTAGATTTTTTACTCAAATATCCAGTTCACTCTTATGCCTTTGAAAATTTTACAATGCATACATTCATGCCCCTAAGGATTTTTCCTATGCTAAATGTATCATGTGTATGAACTGAATTTTTGACCAGCAAATGTACATACATATGTGTAGGTGGGAGATACCTAACCTGTTTTACTATTCTTTTAATGTTTTTCCTAAATTTCTTCTTAACTTAACAAATAAAATAAAAACAACACAAACTTAGTTGGCAAAACCCATAAAATTTCTGTGTTAATGTAAGTTTATACTTACATGTGTTTGTGTGTGTGTGCGTGCGTGGGTAGATGCTTGATAGTGTATGTTAATGCAATAAGTACAACATGCTGATTTTTAATGTAAGTGAACTGTAATGTAGGTAATACGGTTAATTTTTTATAACCCTGTATTTACATTACGTATTTTAAGACTAAAAGAAATAAATTTATTTACTTGGCATTCATTTTTGTAAGTTTTGCTTTTATGGGCCTATTTTATATTCCCTTTGCTGGAACACAGCGCGGTTTCTTATTTAAAATACATCAAATAAAAAATGTACTGCAGTCAAGTTTAAAAGTTCTATTTACATCTGATTGCAGCTGAAGTAAGATGTAATTTGTATTAAAAACATAATTAAATTTGTCGTAATCAGTAAAAAAAATTGCAGTTTTGTATACCCTTGACCACAGGTGTAAAAAGTGTACATCTAAATTTGTTATTCCGTGTGTAATTTCTACAATATCCATTAACAACACCATAAAGCATATATATATATCGTATACTGACTTCTTATGCATAGCGAAGTCGATTGGGCGCTGTCCGTCTGTTCGTTGAAGTGCAATTGGAAAACAGCAAGATTGATCCCTGTCCTTTCACGCAGCGGGCAAAACACCATGCCTACATCTAATTTTTCCACATTTTTGAAACAATAAAGTAACTGCAATCAAAAAAAGAAATTAAAAAATAATAAAAAAACATCAAGTGAAAAAATTGGCGGTCGCCCACATTTTCCGAGTTACGGTCATCGGAAAATTAAACATTTTTTAAAATATCAATATGAGTATCGTATAAAACCTTTCGAAAAGATCTTTAAGGAAATACCAAAATTTTTTAAAAATGCTGAATCCATTAAGAGCCGATGACATTTTTATATAAAATAACCCAGCAAAAAAATTTTGAAAATGTAATCGAGTGTGGAATTAAGCATTTTTGGCAGAAGTACTTCCCAACTAGATTGCCAACTTAATGATTTTAATAAGGCATGAGACTTTTATAATCAATTACTGAGAATCGATTACATTAATTAATGTAGGAAATAATGAGTACCATTAGTACGGTAGTCTCTTTTAACATAAAGAACTAGTTCCATTAATACTTCATTTTTTGGAAACTAATGAAATGTGTTTTGTAAGCGAGTAACAAATTATGGCTTGGTTTTTTAATTGGAGTGGAGTAACTTCACTAAACTATATTTTCATAGATGGTGAAGGGTGTATAAGATTCGGCATAGCCGAATGTAGCACTCCTACTTGTTTTTCTTTGATATTGGTGTCTACAGATCTAAGTATTTTCTGAAACGAACTTAAAATATTTTTTATTCAAAGGTGTAGCTTGGTAATTGCCGCTTAAGAAAAAAAAAATAATTTTTAATTTATTTATTTTTTATTTTTAAAGGGTGGACACGTACATAAAACTTTAACAAAGCTCCCAATAAGAGAAAAGTAAACCTAACAATTTAAATGCTGTCTAAATAGCTGACACGATTTGACTTGAAACTATGTCTTGAACAGTTCCAGTCAAATTCTTTAAAGTTACACAGACTGTTAAGTTCCATGTCCGCTAAGTCAAGTATAAAATTTAAAAATTATAGGGTGTCCTCATAGATAATAAAATTTCTATATTAATTATCTATGGACTTATCTTTTGAGCCATTGTAAATAGACAATTGAAATTTATACAAAGAGTGTAGTACAATTTTTTTTTATACTTGATGACCCACTTCCAGTTTGTCGATTTGTAAGTCATTTGTTTTGCAAGAATTATTAGAACTATTTAATTTTTACCTATTCAAATAATTTTAACAAATCAAAAATATTTATTATTTTCTATAAAGGCTCTTTCTATAGGTGCAATGTAAATAGATTTTATAAATTTTCTCTCTTGTTTCTTTTCACAAGTAAAACACTTAATGATGCCTACAATGACAACAATTAGCTACGATGATGCCTGTGGAATAATTTTTTATTGATCTCTTTATCTTAAAGTTTTTTATGAATTATACAAAAAATCTCAAGAGATGATTAAGAAATACTCATAACTTAGCCATTATCAACAGTCAAACAATAAGAATTTTGTTTACAATACAATTCCATTAAGTACTTTATTTCCTTAATACTTTAGTTTAATATCTTAATTATGGCTTGTTATTAGTTTGCTTTGCAAATAATTCTGTTAATAAAACAATAATTAATGATCAAAATATTTGTGGTATCATTGTGTCAGATCAAAAACACTTCATTTCAATAAATAAACAGCAAAATCACAAATAACGGAGGTAGTTAATATAAAAGAAATAAAAATCAATCAAATACTTGTTGAACTCACATACGAGGGGTGTCGTACAATGTATGGGCAACCCTTTAAAATTTAATTTTTTGTCTTTATTATTTTTATTTGAATTTTAATGTATCTGTGTTTTACGGTTTAAAAGATGAGACAATAAGAATCAAAATCAGGTATTTTACAGGGACACCCTTTAACTTTTTATTTTTAAATACCTGCATATACCAATCTAAAAAATGTCACTATACACATGACAATCGCGTCTCTATAGGGATACCCTTTGTGTTATTTTATTTTAATTAGCAGCACAGCAATACATACTCAGTGGAAATTTCAAGCCTGTGCCTATAAACGCTTAGAAGATATTTGTCAAAAATACATTCTATATGGATACACCCTATAATTTTTAAATTAATTTTTTATATTTATTTTTCTAGCGGACATATCTGTGTAAATTTTAAATTTCTGCAATTAAAACTGGAAAACTAAAAATACAGCACTATAGGTTCACCCTTTATATTTTATTTTTATTTTTTAATTTTTATTCTTGCTCTTATAAACATTCTTAAGCTTAAAGTGTCTTGTTGTTCAAAACCAAGTACATAAAAATCGCGTAACTATTGGGACACTCTTTAATTCAAAAATTAATTTTTTGTACTTTTTGCAATAGCAAACATACTTTTACATACACTGTTTAAATTAACAGGTTTTTTTTCGAAACACATTTTAATTTTTTGGTATTTTAGAGTCTATCTATTACGGTTCCAGAAACAGGCGGCTATGACACATGAACTTACGGACAGGTATTGTTGCGAAAAATGCACCCTCTAAACAATTGGGGTTTCAACTACAGCTACTACGTAATTCCCAGAAGGTCCGGCCAGGGAACTTTCTGCCTATAGGCCACCAATTTCTAACCTGCTAGTAGTTAAACTTTAAAGAATCTTATTTCTCAGCTCCAAGACCCAACAAACACAGGCGGCTAGTGCCATTAGCGACAACAAGGTAGGATCTCCACATCCGGATGAAATTTAACACATATCGCTTCTTTATTGCAACATAGTCATATCTAAAAAAATTAAAAATTTGTAGTTACTTAAGCAAAGCTGCTCTTTTAGACCTTCTGTACATGTTAAAAAAAAATCAGTTTTATATTCCAAGCTGAACCGAAGTTATAGCAATTGCAATTGCGGCAATTAGATCATAGGACTTATGACTTGAAAACTTAAATCGCATTTTGCATTTGTTCAAGTTTTTTTTTGAGATATGACTATGTTGCAATAAAGGAGCGATATGTCTTGACTACACAACAATTGGTTTTCTATTCTACTATACAGACGCCTTAGACGTCTCAGCTCCTGTTCTATTAAAGGCACCATCGCCAAACACTTAACCATGGTTATACAGCATTTGTTTTCCTTAATATAACCTAGGTAATCCGGGATATTAAAACTGCCATTTTCCATTTATTTTCCTTTTAAACATGCAAATACTTCAGCAAAAAATAATTTCCTCTTAATGGTGGAGCTGATGGGATTTGAACTCATGACTCATTAAGCACAAGTAGTACGGTTGCTTAACTTGTATTTTGTTCAAACAAATTTGTAAAGAGTTACCAATATTTTATTTTCGTTACAGTATTTATGGCTTAATTAAATCTAATAAAAATTATATTCCTCAAAAGGATCGACAGGTGTTCAGGAACTCCTTAGCAGGCGGGCATAAGTCAAGCTATTTTTCAGAGTATTTTAAATACAGATATTTTAATATTTAATAATTAATTTCAAATTTGTAAGATAAAAAATTTACTACGAGTACTGTCTTAAATTCGTAAATGTGGAAATGAAAAATTTTAATTAAAATAATTTTACATACTCGTACATTAAATTTCTAAATTTATTATGAAAATTTACAAACTCTTGTAGTCATTTTTAAAGAAAACAAGAAAAATTAATTCCTTATGGCTTTTTTCTTTTTTTATTATTCGTTACACATATTTGTTCTTGCTTTCTGCTAACTGATTCAACGATTTAGAAACAATGCAATTTTTTTTTGTTTTTTATTTTTTCCATACCAAAGATAGCAGCATAATGATTGTTGTGAATAAAAGTGAACTTAAGCCGAACTAAGATTATTCATTTGTTATGATACTAAAATAAATCGACTTATAATATCAAAAGTTAAAAATCGAACAAAGTTTTTTGAACTTTACGCGTCCTTAACATTTATCAGCTTCCTAATTAACTTTTAACAATCCTCTTAATTTTAAATGACAAAGAAACTTTAAAAGCAGACACAGACTTATAATACTCCCAAGTAAATTTTCTAATTTTCTTCAAATTAAATATTCAAAGAGCCAACGAAACGAAAACAGCAAGAACAGCACAGAAACAACATTTGAATCACTTAACGCTTAATCACCACTTAAATGGTTTGTAAAATATTAGATAAGAATAGTCTTTCAACTCATGCTAATTTAAGGAAATCTTAAAGTGTCAAGGCGTATTCTTGCGAAAAAAAAATGATGTCTTAATTGTTCAATGTGATGGAATTAATTGGTAGCTGCGATTATTCAAGAGTTTTTTATTTAATTTTTTCAAGTTTGATTAAATACAGGATGTTGATATTAATGTTGTTTTTGTGTTTTCTGTCTGCTATCTATCATAGAAACTTAAAAAGACTTTTTTTCATACAAAACTAAGTAACTTAATTAATATGTTTTGTGTGAAAGAAAGTTTGAATAGAAACAGATAATCATGTGTTTTAAGGTAGTTATAATTTAACAAGATTTCTTACAAAAGATTTTAATGACTTTTAAGAGTGAGAAATATAATTTCAGAAAATGAAAGTGTGAAAAGAAGAAAGAGTTGCCGAAACGGCTTTGAGAGCTACTAAAAATTGCAAAAGTTACTTGACATATTCCTGAAATCATACATTATACTTATACACTGTGGCAACCAACTTCATAGGTCAAACACACCTGTAAAATAACTGGTGTTTTTTAAGCCCGATAGAACTTTAAATTATAAAAAATAACACTACTCGTAATAAAGTAAATTTTGATGAAAATTGTTTTCATATTATTTTTAGTAAACTCTGGCAAATCATTATGAATAGACTTGAAAAACGCTATCAAATCATTCAAGTTTACTTTGAATATTAGTTAACAATTCGAGAAACTTATAGACCAATGTTTTATCGCCAAATTGTGTTCAGCGATGAGGCGGATTTGTTAATAAGCAAACTTGCCGCATATGGAGTGAGGCTAATCAACAACACACGCTAAGACTTCATTACATCCAGAAAAATACACCGTCTGGTATGGTTTACACGCTGGTGGCATCATCGGACCTTACTTTTTCAAAATTGAGGGCGGATCTCACGTTACGGTCATGGAGATCGTTATCGCACCATGATTAATGATTTTTTGTAAAAAAAAATATGGATGACACTGATCCGGACACAATATCGTTTCAAGAAGATGGCGCTATGTGAAATCAAAATTTGGCGATAATTTGATTTCGAAAAATGGACCTGACAATAGGCCTACAAGGTCGTGCGTTTTGACATTTCTCGATTCTTTCCTGTGGGGCCATGTGAAGTCACTAGTTTATGCTGATAAGCCAGTACAATTGACGCTTTAAAGTCAACATTGTTCGTGTTATTCGTGACATACAGCCAGCAAAACTTGAAAAAGTAACCTAAAATTGGACGTCCAGAATGCACTTCGTCTTTCATATAAAAAATTTCTTCATTACGATTTAATTTTTTGTATTAATTTTTACAATTAAATGTTCTATCGGTCTTAAAAAACGTTTGAATTTTTACAATATCCATTTTCGACCCCATAAAGTATATATATATTCCAAGTTCTTATGCATAGCAAAGTCGATTGTGCAATGTCGGTCTGTTCGTCCGCTTATATGTTAAAATCACCTTTGCCTAGGCATTTGCTAGAGATTTTTAATGCACCAATCGTTAACACATCGTTTCGAAAATATTGCTTTTAAAAATTACCAAGTTCAGTCCATGTTTTTTGAGGCAGTAGGCAAAATGTATATAATTTTTCATTATATTTTTTAGCTTTCGTTTGCAGGTGGTTGTCTTTAATATTTATTCACCACAATTATACTATGGTTGTTCTAACTATTATTTCACCAAAATTAGTTGTACAACAACTTTAAGCAAAATTTGTAATTTTCACCGCTTATTTTAAACAGCAAAACTTAATGATAAGAAAGACTTTTTTGTTAATTTGGTAGTTTTTAATAATAAATATTTCATGAGAATATCATAAAATATTTATTATTTAAAACTACCAAATGAAATGTATTACTGCGAGGAAATCATATCAATATCGCCATTTCGCTACTGCTTATTTAGCTCATCAGTGGATTTTACCCAAATATGTCTTATATCAGATACCAAATTGATCAAATGAGAACTACCTTGCATCAACAAAGCAAAAAGATGGTAAAAACACAAAAATGTTTTATACAAAAACACCGCAAACATTCAGTAACAGTAAAATTTTTGAGTGTGTTTGTATGTATATTCTTTGCTGAAGTTTGATTTGCCATTTCTCTTTTCTGTTTATTTAAATAAATTATTTAAGGAAAATTTAAAGACACACAACGACGCAGCCATGCAGGAACAACATTAATCCCATCACTTTATTTTAAAAACCTTAATGCTCAGCCAAATGAAGATGATGTACAAGAGAAACCAATGCCGTCTTATAAAACCAGCATGTATTTTAAGTTAAAAATATTCTGCTCCTAGTATAATAACAATAAAAACACAGAGTAGGGAATGTTGCTGTTTTGGTGGGTATTATAATTTCTTATTTTTAACATTAAGTGTTGTCTACTTAACCGCATAATAATTTATGACAACCACAATTTTTCGTTTTATTTTCTTTGCTAGAAAAACAAAATATGGAATGCGAAAAATGTAGCATTAAAATATTTGACTGGAGGTCTTAAACTGAGATTATAGTTGATGGCTGTTAAAACAAAAATTAAAAATAAAATCAAACCAGCATTTAATATTTGTTCTGTTATTGTGGTCGCGTTTATGTAGGTGGTAAATAAATATGTTATTTAAATATTACAGTCATGATTGAATTTTACTTCTATCAACCACTATCACGCTATTTTTTTTTAAAAGGTGTATTTTTTAAGGATAACAAACGACAATGACGGCCGTAAAGCTGCAAACAGAATCATTGTTTTGCATAAAAACTTTCAACAATATCCAAAATGACAAAAAACCAAACGCATAGTAACTGTCAAATTGATGGACAAGCAAAACAGTGATGCTAACTCAAAAAATAGCGTCTAAGAAAACACCCTTTATTCTAAAGTCTACCAGTTTATTTAATACGTACCAAAATAATTTTAAAGATGTTTATTTAAATACAGACAAGAAAACATTTCAAGACCAAGATTCATTTTATTTCCATAAAAGAAAAAAAAAAAGAGCTTAAAGTTAAAACAAAATTAAAATATATTTTATAGAAACAGTTAGCAAATTCTTGTTAAACATTTTGTCTTGCAGTTTTTCTTTTCTAAAGAAGGAGCAGTGGAAGGGGGAGGAGGTATTGTAATCTCTGAATATATTAATCACCATTATTTACGTTTCTTTTTATGATGCCAAATTTAATTTCAATGTTTATGCTGGTAGAGGCAAAATAAATGTTCGCTCACTATAAGACTTTAATCGTCTCATATATATCATCGCTTGTACCCATCATCCATAACAATAAGAGTAAGATTTTATAGCGAAAAACAAGCAAAGACAACGAATATGACATAAAACATAAAAGAGAATCATTTTTTTAATTTTTTTGTGAATGCTTTTTAAACTCCAATTTAAATTTATTAAGGCATTTACGAGTATTTCTTTAATGTTTTTATTTGTTTTAGAAATTAGAGGGCACATTTTCAATGATCTCTTGAGTTGAAAATCTTAATTAACAATTCTGTTATTTCTTTACCTTGCAATAAAACGACTTCAAATTAGATTTCAGCAATCGGCCTATAACGGTTCAAAAATTGGGTCACATACATCAAATTACATCAACGCCCTTTAATTTCCAAATCCAAATTTTATACTTGTTTTTTTTAGGGGACTAAATTTCTATCGTCTGTCTACGGCCATTGTTACGGACCGGTTGAACCCGTTTCCGGTTTCCGATTAGCTCATTGTTTCTCTCTTCAGGCGATTCTAACCCTTCTCACCATCCACGTATCCGAACGCATAAAAAAGAACAAAAAGCAAATCTCACAAAACTACACACAGTATAGTAGGGCCATAAATATCAAATTATTGAACTACTGGGGCAGTTTTTAATTTATGATTCTTAATGTTTATACTTGTTATTATAATCGACATTCTGAACAATTTTCAAGCGTTTGTCTATAACTGTTCAAAATATAGGTTTTTATGTCATTCCTGTGGATACCCTTTAATTTTAATTCTTATATGTGTATTAGTTTTTGCTAGGAACTAAAGTGATACGCCGTTAATTTTGATTTTAAATTGGCGCCGTTAATAGTTCATAATACACGTAAAAAACATGTATGGCGACACCCTTTAATTTTTGATATTACTAACTATTTAAAAACGGAAACAATCTGTAAGAATAAAATTATTTTTTAAAACTGTTCAGAAATAACTGAGTTCTGCAGGCACAAACATAAAGAAAAAAACATTCACACGAATTGATAACCTCCTTCTTTTTTGAAGCCGGTTAAAAAAGAAGAAGTTTACATAGATCTGCAGGAAAGAAAACCTACTTTCAAAAATTGATAAATAGAAGAGATTTAATGTGCCTAATGAAAAACCGAATTTAGTTTTTTCTATCACATAGAAAGTTTAGTTGGGGTTTTTGGAAAATATTAGTTTCACCATTACTTGGAAATGGTTTACCCGATTGATTAAATACTAAAACTATAGCCAGGTGAATGCTTAACTAAGGGTTGATATTTGCCACACACATAAAAGTCTGGAAGCAGATTCTTCTTATATTTTTTCTGTTTTTTTTTTTTGGTTAAAATAGGATTTCTTTGTAGGACAGTGTTATCAATTCGATTATATTTTTGTCTCTTTTCTGAACCTATTTTGATTTTTTTTTTGTGAGAAACTCTGCTTACAATTGGTACTGTGTAGAAAGTAGTTTTATAGATCTCAAAAGTAAAGAGTGTCCCCATAAAAACTACATGATTTTAATGTTTCCTTTAAGCGACAAGGAGCCAGAGTTTCAAATTTTCACAAATTGTTTGACGCTATAGCTTCCAATCACAAAACGTTATAAAAAACTATAGGGTATCCTTATCTCTTAAATGGTTATAGACAGATCCTACAAATTTTTACGGTATATTTTTAAATTGATACTAAAGGGTGTCCGCTTAAAAGAAGTGAATTTAACGTACATTCCTTTATTCTTTAAACCTTTATAGACAGATAGTTGAAATTTATAAGGAATACGTGTTATTATATCCGCTAAGTAAAGATTTGTATTTAAAGGGTGACCCCATAGAAAACGAAAATATGAGGTATGTGGTCTTATCTTAGACAGGAACTTGAAATTTTTACTGAATATACGTTATTATATCCTCTTAGTAACAAATTTAAATGTAAAGGGTGTTCCCATAGAAATCGTAAATTTGACGTAAATACCCCTTCTTTGAAACCTTTGTATACAGACACATGAAACTTATACAGAATAGATATAACTATATCCGCTAACTAAAAAGTAAGCGATTAAAGGGTGTCCCCGTACAACACGTAAGCTTGGTTTATCTTTTCGACTGTTGAAGACAGAAATTTGAAATATGCAGAGAGTATGAATACTATAACAGTAAGAATTAAAATGAAAATTATTTTAAAGGGTGTGACATAGATATTGTAGCTATACGTATGTATATGGCCTTATCTGTTGAAACTTTACAGAGGCAAACAATATCTTCATATATAATTAATTATGTTCCTCAGCAAGGAACTGAGTAAAATTGCCTTTGGAGTACATTTTGCTTTAGCAGCCAAAGAAACACAAGCTAGTGTCTCTCTATTTCGATTCAAAAGACAAAACTATATACATCAAAATCAGGTCTCTGTGGAAACACCCTGTGATTTTAAAGCGTATTTTGTTATTATTTTTTTTTTTTTTTTTATTGCAGACCACTGAAAAAATACGTAAAACTTAACTGTCTTAATTGTATGGTATGGACACATTTATTAATTTTTAATATTAGGAAGTTTTCTTCAATGGAACAAATCTATAAAAATAAACTTAACAATGCAGAAACCAAATTTTGAATTCAGGCCAAATTTGACAAAGACTTAAATTAAAAAAAAATATTACATGATTTTTTAAAGTCATTAAAAAAAATTAATAGTTACGATTTGCAAGAAACAACAGCCTATTTTTGCTATTTTTTTTAAACTAATCCATTTGCTATTAAATTTAATATATTTTTATTTACTTATTTTAAAGTGATTTGCATTTTATAGATTTTTTTTATTTGTTTAAATTTTACACATTCAACATATTCATACACAAAAGTAACGAAAGGCAACTTAAAAATGTTTGATTCCTAATACAGGGTGTTTTTTTTATTTTTGAAGTCTATAAAAAGCAACAAAAAAGTTAAACTGGTAAACGAACTGTCAAGATGTGCTCACCTTTTATCATTTAGAATCTGTATACATTAGCAAATTATCATGATTAGTACCGTGGTTCAGCCACACTACCAAATTACATAGATTTACTTTGAAAATCATTAATCATTTGAGTAAGAGTGATTTTACACGACGGCATTTTCCATGAAACTAGTTTCATGAAATTTTTGTTTGTTGGCAAGATGTGTAGAGACGCAAGCGGGATAGACAGTATGGCATGGCTTGAATTTTTAATTTTGCTTTATGTAAGTTCGCTGCGTATGGTTTGTTGTTTATGTATTATTTGAAATAACATAAACAACTGCTCTAACCACCATGAAATTAAAAGCGAAATGTACAAATTCGAATGCCATGTAAAAGTTCATAGTATAGGGACGCGATGAAGCTCGTTGAAACTTTTAAACAGAATTGAAAAAAATGGCATTAAATAATCGCCGGTGTAAATTTAGTTTAACTTATCGAAGATTGTTTGATCGCGAAACTATGTTGAGGGATGAGAGTTATCTTCAGCTTAACGTGTTTCTTTATAATACGGAGTATATGGAGTGAAACCAATCCACTGTAGACCCTAGAAACTTCATTACATGCAAAAACATGAATCGTTCAGCTGGTATTTTTATTAAAAATCTGGATGACATTTATCCGGAGCTCGGAAACTAATATTTTTTGTGTTATTCATGAAGTACAGCCAGCAATGCTCGAACAAATTGCTCAAAATTAGATCTCCTAAGTGCACTTTATCAAAAAGGGGCGTGGTAGCCATACATCCAAAATCATTTTCAAATATTAATATTAAAAAAAAATTAAAATTTAATTTTTTAATTATTTTTAATTTATTTAATGAGTTGAACTGTAGATATTAAATTGATTTTAAATTGATTTTAGATTTCATTCTTTTAAGAAATAAAATTTATTTTACAAATTTATGCGGACGTTTTCCAAAGAAAACAAGAAAAATTTGACACCAGCAGACATTAATGCTGCATTTTCTAAATCGCTACATTTTTTTCAGCATTCTTCTCATCTACCAACCTTAGGTTGTGTATATTGTAAACAACATCTATTTAATCAACTCAGTTTGTAAATAAGAATACGAGTAGTATATATATATATATATATCAATATTAACGTGATAAGATGAAGTCCATACACAAACCAAAGTATTTCTTCCCTGTTCTCTCTGGAACTTGTCTTATACATTGTTTTTTCTTTGTACCAATCTTCGCACAGTGGGGTATTTTGCCATTCTAGCATTAGGCCAAAAATTAATTTTGAGAAATGTAAAAATTTAAGTACGCAGCTGGATAGATAAAAAAAATCTGCATCGTATAATGAATTTTCAAAGCTTTTGCTTAAGATTTGTGGTTTTGGGGCACTGTTAAAGTCACGAAAGTTGGATAAATCGCATACGTTTTTATTTACTTTATACGATTTGAGAGGGGTTTTGAGAGTAATCTCCTTCGCGGCCCTAAACATTTTATACATAACGATAAAATTTGAGATCTCTTCTTTTGTACTGTAGAAAAAATAGTTGCGAGTTTTTGGCCATTTTTTTGCGATTTTTTGAAAATTCACCTTTTTCTGTTTTTATTAAATTTATACGATTTTGAGAGATTTGCAATATATTTTCTTGTGGCTAAACGAATAAAGATTTTGGATTGATTTTTTTTCTGTGAAAGACTATATTTGCAGTTATTTATATTAATTTAAAGAAAATGTTGTTTTAAATTTGTATGATAGAAAATTTCCTTCGAAGTTCAAAAAAGTATTTTTTTTTTTTTTGGTTAATTTTTTATCAAAAAAATGGAATAGGTTCTTGAAAGTGATCTTCATCGCGGTTGTAAAAATGTTATATATCACTATAAAACTTACCATCTTTACTTTTATACTGTAGAAAAAAGCGTTGCGCGTTTTTGCACTTAACCCACTAGTTGTTAGTATAAGACCCACTCCAAAAAAATGATTTCCTTTCTTTAATGCTTCCACCTATACTTAACGCTGAAAAGGATTCAGATTTGGAAGAAGTCTTTGAACAATTAGACAAAGAAGGACCATGGCACTCATCATCATCTTAGTGCAAAGGAGAAGTTCTTTTTAATAAATTAATTGTTACAATTTTAAATAAAATTTACCGTTACAATCAAAAATAAGCTATAAATAAATTATTTTCAGATGATTGAAATACTATAAAGTAACAAATTACAAAAATATAGTTTTAATAATATTCTTGGACGGCGGAAATTGGTAAGGCATTGGAAAGATTAAAATTAATATTTTTAGGAAATTCGATAATAAACTGAAAAAAATATATTTTCTTAGGGACGTTTTTGGGGCTGGAATTGGAGGGATACCACCCCCTGCCCATATAAATTATTTTCTATGGTTTTAAAGAGTAAATAATCCAATTCGTTTAATAATAACATTCTTTTTTTGTTGGACTCTCTAAGGTTTAACCTTAAGTTTTTAAACATTCCTTGATATTAAAAATTGTAATTGTGACACAAAATGACTTGAAAATTAAAAAAAAACTTGCATTTTCAGAGGAAGAGTTAGTTCTTCTAAGGGGAACTTTTTCTCCTTGGTCCTATTATTCTTGCTTTCTATCTCTAAGAGCCCATGACCATAACAGAATTTTCCGCCAAGTTTCATTAGTTTAGGTGCACTCAGTACATTTTTAGAGCCAATATAAACTAAAAAAAGAGTTATATCCGGCTAGATTGGCAAAATACCCCTATGTGCTTCAGTTCACGCAGAAAAAAAACATGGTTATTATATGGTCACAATAACTATACTATGTTCTTTGTAACAATGTATAGTTGCGAAGAACAAATTTTAGTTTTTTTCACCAAAACTTTAGTCACGACAAACATTTTTTGTTAAATTTTAACGATTATATGGTTACTGTGCACAAAAAATGCAACATGGATGGTTTTAACTTAAAAAAATTTTAACCACAACCAAAGTTTTATAACTTTTTAAAAATAATATAAAATATTTAACCATAATATATTATTATTAATCAAAGTATGGTTAAAAGCAAGAGAATAATGTTTACGCTTAAAAATATTTTGTTCTAGTACTTGAAAGTTTAGTAATTTTTCTGGTGGCTAAAATTTGAAATTGTTTTTTAATTGTTAAAGAAATTAAAAAAAAATAAAAATTTATGTACAAAATAAATAATTAAAAATAAAATGAAAAATATGAAAACAAATAAAAAGGGAACCAAAAATTTAAAAAAAGTTTAAGTAAATATGTATGTATGTATTGTAAGCATATAAATCTTTATTTTTGTGTTTGAAGCATAATTGTGAAATCATTTATTTGTTATTTTAAGCAAATAATTGATTTTTTTATGAATTTATGTTTTAAATAATTTTTATGAAAAATCGTTTATAAATAAAATAAACATTCAGTTTTTTATATCAGGAACATTTTGCACTTGCGAGACTATATTATAATTCAATTATATAACATGACATTTTTAGCCTTATTATTATATTTTAATTTAACCATTTCATGTTTATATTTGAACATAATTTTGTTTATACTTTGGACAACAATATGGTTGCAAATGCAACAATACTATGTTTTGTGAGCAACCATATAATGCAAACATATTATGTTGCTCTTAGATTATGGTTACCTCAACCATATTTTTTCTTTACATGTTGGTCACGAATGCAATTTTTATTTTTAGTAATTTTTAATTGTTTTTTCACAAAATTCTAGATACTGTTTTAGTATCATATTGATTGTTATGAGATAAGCATAATTGCACATATGGAGTGCCTTGTGTTTTTTTTTTATTACATTTTTTATTAAGTTAGGTATTGAACAATGGATATTCTATATTAATTAAAATAGTTCATTTGTTTCTTAAGTTTCATAATAAAATTTTTTTTTAGAAGGAAAAATTATTTTACAAAATTATGCGGACGTTTAAATTAATTTTTTTAATTTTTTTTTTAATTTATAACCCTGTTGTACTTAAAATAGCACCCTATAAAAATGAAAAGTCGAGAATATTATCTAAAAATACTTGTATATTTATAAATATTGCAATATGGAGATGAAAAATTGTGCAATAATAATTTATAAAAATATATCTTCTATAACAGAAAATGTATAAAAGAGGAAGAGTATCAGTGAATAACTCTACTTTTAAATTTATATCTTAAATTGTTTACATTACACTTAAGAAAATGTACTTGAGCAAATAGTTTACACGTAAGTAAGACTGTTTGTAAGTAACCCAAGTGTTGGGTACATATGCCTCAAATAGTTGGGCACTAATACAGCTGTTGGTGTTATAGTAAATTTAACTAAAGTTTCTTTTCTATCTTCTTTTTAGCGTTGTAAATGAGGAAAACCTTAAAAGCTTCTACTAGAATAGTTTTAATATAAAATTGTTTAACAAGTCATATTATGCTGTACAAGCCAATACTCACTTTTACACATACGAAAGCAAGCAAATATTTTTATGCATAATGCTGTTCTTGTCTACATTTGTAAACAGCAAATAAAATCTGTTGTACCCAACATGAAGTTTTTAACAATTATGAAGAGGAAAAATATGTAAAAGTTTGCTGAAAAATTTTTACCTTTAGAAATTAAAAAGTTTTTTTCGTCTTCTTGCCATCAACTTCTTGCATTCAAATACAGTTTTATTAGCAGCTTTTTCTTTACCCTACTTAACGGATTAGGTTATGAAAGACGTATAAACTTGTGATTTTATTTGTTGCTTTTTATACAATTTCAACACAAAATATATGGAAGTTTTGTTGCCAGGAAAAACTCAACTCTTTTTTACTGGTTGTACATTTTTTAGTAAATCCTAATCTAGTCGATATTCTGGCTCACGAGCGCTCTTTTTTCGAAAGTTTTAATGATCGTTTAAAATAAATGTAGACAAATATACTGCTCTAGTCCCTTGCTATTGATGTCAACTTTATCAGACCGGAAATAGAATACAACTCTCATGTATGGGTTGGTGCTTCAAAGACTATTTTGTTGTTACTCGACCGCGTATAGGAGAGAGCAAAGAAACGGTGAAAGTAGGGTATTCAGCTGTATTAACTCACTTGTGCATCAACGTAATGTGGGATGTGTTTCACTGTATTTCACGGAATCTGTTCTGATAAAATAAGGACCTCATTTATTTATAATTCGCACTAAGCGTTGCAAGGAAAATTGTTTTTTTAGTCAAACACAAGCACTCCTTCACATAAACTAATTTTCTAATTCATTAACAATGCGTTGCATGAGTAGGGATCATGTGATGAACCTTTTAAAAGCAAAATTGATTGAGGCCACTTTAAAGTTCCTCCTTTAATAGGCAGATGAGGTGTGCTTGTTGGCATAAAACTTTGTCCTCAAATAACCTCTTAATAAAAATCCATTGTCATTAAATCATACGATCTAGGGCCGATTCTGATCCATGTCCTTCACTTCAATATCATCGATCTAAGGCAGAAACAAACGTTCTTTTATATTGCAGCAGCTGTCACTTGACTGGCCATACTTTTAAAGAAACGTGATTGCTTCCTGTGCATTACCCCCACCAAGGAAGTGAACCTTGTGTGAATACACTTTTTCCCGACATTCGTATTTGGGTTCTATGAAACCAAACACTGCTGTTGATCCATTAAAAATCCACTAAAATACTTTGGAATATTGACAGCAAAATTCAAAGTAAGATATCCCAGAAGGCAAGAAATTAATTGCATTTTTGAACATTTTGTCTTATCTTTTGATAAGACAGAACGTAGGTGTTTAAAGATGCAGAGTTTTGAATTTTAAAAATGAAAAGAATTCTAGTTATTGACAATAACTAAGTGCTTTGCACTTGGACCTGATGTCAGGGATGCACTTGGGATTGCAGTGTAACGCTTCTGAAAGATCTAAGAATCTCACACTAAAATGTACGAGGGCTGTTATATATATTTCTAGCCTAGCAACACTGAGTGCTGCCAAGTGCAATCTGACATTTCCATTGGAAAGTTTGTCATTTTTAAACATAATCGTACTCAAAACGTTTTGACATAGGATTATTATTTGTGTTGTTTACAGTGACTTGAAAAAATTAATATAGAAAAAATGGAATTAAGTCGTGAACATTTTCGTGCCATCATTTTTCACAACTTTCAACGTGGATTATCACGACAAGAGTGCATTTGTATGGCGATGAAGCACCATCCTATAGCACTGTGAAAAATTGGTATAATGAATTTAATCGTGGCCGAAGCTCGCTCAAAGACGAATTCCGTGAAGGTCGTCCAAAAAAGGCTGTTGTGCCAAAGAACATTGATGCCGTGCGTGAGCTCATAATGCAAGATCGACATGCGACATACCGAGAGATAGAGACATCCTTGGACATTTCTTCCACCAGCATACATTCGATACTGCATGAACACCTGGCCGTAAAAAAGGTTTGTTCTAGTTGGATCCCGCACAATTTGAAAGTCGCTCAAAAAAGGCTCGTGTCGATTGGTGCAAAGAAATGTTGCAAAAATACGATTGCGGTGCTTCAAAAGACGTTTATAAGATCGTCACAGGTGACGAATCATGGACTTAAGCGTATGAGCCCGAAACGAAACAACAATCGACCGTGTGGGTCTTTAAAGACGAGCAAAATCCAACGAAAGTTGTTCGTGGAAGAAGCACTTCGAAGCAAATGGTCGCCTGTTTCTTCGGCAAAACTGGTCATGTGGCGACTGTTCCGCTTGAGCAACGTAGGACGGTCACTTCTGAGTGGTACACTACAATTTGTTTGCCTGAAGTCATCAGAGAAATTCGAAAAACCAACAAGAGAAGACGAATCATTGTTCACCATGACAATGCGAGCTCTCACACATCGGCTCAAACCAGAGCGTTTTTGACCGGCCAAAACGTCGAATTAATGGGTCATCCGCCGTACAGCCCTGACCTGGCACCTAATGACTTCTTCTTGTTTCCGCACATCAAAAAAAAAATTCGTAGTCAACGATTTTCGTCGCCAGCAGAAGCTGTTGAAGTGTTCAAAACCCATGTTGTAGACGTGTCTCAATCGGAGTGGAAAAACTGCTTCGACAACTGGTTTGAGCGCATGCAAAAGTGTATAAATCATGCTGGAGAATACTTTGAAAAACAATAAAACCATTTTTGATTATAATTATTGGCATTATCACTATTAGGCCAGAAATATATAGAGCAGCCCTCGTATATTATTATTACGTGTCTGCTCTGGCATATGAAATTTTTCTTTGAAACGACCAAACTTTAAAGAAGGTTCTAATTTGTTTCTAATATAAATTGTTTCTGACCGCCTGATTATTTTGTTCTAGAATTGCCAATATTTTTTGGCTTAAATGGAAAGTTATTCAATTATCAAGTGAAATTTTGTGTCACCATTATGCCCGCTTTTGTTTCCTTAGGATAATGAATTTTAAATAAAAAAATGAAGCGATTCAATATATTTTGAAAAGGCTATAGGAGAGCGATATTTTAGACAGCGTTAGCTGTCTTTTTGCTATAATACTTTTTGTCAATTTCAATAACTTGTCATGTCTAGTAATGAGAATGCCGTGGGGTTGGCATTTCACAAAACACTCAATTTGCTTCTTGACATACTGCACACAGTGGCTACTTCATTAGCTTTGTTGTTGTCGGTATTAATCCCATATCCAAGCACATAGATAAGAACGAATATGAAATATTATATAATTCAATTTAGTAATGTGTAATGTTCATTAAAAATAATAAATAAATATTTTATAATAGAATAATATATTTTATAATAGAATAACATATTTTATAATAGAAAATAATATTGTGCTTTATTTGGCTATGACAAATCTTATATACCCTTCACCTAAAATCGGCATGAAAAATTCTTTCCTACCATAAATTTTTTTTTTTTTTTTTGTTCAAAAAAAGCTTTTTTCAGAAATTATACGTATTTCTTACGTTTGTTTTCCCAGCTTAGTAAAAAAAAAGCAGGTTACTGTATCAGATACTAGTGAATAAGTAGTAAGTGGTGAAAAGATTGACAATTTTTGTTTACATTTCTCAGAAATTTTTTATCATAAACTGCAGAAATACAAACAAAATTTAAAAAAAGGTATGGAAAAATAAAAGGCAGGCTTGGTTTTTGCCCGCTACCTCGAAGGACATGGACCGCTCTTGCTGATTGTCAATAGCAACATTTTTTAAACTATATCTAATCGATTGGTGTATTTCTATTTTCTCTAGCTTATCTAGTGCCTTGGTAAAGTTAATTTCAACATTAACACGGACGGACAGATGGACATCGCTCAATCGACTTCGCTATGCAGAAGAAGTCAGAATATATATACTTTATAGGGTCGGATATGGATAATGTATAAATTACACACGGGATAACAAACGTAGATATGCCCTTTTCCACCTGTGGTGAAAGTTATATACCTAAAATCAGATTTCTATATTTTATTTTTATTTGCAGGGTGTTAAATATTCGTTGCATTCAAATAACCTACTTCTACACATTTTTTTATAAATACTTTTACATATTTTTTTGCATTTTTTTAAAGACTTCACACATGTTTATAAAGTGCCAGTGGTGCCAGTAAAGTACACATGTCTGAATGCTGTTTTTCTTTTTTCTTTTCTTCTAAACTTTTTTATAATTTATTATTTTTTTTTTTTTTATTGAAACTTTTTCATTTATAATTTTTTTCTGAATATTTACAAAGGATCTCTTTGCTGAAACTTCTCTGATTAAATTTACATTAATTTTTCGAAGAGATGTAAAAAAAGAAAAGTTTTTATTTTTTTTTTCTATTTACTTCAGGTTTGTTTGTTAGTAGTTGTGCTCTAATGGATTTATGCAGTGGATATATTTCTTTCTTTCTTTTTTTAAATATATTTTTCTTCATCTTTATGTTTGCATATCTATTACATTTGTAAATAAATCAAAGTGTAGCTAATGGTATAAGTTGCTGTTTGCTCGTTTGATTACTAGCAGAATATAATGTGCTCAATTGTAAACTTTGTTTAATTAAGAATATGGGTCGAATGTAGTAACTGAAGTTAGTTATGTTTTTCTAGTATGTATTAGAGTGATTATAAGCAAGTAAGAGTGCTATATTCGGCTATGCCGAATCTTATATACCATCCACCATCTATGTAAATCTAGTTCAGTGAAGTACTTCTAAATATTGGGGTGACAGAGAATTAAAAACAAAAATTTTGTTATTGCTTATATATAATTTTACATAATAAATTAGTATTTCCTTAAAGATATTTTCAAAAGCTGTTAAAACCCATGTTGATGTTTTAAAAAATTTGAACATTTCAGATGCTCGTAACTTAGAAAATATGAATGAGCGCTAATTTTGTCATTTGATGTTTTTTTTTTCAATTCTCTATCGCCCCATTAATTGGAATTACTTCATTGTTCCAAATGATATGGAAAATTTAGAGGTAGGCGTGTTGTTTTACCCACTGCATTGAAAGACATGAAACGATCTTGCTAATTTTCAAAAGCACCTCTTTCGACACTATGTCTGATCTATTGCCTTGGCAAATTTAATTTCAACATTAACATGGACGGACGGACATCGCTCATTCGACTTCGCTATGCATAAGAATTCAGAATATATGTAGAAATCACAAACGGAATGACAAACTTAGTTTTACCCTTTTTCCACTTTTTGTGGTGAAGGGCATAAAAAGCAAAAATAGTTGAGATAATTTTTAATCAGAGATTGATCAACACGTTAGTACAGTCACAATCTTTAAATAGAGAAACTTTAGAAAAGGGTAAAAATACTTCCACGCTTGTTTCTAAAAATTAAAAATATTAGTTTTACAAAAACGTATTAAATTAAGGTCGAAATAATTGTTAAATTAGGTTGCCCAAGTCGCTAATATATGAGTATTAATTGTTTTGCTGCGACGCCTGAAACGGGAAAACTAAAGAGGTTTATAAGGTTCCTACCACTTCAGACGAGGTCAAGTGTTAACAATCCTGGAATCTGGGTAAATACTTTCATCCTAATTATATGTGTTGTAGGATTTGATTTGAATTGAAAGATTTCCCATCCCTGACCTTTTGAAAAAACCTATCAGCAGAGAATATTTAGAACTACAAGGGAGGAGGTTTCCTTCTTATTGTTGTTCTAAAAACTTGTACAGAAGTCGTCAAACGGATGATTTAAGCTTTTGGTATAGACTATGGTGACACAGTGGGTGGCATTCCCCAATATTTCTGCCATAAATTCATCTTATAGCAATTGATAGGTTTTAACATGTTTCAATCTTTTTTTTGTGCTGTTTTCTATTATCCCGATTAATTATTTAAATTACCGATATTAATTATTGTGGGTCAAAGCACGTCTCGCTGGCCATTTCGTTACCGCTTACATAACTCTTCAGAAAACTTCTGGCAAATATTTTAAATTAACTAAAAATTTTTGTCCAAACAATAAAGCAAAGACAAAAATCAAAGTTTTAGGCAAAAACAACAATAACCAACAGTAATTCGTTCGGCATTCACAAAACAATTTGGATGTCATGTAGAGACCCAGAAAGGAATATATAACAGATTTGCTGCCGACTCATATCTGCCTCTCACAACTTTAGGGTCCGATAAGAGGCGATCACGTAAATCTAGTGTCCAAAATTTGAAGTCATAGTTGATACTTCGAATAGTCTGTTTGGCATAGGTGTTATCAGAAATAGCTAAAATACCTACGAAAATAATGGCAGGACCAAAGTTCATTGATCTTTATGCACGGATTCTTATTGCCGAGCTTGTCATCACCAATTTTGTTTATTGAAACGAAAACCTTTCCAATCAAAAAATGTTTCATGGAATAATTGAATTTAAGTCACACTTAACGGTAAAGTTCAATGATAAATCCAGTTTAAGATACACGCGCAACAGTAAAATGGTGCAATTTTTCCGATTAAACAAGATAGCAGAACAAAAATGTATTGTGGGTAAAAAGACTTTGCTCATCTTTAACAGTATTATTTGAGATTGATAACACTGAACTGCAGAAATGGCAGCCACAATACCCTGCAGCAAAATTACCATATTAATATGTTTTCCCCACAGTAATCAATTTCATAGTGAGAATATTACAAAATTGTTTTTTTTTTAATAATTTTTAATTTTTTTTTCCCAATCAGGATTTGAACCATCGATCTTATAAATGAATGAAAATTTACTTATTTTCAGCTTTTTGGTTCATTTTTAATTTAATTTTAAACATTTTAGAAAGAAAAATTATTTACAAATGTATGCGGACGTTTTCCAAAAAAAAACAAGAAAAATTAAACGCTAGCAAAATGAAATGAAGCATTTTCTGGACCGCCACATCCTTCTTCAGCATTCTTCGCATCTATCTACCTTATGTTATGTACGTCATAAACATTTTCTATTTAGCTAACTAAACTTAATGTTAACTTGGTGAGACAAAGTTCTCACACAACTTAAAGCATTTCTTTGTCGTTCTCTTTGTAACTTGTATTATACATTTGTTGTTGCTTTTGTACTAGCCTTTAGATAGCCACGAAATGCAACTTTTTATTTTTAATTATTCATACTTGTTTGCTCACAACATTATAGATGCTGTTTAGTATCATATTGACTGTTCTGAGTTAAGTATGAAATGTAAATACGCGGTGCGTTTGTTTTAATTTTTTTCCCAATCAGTTTTGAACCATCAATCTTATAAATGAATGAAAATTTACTTATTTTCGGCTTTTCGGTTAATTTTTAATTTAATTTCTAAACATTTTTAGAAAGAAAATTTATTTACAAATATATGCGGACGTTTTCCAAAGAAAACAAGTAGAAATAGATTTTTAAAGGAACACGATGTAGCGTTTCAGAAAGTGATGCATAACATTTTGCTGGTGCCAAATTTTTTCTGCTTTCTTGAAAAATTAACACAAAAATTTGTAAATAATATTTCTTTTTTCATAATTATTTTGTTTTATTGTTATTTTTATAAAATTATTAGTTGAACCGTTATGATATGTTCAATTTTATTTCAATATTAAAAAAATTTTTTAAGAAAAAGAAAAACTAAGTACCAGCAGAATGTAATAATGCATTTTCTGGATCGCTACATCCCTTATTAGCATTCTTCGCATCTTTCTATCTTAGGTTGTGTACCTTAAGTTGTGTGCATTGTAAACATCATGTATTTAACCAACTAACTTTGAAAATTTGAATACGAGGAGTATCAATAATCAATCAATATTACTTTGATTAGACGAAGTCAACACATAAGCCAAGGCATTTCTTCACTATTCTCTCCGTAACTCGTTTTGTACGTTTTTTTTTTTTTTTTTTGCTTTTGTACCAACCTTCGGTATGGGCACGAAATGGAATTTTTTATTTTTAATCATTCTTACTTATTTCCTCACAAGATTATAGATGATGTTTCATGATGATGTAATTATGAATGCGCATGCGCTGTGCCGTGCGTTTTTTTTTTTTTTTTAATTTAATTTTTATTTAATCATTATTTGAACTGGTATGATATTATAACAAAATGAATTAAAATAATATCCTACAAATTTTTATGAGATCTAAAACATTTTTAGTAAAACACAAGCAAATTGACAAACTTATTACCACACCTTTTAAACGAGTGCAAGGTGTAAAACACACATACACACACACAAACTTAGCAAAAATAGACGCATAAATTAACCCATTTATAATTAAAAGTCTCATTTATATTTTATATAAAAAAAGTATGAAATGACATAATTTGAAAAATTTTTGATGGCATCAGCATACAATATTTATGCTTCTGTGGATGACGTACATCCATTCATGCAGACATACAATACATATTCATAATTATTATATTATAAATGTTTCATTTACTGATATTTTATAATCCTTCTAGAATTTTAGTTTGTCATTTTTAATGTGTGAATAAAATTGCATACAAACTCATTTAAACAAACTGTATACTTTTCATTTAAGATTTTGCATAAAATATATTTTCTATCACATTATTTGTCAAGAGGGTGATTTTTTCAGATACTTCATTTTATTCTGATAGCTTAGAGGTTAATTTTTTTTTGGAACTCCATCCCATTTTTATTTTATTTACCTTTACTTGAAGCAAGTACTTTTTTTAAAAAGTCGATGTATACAGAATTTCACTCGTTTGATTAGAGGATAGAGTCTTTGGATATGTGAATAAACACTAAATACAATACACAATGCTCACCCGCATTAGTAGTGGTATCTGCTTTCTTGTTAAATAGAAAATCATTAGCCATGAGTTTAAATCTCAACAGCTACTTGAAACGAAAGAAATTTAAATTAAACAACGGGAATTTTTAATTAAAATTATTAATTTTCAAAAAATCTTTCTTTCGTGCTATTTTTAATATACCGATTAATTAATTAAATCACCGGTATTGATTTTTAAGGGTGAAAGCTGTCGCATTGGCCATTTCGCTACCGCTTATTTAATAATTAATATCGGTGAATTAATTATTTAATCGGGATAATAGAAAATAGCTCGAAAAACGATATTTTTTAAAATAAAAATTTAGTTGATGCTTGGGGTAATATGCGCAGTCACAAAGGGAAAAGGAATTCACTGTCCAGGAAACGTATATCGAACCTTCTACTTGAAAACTCTATAATAAACATACAAATTAAAAAAAAATTATTTTGTTTGGAAAATAAATTCAGTAGTATATACATACCTAATGAAAAAACCTCAGCCTTTCCTCTATTAGTAAAATTTTTATTTTCAGTTTATTGCAATTAGAATGGCGAAGTGCCATCCCAAAAACACTACACTTTACGGGTTCCTTAATCGCAAAAGCTCACTGAATTTCAAATTTTTGCTTCGGAAATAATTTACCGTTTAATAATCTGCAAATCACTTAATTTAATTTATTAGAAATTTTTTGCTTGCCCTCATATTTAATTTAAAATTTCTCTTAAAGTGACTTTTACCAGATTTGACAGAATTGATCACTTTATGTTAATTATACAAAACAAAATCTCAATTAAAAAAGGTGAAAGCCTTTCAAACTAAGAAATTGATATTTTGTATGAAAAATATTACCCAAATTTGTCCCAAATATTCGTGTTGTAATCCTCAACAGAAAAGTTTGGATCACTTTATTAATGTGTGGAGATAACAGTTCTTGCTGTATTTCCAGACAACTGGGACTACACTGGACCTCAAGCGGGCCAGGCAGCTGCTCGGACAGGACAGGAATTCCATTAGTATCACGGTCTCGGTACTTACTGATCACTGTCTAATCGGCAGGCATGCTGAAAGACTGGGTTTGCCCAATAATTATTTCTATCTAAGCTGTGGCTCGGAGAATGAGGAAGGGACCATACTGCACCATTTTCCATCCTTCGCTCGATGAAGATTTAGAATTCTCGGCTCTCCTTTCTTCGGGACTCGAACGGAGCTATCATCTCACTCTATAGGGGACATAGCGAAGTTCATCCGGGAATCTTAATGGTTCTCAATTGAGTAGGGGGAGTCACGCCGCCTTCCTTGTGGTATCACAACGGGCCATTCAATTGTACTCAAGTGAGCTTCGTCGTGAGAGGCTGCCAATCCTAACTAACTAACTAACAGTTCGATGAAACAATTTTTATCATTTATTTATTTAAAAAATAGAATTACAATATAATAATAACTTTTTGGTTTAATTATATAATTCAATAATCGATCAATACTTTTTTTGTTATTCTGATGCAGTGAGTAATTCGTCGTCGTTTTGTTCATTAGTGCGTAAGATTTCTCCCTTGAGTATTTTTCTTAGCCGACATATTTTTTTATAAATTTTACCTAGCCACCTATTAAATAATATAATAATACATTTGAAGAGATTCGTAAAGATTAAGTTTAAATTTTAATTGCTTGTATCCGTTTGGATGTGTTTTGTTAATGTTTGCATTAAGTTTCACAAAAGTTTAAAACTGTTTTTAATTTAATTGTTTTCATTTAATCTGTGTGTTGCTTCTTTATATAAAGTAAAGATATCAGATTTATTTAATTCATGCTTTTATTTGCTTCTCTAAAATAATAATTTTACGTTTGCTTTTAGTTGTGAAATTTTTTATTATTGTAAATAAACTATACCCGGTACGCTTCATTACCTTCGTATGGGAGGTAACTCGCTTACTTTCCTAATTTAGCCAGTGTTCTGCTAGACTATGCCCATTTATAAGGGCTCAAGGATCTATGTCTTGTATTTCTGTAGCTACACGAAGTTAATATTTCGTATTTGTATTTTTGGTACACTCTTCCAAATCTTCTTATTTTTTGTTTGTCTATCTGAAATAATATGGCAGTTACTTGTACAGTTATAGTTCCCTTGGTATATTATAGTATTATTTTTTTTATCTTATATGAGAGGTAGCACGCCCACTGTTCCATTCCAAACATTCTATCTAGGAACATAAATAACAAGTTTACTCGGAAAAACCGACAAAATCCAACCTATTTTTGCTGGGCTATGTACTCTGTTACACGGTTACGAGTAAAAAAATTGAAGACAAACTATTAAAGTTCTTTAAGTACATGACAATAATTTTTCACCTTGTGTACGAGCAGTGGGCGTGGCTCGCACGCTTATTTGTGTTGTATTTCTAAATCAGAAAAAAAACGTGGTTGTGATATGGTCGCAATACCTATACTATGTCCTTGTAACAATGGTTGCGGAGAACCAATTATAGTGGTTTTCACCAAAACTTTAGTCACGATAAACATTTTTTGTTAACTTTTAACAATTATATGGTAACTGTGCACAAAAAATGCAATATGGTTGGTTAATTGAAAAAAATTTCACCCACAACCAAAGTTTTATAACTTATTAAAATTAATATAATATATTTAACCATAATAAAATATTATTAATCAAAGTGTGGTTGAAAGCAACAGAATAATGTTCACGCTTAGTCATTTTTTAAGTAGCTAAAATTTAAAATTGTTTTTTATTGTTAAAGAAAATGAAAAAAATAAAAATTTATGTACAAAATAAATAATAAAAATTATATGCAAAATAAGAAAACAAATAAAAAGGAAACCAAAAAATTTAAAAAAAGTTGAAGTAAAAATGTATGTATGTAAGAAAGCATATACAAATCTTTATTTGAGTGTTTGAAGCATAATTGTGAAATTTATTTAAGCTTACGAGTATAAAGTATATTTTTATATAACTGATTTTTGTAGCCTATGATCTAAGCGTTATTTTAAGAAAATAATTGATTTTTTTATGAATTTATGTTTTTAAAAAATTTTTATGACAAATCGTTAATGAAATTTTTGCACTTACGAGACTATATTATAATTCAATTATATAACATGATATTTTCAGCCATATTATTAAATTTGAATTTAACTATTTGATGTTTATAATAATAATTATGTTTATACTTTGGACAACAATATGGTTGCAAATGTAACAATACTATGTTTTGTTAGCAACCATATTATGTTGCATTTAGATTATTGTTACCTCAACCATATTTATTCTTTGCGTGCAAGAAAGAGGATGATTTATATTTACTTTGTATGGAAAGTGCCATTCCCACTCACACTTTAAAAAGAAAACACATTCCCTACTTTACTGTTCAGATAACTAGTAAAAACTGAAAATTACAAAATAATCCGTCCATTGGATAAGGCAAACAAACAGACAAACAATCAAACACATTTTGATATTTATATATATATATATATATATATATATATACATATATATATATATATTGTTGTTATTTTGTGATGTTTATTTAATCTATGTAGAGAAGATGCCTGCTTTAAGAATTCCCTTAAAAATGCAACTAGTCACAAGAAAGATAAAATATAAATGTTATCCTGTTTTAATGGTTGCCCTGTTGTTCTTGCTCAATTCGAGCCCAAGTCTTTTTATACCCTTCACAACAAAAAGTAGAAAAAGAGTTTATCAAAGTTTATCAATCCGTTTGTAGTTTCTAGAATATCAATTTCCGACCCCATAAAGTTCTTATGCATAGCGAAGTCGACTGAGCGATGTCTTTCTGTTCGTCTGTCCATCCGTGTTAGTGTTAAAATCAACTTTGCTAAGGTACTAAACGAGCTAGAAAAAAATTTATATACGCCAATCGATCAGAAATAGTTTCGAAAATTTTGCTATTGAAAATCAGCAAGATCGGTCCATGTCTTTCGAGGCAGCACACAAAACACCACGCCTGCTTCTAATTTTGACTTATGGTTTGGAACAAATCGAGTTTAGTAAAGAAGTTTCCTTCAAAAGAAAAAATTAATATATGAGGCGATAGAAAATTAAAAAATAAGAAAAAACATCAAATGAAAAATTTTACGCTCACTCATATTTTCTGAGTTATGGGCCTCCTCTGAATAATTCATAGAAAATTGCGATTGTGCGCCATATTTTTTAAGGTATCAATATGGGTATCATTAAAAAGCTTTTGAGAAGGTCTTCTAGGAAATACTGAAATTTATTAAAAATGTTTAATCTATTAAAAGCGGGAAATACTTTAATGTAAAATTAAATATAGTGCTAGATTTTTTTACTTATTTTTTAATTATCTGTCACCCTAATATTTGTGTTTTTAATTGGAATTACTTCCCTAAACTATATTCATATATATAGTGAAGGGTATATAATATTCGGCATAGCCATTTTTAGTTGTTTTACCAGGAATGTTAAAAAATAACATTATTATAACATAACAACAAAACTAAGCTCCAACGACTAACAAAGTTGTTTGATGTATGTCTGTTTTTTGTTTGTATATAAGTATGTTTTTTTAACGTAAAGGGTTTTAAAAATTATAGCAAAATGTTAAAATCTTAAAATAAATTTTTAATTAGTTTAATAATGATTATTTGACCCTTTTTTTATTAAATTATTTATTGACTAAAAGAATTAATTTTAAAGCAGATACAGATAATGTCGCTCATATATACAGACACTTAATTTACAAAATAACATAAATGTTTTTTGTTCTTAATATATGTATGTAACACAAAACACTTTTTTATATTTTTGTTTTTTGAAAATTTTTTGAAACATTGTTTTTTAATTACATTATGACAAAAAATTTTTTCAATTGTTAATTAATTTTGTTATTTTGGTTATATATTAATTTTGTTTCCTGAAGAAGGTACGCAGAAAGTACCGAAATATTGAAATAATATATTAATAAAAAAATATAAGGACCCAAAGCTTAATAAAATAGAAAATAATTTAATAAATTTTTAATTTTTAAATTGTTTTATATCAATTAATATATATTGTTTTTTTAATTTAATTTATAATTTTTTTAAATAAGTATTTCTGATGATAAATCACAAAAATAAATCAACAAAAAATTTGCATTAATCTTTAGCAACTTAAACTATCATTATAATAAATCATTAATTAATTATTGTAATTTACAATCATTCTTATATAAATTTAATTGCAAATTAATCTATCCGAAATAATAAATAAGTAGTTAGTGACAGTTAAAAAAAGTTCTTGTTAATTATACTCTTTTTTATTTGTTTATTTTTTGGATTAATACAGATTTATGGAAAATATAAATAAATATAATTAATAAGGTGTGACAGGTGTGGCTGCAAATCAATAGCTGCAATAATTGTTTTGTTTGCTGACCGGAATACACTTTATTCTGTGAATCTTTAATGTGACTTTAACACATTTATAGCTACTTAACCAAGCAAGTCTCTATCAATTGAAAGAATTATTTATTTTCAGTGTTTTTTCACTTGGCTGCTTAAAAAAAGCTCATTCTTTTTGTGTAGTATTTACTCAAAGTCCTGATCTTTAAGTCTATGCGTTATAACATGTGTTATTTTTTATTTAGAGCACGCTCTATAAAAACTATAAGACAACAGCTGTTTTCCGTGATGCTAACTTCCGCTTACAAAATTTTCGCTCAAAAAATTTTTACGATAAAAGTTAAATTTCTGAAAATAAAAAAAATATTTTTGAAACTTTTGTAGATTAATCGTAGGCCAAAAAAAATATATTTGGGTATTTCAACAAACATGTGAACCACGTCAGTAAAAACAAAAACCTTTGAACTTTTTTTATACGATAAATAAGAAATATTAAAATTTAGTATTTCGAAATTATTACTCACTTTTAAAGAGCAAGTATTACAATTTAAACTCAGCACCAAATTATTTAATGCTAAAAAATTAATTAAAATCTTGAATTATTTCACTTATACCATCTTATAATTCATATCCTTTTTTTTTTTTTTTGGTACGACAAGTATTTAAAATTTTTTTAATAAATAATACTGGTGACAGTTCCAATGTAAAAATTATTACAAATAGCAGAAAGAAGATTTTTGGAGGAAATAATTATTTTTATGAGCTTGCTTGTTAAAACTTTAAAATATTAGTTCTCGCACCGCATTTTCAATAAGCTGTCTCCGTTAAAAATAGTAGATGAAATTATCGGATAAAATAACTTATAACTGCAATTTTAGTATCAAATCTGTTTTTACTTGAAATTTCAATTCAAGATTTTTTATAGACCCGAAATAAAATTATTTCAAAAATTTATTCCCATACTAAAACTTTATTTTAAAATTTTTCTAAATTACTAGTTAAACTGTTTTTGTTTTTATAACAATAAAACTAAATAATTGGTACAAATTATAAAGAAAACAGGAAAAATAAGTCATAAACAGAATGTAATACAGCACTTTCTGGGTCAGAACAATCTTCTTTAGATTGACTACACTGTAAAGGAAAATCTTCACTTTGTTAAAGTTTTAAAGTTTAAGTAAAAGCGTAAATCTCAACCCAACCCAAATATCTGTCTAAAACTCTTACGTACACACACATAAAGCAAACCTAAAAAGTGTGGCATCATCGCTTAATATCTTAAATAGAAGCTTTCTTTTAAAATATGTGAGGCATGAGCTATTTGACGACGCCTGAACTAGTTAAAAAATAAACGATTAAAGGAAATCTACTAACCAAGCTGCTAGCACTCCATGATGACTTTCATTTCTTGTAGATTATTATATATTCTATTTTATATTATTAATATTATGTATTTTAAAAACAAAAATAAAAAATTTAGTTCATTTTCTTGTTGCTTTTTTAATTACGGAAAAAAATTAATTCTTTTCACCTCCAGGATAATTTACCCCTAGAAAAGTTTTGAATAGTTTATAATAAAACACCATTTTTCACACTTGACTATGAACCCACAAATAAAAAGGGTTTTTTATTCAAAACTATAACCAATTAATTGTATTAAAATTTAAATAACATAATGATAACGCTCTTTTTTAAAGCAACTATAACGCAAATAATCATATATTCTTTAGTCATTGTCATATTAAGGATGTTCAGAATCTTCGCCTTGGGCTTTCTTCCAAGCACTTGTTGCTCAAAGAAATGGGAAGATTACTTGACTGTTTTTAAACTACTGATTTTCTTACAGGCACATAAACCTGAAGAATTTTATTTTGTGGATGACCTCTCAAGCACTTGAACCTGGAGGTAAATTATTTTTGTTGGCGCAACAACAGCACTTGAACCGTGTTGCTTTCTCTTAATTAAAAAGACCGTTTCTTTCAGTTTAAAAATAAGAGTTATTTTATTTTGAATTTTCTTAGTCTTATATACTAGTTTTATCAAAGAAATATGATTAAATTGCATATTTCTTGTAGCAACAAAACAAATGTCAAACATAAACAAATTTGCATTAATAAAAAATATATTAATATAGGGCAAGTGTGTCATATTAAATTACAATTGTAGGAAATAATATAGTAAAAATAAATTGTAATAACAAATGTGTGAATTTAGGACAAGTATTAAGTTACAATTGTAGGAAGTAAAAAGTTAAAATAATTTGCAATTAAAGTGTATTAATTTAGGCTAAGTGTGCTAGTTTATTGAACTTAAATAATTTGATGAATAATGAAAATGATTAATTTAGACCAATTGTGCTAAAGTTTATTAAACTTAAATAATTTAATAAATAATAAGAAATGTATTTATTTAGGTTGAAGTTTATTAAACTTAATTTAATAATAATTTAATAAATAATGCTCGTACATTAACATCCTCCCCCCGTTGAGTGCAGCTCAAAATATTTCTTGATGTGGGGCTATTGTTGAGGATTGTGTTGGTTGTTATATGTGAACAGTGAAGTCTGAGTCGAGTTGTTGTTTGCGAGGTGCTGGAGTTGGAGTTGACCGTTGTTTGCACTTTCGTTTTACTAGTAGATATATGACAATGCTAAAGGCAACTATTAAGGATGTATACCCAACTGTCATGTGATGATAGTTGTGAGCTTCAAGTTTATTTGGGAGTCTTAATATTTCTTGTGCTGCTAATGATTTTTGTAGAGCTGTTAAATTTTTTACTTGGGAGATATATTGATTCGCATCTTCTTTTGGTAACAATGGTTTAATGCGTTCTTCGTGTCGTTGTTGGGTGAGTTCCCAGAAGCTGGTATATGATTTTTCGATCGTACTGGATATCAGCTGTTGTCCACGCAACGTCGTGAATTTATATTTAAGAGTGCACTCTGGTTCTAATATAAGCAAGCCAGATCCTTCAAGTGTGAATTGTGTGATTTCGGTTTTACATAGTGCTGTTGCCTGAGACGGCCTTGCAACTGAATATATCCATTTGTTTTGATCATGAAGGGAAATCCAGACTTCTTTATCTTTCATTTGCTGTACTGGGCAGTCTGATTGGGTGTTGTTATGAAATAAATTAAGTTCGCAGGCACATGTTGATGAGCCATCCTGATGCCTTATTTGGCCTTTAGGGCACAGATACATATCTTCTGTTATTAGTGAACATAAGCTGAGGTCAGATTTGCTAATGGTAAAGTATTGCTTGAGAGCAGTGTTGATGATCAAAAGTGGTGCACATGGGCGTATTGCTACTAATGTGTCATTGATCCACGTTGGCACTGGAATAACGTTAAATATTTTATACCGTTCACGTTGAACTAGTGGTAATGTAATACTGAAAACTACTATGTTGTCAGTGAGCCCTCCTTTAACCTTCATAAGCTTGTATAGCTGTAACGTATTTTCCTGGCTTACAGGCAGTTCCAGTGATTCGCTGAGATGCATTTTGATTTTCCTTACTTCTTGCTGTAATTGATGAGGAGTCAAGAGTAGTGGGCTTATTAAACCATGGTGAGTGTTTGTTAAAATATCAAGTATTGATAATTGTGTCTGTTGAAGCTTCGCTGCTGTAATTGTTAGTTGTATGCACAACGACAGAAAAATACGGTAAATCTTTTCTTGCTGGCGTTCGTCGTTTATCATATTGCGTACCTGTACAATTTGGAAATCAATTTGATCGAATTTTTTCTTTATTGATTCTTGATCTAATCTCATTATGTTTATTGTAGCGTCAATGATTGAGGTTTGATTTTTTAAGAGGGCGAGAAGATGTTCTTCGTTTTCTTTAACTTGAGAAATTGTACCAGCCATATCTTTGGCGTATTCGGAGTCCAATACACCAAAAAGTGAATGGGCGAGATTTCCAACTAGATCTATTGCTGCTCTCTTTTTAATCCGCCCAGACAACAGAGTGCTGTCTAATTTTAATTCAGCTTCTGTGTGTTCAAAATGCTTGACCAGGCTTGTGCATGTAGTTTTGTCCTGCATTTGCTTGCATAGATCGTTTAAGGTTTGTGTTCCTTGCGAAAAAATTGCCTCTTCAGTCCAAAATTCTTTTAAGTCGTAGTAAACCAATAATTGCCATTCTGTAGTTGAAATTTTGGCGGATCCAATTCCTTCAAAATGAATGCCCAGACGATTTTCGAACTTTTGATTATGTATTTGTGCCCCTAATACTAGTGGCATTAATATGATCGCCATCATAATAGTGAATATGTTTTGGCTCATCGATATTCTTCTCCGTTTTTTATCACCTTCAGGTTTTTCGCTCTGATGAATGCTTGTGTCAATCATGTCGTCTTGTTGAGGGATTTCATCATCTTCAGAATTATTAATTGGTAATAGTGCCAGCCTAGAAATTGGTCTTCTGCAAACTCCTTTTGATGTCTTGACATCAACTACTCGAATGAAGCCATCATCGCCCTTATGTGTTTTTATAATTCTTCCTAGAGGCCACTGTAAAGGAATTGTGTTGTCCTCCTTTATTATTACCATTTCTCCCGATTTAATGTTATCCTGTTGTTTGTTCCATTTGTGTCTGTGTTGGAGTTCTGATAGATACTCTTTTGACCAACGCCTCCAAAATTCTGACTTTAAGTGTGTAACTAACTTCCATCTGGTGAGAAGATTCTTTTGGTTTTCGGTGGCTGCTACGTCAATTTGGGAGTTGAGTGGTGCTCCTATGAGAAAGTGGCCAGGGGTTAATGCCGCCAAATCGTTCGGATTATCTGACATCGGACTTATGGGTCGGGAATTCAGAATTCCTTCAATTTCTATGACCACTGTGTCAAGCTCCTCATATGTTAGTGATGCTGTTGATACACTTCGTACAAGGAGATGTTTGGCCGATTTTACTGCCGCCTCCCATAAGCCTCCGAAATGAGGTGCCCTTGGAGGTATAAAATGAAACATGATGCCTCGAGCTGTACATTCTTTATCTATTTTTTCGCTAGCTGAATCTCCGTAAACTGCTTCTGACAATTCTGCCAGTTGATTTTTGGCCCCAACAAAGTTGGTAGCATTGTCACAGTATAAGTTTTTGCAATGGCCTCTTCGGCTTATGAATCTTTTTAATGCCCCTATGAATGCATCTGTTGTTAAGCTGCTAACTACTTCTAGATGCACTGCTTTAGTAGCAAAACAGCAGAATACTGCGATGTAGGCCTTCTGAGGTCTTTTTCCTCTGATCTTATAGTGGACCCAAAATGGACCGCAAAAATCAACTCCAGAGTTAATGAAGGGTCGAGCTGGAACGATTCTTGTAGACGGCAGATTTCCCATAATTTGAGTAAGAAGTTTTGGTTTAGCTCTAGCGCATTTTATACAATGCTGGATGATTGATCGGGCCATTGTCTTTCCCTTGATTGGCCAGTATTTTTGTCTTGTGTGTGATAAGAGTGCCTGAGGACCACAATGACGGTTTTCCTCATGCACCATCTGCATCAGCAATTTGGATATCGGGTCATTATAAGGTATAAGCATTGGATGTTTAGCGTCATATGGAAGCTCTGATGCTTCTAATCTTCCTCCGACTCTGATGATGCCGTTTAAGTCCAAAAATGGGGCAAGGTTATTATATGGGCTATTTTTGCTTACTTGCTTGTACCTTGTCAGGTGTTTAAGTTCTTCGCCAAAATCTGAGTGTTGCATTGCCCTTACAATCAAAGTAAGAGCTTGTTCTAGTTCTGAAACTGATAATGATAGCTTGGAATGGTGATTGCTCCTTCTTGTATTGTTGATGAATCTCACAATGTAGCCAACTACTCGTTGTAGAGTTTTGAATGAGCCATTATGTTTAATGTTGTAGATCACACTATCTGTAGAATCACTCGCTGTTGATGCTGCTGCTACCCTTTTTCGCTCTATATCAACATTCTGATCCATGATATTTGATTTGGAGACTTCTTTTGGCCATATCTCTTGTTGTCCATGTAGAAATATAGGTCCGTAGAACCACAAATTGTTTGATGAGAGCTTTCTTGGAGAGATGCCACGCGACAGAATATCTGCAGGATTGTCTTTTGAGCTGACATGTCGCCACTGTTCTGTTATTGACAATTCTTGTATTGCAGCTATTCTGTTAGCCACAAATGTTTGGTATGATGATGCTTGGGAATTGATCCAGGCCAAAACGATCTTTGAATCTGTCCATAAATAAGTAGGAACATCCTTGTATTTTAAGTCTTTCTTTACTCTTGATGTGAGCTGAGCGCTTAAAAGTGCTGCACAAAGTTCGAGACGAGGTAAAGTTTGACGCTTTAAAGGTGCTACTCGGGACTTCGAGCATAATAGTCTCACGATAATCTGCTTATTCTTTGTCGTTGATCTGATATAGACTGCTGCGCCATATGCCTTTTCTGATGCGTCTGCAAAGGCATGAATTTGTATGTTGGATGTCACATGTCCTTCGAAGATATGTCGCGTAATTCTTAGGTCTTTTATGTGTTCTAACTCTTGTCTGAATGTAACCCAAGTTGCATGAAGATTTTCTGGCAGTGCCTCATCCCAGTCTAACTTTTTCTGCCAAAGTTCTTGGATGAATATTTTGGCGGTAACTACAATCGGTGACAGTAATCCCAGAGGATCGAACAAACTGGCTAAATCTGAGCTAACTGTGCGTTTTGTGACGTGGTTAATCTCCCTTAGACATACTTTTGCACATAGTTTGTCATGTTGTGGCATCCATGTTAAGCCCAAAGTTTTCACGATATGGTTGTTCTCACCATCAAAGTCAAAATTAACTTCTTGTTGGTTTTCGGCGAGGTTTTGAAGTAGTTTTGGATGATTTGCTGCCCATTTTTGTAATTCAAGGCCATGCTGATGCAAGATGTGTTGAAGTTCTGACTGAATTGCTAGAACAGTGTGCAAGTCATTCCCCCCGCCAATACCGTCATCTACATAGAAGTTTTCGAGTAAAAATTGAGCCCCATGTGGGTATCGTATCATGTTTGTCTTAGCAATTTGTTCTAAGCATTTTGTAGCTAGATAAGGTGCAGATCTCGTTCCATATGTGACTGTATTTAGTTTATAATACTTTATTGGCTTAGTGGGATTTTCTCTCCAGATAATTATTTGAAAGTTTCTATCATCTGGGTGCATTACTATTTGCAGGTACATTTTTTTTATGTCGGTTGTGAAGACAAATCGTGGACACCGAAAGCGTAGTAGAATAGAAAACAATTCACTTTGTACTATGGGTCCTGTATACATTATGTCGTTCAACGACGCTCCGTTAGTCGTTTTAGTTGAGGCATCAAAAACTACTCGTAATTTTGTTGTTAAACTATCAGGTCTAAGTACACAGTGGTGAGGAATGAAGTAATTTGGTGCTTGTATAGAGTTTACGTCTATTTCGGCCATATGCCCCAATGCTTCGTATTCTTTCATGAAATCGATATATTGGGTTTTGATTTCTGGAGCCTTTGATAATCGCCTTTCTAATGATAGAAATCTGGTAAAGGCTACTCCATGGGATTCACCAAGAGTGTTTGAGCTAGTGCAGAATGGAATTTTGACCACGAATCTTCCATTTTTGTCAATGGTGTGAGTTTGTAAAAAATGGTTTTCACATTGTCTTTCAGCCACCGAAAGGCATCTGTCAGATGTGCTGATAGTTTCCAGTTCCCAGAGCCGAGCAATAGCATTTTCCAAATTAACTTCGTCATCAGTACATATTCCGCATGCTGCACTTGATAATTCATGTCCTCCAATTCTCCCAGAAATTACCCAGCCAAGTAGAGTGTTATTTAAAATGGGCAAATCGTAGCCTAGTTGAATCTGCCCACTTGACAGTAGTTGATGATGAAATTCTGCCCCAAGTAGAACATCTATTTTGTCAGGACGATTGAATTGTGGGTCTGCTAGCATAATGTTCTTTGGAATTGGCCAATGATCTATATTGATAACTTGTGATGGTTGAGGTGAAATTATGTGCGGAAGGACCGCTGCTTCAAGCCGTGCGGTATAATTATTGATTCTTGAATGTATTGCTACGTTGACTCGGCGTGTTACCCTAGTGTCACTAGAAGCGATGCCGCTAATGGAGATTGATGTTGGTTTAGTTGAAATATTGAGACGTTTTACTAGACGTTCGCTGACAAAGTTCAGTTGGGATCCTGAATCGAGAAGTGCTCTGCATTGTATCTCCTTGTCATTAGCTCGTATGTTTATCATTGCTGTGCTCAGAAGTACATAGCTGGATCTTTTGGATTGGTTGTACGTTGTAAGTGATATAGCGTTTTGATTTCCAGATGATGAGTGATCACCTTGCAGATCTTTGTTGTTTGAAATGTTTGTTGCTGCGTTATTGCCTTGATTTGAGCCCTCCAAGTGCAGCAATGTGTTATGCTTTTTGCTGCATTCTTTGCAACCCCTGGACATGCAGGCTTTAGAATTGTGACCAGGTTTTAAACAATTCACACAGTATCTGTGTTTTTGAATGAATTGTAGTCTCGCTGATTTCGACAACTGAAGAAATTTGGTACATGTGAATAACGGATGATTTCCATTTTTGCACACAATGCATGAATTGTTAAATTGCTTTGTGGTGATGGAAGTACACACCCTTGATTTTGAATGCGGTGATTTTTCAGAAAACGCTTCCATTGATTGGAAATTCCTTTCTAAGAATTCCAGGAACTCTGTGATAGTCGGAACCTCTCGAGGATTCTTCAGTGCTTGCTCGTACCGGAGACGCGTTGCTTGGTCCAATTTCTTGAGGAGTAGGTAGCATAATATTGGATCCCATGATTTCGTATCCACCTGAAGATTTTGAAGCGCTAAAAGACACTCCTTAGTTCTGTCATGGAGCGATTTGTAGTTGTCAGTACAGCCTTTAATTGGGGTGTCTATTAGCTCTTGCACAAGCTTGTTGATCAATAATCTTTTGTTGTTATATCGGTCCACCACCATGGTCCATGCAGCGTCAAAATTTTCTTCAGTGACAGCGAAGTGCTTTATCAAATTTGCTGCTTCTCCTACTAACTGGGTTTTTAAATACCACATTTTTTGAATTTTAGGCATTGATCGCCTTATCACTAGAGATAAGAATATGTCATAGAATTCTTGCCACTTTAGGTGATTTCCATCGAATTTCGGTAGTGCGACTTTTGGCATAGGCAAGGACTCTGAATCAGTTAAATTATGCTGGGATTGTTCAATTGCGCCTACTGTATTGATTATCTTTCGAAGCTTAGTCTCGAGTTGTATAAATCGCACGGAGTCGTACCCTAGTTGCTCTGGGTTTTCAAAGAGCTCAAATATTTGGAAATGTATGGCTTCAATGTCTTGCCATTTGTTTAATGCTATGTTTTGGTTCTGATGAGTATATTCGTCATCAAGTAACCGTTCTAAAGAAGACATCATTACCGCTTGTCGACGTTTGAGCTTTATAAACTCATTAGTCTCAGCTGCTAACACATCACAGCCCTCTTTTGGCGGAATTTTGTGTGAAGTTGACTTTACCTTCAATATAGATTTTTCGAAGATGTCCTTATATTGCTCGACAACCTTCTGTATTGCGGAATAATAATCTTCCGTGAAGTAGCGGTGATCTAGAGGTTTGTCGTCACTTAGCCGAATCAGGTTGTCATTTGTCTCGAACGCCATCCATTCTTCGTCTAGTCTACGCAATCTCTCTTGAAAATAGCTCACCGACTCCTTTCTGGCTTGGGAATCTTTCTTGAAGTTTCTAATAATTGCTTCGATGTTCTCCCCAAGCACCTTTTGCCTTTGAGTTAATTCTTCGAATGACACCATTGTGGATGATATTTAGCTGGCGATCACTGCTGCTAGTATTTCCACTCGAATAATGTGTTGCTCAACTGTTGATATGCAGAATACTGCGGACTCAACGTATTTAGACGTCCTGCTCTTGTAACAGGATCACGTCGGGGTCACCAAAATGTTCAGAATCTTCGCCTTGGGCTTTCTTCCAAGCACTTGTTGCTCAAAGAAATGGGAAGATTACTTGACTGTTTTTAAACTACTGATTTTCTTACAGGCACATAAACCTGAAGAATTTTATTTTGTGGATGACCTCTCAAGCACTTGAACCTGGAGGTAAATTATTTTTGTTGGCGCAACAACAGCACTTGAACCGTGTTGCTTTCTCTTAATTAAAAAGACCGTTTCTTTCAGTTTAAAAATAAGAGTTATTTTATTTTGAATTTTCTTAGTCTTATATACTAGTTTTATCAAAGAAATATGATTAAATTGCATATTTCTTGTAGCAACAAAACAAATGTCAAACATAAACAAATTTGCATTAATAAAAAATATATTAATATAGGGCAAGTGTGTCATATTAAATTACAATTGTAGGAAATAATATAGTAAAAATAAATTGTAATAACAAATGTGTGAATTTAGGACAAGTATTAAGTTACAATTGTAGGAAGTAAAAAGTTAAAATAATTTGCAATTAAAGTGTATTAATTTAGGCTAAGTGTGCTAGTTTATTGAACTTAAATAATTTGATGAATAATGAAAATGATTAATTTAGACCAATTGTGCTAAAGTTTATTAAACTTAAATAATTTAATAAATAATAAGAAATGTATTTATTTAGGTTGAAGTTTATTAAACTTAATTTAATAATAATTTAATAAATAATGCTCGTACATTAACAAGGGTGTTTATTATTGCTTTAAATTAATGTTGCTTATATTTTCCTCAATTAGAATTAAAACGGCTTTAAAAAAGCTACATTTTTGTTCTGCTTAAAGGCTTCTAATAAATTTCTATTGTTATCGCTATTTGCCTCATTAAAAAAATAAAAATACATTTAAAAACACAATAAAAAAGAATGGATCTTGCAACCAAACCACAAAAATAATAATTGTTTTTTAGACCCTAAACCATTAACACAAGCAGAAGCATTAAATACCATAAACAAACAAACAACAGAACATTGTTAAAAAGGAAAGAGGAAAAGGGTTAAAAAAATTGCCCTGCTTATTTTTAAATAAAATGTAACTTTTATCAATTTTTTTAAATAAAAATTACGTCAAAAAGAAACTAGGGAACTACAGTCGGTTGCGCTAACGGTTGCAAAATAGTGTACCCCAAGTTACAAGACTCAGTTGATAACAGGATGTTGAAACTACAAATATTATAAGTGTTAGATAAAAATACTTACTGATTGTGCCTGTACACGCTAAAAAAAATAATAATAAAAGTAGTTCGTACTTACAACAATCCGGAGCAATTAAAAAAGTACGTGAAATGCGGACATCAACTGCAAAAGACGAACTTGTGGTGTAAACACAACCGCTTATTAAAATTTACTAACGTTTATCATCACTCCTAATATATATACTTTTTACGTTAAGCAACACTAACGAAAAATAATTTTAACTTTGCTTTTTCTTTTGCCTAAGACAACCACGTGTCCATATACTTTTAAATCAACATTTTTATAATTAATAAACATTAAATTCAGAGTCTATACTTTTATTGTTGCTGTTTTATTGAACATTAACAACCCCACAAATTGGTGACCCCTGACGAATAATAAATCAACGTAAAAGTAATAACTTTAAAATGAGCACAGCTCCTGGCGGCAGCAACGATGGAAAAGTGACCAACACAAACACTACAGCAGCGGCAAACATCATTCCTAACGAAAACAGCCAAACAGTAAATCGCCTGTCAGTCAAGATACCGCCATTTTGGCCCGACCATGCCGAGATATGGCTAGCGCAAGTTGAGGCTCAGTTTGCTGTTACCGGAATTACTAGCGACGCGGCAAAGTTCAATACGGTTGTCGCCGCTATAGAATCCAACGTCCTCGTTAGAATATCAGACGCTGTTTTAAGTCCACCCGACAATGGCAAGTACGAACATTTGAAAAACTGTATTTTAGAAAGATACTGCGAGAGTGAGCAGAAAAAAACACAAAAGCTATTCTCTGATATAGACTTAGGCGACAAACGGCCGACGCAGCTTCTAAATGAATTAAGTACTTTGGCCAAAGATAAAGTTACGAACGATTTTTTAAAAACATTGTGGTTACAGCGTTTGCCTGCGCAGGTAAGGGCAATTTTACAAGCATCAGACGCAAATTTGAACGAACTGGCTAAATTAGCTGACAAAATAATGGAAGTAGGTGAGTTTCAAAATCTAGCTACTATAGCATCTAGACGGACAACGTATAGTAATGCTACGGAAATAGAAAAACGCCTTGAGCGCATCGAGCACCAAATTAATAGTATGTGCGTAACGAAAAATACGTACAAAAGTCGTTCACGGTCAACATCGCGTAAACGTTTGCAGCCAGACGCATTGAATCAGACCGTTCACGAACATTGTTGGTATCATCACAAATATGGTGACAAGGCACGTAAGTGCCGTCAGCCGTGCGCTTATAATGCGAAATTGCAAAAAAACTAAGCACCTCTTTTAGTTCCGCGAGCGGACTCGAAGAAACTTCATGCATAGCTCGCATACTTATACGAGATGACAACTCAAAACAACAATTTTTAATAGACACCGGTGCAGACGTATCTGTACTACCTGTTCGTCACTTAACGTCTTCTAAACCAACTAGAACAACAAGTTTATTCGCAGCCAACGGCACGCCGATTCAAACATATGGCGAAAAACGTTTAAGATTATCTTTAGGTCTAAGGCGTAACTTTATTTGGAATTTCTTAGTAGCAAATGTTAGCAGTCCAATCATAGGTTCTGATTTTTTAAAATTTTTCGACCTTTTGGTTGACGTGAAAGGTAGTAAACTTATCGATCGGAAAACACTGCTCGAGTCAAAGGGTACACTATCACAACGTGATTCTGTACGCGTCCTTTCGAATGTCTCTGGTGGAGCATACGCCCAATTATTACCCGAGTTTTGTGACTTAGCTACAATAAACGCGAATAGACAGCCGACTAATACAAAAGTCACACATTTTATTACAACTAGAGGTGCTCCGACGTTTGCTCGAGCACGACGACTTACGGGTGAAAAATTGTCAGCAGCAAAAAAAGAGTTCCAGTACTTGATGGAGAAAGGAATTTGCAGACCTTCGAAAAGCAATTGGGCGAGCCCTTTACACCTAGTGAAAAAAAGCACAGGTGAATGGCGACCGTGTGGGGACTATCGCGCGCTAATCAACATTACTGTCCCCGACAGATACCCAATACCGTACTTGCACGACGTAACAAACATTTTATATGGTAAAAGAGTTTTTACAACTATAGATCTGCAAAAAGCTTACCACCAAATACCAGTAGAGCCCTGTGACGTGCCAAAAACAGCGATAATAACACCTTTCGGATTATATGAGTTTTTATACATGACGTTCGGTTTGAGAAACGCCGCTCAAACTTTTCAGCGCCACATAAATGAAGTATTAAAAGGCCTCGACTTCGTATTTGTCTATATAGATGACATACTTATCGCATCACAGTCTAATGATGACCACAAAAATCATTTACGAATAGTTTTGGAACGCCTCCGTCACGCGAACCTTGCTATAAATTTTAGCAAGTGCTGTTTTGGCCAACACGAGTTAACGTTTTTAGGTCATAAGATAAATGCCGAAGGTTTAACTCCACCTGAAGAGAAAGTAAAAGCAATACGAGATTTTCCGCTGCCAATGTATGCAAAGGACCTCAAAAAATTTTTAGGTATGATAAATTTTTATCGGCCATTCATACCAAATGCTACCAAAAATCAGCAAATTTTGCGCCTTATGACACCTGGCAACAAGAAAAATGACAAACGTTTAATAAAATGGAATGCCGAGGCTGAAAACGCTTTTGCTGCATGCAAAGATGAGCTGGCAAATGCCACAATGTTGAACCACATGGCTCCCGATGCAAAACTCACACTGACAACTGATGCGTCTGATGATGCTGTTGGTGCCGTTCTGCATCAAGTTGTAAGCGACCATGCTCAGCCACTTGGTTTCTATTCCAAGAAACTTACCGATACGCAAAAGAAGTACAGCGCCTATGATCGCGAGTTAACGGCGATATACCAGGCAATACAACACTTTAGACACACTCTTGAAGGCAGAGAGTTTGTAATCTTCACAGATCACAAACCCATCGTTTTCGCTTTTAATCAAAAAAGCGAAAAAGCGTCGCCAAGAAGAGCCCGTCAGCTCGACTTTATTAGTCAGTATTCAACAAATATTCAACATCTGCCAGGAGTAGTAAACAACGTAGCTGATTTGTTGTCACGTATAAACAGCATTAAAAACGATGTTAATTTTGATGAAATTTCAGCACAGCAACAGTCTGATCCCGAACTGCTCATCTTGCTAAAAAAAAAAGGTAAGAAAAACTCAATTACTCTTACGAAATTAGCTATACCAAACTCGTCAAGCACTTTATATTGCCATATTCACGACAATCGTATAAGGCCATATATACCTAGAAATCTTCGCGAGACTGTAATTAGCAAACTGCACTCTTTATCACACCCAGGCACTAGAGCAACAAAGAAGTTGGTAACAGACCATTACGTCTGGCCTTCAATGTCAAAGGACGTGGGATTATTTGTTCGATCATGCATTCCTTGTCAAAAAACGAAAGTTTATCGTCACTCAAAAACCCCATTAACAAATTATGCATCAGTCGACGCTCGTTTCGAGCATATCAATATTGATATCATTGGGCCACTGCCAACATCATACGGGTTTCGATACTGTCTAACGTGCATCGACAGGTTCTCAAGATGGCCAGCCGCAATACCGATGGTGGACATAACCGCACAAAACGTTGCCAACGCCTTAGTTAGTGGTTGGATAACTACTTACGGTATTCCTCTACGTATCACTACCGACTTAGGACGCCAGTTTGAGTCCGCAGTTTTTAAGGAATTAATGGAGATTCTGGGGGTTAAACATTTGCGTACAACGCCCTACCATCCTCAATCAAACGGAATCATTGAACGTTGGCACAGGTCGTTGAAAGCTGCAATAAAGTGCTCTAAAACGAAAAGCTGGAGTTCATCCCTACCGTTAATTCTGCTTGGCATGAGATCAACAGTAAAAACGCGACATCGGGTTAAGCCCTTCAGAACTAGTTTTCGAAGCACCTTTGATAGTTCCAGGAGCATTTCTCGTACCTCGTACAAGCACCACAAGCATTACAGAATTCGCTGAATCTCTGCGTAAAGCAATTCATGACTTGCCTGTAACAAACCCTCAACGACATGGTATCACTCAGCAATTTGTACAACCAGCATTGAAAGATTGCAAATTCGTTTTTATCAGAGTTGATCGCGTCAAACAGCCTCTTGAACCCAATTATGAAGGACCTTATAAGGTAATATCTAAACATGACAAATATTTTATTATTGCAATTCATCACCGAGAAGCTAAAATATCAATCGATGGACTTAAGGCGGCTTTTATATACAACGACGAGGATGACCAAACGATAAAACAGCCCGACAGCTGTACACTAACGCATTCTGCTACTGGCACCGAAGAAGACGCATTACAAGAAGATGATGAGCAAAGTGAAACTAATATCACTGCCCGGCAACCACGTGTAACAACTTCGGGCCGCCAAGTTCGTTTCCCCGCCAGATATCGTTAGCGTGCTAACTAGGCGGGGGGTATTGTGGTGTAAACACAACCGCTTATTAAAATTTACTAACGTTTATCATCACTCTTAATATATATACTTTTTACGTTAAGCAACACTAACGAAAAATAATTTTAACTTTGCTTTTTCTTTTGCCTAAGACAACCACGTGTCCATATACTTTTAAATCAACATTTTTATAATTAATAAACATTAAATTGAGAGTCTAAACTTTTATTGTTGCTGTTTTATTGAACATTAACAACCCCACAAACTAATTAAAACTCTTAATTGTATATTTAAACTTCCGAGATTCAAGAATTCTTTTATGATTTAATAATTTCTTGAATTAATTATACATGCAATGTCTTCTTGCGTGCATTTCGGGTTGCCAGATTTTAAGATTGTATTCGCCAAAATAATTTTCAAAAATTGCCAAAATAATTTTTTTTTTTTTTTTTTACAAATTTTTGTATATCTTTTTTTAATTATAAAAACTTTTTTTAAGACTCAAAAACATAAATTTAATCAAAATTACTAAAATTCGGCTAAGATAAAAAAATCGCCAAAAATTCAATACATAAATTAAGTATAAATAATTTTTCTTAAAATACGTCTTTACTTATATCGATACTTATTGAAACAAATTTATAGCTCATTCATTAAAGCTTAAGTAAAATTAGCTGAGAAAATCGCCAAATATTTTAAAAATCGCAAAAAAAAATTAATGATACCAAATCAAAAGATTTAACGACAAATAAGTTTAGAAATTGCCCCCAAGGGTACTTAAAATCTGGCTGATCTAACCTAGGTTCAGAAGAAGTGCTTTCGGAGGAAGCTCCTCCTGGTGTGCAGTCACCAAATCTGGACTTGTTAAAGGACTTACTAGTGTCCTTAGTTATACTGAAGCCACGGGAACCGGTAGACCATACAGAAAACCGCCCATATCTGTAGCCAGTTATTGGTGAGGTCCCTCGGGGTACAGGTGGTGGCTGTTGGTTAAGTTCGGTGTTTGCAGGAAAGGTGCGGTGCCGACCAAGTGTGGTATTGTACTTTCGACAAACAGGGACTTCTTACCTCAAGCACGAATTATTTTATGGGCCTGATAGCCATGTTCTTACATTTGCAACTTCGTTGGCATCGCCAGTGAAGGGCGGAAGTCATCGCATTGTATTTCACTCAGTGATAAGACAACCATACGTTAGGCCGCATCGGCAAGCACTGACGTGCGTCTGGATGACATCCCTGCTTGCGTTCACAGCACTTAAGTTCGAAACACACTAACGCTTATAAGTACTACTGCGGCAAAAGCAACATTTAAATTTTCAATGTAAGCTTCCTTCTGCGTATGTATGATAGGCTTGAGATGTGTGGAAATGTTTGGTGCTAACAATGAATAGCAGATTTATACAGCAAAAACTTTGTGGAAGCCGTGGAAGACCTCTAGGTAAAGGGTGGCACAATGATTAAAAACTCGTTGTCATTAAAATTGAAACAACACATAATTCTTGCAAAAAAAAATTACTTCAAAAGTTGGGCCACATGCATCAAATTACATTAACTATTGGGACACCATATAATTTCCAAATTAAAATTTTGTACTTGTTGTTATAGCGGACTTAGCAATACAGGTTCTTTGTAAATTTCAACCATCGTTCTACAATTATTTAATAAAATGACCAAACTAAATCAACTATTGGGACACCCTTTAATTTATAATTTATATATCCGTACTTGTTATTATAACGATCAAAATAAACGACAGTCTGTATAATTTTCCAGCATTTGTCTATAACGGTTTAAAAGATAGGCACATATAGGTCCTATACCTATAGGGGCACCCTATAATTTTTCAATAAATTTTTGTATTACTTTGTCCTTTTGGCAGCACGTGATACGCGTCGATTTTTTATCTAGCATAAAAAATTATGCACCCCTCCACCTATTTTTTTTTTTTTTATTAATTTCGAGAAAAGGAACGGCATCTGTCCTGCAAGAACGCGCGGTTTGACACATCTCGATTTTTTTTTCTGTAGAGGCACATCAAGTCACTGTTTTATGCTGATAACCCAGCAATAATTGACAGCTTGGAGGAGAGCATTGGCGCTCATTATCCCAAAATTAGACATCTAAAAAGCACTTCGTCAAGAACAGCTGCGGTGATTTTATGCCGGAAATCATTTTCAAATGTAAGTGCCATTAATAAATTAATAAATCTTTTAAATATTTTTTAATTAAGTTCTACGTGTTATTTTTTAAAACTTTGAAAAATAAATTTTTAGTGTTTTATCTTAATTTAGTTTTACGAAAAATTTTTGATTATTTGTGATTATTTTTGGTAACTTTGGTTTTTTTTAATAAATTTTCGATTTTTTATGAATTTCAAATTTTATAATTAATTAAATAATTAATTAATATTATTTGTATACTTTATTCAGTCAAAACTAAATAACTTAGATCAAATTGTGGGGTGTAAAAATTTTAATTTTTTCTTAGAATTGATATTAAATATCTTTTACTTGGTCGGTTTAAATAAATACATCCTCCACATTGCTTTAAAATTCCACAAATAATTGCACCGTTGCAAAGACCCAAAAATAACAAAAATACAAATCTCCCTCAAAAGTGATGTTTTTTGTTTGTTGTAAAAAACATATAAACAGAAACAAAACTTTTCAATAAATAAAAAGGCAAAAACCAGCAACGGCTAAAAAAATAAAATAAAATAAATAAATGTAAAATAGCGAGATTACTGCAAAAGCTTTTGACTAAATCTTCACAGTATTTTATTACACAAAAGTCACTTAAAGCTTGTTCAATTTTTAACCTTTTTTAATGCTATTTAAATTGTTGCTATTGTTATTGTTCTTAAATTTTTTGCACCGAAAAAAAAAACCTTTAAAATGCTTCGTTGTTGAAGAATGTTTTAAAAGGTTTTGGTTGGCTGATTTTATACATTTTACATTATTTTTATTTTTTCCAATTGTATTTTAAACCTTAAATGGCAAATTTATATATTTTTTTATTATTGAATATTTAACAAATTAAGAAGTTTTTAAAAAAAAATTATCAGTGTTTAATAAATAAATATATAAAAAATATATAAGTTTTCAAAGAGAAAATCATTTGGTTTAATTAATTTTTTCCCTTTTATTTATTTAACGAAATTTATTTATTAAAGACTTAAAGGAAATTAAAAAAAAAATAAGAATTCAAAAGTTGGAAGCAAAAAGTATATTAATTATTAAAGTAACATCATAGGGGTTTCAATAAATGATTTGCTGTCTTAATTAGGTTTAAGTGCAATTTTATTTACTGCTTATTTTCGACGCTTTGTATTGTTAGAAATGCGACCTTTTCTTTAGTAAAATTTATGTCAATTTGTTGAAATTTATAATAATATTTGAAAGAAAAAGGTAAAAGTCTACTACAAAAAACAAATATCTAAGTTCAATAGAATTAAATGACACAAATAAAAATGTATTATTTTTCACTTAGTAAAACTCCTATTTCTGTAAAATCTAAAATTGTTTTATTTTCTTAATTTTTGATTACAAGAAAAGCTTTTTGGTAATATTTTTTGTTAATTACTTTACACGTGCCTGATTTCTAAATATGAAATAAATTACTGCGGGGAGTGCATATCCATATGGCCATTTCGCTACTGGATTCAGTGGATTCTACCCAAATTTTGTATAGAAAACTTAAGGGTCTTATGTCAAAATCAAAATGACAATAAAATCTTAAACATGTTTTATATAAAAATACAGCAACTATTTTTATTTTTTCTTCCATTTTTTTATATATAATTTTTTTTTTTACTTTAAATTTATTGATAATTTTTTTGTTTGTAATTTTTGATGGAAAGCATATTTTTTTGGTAAAATTTCAATTAAAATGTGATATTCCAGTAAAATGTCGATCGGTTATTTGAAATTTTAAAATCCTGCTAATTTTGTTTTTTTTTCTTTTTGTACATGTATTATATTTAATAAAATTTATTTTTTTTTTCTTTTTTTTTTTTTGTTTAACACAAGAACAATTTTTTGTTAAGTTTATTTTGTAAAAATTTCGTAAAACATCGACTGAGAAAATTTTTCCAACTTTTAAATCATGTATAGTATTTTTTTAGATTTTTGAAATGCAACTATTATATTTTAGTAATTCTTTTTTTTTTTGTGAAATTATGGAGAAAATGTGTTACGAGTATTTTAGTGAAATATTGAAAATTTAGTATATTTAACTAAATACGAACGAATACTTCTTCCGCATATTTAGATTGAAAACTAACCCAAATTTTTATATTTTGTTTTCAATAAAGTAAGCAAAAGAAATGCTTTTTGATATTTAATAAAATTGGCGATTAAACTTTTTTTTTCTTCTTCAGATTTAAATATAATTTTCTTACACTTGACAAATATTTCTCTAGCCTTTGTTTTAACTAAGAACCCCTTTTTTTTTGGAAGTAGCTGACTATTATTTTTTTCCTCTATTTGTGCCACCAGTGAAGCTTAACTTTATGGCAGTTACTTTTATTTTATAAAACACATAATCGCACCTGTTTAAATAAATATTTACATTTATTTAAGTATTCCAAAAGATAAGCAAAAATACTTAATAAAAATACCACATTAAAACAAACATATTTCTATTTTAATGAATGAAAAAAATATAATATAAATCTCGTCTGAATATTGTTTTTGGTAAATAAAATTTTTATTTTAGGTTAGTTGAACCAATTCATATATTTTGAAAGCTGTAGATACCACAGTTAAGCACATACAGTAGAAAAAAAAACACAATCACCATTTACCTATTAAAAACAATAGTTATGTAAACGTGCAAACACATATAGTTAAAACCTGTAAGGTTCACATGTGGGTACAGGGTTGTACTTTCTTATCAAGCTTAACTGATGGAGTTCAGCAATTGAATTATTCTAAGTTACATTATGATAACACCCATTATAACATTTTTATACTTGAACACAGGTATTTAGAATCAGCCATAGAAACTCATAAGTATGTTTAATAGCCATAAGCATAACACAGAAGAACATTTTCATTAAACTAATTTATGTTTAATATAAAACTTAAAAACCATTCAACCAACTCAAATAGAAAAAAGGAGTCAAAAAATTAAAATTAAAATTTATTTAAGATAAAATTTGGAGCAGAGGTTTATTTGGGATTTAAATTAGTTTTTAAGTTTTTACGTTAAATATAAAAAAGTTTTAAATAGGTGCAGAATGTATTAAATTGAGCTGATCCATCAGGCTCCCAGGTAAAGTGCAACTTGAAAACGCAGATGTAATACGGATTAAACTCAGTATTTGGCGTTGAGGCCATAACGATAATATTACCATGATATCCAGTTAGGAATGCTATGGCACACAAACTAAATCTACTGCTTTGTCCCCAGAAGGTTCTCACCAATAATCAGGACAGATACGGTAGTACCTGCATGGTATCGTTTCCTATAGTACCAGTTCTTTACTTTAGCCATTAACTCTTCGAAAGTTTTATATCTGTCAGTTTCGAATCTCTGCAATAAAATTTTATTGGTGCACATTGGGGACTTATGTTGGGAGTAAGTTCTAACATAACAAAAAAAATGGGTTAAAAAAATAAATCTCTTTAGAAAAGCTTTCTAGTCCATGGTAGGTGGTGGCATTACATACTATTGTGGTGTTTCCTTTTGTAGAAACGTACCAGTTCTTTTGACTGCAAATACCGCTGTAGCTCTGGCTATACTTCACCCTTCGCTCCATTGCTTACTAAAGATGCTGTACTTCTATGTTACTTGAAAGAGATTTAATCTACTTGATACTTTGTTTATTAATCTAACTCATGTACATTCCAAGCCAGTCTTCACCTCCTTTTATTTAATAGTTACAACACACATCTGCCTTGCACTGTTGTTATGCTGTTACTGCCCTTTGCTAATTAGTAGAGCTCTCTTTGTCTTAATTATAAAGAAAGTCTTAACAGTACTAAATTATTTGCCTTGGCTTCACACAATAATTGTCTTTTTCTTAATGGGAGGCTTGTACTGCTTTTTCTCATTTTTAATTGCCTTATAAAGGGTACATAAATTTTAAAGGCCGATGTTGAATAAAACAAAATTTATTTATTTTTCATTTCTTATTTCGATAATATAAGTATGGTTCAATTATGTATGGAACAAAATATCGGCATACCTCCATCTGATGCTCCAAGTTTTCGATGACTCTGAGGCATAATTGAGTTTCAAGGCCGTTAATGTGCTCTTAAATTGTTGCTTGCTTATCGACGTATACCTTTTCCTTCAAATAACGCCAAAGAAAGAAGTCCAATGGTGTCAAATATCTGATTTCGGTGGCCAATTGACATCGTCACCACGTAAGATAACACGGCCATTGAACTTTTCGCGCAAAGAGTCATTGTTTCGTTAGCTGTGTGGGAAGTCCTATTGAAACCACATATTGTCCACATCCATATCTATCAATTCTGGCTATAAAAAGTTCGTTATGGATGGCACTTCAGCCGCACTGTTGCGAACAGCAGCAATATTTTCTGCAGTACGAGCCGTTCGATCTTAAACTGGTGTTTTCACATCTCTTGAAATTTTTGCACGACTTTTCGGATTGTACGCACAATTGGACGATTAAATTGACCGATTGCATTTTGATTTGAACGCTGATTGTTATAATAAGCCTGATAACTTTAACGCATTGCTCGATAGTGTAACTTTCCATGGTTCAAATTAAGTTAGTCTGACATTGAGAAATGTAAAATTAAATGCCGACGTTTATGTGTAGTACATACATCGGCTTTTAAAATTTAACTACCCGATAGTAACTACTACAATTTTTAATTTTCCTTTGCACTCACGCTAGTACGATAGTGGGTTCGAATTGATAACTAGGTGATATTTTGTTTTACAGTCGTATTAATCTGCACAGGCGCCACCGGTAAATATAATTTAATCACCTCTATTTTTACCACGTACATACGAACAACAACAACACTGTTGTTTTTAGATGGGTAGTGGTTGCCAGATTTTATTTTCGTAACAATATGATAAAGGATACGGCAACGCAGAACTTTAAAAAATATTAGTTTTGAAAAAAGCCGAAGAAACTCATAAGTATGTTTAATAGCCATAAGCATAACACAGAAGAACATTTTCATTAAACTAATTTATGTTTAATATAAAACTTAAAAACCATTCAACCAACTCAAATAGAAAAAAGGAGTCAAAAAATTAAAATTAAAATTTATTTAAGATAAAATTTGGAGCAGAGGTTTATTTGGGATTTAAATTAGTTTTAAAGTTTTTACGTTAAACATAAAAAAATTTTTAAATAGATGTAGAATTGTTGAAAAACAATTGCTTATAAGTTAATTCTTTTCTTAAATATTACACTGAGTATGTCTAGACTGTAAATATGAACTCTAATTACTTTTAAGAACATTTTCCTATAAATATCGAATACTAGCTTGTAAGAACTTTACTTTGTAATAAACCAGTGAAAACGAAAGGTTGTGTTTTATTTGTGTGTGCAGAAAGTTGTTTGAAAGATGTTTTAAATTAAACAACAAAATTAATGAGATTAATTAAAGAAAGAAACTGATCCATCAGGCTCCCAGGTAAAGTGCGACTTACAAGCGCAGATGTAATACGAATTAAAGTCAGTACCTCTCGTTGAGGCCATAGCGATAATATTACCTCGATATCCAGTTAATAATGGTACGGCACACAAACTTAATCTACTGCGTTTCACACAAGGTTCTCACTAATAATTAGGACAGATACGGTAGTCCCTGCATGTTATCGTTTCCTATAGTACCAGTTCTTTACTTAAGACACTAAGTCTTCGAAAATTCTTATCTGACAGTTTCGGATCTCTGCATTAAAATTTTATTGGCGCACTACACAAACAGAAGCAATAGCTTCAAGAAATCAATTCTCTTCAAGATAACATCCCATCGAGGTGACTTATGTTGGGAGTAAGCTCTAAAATAACCAAAAAAAATAGGTTAAAAAAAATAATTCTCTTTAGAAAAGCTTTCTACTCCATGTTAGATGGAGGTATTACATACTATTGTGGTGTTTCCTTTTGTAGAAACGTACCAGTTCTTTTGACTGCTAATACCACTGTAGCTCTGGCTATACTTGATCCTTGGGTCCATTGCTTACTAAAGATGCTATACTTCTATGTTACTTAAAAGAGATTTAATCTACTTGATACTTTGTTTATTAATCTAAATCATCTACAGTCCAAGCCAGTCTTCATCTCCTTTTACAACACACATCTGTCTTACACTGTTGTTATGCTGTTACTTCCCTAAACTAAATTATTTGCCTTGGCTTCACACAATAATTGTCTTTTTCTTTACGGGAGGCTTGTACTGCTTTTTCTCATTTTTAATTGCCTTATAAAGAGTGGGTAAATTTTAAAGGCCGATGTTGACTTTGAAAAAAACACAAATTATTTAGAAAATTGTCATTTCTTATTTCGATAATGCTGGTATGGTTAAATTATGTATGGAACAAAATATCGGCCAAATAGCCGCCGCGAACTCGACTGCAAAGCTCCATTTGATGCTCCAAGTTTTCGATGACTCTGAGGCATAATTGAGTTTCAAGGCCGTTAATGTGCCGAATTATCTTATCCTTTAGCCCCTAAATTGTTGCTTTTCTTTCAAGTAATCCCAAATCAAGAACTCCAACGGTGTCAAATTACATGATTTCTGCGGCCGATTGACATCGCCACCACGTAAGATAACACGGCCATTGAACTTTTCGCGCAAAGAGCCATTCTTTCGTTAGCTGTGTGCAAGTGGCACTGTCCTGTTGAAACCACATATTGACCACATCGATATCTATCAATTCTGGGTATAAAAAGTTCGTTATGGACGGCATTTCAGCCACACTATTGCGAACAGCAGCAATATTTTTTGCAGTACGAGCTGTTCGAGCTTACACTGGTGTTTAAACATCTCCTGAAATTTTCGAATTATACGCACATTTATAACAAGCCTGATAACTTTAACGCATTGCTCGATCGTATATCTTTCCATGGTTCAAATTGAGTTAGTCTGAAATTTAGAAACATCAAATTAAAAAAATACTTGACGTTTAAGTGTGGTTCACATTCAACATCGGCTCTTAAAATTTAACCACCCGATAGTAACTACTACAATTTTTAATTTTCCTTTGCACTCATGCTGGTCCGATAGTGGGTTCGAACTGATAAACTTGGTGATCTTTTCTTTTACAATCCTATTAATCTGCACAGGCGCCACCGGTAAATATAATTTAATCACCTCTATTTTTACCAAGCACAAACGAACAACAACAACACTGTTGTTTTTAGATGTGTAGTGGTTGCCAGATTTAATTTTCGTAGCAATATGATAAAGGATACGGCAAAGCAAAACTTAAAAAAAATATTAGTTTTGAAGAAAGCAGACACATAATTTGATAATAGATTCTATATATGGCAGGTTTAATAGATTCTATATATGGGCACAAACATCGGTTATAAGTCAATATTTTCTTTTTTTTTTTAGACAAATTTCAGAACAAACTAATTCATTTCGTTTTTATACCCTTCACCACAAGGGGAATAAAAATATGTCATTTCGCTTTTAAGATCTGCAATATCAATTTTCGACCCCATAAAGTATATATAATCTGAGTTTGTATTCATAGTGTTGTCGATTGGGGGATGTCCGTCTATACGTCTTTCCATCTGTCTCTTATCCTTTCGTGTTCGTGTTGAAATAAATTCTGCCAAGGCACTAGATGAGCTAGAGAAATTTTTATCGATCAGTCAGCAAGATCGGTTCATGTCCTTCGAGGCAGCGGGCAACACACCACGCCTGATTCTAAATTTTTTATTTATTTTATTTTTAACTTTCGCTTCTATTTTTGTGGGTGGTTTTGTTTTTGAGAAAAAATTAATGAAATAAAGTTGAAACATCAACCCTAAATAAAACTTAAAGTTTTCGGAAAACTGCTTTTTTGAATAGAAAAACTTAATGGTAGGAACGAATTTCTCATGCCAACTTTTATTTAAACTATTAGAAATCTGAAGTATTGTAGATATGGTTATACATATGTGGTGAAGGGTATATAAGATTCAGCATAGCATTTTATTATAGTTTTAAGTCTGTAAATCTATAAAATTGAATTATATGCACACTTTTGCCTGCCACTGTATATTTAATTTTCTTCTGCTTCCATGATTTGCAGCTTTTAAGTAAAACTCAGAAAATTGTCTTACCTTAGGTTTTCGAGTATTAATTAAAGCAACTTAAAATTTATCAATTAAGAATCTGTAACAAAAATATATTAAAAGGATGTGTGCTTCTCTGAGCGATTGTAAAATCACTGAAATCATTTTAATATTTAATAACAAGATTTAAAAATAATATGAAAGTTTATTGTTTAATGAAAAAATAAAAAACAAATAAAAAATTAAATAATTTTATTTTAAGCTGATTAATGATCACACGAATTAATAAAAATTTACCTGTTCAATTTTCCAACGTTTGCATTTTCTTATTTTTTTTTTTTTTTAATTTGACCTTATTTTGCAAAAATTAAATAAATAAAATATTTATATGGAAAATAGCAATTTCCTCTATTTATCCAATCATTTGTTATAAATCACAGCATTTAAAAGGTTTTCTACAAAAACAATAAATTTAATTTCTTTTACAACGTGAAAAACAAAAAATGAGTGCACAAATAAAATTCAGAGTAAGAATTGGTAGCAGTAGAGTTACGTAAGTATTTTCAATTTATGTCTGAAAAGGTTTTCTTGATTAAAATTTTTATTGGTGTTCCTTTTTTATTATTGAGCAAATAGATGTTTAAAAATTTTAAATTTTGTGTTAGGCTTCTAATAGAGTTTTCATTTGTTTATACAATTATCACAGGACCTTTTTAGGCAGTATAAAGTAGCATTGTTTACTTTATTTTGAAACAGTAATTTTGGAGATAACATATTAAAAATCTTAGAAGAGACGTCACCTATCAGATCCAATCTATCAATTCTGCGAACAAAGGTACGCAAACATAGAATTTGAATGCATTTGAGTGTTCAAGAACAGTATCTTTTTTTTAATTTTTTATGAAATTAGTAGTTGATTTTTTAATAACATTTTTTTATGTCTTTCTGTTAGTAAAGCGACATCTCTTTGCGTATAAAAACATTTATCTATTACATAATAGCTAAAGATTTGAACTCAACTAGAATAAAATTATTTCTGTAAATGGTCCTAGGCCGCTATTGGAAAATATAAATAGCCTATTTTAGCACAAGGACAAGGATCTACCCGTGTTTAAAATTTCATTAAAATCGGTTCAGTCGTTTAGCCGTAATTGATGCATGCACAAACAAATAAACTAACAAAAAATTTTATAATAAACTAGCAGTGCCAACGACTTCATCTGCGTGTCATTTCTAATTTTCCTTAAAACCGAATTTAACTATTTATTCTAGAGTTTTGTAATATAATAAGTGCTGACTACTGTTTTAGTACAATTATACCGATAAAATTGGTTCACTATTTTGGCTACGAAATGGCATATTATTCCGAAAAAAAAGTATTCTGGAACCAAGGTTCTAACAAACAACAAAATTTTTTCCGAATTCATCCAGTAGTTTTTACGTAATGCGAACACAGACAGACAGACAGACAAAATTCTAAAAATAAGTTGTTATGAATTCTATATCAATTACTATCTACACCAACACCAAAATTTTCAAAAATATTTCATGTACAGAAATTACCCCATTACAGTTTTATTTTATGTAAGATTCGCATTTATTTCAAAAAAATTTACGATTGTTACCTTACCCACAATGGACAAAAACTACGTTCAAGATAGCACTAACAACATGTTTCCTAGCATGAGCAGTAAGAAACTTGTCCATGGCCATTGCCATTAGACTTTGCATACTTGGAGTTTTTTTTTATTTTTAGGGTTGCAGTAAAAATGGTTGTTTAAAATTACTGAAGAAGGATGTGTGTCCCCCTCGCTCGTTAAAATTAAGAAACATATTAACACATCACATTTTTTTATATTGACTCCTAGATAAACAGTTAACAGAACAGCTATTTTAAGAAAGAAACAATGCTATATTTCGATAAGAATTAATTGGTTTGATTAACGACTTCTGTTGCAGAGGTGCATGCTGCATATTATTGAAAGTCGTTAACAAAAAGAGTTAAAATTTACTGCTGCTGGAACATTCTGCTTCATTGTAACCACTGATATCGCTTGTCGTACCCCGATTATAACCATTTTATCGCGTCATACCCCATACAAGCCTAAGAAAGTGCTTTTCTATAACTTTATCTCAGCTCTTAAGATTCTATATCTTAACCACACATAGCAATTCATGAAAAAAGCAAGAATATACAAAATGTTATACACCCTTTATGCGCCCAAATAATAACAGTTACGGTTATTTTATGATTTAATCAGATTGTCTATTCATCCATCACAGCCTAAATTAAAAAAATCCATAAAAAGACGTAATTTGTAACATTAATGTTTAACCCGTTATAAGAAGATACTTAAAATTTATTAGAGTATTTAATGACATGCCCTTGCTTAAAGAGCCTCTTGGTAGGAAGGCCAGTAATTTGCTCAAATCTAACAAAAGTACCTTAAGCTGGGTAACTGCGTTAGTGACAGTTCGTAGAAATTTCAAGTCTCATCTGGCCAGAATAAGAATCGAAGCAGATAGTACTGTAAACTTTGACTAGAAGAGCTGTCATCTGGCCAGAATGAGAATCGAAACAGATAACACTATAAACTTTGACTAGAAGAGGTTGAGGCGGTAGCACGAAAAATGTTTGAAAATCCGGCACTGGCTGGCAAAATACTTAGAACTACAGGTCCCAATCCTATGGTGGATTTAAGCCTTCAGATACTAGTAATGACTATGAACTCAGTAATAAAAAAAAAATTATGTAAGTAATAGTAGACCTTCTGAAATCCGTTATGTCAAGAGTAAAGTCTGATATTAGCGCGTGACTCGATGAGAGTAAGATTGCCGTAAACTGCCAACCGATTGCCTATAATCATTGAGGATAAAAGGCATAAATAAAAAAGTTTTATTTTTTAAACCATTAAAGACAGAGACTTGAAATTTAAGATGTGTACGGCCTTATCCGTTATACTGTTGAAAGCCATAATAAGAAGTAAAAAAATTATATGAAAAATAAAGACCTTGTATTTTTTTATCTTTTAAACTATAATCACAAGGCACAACAACAATATTAAAAACAAAAATTAAAAATTCATGATACGGAACCCCTTGTATGTGAATTATTTGAATACTACATCAGTCTTAAAATGAAATCACATAAGTAAGGCACCCCTGCATTATTCAAATAATTATTTTTTTTTTTTTTCTCATATCTTCAGTAAACAAAAAGAGTTATGACCATTTCAACAATTTACTGTTTTCACTACAAATACCAATTTATGGTAAATTGATTTTATTATCCCTTTAATTTTATTCTTTATTAATTTTTCGTATAACCCTTTAAAAATTATACATTTTTTATGAATACAAAAAGTAAAACATCAGTTTCACATTATTTATTTATGTCAAAATAAACAGAAAATGATTGGAGGAAAAGTGAATAAGCATTTTCCAGAATCTTTTTTATAAATATTACAGTTTTATGGAGATAAACATTTTTATTGTTTAATGCCTTTTTTAAATTTTCACCTTGTCCTCTCTTAAAACTTAATGTTAAAGCTTTTCTTTATTTTACTAAAATATTTATATTGAAAAAAAACAGTGTGTTCAGCAAGAAAAAAACGCAAAATGCTTCTGGTAAATATTCACATTTCAATTATTTTGAGCTGTTGAAGTTTTTTTGCTGCAACAAGTGCATTCTGGCAGTTGTTGTTATTTTTGCTTGCATAATTGCTACTCTATTTGTGAAAAAATCATCAGTTTTTTCTTTTTGTTATGATACAGATGAAACAATAACTCACACAGCTACAGATGCTCTGAGCCATTTTGTTATTAATGCCAACTCATGTCTATGTATGTTCATGTGTTTTAAAGGTATAAAAAATTGTGGACAGTAAAAGGTATTTAACAGTTTCGTATTCCATAAAAGGCTCTCCATTAGTGATGGATATCTCTCAATTGTTCTTTGGGCTCGGTTGTTTTATCTTTTGACGATTTGGTAACAGTGAAAACAAATAACGTCTGCATATTAGAGAGGCGATCATAAGAAACAAGAGAAAAATATATTTAAAAAATGTTATTTTCTCTTTTTACTCTATTCTATATTATATAAATTTAAATGGGATATCGAAGCAAACTACTAACCTTCTCGTCGACCGGTTTTATCACTCAATGAGTTTCGGTAACAGATTGACACTCTTGATGTCCCTTGTTTTTATAATTGAAAGTTGTGATTGAAAATCCTCAACTGACTAGTGTCAATATTTTCCTTGGTACAGATTCATGGGTCTATAAAGTCAACCCACAACAAAAAGTCTAATGGAGGCAAAGCGTAGCTCTGAAGCGACTAGTTCACGTTTCCAAGATGACTAATAATATGATTACTGAATTTAGTTTACGGAAGATTAATTTGTTCATGAGCTGTGTGACATGGATCGCCATCCTGCTGAAACCAAATGAGACTAGATCTTATATTAAAAAATCTTTTATTTAATATCAGCAGCTATGTATGGAAAAAAATATAAGATTAATATCCTTCTCTGCGAGCTCTTTTGAGTACATATTCATTATATTCTCACATATTTCATGAGGTATTTCATTAATTTAATGACAAATATTTTGTTTGAGTTGCCCAAGTGTTTCTGGTTTGTTTGCCTTTCTTTTCAGATATCCCCACAAAAAGAAGTCCGGAGATGTTAAATCAAACGACCGTGGAGGCCAATCCTCACCATTTCTTGATATAATTTGTTGTGGAAAGACGTGCGCGGCGATTCCATTGTATTAGCGGCTGTATGCGATGTGTCACCGAATATTTTTCCATAATAAATTTGACACTTGTCTACTTCAAGGGTGCCAAATATGAACTATCAAGACTATTGTTTACTCGCTGCTGGCTGTAGTGCATTTTTAGCAGCAAATTTTTAAAATTTGGCCAGTATAGCAACCACTCAAACCAACAAGTCAAACTAAAATGTTGCTTTTTATATACATGCATTAGCTTTTCGACAATGATACACCGAAGTGGCAACTTTGTTTGTTAGAAAATATGGTTTTTTCGGCCAAATTTGAAGTTCGATTGGAGTCTGTGTAAGTCTGATATTGATAAGCCGTTACGATGTGCATGATCGTTTTCCTTTAATTGCAGAGTCAAGTGAAACTTAAAAGCCAATAACTTCAAACCTTTGTAGAAGACCGAAAGCAAGCCGATGTTCTTACTTTAGGTTTGTTACTTTCAGCCCAGACAGATATATTCTTGTAGGAACGCATCGAACGTCAACGTTAAAAGAGCTCAAGTGGGATGATGCATATCGAGTAAGACTTTTGCTTTAACAAACACACAGTCTGAGTAACACAGCACTCACTTTAGAAACAAAAGTGCAATATTTTTATATGCTGTTCCAACGTAAAGCAACTCCATTTGACTGACACTAAATATTTCGGGCAAAAAAAATGTATCAATGTCAAGCTTTCTTAAGCTCTTCTAGCTCAGTTTTTTATAATTAATATAATAGATTTCTTTAGTTGCCACATCAAATAGCTATTATCGACGCTACCACCAATTTCTGGCCATCGGACAGCTAACAAATTAAAAAACAATAATTTTTCAAATCTTCTTTACAATACTTCTCTTTTTTAATTTAAAAAATAAACTTATGATTTTAGTAGCTCATCGCTGTTTAATTTTTTTTTTTCATTAACAATTGTTATTTTATCCACCAGGGCAATTTTATATTTTAATTTATTCCACATTTTTTTTTTATACTTTTACTTATCCTGTTCATGCATTAATATCTGCACACAGCATTAACTACGTTATAGTATACGAAAAGGTATAAAATAAAAATACAGAATTGCATTCAAATCACGTTTAAATTGTTTCTTTTTTATTTAAATAACACCAGCTTGAGTTCGCTTATTATTCCCTACTTTACCGTTTTTGAAATACATGAATGAATATTCATATTTCTTTATATGAATTGTTATATTTCACTATTCACTTTCCTTTAACACCTTAAATTCCTTTTCCTCCAATCATTTATGAGAAATTACACTTTACCAGATGCCACATTAAGGAAATGATGAAAACCAGCAGCAGCTACAATAAGCTTTTTCCAACAAATAAAAATAAAAAGGTAAATTTAATGGAGATAAATATTGTTTTAATAATTTTCTTTTAAACCAGCAATAAAATATATGCTTTAATTACTGCGCGAGTAGTAAGAAAAATTTGAATGCAAGTTATGGCGTATGATTTATTTTTAAATACAAAAAAATTGGCATTTGTATGTTGATCATACGCACTCGTGTAACCAACTGAATCTGACATGTAAACTTGTACTTGGAGATGAAAGGGAATTTTTTCAGACGATAATCTTTTTGAGCTGGTAACATTGTTTTGATCGACAAACAATTCAACTGCTGACTTTTGCGTTGCGGTTAGGTTTGTTTACCATTTTACCATAGGTAGACTCAACGTTTGCAAAAAAATTAAAATTTATATTCATGTTGATTTTTCGTACAAACGTTCAACGGTGAAGTTTACGAGTACGATTGAAGTGAATATAATCCATAACCCTTTGCCGAAAAACCATTACATCTAGAGAAAGTCCGAGTGGGCTGAATCAATGGTCTTCGGATCTTCAAACATGACGCTAAGCACAATGTGAATGTCAACGGCGAGCTGTATAGAATCTTTTTCGTACCTCAATTGGCTTACTAGAATAGAATTTTCAAAATGCGTGATATTTACTAAAAAAAAGTTCAACGTTATAAAAGAAAATATTATTATTAAACATAGAGGGATGCGTTAATATATATAAAAAAATTATCATAATATTTTAATGAAATTTTCATTGGCTTTGAACAAGACTTTGGTTAAGACAATTTAAATTAAAAATTTTGAAAAAAGTGTGCATTTTGTTATTTTTTTTTCATTAAAAATTTTGTTTCTCGTTTGTGGTTGGTTTTTGAAAATTCTTGAAAAAAAATATTTTTTCTTGATACGTAGTGTCCATTTATATTTCCTGTAATAAAAATATCTCTTTTTGGCTTTTACATGTGATTCCATAAAGACGAACTGCATATGACACAAGATACCGTACTATTAATTTACTCATTGAATCATTTTATGAATAAATAATTTTAAATATTGGTCTAAAAGCTATTGTCTAATTTCTTTGGGAATACATCAAGTCACTTGTGTTCGCCAAAAAAAACAGAGATGATTAAACACATTTGCTGTACTTGTCCTATCTACATGCCAGTTACGACTAGTCGTGTCGGCCATATGCCCAGAGTGTTATACATGCATCAATGGCATAAAATTATATTTTAAATAAAGACAGTTTCGTTTAATACTAAAGGTACTTTTTTTCTTTTATTCGTCATGAACCTTAAAAAAAATATTTTATATTTGCTTGAATTCCTTTGATGCGATATAAATTTTAATATCGCTCTTATACAAAAAAGTCATAGCAGGACAAAAAATTCTCCTACGACTTTCGTCGGAATGAGTAGAGTTTTTCATCCATAATTTTATTCGTCGGCGCTGTCTATGGTAGCATTAAAAGTTTAAATCAAGACGAAATGTAGTACAATGAATGAAAAACTATTTAATGCAAAACTGGAATAAAGAAAAAATTATGTTTTATAGAATAATCGAATCGTTTTTATTCGAATAAAAATTCTGGCTCTGCAATTGTAGCATAAAAATATTTATATATATTTTCAATTTCTACGCAATAATCGAATAAATTTTATTCGAATAAAATTCCTGGCTCTGAGTGTTTAAAATATAAATTTTAATAAAAGTCCCGGCTCTAAAAGTTAAAAAAAAATGTTCACATAAATTTTCAATTTGTATGCAATGAAAAATTATTTAATGCAAAATTACATTAAAGAAAGATATATTATATTATCGAATAATCGAATAATTTTTATTCGAATAAAAATTTTGGCTCTGCAATTTTAGGATAAAATATGTTTATGTATATTATCAATTTCTTTGCAACAATCGAATAATTTTTATGCGAATAAAAGTCCTGGCTTAAAAATTTTTATATATTTTTACAATTTCTATACAATTGATGTTAGAATGAAATATTTTACTTCCGTTTTATTCCATATAAGCTAGTATTTACCTACATTTGAGTAAGTTGTGCATGTAAATTGTCTTTAAAATATCTTACATTAGGGTGGAGTAAAAATGCCCAAAAATTTTTTTTTTTATTTTTAATTTTTCTGTATTCTTAATCGATGACCCTACAAAAAAGCTTTATTAATGTAAAGTTGCAAAATTACAAATTTATCTAGAGTTGGCGTATTACGAGTGAATTTTGAGTAATAGTAGATATTTTTTTACTACTGTTACAGTAAAAAGAGGACTTAATATTATTAAGTACCATTTCAATATCTGTTTTATTTACCACTGCGTAAGAGCGATTGCAGCACTTACATTTTTATGCACACAGAGCGAATTTGGGCATTCTCCTTGTGTTAGTGATATTATTTCAAAACTGCTTTTTTCAGCTTCTTCATCAAAAAGTGTAAGTGGCGGAATTAAAATATATTAGACATTTCTCGAGAGATTCAGGAAAAGCTGTTAATAGTGTGAATATTGTTGCCCTAATGGGTGTAATTCGCGCTTGATGGCAATCGGAAGCGACGGAACGGCTGTCAGAACTGGCTATAAAAATGGAGTTACTGCTTTATTATAAAAACACTTGAAACTTTTGAAAACGTTCGATGGAACCGCTACAGGTCTAAACTGCTTTTCTGGGTCTATAGAAAAAAAAACTCAGCAAGTTTCTTGAATTTAAGGTGCAATCTTTTGAAACGATTCCTACTGAATAACCAGAATTTAATATTAATTTGCTAAGCACAGAAAAAAATACCTCTACGAAATATGTATCGTTAAGCGTGGTTTCATCATGTTTAGCATAGTAAAAGACCCAGGTAAATTAACACACTCTTCATAGCTTCCAGAACTTTAAGTAAATGTGACAAATAACCATGATTTGATAAACTGGATAAATGTAAAAATAACAGATCCTCCAATTTTCTAATACAGATATTTCAATTTTGTTTAATTAGAAAAATAATTTCCTTCAATTTGAGCAGTTTCCTTGCCATACTCAAGCAGTAGCAAGGCGCGTTAAACTTGTATCTGAAGCTTCAATACATGTGCGAGGATTATAAACAATAGCTTCATTCGCTCTAGAATAAAAACAAGACTGGATATACCACTGTTTGAAATGAAATCTTCAATAAGCAATCGTGGTAATAGACACAAACGTGACGTTTATTTTCCTTAAAAATGTTATTTGTTTATTTATTATTATTTACTAACTATTTAAAAAAAATTATAATGTAATGTGTGATATAGTTTACAAAATTTAAGGGCTTGCCCCACCTATAGACTTTGATTCTATAAGACAATAATGCACTAAACAGAAAATCTATAATTACATAAAAAAAATTTCGCTCCACCCTAATGTTCATGTATACTTATGTGTATTTATATTACTGTTCGATAAACATAAAATAAATTTAGAGTATTTCGTGATGTTTGTTATGCAATATTTTATTTTAAAATAAATAAATACATCTGCGAAATTCTCTAGATATTTATGCTTTATTATATTTCCATTTTGGTATCAAACATGTAACAGCGCACTCTTGCATGTAAATCAGTTATTACTGGAAAAAAATATATACAGATACCCATACATAAATACATATGAATTTCTTATTGTATCATGCACATTTAAAATAAACTTATTTAAAATGTACAACATCAACAGTCTTTCGTTTGCATAGAGCAGACAATAAAAAAATCTTTCTCAAGGACCAGTATTCTTATTTTATTAAGACGTCGATATTTATGATTTTCTATAAAGTTGTTTCTGTAGCAAATAAGACATGTTGTTGAAAAGCTGTTCAGTTTTTATTAAAACGAATTAAGAATAATATTTTTACAACGTCGCCCACTTTTCAACAGACTTTATATAAAAACGAGTATTATAAACCATAAGGGGCACCACTTTAAAATTAAACAAAACTGCGTATGACTAAAGCTCCCAATAGAAAAATTAATACAAAATTAAACCTAAAAAATGGATGTTTCTACACGCACAGCAAAAACATGGTTGTGATATGGTCACAATAACCATATTATCTTTTTTGTAGTATTGTTTAGTTGTGGACAACAAATTATAGTTGTTTTTAACAATACTTCAGTTACTATAAAAATTTTCTTGTTAACATTTAACCATTATATGTTAACTATGCACAAAAAATACAACATGGTTGGTTTAAGTTAAAAAAATTTGAACCACGACCAAAGTTTCATAACATATAACTAACTTATAATAACTCATAACTAATATAATATATTGAACCATAATATATTTATATTAATCAGAGTATGATTAAAAGCAAACAAAATAATGTTTGCGCTTAAAAATATTTTGTTCCAGGTCTTGATAGAATGCTTTTCTATCAGTTTAGTAATTTTTTTAGCTTAAAGTTGAAATTGTTTTTATTGTTAGAGTAAAATTAAAAAATTAAAATGTATGTACGAAATAAATAATTAAAAATAACATAAGAAACATAAAAACAAATAAAAAGGTAAGTATGTTAGCATATAAATATTTATTTTTGTGCTTTAATCAATTTTCCATGAAAATTTTTCCTAAAATAAATTTCAAATTCATTTTAATATTTTATGATTAATGATATTTTCATTTAACCATTTAATATTTATATGTGAACATAATTATTTTTAGATTTTACCATGTTATTGTTTTGCTTGACAACAATATGGTTGCAAGACCACCTATATTATTATTATATGTAACAATACCATGTTTTGTTAACAACCATTCATATATTGCTCATAGATTATGGTTACCTCAACTATGTTTTTTCTTTGCGTGTATAGGTTAAAGACAAACGCTCGCATATTGAATAGAATGTCGAATGTTTATGGTACCAAGTATTAATATTCAAAACTATAAATTAAAGGGTGCCTCAATAGTTTACTTAATTTTATGTATATGGCCATACTTTTGAACAGTTGAACAGAGAGGCGCTTGAGTTTTACAACAATCCTGTATTGCTCCGCTTTAACAACGTATTAAAGTTGGATTTGGAAGTTAAAGGGTATCCCAATAGTTGATGTAATTTGATGTATGCGGCCAAACTTTTAAACCGTTATAGACAGACAGCTGAAACTTACTAGGAGCCTGTATGCTATATCATCAAGATTATAATTTTAATTTATTACTTAAAGGGTGTAACGATAATTGATGTAAATTGACCTATATGGGCCTATCTTTGGCACCGTTACAGAAAAAAAAAAATTTTTTTTTTTTGATAAAAGAGAAGTAGGACTTCAGGCATTAATACCTACTTAGTTTGTTAACCGTGCTACATTCTTTTTAGGAAAGAGATAGATGAGAGAGAAGACAGGTGAAAGGAGATAGATATAACCATTTTATTAAATATTTTACTTCGCCGGCGAATTTGATATGAAGAAGTACCGACGAAGGTGGCTACATGTTTTAATTTTTAGATCTGAATATGTATCTATACCTTTAAACAGAAAAAAAAAAAACGTTTTTCTTTTTTCTGACTTTCGCAAGGGTTGAACCCAGGGCAGCCGGTTTGTAGTCAACGTGCTTACCTCCTTGGCTACAGCAGCCTCAAGTTAAAGAGAATGTAGATTACTATGGCCGTTATAGTAACACGTATTAATATTCAAAATTCTAAATTAAAGGGTGCCCAAAAGGTCATTTAATTTTTTTATATGGCCACGTTGAAGAAATATAGATAGACGGTTGAAATTAACATGGAGTTGTCAGTGTTCATTACATTTAAATCATTTCCTGATACCACATATTAATTTCTCTTGCTAAGAACGCAGCAGATTTTAAAAGAAGTTTACTGGAATACAATACAAATATTTAACAAAAACACAAGATTTTTTTTATTTTATATAATTTTTTCATTATGTTAGTTAACTTATCGCTTTAAATAAAATTTCGATTCTTTATATTATTCTTAATTTCTTTTTTTTTTTTGTTAATATCAATTATTTTTTTCCAAAATGAGATTGTTTTATATAATCGCGATTTAGTCATGAAATTTCAATTTCATAACTTCGAAATCTCGTTTTATATACGAGTAGCTATTTCCGCGCTTCGCTACACCAATGAAAATAATTGTACCACGAACCACTCTTTTAAGCAAGTTATTTATTTGATTAATACGGAAGTAATTACAGGAATCAAGACTATCTTTCAAATATTCTTAATTTTTTTTTTTTTAATTCGACTTAGCGCATTTTTCGGAGGAAAAATTTTTCCCTCACTCCAATTTAGCCTCCTTTTCTTTCTCTTGGAATTTCTAAATAAATATCTATCTCTGATTTAAATTTGTTTAAGCCGGTGCCCGTTTTACTCACAACTTACGAACACTTTTGTGTCCGATTTTGTGCAAACTTAAGATCATACGATCATGCGAACAAACCCTAAAAATTTAATTTAATTCGGTTTTACCGTTCCTGATTTATAAAGTCACAACACACAACCATTTTTTTTTTTTTTGTGTATTTAAATTTTATGTGAAGATCTGGGTTTTTATTGAAATTTTATTAACAATTAAACATTGTGTAATTATTCGAAATTTTTAAAATTCGTTTTTATTCCACCCTTTTTTCTTAGCCACTTTAAGTTTTTGAAATTACAACAAATAAAAAGCCATTCAAATATTCCATACCAAATATAATTTATGCTCAAATAGCTTTAATTTGTTTAATTGACCCAAACAAAAAGGAACAATGTTTTATAGGAATATTGAAGAAAATAGACTAAAAATTAAAACAAAAATAGAAATGACAAAAAATCTTAGAAGAAATAGTTTTTAATTGTCCAAGATATAAAGAAATACTTGCAGACTCTACAAAACAAAGATAGTTTTTCTAATTACAACTGTTGAACAAGTAGTTTCTTTTTTGACTTCATTTATTTTGAACTCATTCCAAAAACGAATCAAGTATTTTTTCCCTTAAATTCTTTCTTAAAATGCTTCCACTCTTCTCTTTTTGTCATTTTTATAAAAAAAAGAAAAATCAACGTTTTTATGGAAAGAAAGTAGATTGAAGGAAATAGAAAAATAAGTGAACCTGTATGCATTTATGTGTGACAGAAGTTTATTTCCTTGGCCTGACCCATGTGTAACGTTCGAAAACATTTTTAAAGAATATTGATGCTTTTATTCTCTACCAGTTTAATTTAAAGCGTATTTAAAAAATAAGTGTTAATTTGAAAGAATGAATCCTTGTGAAGACCTATAAAATAAAACAGCATTTAAACTCAAATTGTACATTTAAAATAAAAACAAGTTTTAAAAAAATTAGGTTTCGAATGCCCATAAAAATGCAGTTGTTTACTACAATCATATCATTCACTTAGTCAATTCTACACTCGCTCACTCGTTCATTTATTTATTCATTCCTTTTTATCTCAATTTACATTGAACCATACACACGATTGCCAAAGTAATAATGAAAGTCTTTGATATAAACATGCACTTCTTTATTTTTTTGTATGTGTAAGTTGCATTACTTACATACATATATGCATGAAGTGTATCTCTGTAACATTTATTTTTCTTAAAAATGACTGTATTTGTGTATTTATTGGAGTCCTTGTTTGATAATACTTAACATCAGTTAACTCTCCCATGTCTTTCTTGTTGCAATCAAATATAAAAGACATTTTGATATTGAAGATTCTTCAATAAGTAATTTAAGTATACAGTTGTACAACAAAAATGAAAAAAAACACATGTACATACATACGTGCATGTATGCAGCAAGCGAGATCATTTTCATGTTGTTTTTATTTAATTGACATCCTTATTAAAATGGGGTTTTATTGATATTTTATCTTTGAAAGCTTGTCCTGCACCGTATGGATGATTGTTTGTTATCGTTGCAAATGTTTAATATATTTATTTATTATTAAAAATGTTTTTCTTTTTAACATTTTCTCAACAGCATAGAAAATTAGTTTTACTTTATTTAAAGTAATTGTTTTAGTTGAATGATTACAAATAAATTTAATTTGTGGTTTTAAAATTTTTAGAGAATAATGTCACCACAAAATAATATCACATCTTCTTAACTGAAAAATGATAATTTTCGTAACAAAAGAGACATCAATTATAAAAATGTTATTAACAAGCAAAGTAAATAATATTTTTTCTATAGAAAAATTGAGTTATAAAAATTTGTTGGTAGAGACGAATAACGAACTTTGCAATTAAAGGTTTAAATCTTGTTTAAGCTTATTTTTCTTAATAAAAAAACGTGTTTCCATAATTTTCTTAAGAAAAATAAATTCTCTTTAGAAAAATTTTAGTATCGATAATTTTTCGTTAGAATTATCTAGTTATCGAGAATTTTTCTTTAATTTTATCGAGAATTTTTCATGAGTAAAATTTTGTAATCGAGAATTTTTCTTGATAAAAATTTTTTAATCGATAATTTTTCTTGAGAAAAATTTTTTAATCGAGAATTATTCTTGAGAAAAACTTTGTTATCGAGAAAATTTTTTTTAAAAAATTTTATAGAGAATTTTTCATGAGAAAAATTACCGTTCTTTTAAAAATTTTATATCTTCTTTAGAAAAATTTTATAATCGGAAAATTTACTTTTAAGAATTTTTTATCAAGAATTATTCTTTAGAATAATTTTGTTATCGGTAATTTTTTCTGAAAAATGTTTTTATTGCGAATTTTTCTTCGAAAAAATTTTGTTATCGAGAATTTTTGTTTAGAAATATCTTGTTACCGAGAAAGTTTCTTTAAAACAATTTTGTCATCGAGAATTTTTTTTAGAAAAATCTTGTTATCGAGAACTTTTCCTTAGAAATTTCTTTTTATCCTGAATTTTTTTAAGAAGCTTTCTTATCGATAACTTCTTTTTAGAAAAATTTTGTTATCAAGAATTTTTTCTTAGAAAAATTTTGCTGTCGGTATTTTTTTTTTTTTAGAAAAATCTTGCTATCGAAAACTTTTCTTTAAAAAAATTTTCTTATCGTGAACATTTCTTTAGAAAAAGAAATGCCATCGACAATTTTTATTTAGAAAAATACTATTATAAATAATTTTTTTTTTATAGTAATATGTTTGTTAATAATTTTTTTAAAGGTACTCTTTTCGAACATTTTTTAGAAACATACTATTACTGATAATTTATCTGTATAAAAATATCACAATTTGCATTTTTTTTTTTTTTCTTTAAAAAAATATATTTATCAATATTAATTATTAATATTGATATTTTGAAAATAATATTAATATTTTGAAAATAACAAATATTAATATGATTAAAAACTTATCTTTCGAAAAATTTGTGGTTCATTATTTTCTTACGAAAAATTTGGTTTTCGGTAATTTTTTTTAATAATACTTTGCTAATGATAATTCTTCCCCTAAAAAAAGGACTAGTATCGATCATTTTTATAAATACCTAATGTTATTAAATATTGGTCTTTTAAAAAATATGGTAATCAAAGTATTATTAAGTAAATTATTATTAACGGGGTTTTTATTGAAAAACGTAAAAATATGCTCGTCATTATGTTCTCTACAAAAAGCTATTGTGTTCTATAATTTTTCTTTAGAAAAAATAGAAATTAATAATTCTAAAGAATAAACTGTTATCGATAACTTTCGGATACAGAAAAGTAATCTCGCTGGCTTTTCTGACAGAAGAAAAAGGTATCGATAATTTTCAAAAGTGTTCCTGGAAAAATGACGCAATTATGCCAAGCAAAAAAAAATTTCAATTGTTTTTTTTAATATTTTTTGTAGTTCAACTAAGTTTTTAAGCCTTTAGTTGAAAACGATGAAGTTAAAATATAATTAAAACTTGAAACTGAGTTCAAATACTCTGGAAAATTAAAACTGTTTATTTTTTTATAGTTTTCAAACTATTTCAACTTTGTTCAAACTTATTTTCCGCCTGAGAAACTTAATTTTTATTTTAATTATTTGCCCTTTTACGTGCACTTTTATAGAAGTCCACTGTGAAGCAATTATAAATTTTTTCTTTTAATTATCCACAGTAGATGTTCCAAAACTACCTCTTACAAAACTTTGTTAAACTAGAAGTGGCTGAATAAATTAATCTCCCATACAAACAGTTCTTTATTCAGCCTTTTCCTAACAACCGCCTGTGGTTTTTAAGGGCAACATTAAAAAGTGGAAAATCCTTGTTTTATTATAACATAAATAATTACACAGAAGAATAAAAACTAAAAGAAAATAAGTAAGAGAAATTAGTAGAAAAAAGCTTAGAGTTTAGTGCTTCACTTTGATGTGACAATAACATAAGTACAAAGTGTTTAAAAGCGCATAAGACCATGAACCAAAAATCAGAAAATAGAATCATGAAAAGCATAAAAGTTAAATGCTGACATTATTCTTTTGCACTTCCTGCTAATACTCTGCTAATACTCACTATTTCCGTTTTATATTACACAGCTGAAGGTTATTTCAAATTGTGGTTTAAAGATCGAAAACAAATTGAGTATTGATTTTTAAAATTTGTATCGCTGCAAGCACCTAACCCTAATGGCATTGTTATTGTAGTCAATTAAACATAAGAAATTATTAAATTGCTACAAACTCGATTATACACGGTATGACAAAAAGGTAGCAAAAATTAAAACAAAGGACTCTTCTCAACATGCCGATTTCATTTAATAAGTCATTTAATAGGTTTTACGTGGTTTTTTTTTATCTGATGGTTAAATTTTTAGATCTAAGAGCTTAAAATTAGATATAGACAATAGAATCAGTACATGTTTTTTTATTACAATAATATCCACTCCCCTCGTCGGAAACTTTAAAAATTAATTCAAAAAAAGCTTAGCTTGTAAATCGAAACCCAGCAGGGGTTTTTTTTCTACTATCATAAGCCTTCAGATTTTTGGGGTCTCAATTGGTTCAATATTTAAGTACTACACTATGTGGTATTAATTAAAAATTAGAGACAAAGACAATGAAAATTAAATAAAATCTTAAATACTAAAAATTAAACTAAAGGAATGCTAAATTAAAAACTAAAAATAATTCATGCTGTAATCTCTATCAAAATTGTTAAATTTACCAATATTGATAACTAAGGGTAAAATCACGTCTCGATGGCGATTTGATATCCATTTCGCTCCTTTTTACTTAGCTTTTCAGCAAACTCTTCACAAAATTTAAAATAAATTAAAGATTTTTGTCCAAACAATAAAGTTAAGAGAAAAGTCAAAGTTTAAGCAAAAAATTAAAATTAATTTAAGGGAATATAAAATTAAATCAGTTTGTCTTAAACAAATTTTTTTTAATATCTTAAAATAACGCTTTGTAAATATGCTGTCCGCTTATAATTCAATTAATTTATCAGTGTTGCTATCTACCAAAAAAAAATACGGGATTTAACAAAAACAAAAAAAAAAACAATTTCTTTAACCCTGCAGTTAATGTCGACGTCGTTGACGGCGTTTCAACGCCGAAAAAGTTAAAACAGATTGAACTTTTACGGCGTTGCAACGTGTTGAGATTAACTGCTCTCATACAATTTCATACGATTCAACTTTTTTTTGACATTTGACGCCGTCAACGACGTCGACATTAACTCCAGGGTAATTTTAAAACACATTTTTTTTTTTTTTTGTTGTGAAACATAATATATTTCATTAATATTTTCTGCAGAAAAAAAAATCCAAATAGAAAAAAAAAAACAAAATATATTTACTTATACAATTGTGCTTATACATCACTGAAAATTAAAAACCAAAACACTAACCCTTTTAAACTTAAAACAATCTCTTTTATAATGGGATAATTTATCGGGGCTTCTAAAAGTTTCAGAAATATCAAATGGAACTGACAGCGACATGTTGTATTATGACTTCTGTTGCCTACGAAAAGCCTTTGATAATTTGCGATAAAAATAAAGTAGGAAATTTATATAATTAATCTAAGCTCTTAAGATAGGAATAGAATGACCTTTAACCTAATAAAGCCTAAAGGATTATTTCAATAATTTGTTCAAGATAATTAGCATGATATTTTTTAAGATAATTTAATTAATTAAATATTCTTACGATTCAATCTTAATTTACTAAATTTTAGTAAGAGTAAATTTTTATGAAAGTCTTTAAAATCTAGAAAAATGTCTGCCTGCAACTAAAGCAAAAAAATTACTAGATTCTGTAAATAAAAATATAAATAAATATATATATGTGGCAACAAATATATAATTAATACATATGTGCATTAGATTATTACGTAACACTGAACTATAACTGTTACAATTTCTTGCTTTTATGTTATCCGCCCTTATTCTAGTTGTCGTCGTCGTTGTCGTTTTAGTATTAATATAACTTCGTATCAATGCCGGCGTCAATTCAATAAAAATTTTACATCCTATAACATTCTTGTGATGACGTTGGCGGTTTATCGATTTTTATGAAATTAAAATGTTTTTTGTTAAATTTTATTTGTGTTTGATACTTTTATGGTAAAATGTTTTCTATAAGTGAAAAAATTTGTGATTTAATTGATGATGAAAGCTTTAAAAAACAAACACTTGTTTTGCAAAGAAAACTTCTTAGGCAGAGTTACAATATTTGCCGTATCGAAGTATGCTCATATGTTTTGCCTGCTCCTGGCTATGCTTTCGACGACAAATTCCACTTCAGCATGTTCCATGTCGTTAGAATCGTTTCCCATGTCAACCATTTGAATTGATTGAACTGCTCCTTCAGGATTCAAATATTTCTGGAATTTAAAAGGGTTTGCCACAGCTTCTTCTAGCGAAGTAAGTAAGCGTCGCCAGTGGCCTTATATTCCGCTTTATTGGCAACCATCTTTTTTCACTTTGAGTTTTAAATTTCGCCATACCTTAATAGTAATTTTTACAAACTATTTTTATAAATCTCTATTTAATCCTTTATTTTGTTACCTGTTGCCATCCATCTCCTAATCTGCTAGGCGGACCAAGAGTATTTAGAATTTTTCCAATTTTTTCGCATTTTTCATTAAAATTGCATTAAGCAGTGCCTCTGTGAAAATTTTTCAAATTGATTTGCATTTGTAACCATTACTTTTTTACATTTTCAATGGTATATTTTGTTTAAATCACTTCCAGTCATTATACAAAAAGTTGTCGACAAAAAACAGAGTCACGTCAATACAATATCGATGTCACATTTGTTATAGAATGCAAAAAATCTTTAAACAGGATCGATTCCTCGACAATTTGAATAACAAATTGAATGCATCGACACATATCAACATTGATATGTGACGACGTCGACAACTAGAATAAGGGTGATTATTACTTTGTTATTTTTGTAAAAAAAATCGAATAAAATTTTGCTTTTTTTAACCACCCAGTAAAAAATTTTTAAAAAGGTAATGGAGTGTGGAATTAAGCATTCTTGGCAGAAGTACTTCCAAACTAGATTGCCAACTTAATGATTTTAACAAGGCATGAGACTTTTATAATCAATTACTGAGAATCGATTACATTAATTATTGTAGGAAATAATGAGTACCATTAGTACGGTAGTCTCTTTTAACATAAAGAACTAGTTCCGTTACTACTTTTTTTTTGGAAACTAGTGTAATGTGTTTTGTAAGCGAGTAACAAAGTATGGCAACCACAAAAGTAAGTCATTATATGGCAAGTACTTCTGAAGGTAATGTCTAACTTTTTGCTAGGTATAAGTGCATATCTAAATTATTTTGTTATTTTTTAAAATCAACGTGAACTTGTTCCATTGTCCAGTTCTGTGACTTTAAGTATCTGGCAAGACTAATCTTTAATGATACTAATATTTCATCCAGTATGTGTTCTTACGGTTTTGATGACTTGAGAGTAAGCCAAGTGCTGAAATTATGAAATTTTAGATTAAGGGATATTTTTGGTTAAGTTAGTATTGCACATTTTAACTGCTTTCACTAGCAAAGATTCATTGGTATATATATTGTTCAATATTTTCATCATTCCCTTAAAGGTCTCGATACTTCCTCCTCTTATATAAATAATTTTTATAGGTTTGGTTTTTAATAAAAAAAACATTTTTGAGTTAAAATCTTTTTTAGTAAATTTCAAGAAAAATATAATTTCCCTACATAAAAGTTTTAAAAATGATTTTTTAATTACTTTTAAAACAGTTTTTCTGAGTAACTTTAAAGTAGCTTTCGCTCTTGTCCTTTTTTTTGTGTTCCCGCACTTAAAAATTAGTTTTCAATTTTCAACATTTTTTTTAAACAAATTTATGTTTTATAGCTGCAACAGAAGGTAGCTAGTAACTGTGGCGAAGGCAAAGGCAAACATAACAAGCTTAAAATAAAACTTTGTTGCATTTTTTTTATGCCTGCATTTTTTTCTGTCCTCTTAAGCACTCGGTTTCTCTTGGCTTCTCTTTGAAAATGTTTGCTATTGCTATTGTGTGTATGATTTATAGAAACACTTAATGGGTATAGCAATGTTAACACCCCATTAATCATTTAACCTCTAAGCTCTAAAGTAAACAAAACACTTTGCTGTTCTTACTTCTTACTCATATGAAAAAGTTTTTATTTTTTTTTTCATCTTTTTATGTAATTTTTAACAGAGACCCACGCTGGCTTGCATTAAAAGTGGTTAAAAAAATGGCAAAAGAAAAATTAAAAATAATATATGTTAATTTTATGCAAGCAAATGTGAGGGCAAAACGGAAAAAAAAATTTATTTTAAACAATATAAAAAATTCTAGGAAAAGCAGCGGCTATTTTCGTTATAGTTTTCATAGTATTTTAAACATTAATAATGGTAAAAAAATGTATATTTTATTATTAATTTTACAGAAGATATCAATGTTAAAGTTATCGAACTCTTAACTGAAAAAGTTAATTTAAAAAAAATTTCAAGTAATTCTTTGTTATTCATTAGGGCATTTACAAGTCGTGGCGACCACATTTTTATTGTATTTTTTAAATTCTCTTTAAACAATTTTTTTTTACCAGACATGACATAACACTTCAGCTCTAGAGTATTTAAAAATCTATTTCACTTTTTTTAGCGTTGTCTTTCTGGTTACGCTTGGGTATTTTAACAGGCACTTTTTAATAATAATAACAACAACAGTTAAACATTAAAGCATAAAGTGGAAAGGAAGTCAAAGAAAATATTACAGCAGGCGATGAAGATGGAACAAAAAAAAAGAAAAAATTAAAATTAAGAATAAAACACCAATATTAGTTAAATGAAATTAACATTTTGACATCAGTTATCGCTGGCTAAAATGAAATATCATGCAACAAACCAAGAAAAGTCAAAATTCTTTTTTATTTATTTTATGAAGATACCTTTTTTATTTAATACATACAATTCAATTTAAAAACATGTTTAGATTTTTTTGTTAGTTGCATATTTTTTCTATTTTAGCTAACGATGTATTTTTGAATTTCTTTTTCTACCAATTTCGTTGGAGCGTTTTTTATTGTATAATTTTGAACCAAAAAAATTTTATATTTCTTTTTACATTTGTTGATTTCCCTACCCATATTTCACAGAACTCTTATTCAAATTTGCACAGTAGCACTGTTATGGCAGTTACATCAACAATAAAAAAGATGAGCTTCAAATTATAGAAGTGTGTGGGAATCTAATGCTTACACTTGACTGATTTATTTTGAGAAAATTATAGTTATGAACTTAAGGCAAACCTTTTTTTCTAATTAATTTTCAAAATATATCGTGCTATTTTTTATCCCGATGTTAATTTTTGAGAGATGCTGTTAAAAAAAAATAGCCAAAGCCGAAAAATATAAATCCTGATTGGGAAAACATTAAAAATTAAAATAAACACAAGGCACAGCCTGTTTACATTCATTCTTAACTCATAACAGTCAATATGATATTGGAACAGGATCTATAATGTTGTGAGCATACAAGTATGAATGATTAAAATTAAAAAATTGAATTCGTGGCCATACCGAAGGCTTTTAGGAAACAAGAACAAACGCACAAGACGTTACAGAGAGAACGACAAAGAAAAGCTTTAGGTAGTGTGCGAACATCGCCTAACCAAATTAATATTAAGATCAGTTGGTTAAATAGATGATGTTTACAACTTACACAAATTAAGAAAGATAGATGGGAAGAAAGCTGATGACAGATGCAGCGATCCAGAAAATACGGTATTACATTCTGCTAGGGTCTAATTTTTCTTGTTTTCTTTGTAAAGCTTCGCATAAATTTGTAAATAAATTTTCTTTTTAAAAATTTTTAAAAATTAAATTAAAACAGGTAAGGGTGCTAGATTTGGCTATGCCGAATTTTATATGTCCTTCATAATCTATGCAAATCTACTTTAGCGAAGTAACTCCAACCAAAAAAGCAAATATTAAGGGCGACAGAGAATAAAAAATAGAAAAAAGTTTGGCACTGCATACATATATTTAACATAAAAATGTTATCCGTTCTTAACGGGTTAAACATTTTTTTTAAAAATTTTAGTATTATTTCCTTAAAGATCTTTTTAAAAGCTTTAAAATGATACCCATATTGATATTTTAAAAAATTTGAAAAGTTCAGAGCACCGTAACTCGGAAAATATGGGTGAGCACCAATTTTCTCACTTGACGTTTTTTTTTTTCTTATTTTTTAATTATCTATCTCACCATATCTTTATTTTTTTTGTTTGGAATAACTTTATTGTTCTAAATAACATGAAAAAATTAGTGGTAGACATGGTGTTTTACCTGCTGCCTCGAAGGATATGGACCGATCAGGTTAATTTCCAATAGCAACTCTTTCGACACTATATCTGATCGATTGACATATTTACTTTTCTATGAAATCAACACTAACACGGACGGACAGACGGTCATCGCTAAATCGACTTCGCTATGCATAAGAAGTCAGACTATTTATACTTTATGGGGTCGGAAGTGGATATATGTGGCAAAGAATATAAAAATGAACCTAATCCAAAAAAAGTCAATTTATAATAATTGGGAAAAAAAATTAAAAACCATATTAAATTATTATTGTACACACTTAAACAAAGGACGGCCGTTACTTCACTTCGATTGTAAACTAATAGATAGCAGTTCCGGAGATTTTTTTTCTATTAAAGAAAAACCATATTAGGTAGAAATACTTTTTTCTATTTAAGATGGTTACACTATATATGTGTCACACTGTATTACTCTTAAGCATATGAGTAACAACAACCAACACCATCAGCCAGTATTATAAATTTGCATTTCATTAATAATTTTTGTATATTCTTTTATTAAAAAATTCATTATTTTTTGCTTCTCTTTTTATTTTCATAATTTATTATAATATTTTCCCAGGGGTATTAATTTTTAATTTTGCACTTGTTCAATGTAAATTTTTTTGTAAAACATTAAAGTTTTATTTTTGTAAACTTCTTAACAAAGTTCAATTTTTCTTTGTTTTGTTTGTTTAGTGGAGTTTTTTTAACCGAAAAAAGAAGTAGGTTATCTATTCGTCTGAATGTTGGGTTTTTTTTATTTGAGCTCATTCATTTCTGAACTGTTTTTAAAATTTTTTCTTTATTTGAAAGGTCATACTTACAGACTGGTCACTTTTTAAAGTCAGTTCATAATTAAAAAAAATTAAGACGTGTCCCCATAAAATATACCCTTTTTAAGTGTGTTATGAACCACACCTAAAAATGTAAGACAATAGCATATTACTATAACTCCCAATAGCAAAATTAATACAAAAATAAATCTTAAAGTTAAAGAGTGTCCCCATAGGATGTAAATTGACCTATATAGGCCTATCATTTAAACCGTTAAAAACAAACGTTTGAAAATTTGACTAAATTTTAACTACAATGACCATTATTGTAACAAGTATAAATAAAGGGTCCGCTAAATAACTTTTTTTTAATACTATAAAAAACTGTGTAGCTTCGGCTGTGTGGCACTTAGCGCCAACCTGATGAAACCAAATGTTGTCATTATCCTCCCCTTTAATTTTTGTAAACAAAAATTTCTTTAACATAGCTCTATAATGATCGCCATTGACTGCAACAGTCACTCCACATTTTCAAAGAAAAATGCCCCAATTATGCCTCTGGACCAAAATCTGCGCCAAACAGCGTACGGGTGTTTCATGCCTCAAATGCGACAATTTTGCTTGTTTACATACCCGCTAAGATCAAAATGAGCTTCATCTGAAAAGATGCAAAATCGGCATCTTCATGTCGTAATGTTTTCCAGCGTTGTTCAAGCATATACATAAACATATTCGTTCAGCGGAAGGATAAAACTAATTATCTGTCAAATCAGACATGAGCTTTATGTTTCCATTCACGAAATAAGAACTAGTTGAAAAAAACGTTAGATGGCGGACCCGTCATTTAACATTATAAATTAATTTTTATGGCCATGCTTCTGAACAGACATCTGAAATTTTTACAAGGAACCTGTATGGCTAAGTCTGCTACAAGAATATTAAAGAATGGAAAAGTGTTTCTATAATTAATGTAATTTGAACTATATGGGCGTCTCTTTTCACATCTTCGTGTACCACACTACCTAGTGTGGTACACGAAGATGTGAAAATATTTAAAATAATAAAATTAAAGTGTGTTACAATAGTATAATATTTTGATTAAGATATTAAAGGATCCCCCAATGGTTAATATAATCTAATGTATCTGATCAAACTTTTGAACCGTTACAAGAACTACGAACTTGTATGTTATTAGTATTTTTTATTTTAAATTTAATTTGTTAAAAAAAGTTTAATAATTTTATTCATAAATATTTGTTTGAAATATTGTGTTATTATTATTGTGTTACATTTTATTTAACTTTAAAATTAAATTTTATTTTTAATTTTCCTTTATTCTCTGTGGAAAATGAACAATTTTTGATTCGTATTTTTATTTTCAGATTTATTGTTATTTTGTTAATCATATTTACAGTTATATAATATTTAATTAAATAATTTACCAAAAAAGATTAAATTTTTATTATTTTTTATATTTTCTTTTATATTTGGTAAACTGGCAGCAATCTAATTACTTCTGGTTAATAACGAGCATTATCATTATCATTTAAATTAATAAAATGATAAATACAAGCAAGAAAAATAAAATAGTTTCAAAGTTTTAGTTATTTTTTATATAAAAAAAAAAATTATTTTTAGCTGAAGAGAAATCAATATTATTTTCAACATTAAATCTACGTTAGTTGTGCCTAATTTCTTCAAATATAAATATTTTAATTTTTTGTATTAAAAATTCAAGAGTCTCATATCTAAATCCAAATTGATTAAATAAAAACTATATTCAATCAACAAAGCTTTTATATATAAACACGGTGACCATTAAGAAGCCATTTTTCTTTTTTAATTTTTTATTTTTTTATTTTTCATTATATTCTCATTCAATATTTATATTTAAACGAATCAAGCAAAATTAACAAATAAAAAGGACTTCGAAAAGTAAAGTAAATTTTCATGTTGATTTAAGGAATGAACTTCTAATAATTATTTAATAATTCGAAGACCGACACTTATGTTCAGAAATATTTACGCACCTAATGGATACAGATACACGTTTACTTATATTCTAATAAATATTCATATATATAAAGAGTATTTATACTTTAGAACTGAAGCAGACAATATCTTAATAGAAACTTTATCATTTATACGTTCACCTTTTTTTATGAAGAAAAAAGAACTCCACCTTTTCACAAGTATGTTGCGTTAAGTGGTGTTTTATGTTTGCAAGATAAACACTTTAGTGTGAGGCAACAGCTCCTTCCATATCCATGAAAAAACTCAAAGCTACTTGTCAACGAAAGTGACCTAAATAAGTAAAGGGAAATGTAGTCATATACTAATTGCCGTAGAGTTTGACAGAGGCTCGTAATATGAATGCAACCGAGAAGCAATAATAACTTATTGGCAAATTTGCAGACGTTCGATTGGTGTTACTCAGTATCTAAAGGAATAGCGATAGACAACACACCATAACCGATTATCTAGCAATAGTATAAGAATTATATATATACATATTATGAGATGGAAACATCATATTTGACCCAATTAAGAGTACTGTCAATTTCCGTACTGTCAAAGTCCGCAAGAAACTTTATGAAATTGATCAGAAATCAGGGTTTGAACATGATCTGATGAGCAAAACATCCATATATAGGAAAATCTGCACACAAAATAAATGTGCACATCCACACGAGTCAGAACTAATTTGTTGTGTGTAGCTAGAAAACGCACATGTGCAAGTTCAACCTGCTTACGCTCACTTCGTGTACTACTCTTAAAATGTATGGCACATAAGTGCACACGATCTTGCACATTTTTTTATGCAGAAGATGAAGAAGTACATTGATAACAATAACAACAACAAATTTTAGTGTTTTATAATTATGGTATGTATGGAATATTTACCTATTTTGAAACAATTTTAACTGCGTTGTTTTACAAATAAGAAAAGAAAAACGACACACGTATATGGATGTGCATGAAAGTATTCATGTGCCTGTACCTTAAAGGATTTTTTTTTGTTGCTTTTTGCAAATGTGCCTGCATATTAAGATAATTTCACTCATATTTGTTTGCATGTATATCAATTTTCACACTTGTACTTGAAAAAGTAACCATTTGAAAAACTAAGTTTTTACTTATTAAATAGAAAAAATTATTTTTTACTCAAGTTTTCTGTAATATTTTTAAGTTAATTTTGCGTTTGTTAAATAATTTTTGAATATCAGTGTGCGTAACTGACGAAAAAACTATATGTAAGTAAAATCATTAGAAATAAGTTATCATGTTGTTGTTGTACTTATTGCGTTTATGTTTATATATCGTTGCCAGATCTTATAAACCTGAAGAAGGTGGAAAGTACCAAATACGTGTTGGATAAAAAATGGAAGAATAGTTTTTTATGGAAGTTTGCTGTTACAGAAGGAACTCTCGAATCTATCGCTGCCGGTGTGCCACAGGGCAATATACTTGGTCCAGTTTTATTTATAATTTATACTTGTGATATGCCTACAAGTATTAATACGGTCTTACTGTGCACGGGGATCTCGCGTAGCATCTCAAAATCTTCTAGAGCAATTTAGCCAGCTGGAAATATGTTTGAAGTTATGGAAAATAAAGGTGAACAAACAAAAGTGTGTTCATATAATTTTCACCCTGCGGAGGGATACTTGTTTCCCCATTCAAATCAACAACCAAAATGTTCCGGAACATTCACATCGCACTTGATCAACAATAGGGTATTAACTCAAAATTTTTGAAATATCACTTTTTTCAAGAAATCAGCTAACAACATCAATATCTATCTACTGTAAAAATTTCAACGTATTCCGTTTACTCTTTTATCTCGAAAACCACTTTTAAGACCATATTCATGATAATGTAGTGATTACCTTTATTTCAACAAAAAGGTATTATTTCGAGTTAATACAAAAGTTAATATGGAACTGATTCGTAAATTTTCATAAAAAAGGTATTATTTTGAGTTGAGTCTCTTTTCAATTTGGTTTTATTTTGAGTTGATACTATCTTGTTGATAAAATTTGTTTCATTTATGATCGAAAAACTTTACAAAAATGGTATTAACTCAAAAAATTGATTTTTTTTGCAATACTTGCAGAGATTTCTAGGAAAAACGATGTAAATATATTTTTAAATGGAATTTGATTCCTATGGTATATTTGAATTTTTAAATTCTGTTAAAATGTGGCCACAAACAGTTTTTTGACTCTACTGAAAACTTTAAAATTTTGAGTTAATACCCTCTTGTTGATCAAGTGCGACATGTTAAATACCTTTTTATACACCTTGATCGACGTCTTACGTGGAAGAATCACATTGATGCAAAGCTAACTCAGATGAAGCTTAAGTTAGCTCGTATTCATTGGCTCAATCAACCGTCAATCTAGATTGTAAACTTTTATTATACAAGTCTCTTTTGAAACCGATATGGTGATATGGGGCACTGCTTCGCTTCTAATGTGGAGAAGATCCAACGTAGACAAAATACAATTTTTCGCTTAATTACGTCAGCTCCATGGTACGTCAAAAATTCTAATATCCATCGTGACTTAAACATGCCTCTAGTGACTGCTGAAATTGCTAAATACGCAGAAAAATACTTTCCAAAACTCGAAACCCATCCTAATCTACTTGCTCGCAATATATTAAACTTTAGTGAACACATCCGCTTAAAAAAGAGGGATACTAAGGCTCTAGTCATCAACGATTCAGCTGAAGCGTCTGAATACTATGAACCATTTTTTCCTAATTATTTATTTCTAGATTTAAAACTTGACAACTTATTGTTAGTTCCTATCCTGAAGATACAATAAATAAATAAGTACATTAAAAAAAAATTACGTTTATAACTATAAGATACCTTAAAAGCCCAACAATATTTTATAAGATTTTCAATAATCTTTCCTTGTTAGATAGCTTTTAAGAATCAACAGCCTTAAATGCGTGTAACAAATTCTAACATTGAACTAAAATTCAAGGCTTTTTTATAGGTAATATCAACTTCCATTTGCAATTGGTATCTTCCTATTCCCATTTTGGTTATTAAATAATTCAATTAAAAATATTATTTTAGTTGCTTTCATTATTTCAAGCAAAATTTTAAGTCAGTCAGTCAGCAATAAAAGTTTACATACATTTATTAATTAATAACAGACAGTAACAGGTTACTTCTTTATTTTGTTACAACAGCCAAACCATTTTGTGGTATTTTTTTAATTTAACGAGCAAACTCCTACCGGATGGTGTGTATACACATCTATTTAAAAAATAAAAAACTATACCTTAGTAATTTTTATGATAACGATTTTTCATTTCACTAATAAAATTGACAAGGTATTAACAAATATTAATTCTTCTATAAAGATGGGGTAAGCAGTTAAATTTAATAACAAAGGTTCCGTGAAATAACTTTTTTTTTAATGCGAAGCGAAAACGCATTGGATAGTCAGTTGGCTTCAACTTCTGAACCAATTGGACTTTGTATGGTGTCATAGCAAGGTCTTTATACAAAATTCGTCTCAATGATGTCTCCGAAATGTTCAATTGTTGGGAACGACGGTGAATTGATGTTGATGTCGCTTCACGCACACTTTCTGTCACAGCCGCAAAATTCTCGGGTGTACGCAATATTTTGAGGATGCCAGTTTCTTTCACTTTTTTCACAAGATAACAACAAACATACGGAGCTGACATTGCTTCTCTTCTTCCAAAATCCGTACGCAATTTTCAGACACATTCTGCAACATTACTATAATTTTCAAAGTAATGTGGCAATATTTCCCAGCATTGTTCAAGCGTATAGCAACCATATTCGTTCAGTGAAAGGATAAAACTAATTATCTGTCAAATCAGACATGAGGTAAGTGGTACCATTCACGAAATTAGCACTAGCTAAAAAAAACATTAGATAGTGGACCTTATAGTGTTGAATGGAATTTGAAACAAAACATTCAAACTTTTTTGGGAATTCTACTGAATTTTTTTTTAGTTTAATAGTGTTTCTATTATGACTGTAATTGTTTTTATAGTTTTATTGTTCTTTTTTTTATAAATTCGTACGAATATTTTGTAGCATTTTTCTTGCCTCATTATCATTTATAATACATACATGTATGCATAGCAAAACTTAATACTTTTTAAATATTTTAAAATATTTGTGCTAAAATTTTGATTTATTTTAAATAATGCTATTATTATCGTAGTTGTACAGTTTGTTTTTACATTGCTGTTGGTTTTTTCTTATTTTAAATTTTAACAAATATTTTGTAGCTTATTTCATGGATCTTTGCTGTTTATAATAAAGAACCAGTAGCTGACTTTTATTGTTTTCTATTCATAATAAAACAATGCAATTATGTTTTTTTTTTATAAACATAATAAGCAAGTTTATATTTGATTTTCGATGCGATGTACTGTTTATTTTCCAACGACATGACACATGAGAATATCACAAAAAATGTTTGTTATTAGAAAATAAATCTTTTTAAAGAATGATTAAAAATTAACACTTATAATATTAATATTTGTGATGTTCTATAAAAATTGTTCTTAAATTTTTGGTGTTACATATTTTTAATCCACAAAAGGTTTTCTAACAAGGTATTGACAAGGTATTAAACAAAAAACCAAAGGATATAGTGAAATAATTTTTCAATTCTATATCATTCATTTTTTTCAAGATTTATTAAAATAAAACATAAAAAAAAATTATAACATAAAAATTTTGTTTTGTATTTATTTTTGAGGTTTAAAAACTCTTACCAACAAACAGTTTTTTCTTAATTCTTGGCGACTAATAAAAATTCTGGTAAATTAAGCAATTTCAATGTTGAAGCGTATGATTAATATTTTAGTTTGTGATAAAATAAGTATACGTAGCACAGGACAATGGCAGATTTTAAAAAAAATGGAAATAAAGCTGCAGTTTTTAAACGAGTAAACCAAACTTAGATACTGTATAGGAATAAACAAGAAAATACAATCGGTACCAAACTTCTATTTTAAAGAGTTTTTAAATATTTGTTATTTTTACATTCTTTTAATTGAGATTAAAAAAGAATACCAGCACGAGAAATATTGGTCTTTTAGAATCTTCGTTTTTTTTTCATTTACCTTAACTAAGAGTTTTGCTATCGAAAAAAAATATTATTTATTTCATTACCAGAACAATAATTTATAACTACAAATGAAACAGTAGCACTAGATAATTATTTAATTAAATTTTATTATTTAAAAATTGTAATTTTCTTATTCCAAAAAATATGTTTACTTATTAATAAGATATTGAAATAAAAAAAATAATTTTTATTTGTAACATTTTTTCATTATATTTTCCATAAGGGAATTTTTAATTTATTCTCCTTCCATTATTAAATTAAATTTTTTCTGCTATATATAATAAAACTATTCCTCTTAAAAGCCTTTGCAGAAGAAAGGCAAAAGAGGATTAAAATGATAAAAAAAAATAATCTTTATAAATTTATAGTTCACATTCGACCTCGTGGTGATATGTGCACATAAATATTTTCTTAACATCAATTCTATTTTGTTTTTGTTTGTCACACAATACAAATTACAAGATGATAACATTAAAAAATGTCTTTTATTATATTCACATTGACATTACTTGTGCTCCCACATGCTCATGTCACGTTTGAAGCACATGAACTTATAAACAGTAAATTTTGCCAGATATTAATACTTGGTTAAAGTAACTTAAACAATTGAAACATTAAATAAGTGTTTTTGAAAACTAAAGGATGTCTTTTTTAGAGTAATTTTATTTTTCGTTCACCCTTTAACCCAATCAGATAGAGGTTTTATCTTAATGTTACAAGAAGGTAATCTGCTAAAATATATTGATTCCAATGTGGAGTAGAGTTTCGTAACAAATGTGTTTAAATGTGCCACTGGGTCTTCATTTTCTTCTGCTATTCTTTAAGGTGTATTCAACAGGAGTCGAGTTAGGTACATCCATTAGCTTGCGCAAAGTTTAATCTAAACACTTCTACTCAAGTTTATTTTCAAGTCCGAAAAAAAGTGCTACTGGTTTAAATATCTTTACTTTTTTAATTCGAAAATGTCTGGAAAGTCTACTTTATACATTACATTGGTGTATAATAATACATTTCTGTCATGTCATCAGTTATCTAGTAATATTGTCGAAGGCATGAAAAACCTTATAATATATTAGAAATTTCATTTCCATAAAATTGGTAACAGCTGGGATACGGACCCAGGAAACCAAACCAATCATATGCTAATTTCGCAATATATTTTATATTATAGTATTGTAAAATAAAATAAAAATATAAAATCATTCAATTAATTTTAGAAGTAAAAAAAGACAGGGTAGACACAATTTAAAATAGTGCACGCAAAGAAAATACATGGTTGTAATATGGTCACAATAACTATATTATGTTTCGTGTAACAATGTATAGCGGCGGCGAAAATATATAATTATAGTTATTTTTAACAATATTTAAATCAGGAAACATTTTTTTTAACTTAATCATTACATAGTTACCATAATTGGATTATGGTTCGTTTTGCCTAAAAAGAATTCGTACCACAACCAAAAATTTATAACTTATTAAAAATAATATAATATATTTAACCATAATATATGACTATTAAACAAAGTATGATTAAAAGCAAAAAAAAAACGTTTGATTAAAAAAAAAATTTTCTATGACTTGACAGAATGCTCTTCTATCTATTTAGTGATTTGTTTGTTAGCTTTTGGTTCATGTGAAAACACTTAAAATTGAAATAGTTTTTTTGTTGTTAGAGAAAAATTAGGAATTACTATACAAAATGAATTTAAAAAAAAATAATATTCAAAATATCAAAATAGAAAACAAATCATTATTAAATAAAACAATAAATTACAAAGTTTCTTACTGCAGGAAAATATCTACAGTTACAAGATCATAATATGATTTAACTGTAATACATAAAAGCTTCAATCATATTATGATATTTTAATTTATTTTATTGGGTTATAACTTGTTTACATTTTAAATATAATTATGTTTATGCTTTACTACATTATTGTGTTGCCAGACAAAAATATGGTTCCTGGACAAGCTACATTTTTATTAAATGTAACAATAGTATGATTTGCTTTGAACTATAATATGTTGCTCTTAGATTATGGTTACCATGTTTTTTCTCGACATGTTACAAATCGATTGCCTATAATCACTTACGACAGCAGTGGTTTGAAACGAGTATCATAAAGTAAAAGGTCTGCTTCGATATTACTGAGAAGGTAAATTCAACAATTCCCATAAAATGTTCAAAAATTTCCAAAAACGGGATTTTTTCAGTTTTTTGATGAAAGCACTATAAAAACAGCTAGGAGAAAATTATAATTATGTGGTTATAAACCGTGTGAGAAAAAAAATTAATTTTTGAAAAGTCTATTTCGAAAAGCTCTGGTTCTGGTTCATCTGATCTCCTTACTTGTAATGCAATTTTTATAAGACTGAAAATTAAATACAACTCTATTGTGTAAGCCAGTACTTTAAAGAATATGTTGGAATAACCCTAGCCCAAAAAACTAGATCGAAGAAGGTCATCAGTGACAGTAGGGTATCTAGTTCTATTGACTCTCTGTGTAATGGACGGAATGTGGGATGTATTTAATTGCTTTATCGTTACTACATCGAAATGTGATTTGATAAAATCAGGGAACTTGATTCTGTAAATGATAAAATCTCATGGAATGTAAGCTGTAAAAATCAGGGAACTTGTTACCGAAAACCGAAAATTCTGACGATTGGTCAGTAAATCGCATAACACATTACACAGAAAATCAGCTAAATATAGAAATAAACTCTCTGCAAAGGACTCTTCTGTTATTTTCAAATTTCACAAAATCAAATCGAATGTTTACAAACTCTACTTCCTGTATCCTCCTTACCACAGCTAACTTTTCTAGTTCTGGGCCAATGAAATACATAAAAGATTTTTATATTAAAATCTATCAAGCTAATATTAAGTTTCAAAAAATTTTGTATTTGACCTCTATTTTAGTTAACTTTCTAACTTACAAAAAATTTTTAAAAATTTTTCTCGATACTAAAAAATTTCTATGCAACAGGTGTAGACGTTTAGAATCTACAAATGTAATTTATTTTTCTTAAATTCTTACTGTATAACGTCCGTTTTTCTTTGCATGTAATCAGCATTCAAACAATTTATTAGAAATCTAATCACAGTCATTTATTTTATCAGCATCAATTCTTTAACAAGCAGAGGTATAGTTTTTGTTTTATTTTCTTTTTAAATAAATTGTACAAAACTATTTTTTTTTAATTTATACTTTTTATTTTTATTTAGCCTTTTTTTTAATTTAATTACAATAAATATTTTAAAAAAATTCCACAACTACTCCTTTACTACTTCTTACAATCGATTGTATATCAGTGAGGTTTTTCATCCTGCTGTCGTTATTGTGAAGTTGCACAGAAAAATAACATAAAGTTAATATTCATACAAACGTAAATGTGTCCGCATCAGTGTACATGTGTCAGTGTATAAAAAGACTATTCTGCTGGTAAAAAATTTTCTATATTGAACAATATACATACATATATACTCACACTAAAGCATATCTACTGATATAGTTAAAAGCTATGTACGAAAGTAAAGGTGTGTGTAAAATGTTGGTTTATATTCTTATACTCCATTTTATGATATATGACCGAACTTTGACATCTTTTTCAAAAGGCACCATCACGCCGCAGTTTATATTACATATTTCGTACATAAGTATTTGTTTGTATAAATTATTTCTGTAATATGATTGAGATATTTTTTTTTTCGTTTTTACCTTACATCCATTACACACACAAAGTAAATGTGTATCGGTGTCATGTTGAAGCCATTGTTGTTTGGCATTTCATTTTCAGCATTGTTTCAATATGATTTTATTTTGCATTCTTTTACTTTATTAATTTTTTATTATGCTTTATTTCCGATCAGTTTACTTTGAAAAATTAATTTAGTTTTTTTTTTAATCAAACACACATATATTCATACTTATGCATAAGGTTATTTATTTATTACGTTTCTTTTTTAGCTATCGGGTGTTTTTTTAGACTAAATAAAAAGAGGAAACTGTGGAATGAACTATCATACAGTGCTCACTTTTTGCCCTTTTATAATCAGTAAATATACTCTGGCAAATTATCATGAGTATCCAATATTACATTGCTTAATATGTTTGTTAATTCACAACAGACCCTACAGACTCTATTACATCCAGAAAAATTGATAATTTGGTGCTGCTTACACACTCCTGGCATCATTGCACCATATTTTTTAAAAAATATAAAAAAAAATACGTTCTGTTTGAAAATATTGATGACATTGATCCGGATGAGCTGTGAATTCATCGAAGCCCTATGGCGGCTACAATCATCGACTTATTGAAATCAAAATTTCACTATGAGTTGATGTCGAGAAATACACTTGTCTCTATTATTTTCTGTGAGACCAGGTGAAATTACTCATTTAAGCTGATAAACCAGACTTAGATACCGATGTTGTTCGTAATGTTCTCGGCATGCAGCCAGCAATGATGTTAAAAAAAATTGAACGTCTAGAATACACTTGATGAAGAACAGCCACGGTGGTATGTATTGATATTTTAAGTAAAAAAAAATTCTTGATTAAAATTATTTTGTTTTAATTTTTTATACAATTTAAAGTCCTATATTTAATATCTTTTTATAAGTTTGTTTGTTTAAATGTTTGTTTGTTCGTTTGTTTGTTGGCGCGTCAATCACAGTTAATCAATTAAACCGATTTTTATGAAATTTTAAACACCGAATGGAAAAGGGAAAGAACGCCGATTTTTATAAAATTTAAAACAGAGATAGATATTTATTTAGAAGTTCTATGTGGGTGTGCATACTTAAAAAATATGCAGCAGGAGGAGAAAGCGGGAGAAAGGAAAAATGAGCTGAAACGATTTTAAGGATATTTTAACTATAGATAATTCCTGCCCCATAAGGTCTAATAGGCAGAAGGAAACCTGTTGTAACTTCTATACTAATGTGCATAATCAAATAAAAAAACTGGCTAAGAAGATTGGTCATGTTACGTTAATTCTCATTGAGGCAGCGAAGCATACCGGAATTAGCTAGTACTTAATATAAATGACACTAACGAGTGTTGAAGTAAACACGCTACTTAAGCACTTATTAGTAAAAAATATTTTACACAACATTTTTTCTGCGTTTAGTTATCAAAACAGATTATTTTTAAAACACAAATTATAAATTTTAATTTTTTCATGTTTTTGTTTTAAAAAAACCGGCTCCAAAACAGATTTTATATGTTTTTTTTTAACAATATAAAAGTATGGACACATACATTAAATTACATTAACTATTTGGATACCCATATATTCATTCTCCTAACATTGTTATAGCTGACTTAGCACTACAACTCCTTGTCTACAAATGTTCAACAGTTTGACAATATACATCAACTATAGGGGCATCCTTTAATTTCCAAACTTAAAAAATTTTAATTCATATTATACGAAGCAAAGTAGTGGACATTTTGTCTAATTTTCAACTGTTTGTATATAACGGTTCAAAAGATACGGCCATATAGGTCAAATTACATGAGTTTTGGAACCACTCTTTAATTTCTAAATTCAAATTGTCTACTTTTTGTTATAGTGAGTTTAGCAATAAAGGCTCCTCGTAAGTTTTAGCTGTCTGTCTATAACTGTTTGAAAGTTTGGCCACAAACAACGAATTACATCAACTATTTGGGACGCCTTTTAGTTTCCAAATCCAAATTTTAAAGTTGTTGTTATAACGAAGTTAGCAATTCAGGTTCTTTATAAACTTCAACCGTGTGCTTACAACTGTTGAAAAGTATGGCCACAAACATCAAATTAAATGAACTGTTGAGGCACCCTTTTATTTATTTATATTCATAATTATATATTAATACTTGCTACTATAACGGTCATAGCAGTTGAAATTTTGTCCAATTTTCAAGCGTTTGTCTGTAACGGCTCAAAGTATAGGCCCCCATCGATCAATTAATGTCACCTATGGGAACATCCTTTAATTTTTAAATTTACTTTTGTATTACCTTTTGCCATTGCGAGCCATAATGAACCGCAGTTTTTTTTTTTTAATTTTAAAGTGGTACCTTTTACGGTTCATAATACACGTAAAAAACATGTATGTTGTATAGCGACACCCTTTAATTTTTAAGATTATGAACTGTGTTTTAAACGGGACCAATCTGTAAGCATCACCTTTCAAATAAAAAAAAATATTCAAAATCGGTTCAGAATGACATAGTTCAGCGGGCACAAACATAAAAAAGCAAGAAGTCGATTAAAAAAATTCGTTAAGTGTTTTATAGACAGTTTATTTTTGTTTTTTTAAAATTCTTTAAGTGTTTTATAGACAGTTTATTTATTTTCATAGCAATTATACTTGCCTTGAATTAAACTTAGGTATTAAATAAATATTATTTTTTATATTTTGTAATTTTTTTATTTTCTTAATATATTTTTTTATAATTTCAAGGAATATTCAATATCAATTTGTTCTTACAAAATTATTTCAATAATTAAATAATAGTTTTTTTGTTAATAGGTTTGTTTCTTTACTCTACTTTGGGATCCCATGGAATCCCAATTTGTACGAAAATTGTTTTCTTTCTTCAAAATTGGGTAAATGAGAGCGGTTTTGAGAGAATAAAAATCTTCTTCTTCTTTTTCTTTGTGCAAGTTATTCAAACTTGTGCAACAGCCTTAAAACACAAACAAAATACAAAATAAATTGTTATTTCTTTTTGTTGATGTATTAAAATTAATTTTTTTATTAAAACAGTCAAAAAAAATACTTTGAGTTTTTATTTTGTGTTTAAAATTTAGATTTTGTGTTCCCGTACTTTTATATAATTTTGTCTCTTTTTGAGAGAAAACAATGCTTGCACTCATTTTCACAAACTTTACCCAAAAAGTAAAGAAACATACATAATGACAACAATTTCTATTAATAGAATAATAATAAAAATAATAGTATTTATAAATGAATAGAAATTATTTTTGGCTTAAGTTCATTTATTTTTTAATTTCTAAAAATCTTTTTTTAGAAAGAAAATTTATTTTACAAATGTATGCGGTCGTTTTTCCAAAGAAAACAACAAAAATTAGACGCTAGCAGAATGAAATGCTGCATTTTCTGGACCGCTACGACCTTCATCAGCATTCTTCGCATCTATCTACCTTAGTTGTGTATTTTTTATAAACATCATTTATTTAACCAACTAACTTTGTAAATAAGAATACGAGAATACTCATAACTCATAACTCATATCAGCATTAATTTGGTTAGACGAAAATTACACACAAACCAACGTATTTCTTTACTGTTCTCCCTGTATTTCGTCTTGTACATTTGTTTTTGCTTTGTTTCAATCATCGATTGAACACGAATGCAAATTTGTTTTTAATCATTCTTACTTGTTTACTCATAAAAGAAAATATTTATATTAAAGTTGTTTAACAGACGAAAAATAAGGTTTTTATAAAATATATATTTCTTGGAGAAAATGCCTTCAGACTCTGCATTAAAAACCGAACGCATTCCAACTATGTATTAAACACATTTTGTTTGAAAAAAAAGCTTAGCTTATTTTGAATATTTGTAAAGTTTACTAAAAAGATCTTGTCAGTCATGTTAAATGGAAAACCCGATATAATAAAGGATGTCTAAATAATATGACGTTAAAATAATATGTCATTTGTTTGGTGCTACTGCCAACTGTCAAAAACTATCATCAATAGCTATTTCGATAAACCGATAGTATTGTCAGTGGAAAAATGGTAAGACGGCTTCCATACTCCGTGGATTTTTTGGGTCTAGCAAGTGCTTTGTATGTAATATTAAAAGAAAGAGTTTGCAACAAATTTTAAAAAAACTTGGAAATGGAAAATATTTCTCTTTTACCGAAAAGTGCTAATCGATCTCTTAAGAACCTTAAAAATGTAAACAAAAATTTTGCATCAAATCCCCGAAACTCTTATCGAAATCAGTTCAAACAATTTTAAATTTCACATCACAGGTATTTTGCTGCAAACTTCAGCGAAAGATTTAGCTTTGTAAGTATTTCAGCATTTCATGTAAAGCGCCAATAATTCATTTTGTTGATAATGGAGCAGAGTAAAATGATTGCCGATTTAAAAAATACTTTATCGATGTAGCCTATTTATCTTTGAATGGCTTCATTAATTAGCAAAATAGTATAGATAAATGCATTATTCTTTAAAAACCCTTGTTTAAATACTTTACCCAAAGTTTAAACAAAATCGTTATACATTTTAATGTTTTATAAAATCTGCATATTAACTGTCGAAGTTTCTTTCAGTTTCATTTTATTGCAATTTTTTTTTCTAATTTTTTTTAAGTAAACGAAGATTTTATCTAAAACCTACAATTAGTTTTTAACCTCTATTAATTTTTTTTTTCTTTCTTTTCTTCAACATTTTTGTTATATTTTCCATAATCCTTTTAACATCTTAATGATCCCTGCTATAAACATTGAGTTGTTTTTATGCTGAACCAGTTAAAGGTTGTGGTTGATTTGTTTTTTTTTTTTTTATTTTACACATTTTACAAGCAGATATCTTGTAATTGGTGCTGAGCATTTTTAGCCCTTGCGAACTATAATAATTATGATCTTTTTTTTTATATACTCAAAGTTTATTGTTGCTTTTGTAATATCTACTAAATTTGCTTGTTATCCAAACGAGCATTTATTTAAATGCTGGAACCTTTCAGTTAGAGGAATTAGTTTAGCATTTGGCATTATAATTATAATTATAAATATATTGAAATGATGGTGTTGGAATCTCCAGATCTTTATGTTGGTCCGATTCTAATAAAAAAAAATCCAATAAATTCATAATTCTTCAAACATAATAATTTTACTATTGCTATAAAAATTTAATTAAAAAATTAAAGATTTACTTTTAAGTCGATATTAAAAAAAAAAACTTGAAATTTCAAAATCCGAAATTTATTTAAGGACAGAACTCTAAAGAAAGAAAATCAACTAAAAATCTTAAAATTTATAAAGATGAATTGAAATTGGTTTTGAATTAAGTTAATTTTTTTTATTAATTTCAAAAAACAGTTTTTTAAGAAAAATTAATTTATAAATTAATTTATAAAATAATGTTTTCCAAATAAAACAAGAAAAATTGGACACCAGCAGAATGTAATTCTAGATCGCTACATCCTTCATTAGCATTCTTTGCATCTTGTTTTCTTTGGAAAACGTCCGCACACATTTTTAAAATATTTTTTCTTTCTAAAAAAGGTTTTCAGAAATTAAAAAATGAACTAAAGCCAAAATCAGTTTCAATTCATTTATAATATTCACAGTTCAAATAATAATTTAATAAAAATGAAATTTCTTAAATTATTAAAATAAATACTTTAATTTCACAATAAATGTTACAGAAAATTTATTTACAAAAAAAAAAATTTTAAATTTCAAAAGAAGTATAATTGTAACAAAAAATTTAAATTTCAGCACAAAAATAAATAAAATTTCTAAATTACGAAAAAACTTTATATCACCAAAAATTCGAAATCCATAAAACTTTAAAAAATTAAAAAAAAACAAATCTGTGGAAAATAAAATTAAATATTTAAATTTCAGAAAATATTTTAAATCACTCTAAAAAATCACTGTAAAAAAATTATATTTACAGCACAATTAAATAAAAACTATTTATATATTTCATTCTTTGGCGCTTTTTTTGTGCTTATTTTTGTAATTTGAGGACACTTCCCAATGCTACGACCGCTGCTCTATATATTTCTGGCCTAATAGTGAAAATGCGAATATTTTTAATCAAAAATGGTTTTATTGTTTTTTAAAGTATTCTCCAGCATGATTTATACACTTTTGCCTGCGCTCAAACCAGTTGTCGAAGCACTTTTTCCAATCCGATTGAGACACCTCTAAAACATGGTTTTTGAACACTTCAACAGCTTCTTTTGGCGACGAAAATCGATGACCACGCATTTTTTTTCTTGATGTGCGGAAACAAGAAGAAGTCATTAGGTGCCAAGTCAGGGCTGTACGGCGGATAACCCATTAATTCGACATTTTGGCCGGTCAAAAACGCTCTGGTTTGAGCCGATGTTTGAGAGCTCGCATTGTCATGGTGAACAATGATTCGTCTTGTTGGTTTTTCGAATTTCTCCGATGACTTCAGGCAAACAAATTGTAGTGTACCACTCAGAAGTGACCGTCCTACGTTACTCAAGCGGAACAGTCGCGAAATGACCAGTTTTGCCGAAGAAACAGGCGACCATTTGCTTCAAAGTGCTTCATCCACGAACAACTTTCGTTGGATTTTGCTCGTCTTTGAAGACCCACACGGTCGATTGTTTTTTCGTTTCGGGCTCATACGCATAGATCCATGATTCGTCACCTGTGAGGATCTTATAAACTTCTTTTGAAGCACCGCAATCGTATTTTTGCAACATTTCTTTGCACCAATCGACACGAGCCTTTTTTTCAGCGACTTTCAAATTGTGCGGGATCCAACGAGAACAAACCTTTTTTACGGCCAGGTGTCCAAGAATGTCTCTATCTCTCGCTGTGTCGCATGTCGATCTTGCATTATGAGTTCACGCACGGCATCAATGTTCTCTAGCACAACAGCCGTTTTTGGAGGACCTTCACGGAATTCGTCTTTGAGCGAGCTTCGGCCACTATTAAATTCATTATACCAATTTTTCACAGTGCTATAGGATGGTGCTTTATCTCCATACAAAGATTTAAGTTCATTAATGCACTCTTATCGTGATAATCCACGTCGAAAGTTGTGAAAAATGATGGCAAGAAAATGTTCACGAGTTAATTCCATTTTTTTCTATATTAATTTTTTCAAGTCACTGTAAATAACACAAATAATGGTCATACGTCAAAACGTTTTGAGTACGATTATGCTTAAAAATGACAAACTTTCCAATGGAAATGTCAGATTGCACTTGGCAGCACTCAGTGTTGCCAGGCCAGAAATATATATATAATATATATAGCCCTCGTATACCGAATATTGAAAATAATCGAAAAATTTATTTAAAAAAAGTTATTATAATAATTAAGCAAAAAATAATTTAAAGGCTCCAAAAAATTAAAAAAAAAAATTAGAAACTCTTAAGCTTAAAGTAAATATTAAGCACAAATATCGAAATCATAAGCTTATGTTGTTTACAAAAAATTAGGATTTCTATTACTTACACTTTAACAAATTATAATAAAAATATATTTTTTAATACAAAGATTCTATAATACAAAAATGATTATATGCATTTTGCATATAAAGGAATTACCTTTGCATTTTTATGTTTTTTATAGGATGAAAAATATTCAGCATAACTATCTCCATGTAGCAACCTGACTTTATTTTTAATTATATTTATTTTTGCATTCTTTCTTTAATTTAAAATTATGTATTCATAGTTCTTTTTAGTCTCAATGTTGATTTTCTTCTTTTTTTTTTATTATATTCTGCTGTGCTTTTTTTAAGTTTTACAGCAGAAAATTGTAATGTTATTCTCAAGTAATAAAAGCTGAAAAAATTATGGTAAAGTTGGTCTTCTTTGGTGCGTAAATGAAAAAATCTCATCATTTTAATAATAAAACAACTACAACAAACATCAACAAGAAATTGAAGATTTTTTCTTACAATAAAAAAAAAAAAAAAAATTTACTAGATGAAAAATATTTGGCAGAATGTTAAAAGAATGCAATCTTTAAAATGTTATTAATATTAAAAAACATTTTAGATATTATTGCTTAATAATTCTTGCAGAACAAAACCGACTTTAAAACAGATTTCATCCTCATGTCTATAAAAGTTTAAAAGTATGACCACATCCATCAAATTACAGTAACTATTGGTACACCCTTTTATTCCATCTCCAAACTCTATACCTGTTATAGAGAACTTAATACTACAGCTTCTTATTAATTTCAACCGTCCGTCTACAACTACTTAATAGTTTGGCAATATACATTAAATTAAATCAACTATAGGGACACCCTTTAATATAAAAATTCAAATTTTACATTTGCTGTTGTAGTAGACAAAGCAATCAGGATCTTTGTAAATTTCAACTGTCTGTCTATAACGGTTCAATAGTTTGGCCATATACCGCAAATTACATCAACTTATGTAATACCCTTTAGTTTTCTTATTTAAAATTTTTATACTTCTTATTATACCAAGCAAAGTAGTAGTCATTCTGTCTAATTTGAAACTGTTTGTATATAACTGTTCAAAAGATACGGCCATATAAGTCAAATTACATTAATTTTGCCAACACCCTTTAATTTCTAAATTAAAACGATAAACTTTTTGTTATACCGGACTTAGCAAAACAGGTCTCTTGTAAATTTTAGCTGTCTTTCTATAAAGATTTAATTTTGGCCACATACATCGAATAACATCAACTATTGGCACACCCTTTAATTGCCTATAGCGAAGTTAGCAATACAGGCTTTTTGTAAATTTAAATCGTCTGTTTACAACAGTTTAAATTATGGCCATATGCAACAAATTAAATAAACTATTGGGGCACCCTTTAATAATTAATTTTTAATTGTAATACTTCTTACCATCACAGCAATCGACATTCTGTCCAATTTGTAAGCGTTTGTCTATAATGGTTTAAAATATAGGCCCATAAAGATCAATTAACTTCACCTATGGGAACACCCTTTATTTCTAGATTTATTTTTGTACAACTTTTTTTCCTTTGGGAACTAAGTGAAACGAAGTTTTTACATTTTTAGTGGTGCTCTTTACGGTTCATAATACACGTCAAAAACATGTACATATGGGGACACCCTTTAATTTTTAAGACTATGAACTGTTTTTAAAACGGTACCATCTGGAAGCATCACCATTCAAATTAAGAAAAAAATTTCAAAATCTGTTTAGAAATGACAAAATTCTGCAGACACAAACATTAACAAAAGTAACATTTAGTCGAATTGTGAAGTTGATTAACTAAATATCTTCCTTGTAGGCGTTCCGTTTGTTTAAATAAATTTTTCCTGTAATTGATAAATTTCAAATAAAATAATACAAAATATCTCTTTAGAACTTATAACCAATTGGGGCTGCAATGTTTCCGTATAAAGTTTTGGTTTTGCAATAAAACTTAATTGTGTTAAACTATGTTAGGAAACAAATACAAGAGGTAGAGGCCGACCGAAGGAGGTAATTGGAATAACTTGTTGTGTGGGAGGTGGGCGTGGCGTTTGTTACATTTTTTCGAAAATTGAAAATATGTTACAATGTTACCACATATATATACATGCAAAATGACGCTGTTATCAGTTTAGTAATTTCAAAGTTATGCCAATTTTAAAATTTTTGTAGGTGGGCGTGGCGTTTAACTGTTTTTTTTTAATTGACAATATGTTATCATAATACTAAATATGTTAACAGGCAAACTGAAGATCTTATCTGATTACTAATTTCAAAGTTACAACGATTTTTATACTATGGTTGTATGGGAGGTGGGCGTGGCGTTTACCATATTTTTTTGAAAATCGACAATATGTCACAATGTTGTTAAAAATATTCACACACTATATTTAATCTTGCGTGTATGAAATCGCGACACAGTGCGTGGTTAAAATTAATGTCAACAAATCAGCTCTGTTATTCTGGAGGTGTTCTGTCACATATTATTCCACAGTTTATCTCATCTGTAAAAATATTCTACTGAATGTAGGATACATTCTTTCTCATACCTGTTTATTATGTTCAAATAAAGAAATGAAAAAATATCTTTATACTCGAATTTCTAAGAAGTATCTTTCGCTAAGAAAAATTCATGAAAAGACATGAAGAGAAAATAATTAAAACGCAACCTTGATGAAAAGAAAATTAAAGCATTAGAAAATTAAAGAAAGGTCTTTGTTATAAGAAATAAATATATAAAAACCAACACAAAGTTCAACTAAAAACATCAGTTCGACAGACGATTTTCGAAGAAATGAGGACTACAAAAAAAAATCCAATGAAAAAAAATTAAATGGATGAATAAATGAGTTGATTTTTAGCACTTCTTTTACCAACCACAAAATCGTTAGACTTCATTCAAAGCCCAACCAAGTGTCCCATGTTGTATAAAGGAAGGAAAAGTGGGCTCAAATAAGCATACAAATTGGACAATTAAGTTTTTATGACTTTTTAGTTGTTGAAATATCTCTTTTAATTGTAAAAATATTTACTTTTAGCTTTTGAAGGTGGGAAATGTTACAGAAATGAGTTTAATGAAACTGGTTTACAGTCTGAGCACGGAAAAAATAATGTTTTTTTCAATTCGGTCATTGTTTAGGGAACAATACGTTTGTGTTTCTAAATATTTATTTTTATCTTTTACGAGTAAGCGTCATCCAGAGTCAACGGCTCTGTTAGTTTCTAATTTGTGAGGTTGCGGTGGACATTTTTTTAACGTTTTTACTGATTGTCGTTATTTCAGAAGCTATATTTTCTTTAAATAATAGTACAATCTGCAGTTATATAATTCCTATTAAGATACTTTGCTGTAGAATAAGATTTTAATTTCCTTTAAATAAATTTGAAAATTCTTGTGTGGAGTATGACTCAATAACCGCTAAAGGAGAAATGACGCTTGTCTATAAAGAAGAAGATTTACAGACAGTTCGAAAATAATGTTTGCACATACTAAACTACAAGCACCGATTTTTCAGTTACGAATATTTTGTTTTAATTTCTTATTTTATTATTATTATTATTTATTTATTTATTTTTTTTTTTTTTTTTTGCTTTAGAAGGACCAGCAGCCTAGGGATGACTCCTACCTATGCAGCGCATTCTACCAGAACTTGGAAATTTGTTCATGGGAAGGCGCATAGAAGGAGTAGTGCTTTTGGACATTTGATTTGAATCTTTGTGCACTAAAAGTGATTGAAAAGACCTCCACAGGGATTTTAATAAAAATATGAATTTTTCGGATAAAAAAAACCAATTCTCTTTCTGTAATGCTTAGTGCGATTTACAGGCCAATCGATTTTAAAGGGATGCACTTTCTATAAAAAACGTGTTGCGCATACGACATTACAATTTTTAGAAACAAGCTAGTGAAATCACATTTTGTTGTAGTAGTAACGATAAAAAATTTAAACACCCCCATCATTGCGTAGATGGTTCAGTGTGTCAAAAGAACGATGCCCTCCTGTCACCGATGCGCTTTTTTGCTTTCAGTGGATTAACACTAAAATAGTCTTTGAAACATTGGCTTATACATGGGAGTTTTATTCCAATCTCGGACTAATATATGTGACACAAATAGCGAAGTTATCAGATGGAGTAAAGTATTTCTTATACTGTTTTAGAAAATCAAGGCGCTTGATTGCTTCCTTTGCTTTTTTAATTTACTAATTTAGTCTAGAGCAACAAAACAACATCTGTCGAATCTGATATTTTTTGCATTTTTTTGGATTTGAATTATGTATTTTAAATTTAAATTTGTTTTCAAACAATTTAGTCACGAAAAGAAATTCCTAATATACATTAATTAAATCTAAAAATTAAACTGGAAAAATTATACAAACTTTTAAGTTATTTTTGTCAAGAAATATTCAATAATTTGTGCAAAAATTTGGGCCATCACCTTTATGAAACCTTATGAAAATAAATGTAACTTAAAGAATTTAAATTTTATTATGGCACTAAGAAATTCAATAATTATAATAACAAAATGGAAAAAAAAACTTAAGGAATATTAAAATAAAAGCGAAAAGTAAGCAATCACGTTAATTATACTATTCTAATTATTATTTTTTATCTCTAAATATTATATTTTGTTGTTGTTATTTTTGTTCGTTATTTTTTCCAATCTTTCAAATTATTAACTTTTCACTGATTTTCTTGCACTTTATGCATCAAAGATTTTCGAGAAGTTAGGTAACAAACAAAATCATAACAATGTGTTTATTCTTGTTAGTTCGTTTTTCTATTAAATACTATCTCCATATAAATATTAGTAAATGTGAACCTCAGGAAAATTTTTTAAACAGAAATCGTTTTTTTTTTAATTAAGCCTTTGATTATTTGCAAATAAAGAAAATAATTATAATTATGACATTATTATGACGTATGATTGATTTCATATGTTTCTCACAGGTTGTGAGTATAGACGTATGAGTAATTAGATCTCGCATAATTTCCTTAATTGCTCATACGTCTATGCGCACTCAAAAACATACAGTTACTTATATTTTAATACATATAAATTTAAAACATTGAATTTAATGTAGGATTAGTAAAAACTCTGAACAGATTTTTTAAACAATTACTTCCATATTCATAAAATATTAAAATAGATTTGAAATATATTTAAGGACAAATTTGTATGGAAAATTTGTCATAAAACGTATTTAAAAGTTATTTTAGATATTTTATGATATGATAGTTAAAATTTAATTTTTTACTATTTGCACTAAACAATATTTAAAATAAATTTTAGATGTACAAATGTGTGGTTATATGTAAATTGAAACAATTTATTTTACATGATGATAAATTAACTCTTTCCATAATCTATGCTCGACACTTGTCTTTTTTATATTTTAAACAAGTAAATCTAAATCTAAGATCAACAGTTTCGATCAAGCTTTTTTAGAACGAACTTTTTAAATAAAACTCTTTGATATATTCGGTTTTGAAATCAATACTAATGAGATTAGAAGAACTTAAGTTTACCTTCCATAAACCTTATTTATTTCCACTTAAACAGAAATGAAAAAATTAGTTACCATCTAATGGGTCCACATTTCAAACTTTTAGACTCAAATGACAAATTAGTGATTGTAAACTTTAAGGTCGATGGAAATAAAAAGTTTATCTACCTTAAAAGGTTATTGAAATCAAAGGTTATTGAAACTTTAAAAAACTACAGGGTAAACAAATTAGAGATGGAAAAATTAAATTGTTGAAAAGTGATCTGCAAAAGGCTGTATGGGTCACAACATATCGCATATCTTCGCGGACAAACGACTGTTCGCAAAAAGATTTTTTTTGGGCTGAAAAAAATACTTTGGTTTTTTTTTTTTGTTAAATTAAAACTAAAGTTTTTATTTGTAATATTATTTTGTGAATTTTTATAAAATAATTTATTATATTATGCATGCTAATATTTATTTTATTAACATAACATTTTTAAATAAAAATGCAGTTTATTTCTTTGTTTGGAATAGCAGGTATCTATACATATTTCGCCGGTTGCCAAAGCCAACTCATCAAATGTTATGGGATATTAGCATAATATGATAAATAAAAGTTTGTTAGTTTATTTTTTATCGATTGAGCGATATCTGTCTGCCCGTCCGTGTAAGTGTTTGCCGAGGCAAACTTGATTTCACAAAAAATAAATAAATAAGAATGTCAATCAATCAGATATAGTGTCGAAGGAGGTGCTATTGGAAATCAGCATGATCGGTCCATGTCCTTCGAGGCAGCAGGCAAAGCACTACACCTACCTCTAATTTGTTCATGTCATTTGACAGGTTACGGGTCTCTGAAATTTTCAAATTTTTTAATACATCAATATGGGTATCATTTTAAGGTTTTTGAAGAGATCTTTAAGAAAATACTAAAATTTTATAAAAATGCTTTACCCATTAAGAGCAGATGTCATTTTTATGCATAATTATATATATGCAGTACTAGTTTTTTTTTTTTTTTTTTAATCTGTCATGCCAATATTTGGTTTTTTAATTGGAGTTAATTCACTAAACTAGATTAAAATAGATGGTAAAATGTATTTAAGATTCTTCTAAATCTTAGAAAAATTATTTTTATTAAAATAAATAAAAAAGGGGAAAATCTTATATATAGAATTGGAAGAGTTTTCGGTTCCGCTACTGACAAAAACTAAACTGAGTTATGGTAAAAAATAAAAATACTCCATAAAAATAAAAATTCAAATATGTTATTAGGAACTATTGTGACCTATTTAAAATTTATTAAGAACAAAGGCATTTCAAACTTGTTTAATACATTTTTATTAATTTATTTTTTTATAATTATTTAATATATAACATTAAAATTAATATTTGCATAACTATATGTATTTTACTTGTATGGCTATAAATTTTAATAAAACAAAATAATATAATTTTATAAAAATTAAAAGATTTTTCTTAACACTTAAATGAATATTAACAATAAAACAATAAAAAATTTGGAAAAACAAATAAACAAAACACCACATTAAAATTCAAAAATATTTTTGTTGTAAAAATTTTACTAATTATCTTTTAAAATTTAGCATCAAATTTATATTATAATGTAAATTTTTCTAATATAATACTTCCAATATTTTTAAATGTTACAAAAAAAGTAGAAAAATGTTTTTATTTTTTTGTTTATTATTTCGCTGTTGCAAGGACAGATCAAGATTAAATTGAACTTGTTACACTTAAATATTACAAATAAAATATATAGATAAAAGGAAAAATACGTAAAGAATAAGAGAGTTTTATTTTATTATAGTTAAATATTTTAAATATTATTTTTGTTGGTTTTTTTTTTGTTTTTTTTTTTTTTTTTAATTGCCACTACAATATTGATGTACATAGATATTATTATTAAGACTAATTGAAGCTATAAATAGTTTTATTATTTTATATTTAATTAATTCGAATTTCTAATATTTTTTATTGCAGGCTCTTGTTTGTTCTCGCGTATGATGCTCAGTAATTGCAAAATCATTAATGCTTGAACTTTATCCAAGGGGTCCATAAAACCTCTTTGTAACCATTTCGGTATTGTAGTGCGAGCATGGCTAAAGCCTAATTTATTTAGAATATAATCAATGCCATAGGGTTCAATGGACTTGCCAGCCCAGTATAAAATTCTTACAGTTGGCTCTAAATGCCAAGTTTGACATTCAAAATGTCGCCAATCTTTGAAAAATGATTCTAAATCGTTTTCGTTATCTACGGCAGTCGAAGTCGCTGTGTTGCCTTGCGTTGTTGCGGTAGGTTTGTTGTCATTAGTGTTGGTAGCATTCGTAGATGTTATGTTCGTATTGCTATTATTTTGTGAATTGATATTAATATTAGATGATGTTTTCGAGGAAGAGTCTTTGGTATCGTTGTTAAGATTGTTATTGCTATGTGTTAAATGCGGTGAAGATGTCATGGTTGTTTGCATATTAACATCCAAGTTCTGAGAGCTTGCATGTTTCGATGAGAGTGTATTTGAAGCTGACGAAGTGGTAGATGATTGTTGTTGTTGCTGCTGCTGCTGGTTTTGTTGTTGTTGCTGTTGTTGTTCCTTTATCATATCTTCACTAACATAAGGTTTCAACTGATGTCTTATATTTTGTGATAAATTGGGAGAAGCTGCTCTGGCTGACTGAGAGCCAACCTTTAAAAACAGTGAAGAAGAAAATCAAGTTTAAAGAATAACAATACGCATTTCGTTTGACATAAAATATTGTTCTCTTACCACTTTCTCTTTTTCCTTAACGTATGATGTTATCAAGTCATGTAAAAAGAAGAATGCATCTGCATCTACAGTCACAAAAATGTGATCATCAAATTCAGTCGTAAAACTGCAGATAACTTCAGGTTTAACATCTGCTTTTAATATTTAAACAATTTTTAATATTTTTCTTTATATTAATGTTTGTTATTAATTCATATTACCTGTCGGTTGGGGTGTTGTAGGTCCTTGATGATGTTCTGTTTTAAAATGTAAATGCAGACTTGGTAGAGCAAATATTACTTCACGATCTTGTGATTTAATGGAACTACTTGAACTTGCTCCTCTGGCCCGTTCTATAGAATTCGAAGCAATTTCTCTATCACATTCCAAAATAGGAAAGCGGTCGACAGCTAAAGTTTATACAAACAAAATAAAATTAACGTAACTTTGTTTGACTTTGTATAAAAACTTACCGTCAATTTCACTATTTGCAAAAGCATAATGGAACCATTCGTTCAGGGTCTTGAATTGTGGTGGAAACACAATATTTCTTGTTATACGACTAACGATGGCCATAGAATGATTTTGCTGCTGCACCTCTGTCGTCTGACCCAGACAAGAGGTTAAGGTCTGTGTCACAAATACTTCGCGACTATTCGAATCTTGACGAGCTTCGGTGGAAAAGTTAATGAAAGGAGATTTCAAACTAAATAAAGCCCAAGACTTGGACTTAAAATTGATGCCATGAAAACAAGCTAACGAAATGTTATTGCCATGCAACTCTACAGAACCACCCAAAACATTACCGTTACGAGGCAAACGTGTTACTAAAGTGGGTACAACTAGACCAGCCACCATTTCTAAAGGCTTTTGCCAATGTCTGTGGTGGCGGGCATCTGTGTTACTAACATCAACACCCGCAGGTTCTGTAGAACCATTTAAAGATTTCTTTTGTTCTTGTCTTCTCTGTTTACGTTTCATGCTAGCATTACGTTCATGCAAACGTGGCTCTAGACTGGAGAAGACTCTCTTAGACGATTTGAATTGTTGGGTAAAGAATTCTTCTAATTTGTAATACATTTTTAAAACATCGGCAGTTGTAGATTTTGAAATCATTATTTGAAGCTAAAATCGAAAAAAAAATTAATTTAAACTAAATGTTTCACTCCGAAAAAAAATTAGACTAACCTGATCCCAAGATAAATCGCCATGTATAAAAATAATGGCTTTCGGTGCTGTTTTATCGTGAGATAATAATATATCACCTGCAGCATGTTGTTCTAGCGACGTTTTCCATTCATCTTTCATGGCTGCAGAGAAGGAACTAATACGTGTCATTAAAACTGAAGTACCCATATAATCTAATCTCAGTTCTAAGGCCATAAAACTTAAACCCATTGTATGATAAGGCTCTACTCCTGGTTCTTCTTTTATATGAAAACGTGTATTAATTTTGTTAACCTCAAAACTGCCACCCACAATACCGCCCTTGGCGTCCAGAGAAGAACCACCCAAATAGATGCCAACATACATGTTTTTATAGCCGTTACTGCCTATCGATAGACGTCCATCTGATTGAAAGTCTTTGGTTAGCCACACTACGTTGCCCATTACATTTCCCATATTCATTTGAACATTTAATTTAGTAAAGTTTATGGCAAACAATACTAATGTTTCCCAAGCAGTGATTTGATTTTTCTCTGAGGGAGGAGTACTGGTGGAATCGTTACTAGATGATTTCCCTAAAGTCTTTAGTTTTCGAGTAGCTCCCGTTGAAGTAGTATTACTGTTGTTCACATTATTACTATCAAAGTTTAATTTGAGTTTGTCTCTAGTGTAAAATGCATCAGCTGGTGACTTAATAGTATCTGGCGTTTTAGTTCTGGTTCCATCTTTTGGTGTTGTAGGAGTACCTAAGTTATGATCTATATCGTTAGACTGTTGCAAACTTAAATCGCCCAGAAACAAACGTCTGACTATTCTTCTGCGATACCAGGCTTTGGGGAAGGCCAATATCTCTGTCAATCGACGCATATCATACTTAAACGAGGCACTTCCTATATCAACGATTGTAGAAAACCTCACCACAGCCTTTGATTGATCCATAGGTCGTTTTGAATTAGATGCTGAGGTAGGTTCTATATAAACCTTGCGACATCTTGTTATATGGAATTTCACAAATTCCACATTTATCGACAGGGAATCTTTGCGTTCGGAGTCAGTTAAGGGAGAAAATTGGGCCTCTTTTATATTTGTCTTCTTTCCACCATAAGGATGAAATATATACACATTAAAGTCAGCCAAACATCCAGTTACACTTAGACCACCTTGTGGAGTTTTGTCTTTATCTTTCTCTCCCGTCATTGTAGAATTTGCACTGTTCGTTTCCAAAGGATTCTGATAGTCGTCGTCAGCTGATCTTTTTGAAGAGAATACAATATCTAAACTGGGCAATTGCAGCATACATTCCACCCTCGATACCGGCAAACATGAAAATCTAAAAGTCGAAGGTTGCATATGAAAATAAACAATAACATCTACTGGGAAAGAGGCGTATGTCACATAGTTGGCGGGCAGTATATCCAAATCAACAGGATTATTAGAGGGTGTTTGGCAGCCACTACTCTGTTCAGCTTTTGTAGGTATTGGTTCTAAAGTTTGTTCTAAAAATTCTAAAATATGTGGCGATATTATAGTTTCCTCTGGTATTGACTGTAATGTCATCCAAGCGAATAAAGCCGCCCGCTTTGAACTCAGTCTTCTGTTCGAGCCAGAATAAGTCGAATGGTGACTGTCTGAACTGGTGGTGCGATTCACCTCGATTATATTTTCCAAAGTCTTAGATTGATAATGAAGTTTAACGTCCAAGCCCGGTATATGGAAAATAGTTAAATCCGACATCATTGTGGCATTTGAAGTATTATAGCGTAGTTTACTTTTATCTCTTTGCTTTCTCGACGGTGTAGGACTACCCCAGTCATAGCCTATACTACGTTCTCTTTTGTGTGTTTTTATAGAAGTGGGGCCATTAATAATTAGTTTATCATCGACAGTTTCCTTGGTGTGTAAGACGCATTTACCGGAATTAACCAAAACTTTTATATCCAATTCAAAATCAATATTGGGTTCCTGTTGCTTTTGTTGATGTTGATATTTTCTTCTCATTTCTACTGAGGTACCATCTATGTCCATTTCACTTGGTGGTGTATCTGTCGCTGCTTCTTGTGAATTGATGGTTTGGGGTTCATCATCACTGTCAGCATTAATTGGGAGAGAAGTTTGTCTCATGGTTTCCGAAAAAGTCACACGATTTGCAGGATTAATTTTCAAAGAAGCGCTTCTAGAGTGTCCTGAAGCAGGCGTTGACTGCAAACTAGATATTTCATCATTTGAGGCAATAGGATCTAAACGTCTGCCCGAATAAGTGGCAATGCCATCTTCGATATGCTCACGATGAGAACCTATAAATGATATCGATCTTTGTGATGATCTCATGCTTCGCCGCATCGAAGGTCTTCTAAATTTCTGTATCATGTCTCTCCTAAAATATTTATAGCAAATAGCTTGCAACTCCTGTAATCGTCTTTCCTCGTGAGCTATAGTATTATGAGTAGCTCCCAGAGTACGCAAATCATTTATTATCTTAAGCTGTTCGGCCATTTCTTTTTCCATCATAAATGAACGTTTCTTCGAGTCTATTGTTGGATCGAAAACAAACGCAGGTAAATTCTCAAATTCACGCCGACGTCCAAATGTATCTCTTGAAACTTGTTCACCATCATCGCTATCCGGAGATTCTAAATTGGTTTCCTCCTCTTCGAAACCAGTCAGCATTGTAAGCGTATGGCCTAAAGAGGACAAATGTTTTCCTATATTAATATCCAAATGAATGTCAACACCTTCCATTTGCCATTTAACATTCAGTAGCCATTTGGCATTTTCCATTTTCTTGGCAGCCGTTGTACGAGAACAAAACTCAAATGTGCCTTCTGAAACTACGCAAACATTCATAATCGGCTCATTGTGATTGGGTTTCCAGTCGTCTAATGTGGTTTCGAAGTCATCCGCAAAACGTAAGCATAAGCCTTGGAATTTGCCTTTAGAGACCAAAGAACCAGAATTACAGGCCGATATAATAGTATTTTCCAATGTTATAACAACAGCTCCTCTAGGTTCGAAATCTTGATATGAGCGTGAGCCCCAGGACTTTAAGAGAAAGTTAAATAAAATTTTAGAAATTTCTTTTATATTTTTATTTAAAAATACCTACATTGGCAACCTGATTTAAGGGCAAACATATGCCCATATCTTCTACAGTTAACTGTAAAAATAAAGTGGACAAATTGGAACCCGCTATATTGCTAAATTGACCGAAAGCTACCCTATCAAATACCTGCATAAACAAAAGTGTTGTAAAGAATATGCTTTTCAAGCAAATAATAAACTAAAACTCACTTGTTGTTGTGTCTGTTGGGCATTTTCATAACTTAGATTAGCCCTTTTCTCGGCCCAATATTCATAAGCATTTTTATAGTTCAACCAGACTAATATGGCTTTATCAACAGCTATCGGTTGAATGTATACCAAAGGACGTTTTAACGTTAACAATATTAATTCTTTATCTTCGTTAAGTAACTCATCTTGAAATGCATTACGTAAACCGATAGTTGTATGAAAAAACGCATACTGTTGGAACTCAGGCTCGGCCTCATCAAATATCACATTTCGTATCAGTTGACCTAAAGACAAATTAAAATCGATATGAGCTTTGCCAAACATTTTGCGATCATTTCCTTCGCCCAGATTCTTAACGCGATTGGAGAGATGTAATTCTAAGGTGCCGGTCTCAAAGCGCACTGCTGAATTACAGGGTGTAGTAGCAGTCAATTGTATACGTTTCATGGACATATTAATTGAGAAAAGTATTCGCTTTAGACTAGATTCCTGTACACTGCCACTATCACTGTCTTCCGACCATAGAGGTACAGGTTTTTCACCGCCATACACTTTTTGTAAAACTTCATTTATCTCACGCATAAATACTTTTTGCACAAACACTAAATGATTTAATAGATCAGTAGTCAGACAGCGTTCGAATTCTCCTATTTCGGCAGAAGCATTTACATAGCCGCCTTGCCTTAGCACAACACCCTCAACGCGTTCATGTTCATCTTGTCTGTGTTCGGGTATATATTCTGCGCTAACATGTACTGGTGGCAAGGCTATGCAGGCTTCTGACGGTAAGTTCATTTCGTTCTGCAAAAGAAAAGAAGAACATATTAAACTTACCTTTTTAGCATGATGATTGTTTTAAAAGAAAACTTACCCTCACCTGAATTTTTGTATTAAAACTCAAAGTGTGTGTTGGCAAATCTATGACAAATTTTGCACGACTTCCTGACACTCCCGTAGAGCTGACATGGTTCATACGATATTGTGCCTGTAGAGATGGCAATAAAGCAGCATTGATCGAAAGAGATTGCAGCAGAACATTGAATTGCATAACCAGGGGTTGCAATAAACCATTTTGTTGAGAATGTTGTTTAGTTTGTGTATTAAATTTTCGATTTTGCTGCTGGGTCTTTTCTTTGGCATCTATATTGGAGCCGGAATTACGAGAGTGAAACGGTGACTCAGGCTCATCCAAATTATGCGAACGAGATGTAGTTCGGCCCGAATTGCGTCCTACACGTAATTCTTGCAGTGTTGATGACAATTGTTTGGAGGATCGTGTCATCATGCCATGTAAAGCTACTGGGTGCTGTGGTATATCAATATTCACTGGCCCTATAGAAAGAAGGCCGCTATTTTTATCCCTTCCTCTTTTTGTTAGGCTCGAGTATAGGGTTTGACTTTTCCCAATGGTGACTTTGACAACAGTTCTAAAAAGAAAAAATTTTATTTATTAGTTTAATAAATTGGGAAGATATAAGATTATAAATAAACTTACTGTTGATTGGGTGCTACTCCTTCTAATAAAACTATCATGGCTCTACCCACTTGACCCGTTAATGAACACTCCAGCGATACTGGCCTGGCCTTTTTGCGCCACGTTGCTGAACCATTTAATGTAGTTATTTCGGCTTCTAACTTCAAGCCACTCAGGGTGGCCAACAAACGAGTTTTATGTATTTTCGCTACACCAAAAACTATGAGCCTAGTTCTTTCTTGTGATATACTATCAAATAATTCCTTATGCTGGGGCAAAGGTGTAGGGGCACTGGCCAAATCATCATCATCATTGCGAGTATCTTGACGATTGTAGGTAAAAGCTTTCTTTTCGTTTGTTAAAGATATTCGCTGCTGTACTGTTTTTGTTTCTGGCATTGTGCCATATAATTCCAATAAATGATAAATAGTTTTCCAGCAATTTGGTGTTTCCAGTAACGGTGGTATTAGATTGTTAAAACCATTTTTAGTTATAGTATTGTAATCACCGCTAACGCTTGTAGCACAAGCGCCATTTAAGGATGCCTTTGACTCTAAAGACATTTTAAAGATATGTTGCTCCGAAACAGAAGTTGTAGGGCTGTCACGCAAGGGAGATGAACTCGATTCGTTAAGATTAGTATAGCCCAGTTTGCCCTTGACCGATTTGCCAGTTGATCTTAGTTTTTGTGCAAATGACTGGGGACGATTTTTGGCACTTGGAGAGGGTGTCAATTGCATCAAGGGTCCCGAGCGCATTTTACTAAAAGAAAAAATTAATTTCAAGTTATTAATTTTTAATCAAATTTATTTATATATTTTATTTACCCTCCTGTATTATGAGTCATAGTTGTCATTTCGTTAAATTTATCATACCGCTCATCAGAGTAATTTTCATTGTGGACCAGACGATCAGAGACTGAACCAAACGGCATTATATCATTTGGTTCGGAAGCTTGGGAACAAGAAAATTAATATTTCACTAAAATTTTATTTTAAATTTATAAATTCTAAATTAACCTACCCAAACTATACTCATCTTTAGCATTGGATTTTTTACTTATATCCGGTTGATCGTGAAACTCCTGCTGGGCCTCTTTAACATTTTGATACATATTTGTTATTTGATGCAGTAATCGTAGCAAAGGCATATTGACTTGTTGCGATATAAATCGTATATTGATTGAGAAGTTTATTACGGTACTTGTATGTTTCTTCAATTGTCGCCGTGACATATAAATAACATTTTGTCGTGCTTGATCGACCATGCCATCAGACATTTTTAATACTTCTAATTCTATGCCAACTCTTTCACACAAAAATAATGGTGTATCCATTATAATTGATGGTCTGCCATTGGATTTCTTACTTGGCAATTTTGTTGGTTTATTTTTGTTTTTCTCACCAGCCTCCGAAACGACAATATCAACTCTGATGGAGTCAAATGTGCCAATAAGAGATAAATTTGTACCAAAATTCTCCAACGAAGAAATATCTAAAAATTAAGTTACAAAGGTAATTAATAATAATCGATCAATAAAGTAAAAAGATAATAGAATCTGAATTTTCAGGCAAAAACGCAGTTTGAATCAAACAAGTAAGAGTGCTATATTTGTCTACGCTGAAATTTAAATACCCTTCACCTTCTATGTAAATCTAGTTTAGTAAAGTAACTCCAATCAAAAAAGCAAATATTGGGGTGACAGAGAATTAAAAAAATTAAAAAAATTTTGTACTGCATATATATAATTTTACATAATAATGACATCGGCTCTTAATGGATTAAGCATGTTTTAAGAATTTTAGTTTTTCTTAAATATCTCTGCAAAAGCTTTCAAATGATACCTATATTGATATTTACACAAATTCTAAAATTTCGGAGCCCCGTAACTCGGGAAAATATGGGCGAGCGCCAATTTTTTCAGTTGATGTTTTTTTTCTTATTTTTTAAATCTTTATCGCCCCATATATTTATTTTTTTTATTGGAGTTACTTCAGTTTTAAATGACCTGAAAAAATTGGAGATAGGCCTTAGCCTAGGATTTAGGATAGGATTTAGCCTGCTGCCTCGAAGGACATGGACCGATCATGCTAATGTCCAATAGCACCTCTATCGACACTATATCTGTTCGATTGATATATTTATTTTGTTTGCGAAATCAAGTTTACCTCGGCACATTAAAATTTAAATAGAATATTGGTTCATAATAATATATTTTCTGATAACAAAAGGCTGTTTTTGCTTAATTTGTACCAAAGTAAGTTTTAAGGTTTCACTCAAGTTTTATTTTTTATTTATTTTTATATAAGTAATGATGAACTATAAAAGGCGCTCAGTAGCTGAGCAAAAAGAGCTTGTAATAAGAGGCTCCATATAGTTCAATTGAGTAAAAAGTTCAACTGAACTACGTCGTTCACGAACTACAAAACTCTAGCTTGTAATTTCTGCAATATCCATTTCCGACCCCATAAAGTATATATATTCTGAGTTCTTATGCATAACAAAGTCGATTGAGCAATGTCCCTTTGTCCGTCCGTGTTCGTGTTGAAATCAACTTTGCCAAGGAACTAATTGAGCTAAAGAATATTTTAATATGCCAATCAATCAGACTTAGTTTCCTTTGAGACAGCGGGCAAACCATCTCGATGCCCCTAGTTTTTCCATATCTTTTTTCAACTTTTGTTTGTATTCCTGCAGGTAGTTGTGTTTACTACTTATTCACCACAATTATTCTAGCTGGGAAAACAACCTTAGGTTTTTAAGGTTTTTTTAACGGAAAAACTTAGCGGTAGGAAAGACTTTCTTATGTCGATTTATATGTAAAGAGCATATAAGATTCGACATAGCACTCTTACTTGTTTTATTGTATTTTTTTTCAGTTAAAAAATACATCTGTACTTACCAGCATTTTGAAATTTATTCACCATTTGTTGAGGCATTACACCTAAGCATGTTAGCAATGGCTCAAAAATTAAATGAGCATCCAAGAGTTTAATCGAGTCCTGCATAATGCCTTGACGTGATTGTGTTTGTCCCGGAATTTTGGTTACCGCTATAGGGCGCAACATTTCTTCTTTACCATAGTTATCTTTTTTCTTACTATCCTGCTGCTTAGCCATCCAAAAGTATAAGTCCTCTTTTTGATTATCGCTACCTAACCAAAATTTATTTACTGAATTCGTTGAACTTAAAGAACCCTCCTGTAAGGCACCATATTCTAAAAAAAATTAAATATTTTTCGATTTATTAAAAATCCGTTTCTTGTTATACTTATCGAGTTATAATAAACCTACCAATTTCTGCGACTTGTTTGTCCACTAAACCTGATATAATTGGCAGCATTTGTATGCTAGAACGGGAAGAATTACCATGTGAATACTGGGAAGCTTTGCTTATGCTTTTTCTTTAGAATAGAAGATGAAAATCCCCCAAATATAATTTTATTATGCGATTTTTTCATTTATTTGATTAAATAAGAAGAGACAAAAAACATTTTTTGAAGGAGACTAATGTTATTTGCTAAACAAAAACTTACCCTTTTCTCGTTAGATGTATGTTGGGAGATGTTGATGTTGATCTATGAGATCCATGTAAAACGTCATCGGCAGCAAAACCCAAACCAAATTGTGTGGAGTCTAAATTAAAATGGATTTTAATATTTGAAATATTTTGTTAATAATTAACTCAAAAATTTGTATTTGCAGTCGTTTGGTGCTATAAATATGTTAGCAAATTACAAAACTCTAACACCTTTTTATATTCGGAATTTGTAAGAAAATAAAAGATTACTTTATGTGCCGAAGGATTTTTGTTTTGAATTTAGTTTTTTATTCAAAGAAAATATAAAAACTTATCTAAAGATCAAATTTTAATAATAATAAAAACATTTGTAAGAACAACAAATTGTTATTCTGTATTTTAAATAAAAAAGGTACACCTTGCTGAAGGCACAGACTTTTTCTTCATGTAAAAAATCATATCGCTTATTTATTATTTTTAAAACGTCATAACTCAAAATTTCGAAGTTTGGAGTTAATCATATAGTGTATGTCTTTTGTACGTTCCACGTTTTAAGTCGTTATTTAATTTCATATTTCGAAATTTTGTTTGCCAATAAGTACGACACATTCGAGTTGTGAAGTAAACTTCATATTTTCAAAATGTATCGAATTATTTTTTGTGTTATGGCTGTATTGATTAAAATTTTTTTTAGTTAACACAGTAGCCATTATACTTTTATAGCAATAACGTTATAATTAAAACATCCCACATAGTTTGTCGAAGACCTCCCCTTTAATATATAATTGATGGAAGTTTTCTTAAATTATTTTTCTAATGAATCATTTTATTAATTGTAGTGGGAGCTTAAGCAGTCTAATATTTTTCTAGATGGTGAGAACAACTCAAAAACTTAAACTGCGATTAACTCGAAATTAATTTTTTGGGTTATGACGTTCTAATTGAGCGATATGTCCTTGTTCTCGTTTACAATAATTGCCAACGCGTCCCCACCAATTTCAATAAAATTTTGCGTGTATTGCTTTTAAATTAAATTGTTGGATTCTTTTGAAACCGATAGATGGCGCTGTAGGCCAAATGTAAAAGACTTTGATTAAAATTTATGAACGCATGTTTGCTTTCGTATAGGCAGATGGAATAATTTTAGAATCAATAGATAACATTGTTGCTTAAATCTATACATTTTCGGTTTTTTTTATTTCAGATTGGGAGATAAAAAACTTTTAAAGGCAGTAGGATGACGCTGTTTTTGAAATGAAATTTATCTTATTTTTCTCGTTTCATTATACAAATCTAATAAACTGTTGAATAAATTTGTAATGTTTGCTTTGGACTGAGAGGAATGATATTGTTATAAAAATAATCTTCTTTAACCATTTTTTATATTTTTTTTTCATTAAATTTTTTCATTTAAATTTTTCTTCGGTACTTTTTCAGGAAATAAGTTTCAGTTGAGCATTGCTATTTTGTGTGTTTATACAATAAGATAGCGAAATATCGAAGAAAATAAAAAAAAGTTAATGAAGTTAGAATAATTATTTCAAAGAAGAGATAGGAAGGGCACTTTTAAAATCAATAACTTTATATATTCAACGAGTATTTTCCTTTTTAGTATTAGTTTCCGAATCCTCATTTAAAATAAAATAAAAATTTGTGTGTGAGAGGCCAAAGTTTGCTTGGACCAGCTGCTTACGTACATGAAGTGCATTTCTAACAGTAAAAAAACAGGTTAGAATGTAAATAAAATGTGCAATAAACTTTTCTGTTCCCATATTTATAACAACAAACCAAAACTCACTCCATTTTAAAATTAAATCCAAATACATTATCAAAACATAATTTAGAATTATAAGCAAAACAAATTCTAGCAAAACTATTGAAGAGAACACACAATAGTTAAGAAAGTTTTGTAAATAAAATGGGCATCTCAGCTTAAGGCTTTTAAAATTAAATTGAATAGTATTTACATATACATATATAACATATAAACACATATACACATACACAAAACAATAACAACAAACATTAAAAATTACATATTTACATAAAACATGTATATATATTTAACAGATCTAATGGTATTTATCATGAGCACATACATAAAAAAAGATATAGCAAACGCATAGAAAGAAATTGTAAAAAAATGAAAGCTAATAAAGCAAGTGCAACATTGAATGCAATATAAAACCTTAAGCTGAAAATGCTTGAGCGCTAAGCAAATAAAATATAAAAAAGCTAAAAAATAATTTCGTTTAAATTAAGCAAAACTAAAAAAAAACAAATTAAAAGTTTTTTTTTTGGTTAAAACAAAGGAAATGCTTTTTTCGAACAAAAACCAATTTTCTTTTTTTTCTGTTGAGCTGCCAACATAATAAATCGTAATTAAACATCCAAAATATAGTCTAACAAAAGCTAACAAAAATAAGAGAAGTAGTATAAATAAATAAGAAAATTTGTTTTGTTCAAAATAAGAAAACGAAGCGTTAATCAAAAGAATACCAATATGAGTTCGATGATGCTGTGTTTGCCCAAGTAATAAAGCATTCTCACTCTCTTCTGGATTATCTCCAACACCGGCATACGGTCCCATATCATTGTCACCCTCACATTCGCCATCATCAACTTCTTCTTCCGTTTGGGGAAACGAAAACGTTACGTTTATGGGTCGTATTAATTTGTTTTTATACTGATGTTCGAAAAGTATAGGATTATATAATGTATTTTTCCATTGACGACTTAAAACGATAATGCCCTAGAAGAAAGAAAAAAATTATATGTATGTATTTTCAATTAAATAATAAAGTAAAGTAGAGTGTTTTTCTAACCTGTCTTAAAGTGTTAAGATGAGGTATATCTCCTTGCTTGAAAATACGCTCGACTTTTTGCACACCATCATCCAGCACTAGTTTTTGCATAATAAAACACAATTGGCAACTTGGATCTTCTTGTAATGTTTTTGATAACAAAGTATAATTGTTGGCATAACGACTCTATAAAAAGAAAACAAATTTTATTTTAAAATGAAACAAAGATTTTCAAAATGATATCGTGTTGTTGAAACTAAAAAAGTGTTACCCCTTGAATATATCGTTGTCTTGATAAGAGATAACCAGAATTTAAAAACCAAAAAAAGTGGTTTACTTAGTTAGTCAACCGTCTAGTAGCCCAGAAGGAGTCCTCAAGTCGTAACTCTCTACATAAAAGCCCAGTGCAATATTTTCTCCCTCCTTTGTAACCGCCCGTAAAACTCTAAATGTTCCTGCAAAGCTTAACAACCTCAACCCTTTCATGTAGAGATAAGTTTTATAGCAGAATATTTAATATCACTATAAATCTCTACGCGGACATTCAACAGTTGATGAGGAACTTTTTAGCAGAGTACAAATTTACTCATCAATATGCAGCACACGTTCCAAACTTTGTAAACATAAATATGAGCAAACATTTTTTATTTTCATACGCAGGCACATCGCTCATTTACTAATAAAACATCACACCTCGAAAAAATTCATTTCGAGATAATCGCAGTTTACGTTTTTGACTCGTTCTTATCATCGAGAAAAATACCAAACTGCTTTAATTCCCACTACAATTAGTTATAATAAAAACTCCATAAGGGGAGGTCTCTAGGACAAATTATATGTGATGTTCGAATTATGACGTTGTTGCTGTAAAAATATATCTGCTACTGTGTCATAAACTAAAATTTGTCGTTATTTATGAAAAGAATAACGCAGTTTTACTTAATAAAATTTTTCATCAATACAGCCATACCACAAAAAATACATTATATGCGGAAAGTCGACACGTTTTGAAGATATCACTTAATCATATATACAGTCACAAAACGAAATGGCCATCGAGAAATGATTTCACCCTCAATAATCAATATCGGTGATTTAAATAATTAATCGGGATAAAAGAAAATAGCACGATAAAAGATTTCCCTTTGAAAATTAATAATTATAATAAAAAATTCCCGTTGTTTAATTTAATGAAATATAACGATGTTTTAGAAAACGATATGATTTTTATGTTATAAAGTTTATTTCACAAGTTAAATGTGTCGTTCGTAATGTTAAATGTGTCGTTCGTAATGTTTCGTTTTTCTTTTCTTAAAATTACGCAGTTAAAATTCTTTTTAATTTTTTTATCAATGTACTTCCTCTTCCACATATAATAATCTTATGCACTCATGTGCCATACAGTTTAAGAGTGGGACACAAAATGAGCGTAAGCAAAAAATTCTTTCCTAACCAAAAATCAATCACTAACAATCAGGGTACGGATTTGTACAGGCATGTGCATGTTCCGCTCATGAGTGTATACATCCGTACCCTAATTGTTAAAGAGTTAACAACCTCAGGCCGAGTTTAAAACAATCATTACGAAGCGACAAGTAAATATCGTGGGTATCAGTAGTTTTTTCCTCAGGAAAGAATTTTCGACAACAGCTAAACATTTACAATAACAACACAGACCTTTAGAACTATACTATGACAAAAGTCCCTTCTCGTCACTTTTTATTTAGCCAACTAGCGACAGCTACACCAAAAAAGAGTAAGTATATATTTCTTACTAAATTATTTACGATCGAAATTTCTTAATCCACATTTAATCGTAAAATGTACTTGATATTTAAGTAAGAAATTTTTTAGAAAATTAAAAAGTCTTATTTAATTAAAGACACGGGAATATTTCTTTAAATATTTAATATCAAATCAATTGATTTAAAAAAATATTCTCGTGTCTTTAATTAAATAATTTGCAAAGTGCCCGTGCGTAGAATTAAATTATCGTAGTGTTTTTGCTATTTTATTTTTCATCCTCTTTCAACTGTATAAAAGAGCCGAAAAATAGTCAGCCGTATACAGTGAAGAAAAAAATAATTACTGTTTTGGTTATTGTTGTTTTTGCTTAAACTTTGATTTTTGTCTTTGCTTTATTGTTTGGACAAAAATCTTTAGTTTATTTAAAATGTTTGTCAGAAGTTTCCTAAAGAGTTAAGTAAGCGGTAACCAAACGGCCATCGAGACATGCTTTGACCCTCAATAATCAATATCGGTAATTATTTTAATCGGGATAATTAACTAAAAACAATAGTACGAAGTTTTTTATGAAAATTAAATATTTAGAAAGTCTTATAATAGGTGAAATGAGTGCCTCTTGTTCCTGAATAACTATTTTAAATGACAAAAAAATTTCCTAAAATAATTTCCCTATCTTTCATACCTTCTTAATTTTTGGATTCCTTTGTATTTTTTCATTCTCCAGGGCATCAGACATTAAACACGCCGCCACTGCAGTTTGTCTCCAATGTAAAGCTTTAAGTAAAGCGACAATTTTTATAGCCAAACGATTGCACGGATTCATCCAAGCTGTTATGGCAGGCGAAGCTGTACTGAGCAGATTCCAATCTAAACGTGTCAAGTCAATTTTTCTGGTAATGGGAACGCATGGTGGTGCAGCAAAATTGAGCCATACTGACTTTAACTCAAGAACACATGAAGAAGTTTTATCGTTTTCTTTATTAGCAACTTTATCAAAAACTTCTGGTTTCTTTTGTCCGTTTGTTTTCCCCTTCTCTAAGTCCTCCTCTGGTGGTTTAGGAGTTGATTTGCGATTTTCTGCAGTAACATCAGAACGATCAGTTATAATAATATTTTCCAAAGCACTTTGGAATTTTTCTTTGGGTGTCTTGGGTGTGGGTGGTTTTTTCGTTAATAAACGCCATGCTGCCTCTGCTCTTGAAGTAGCAGAGACATCTATTTGTGTATTGATTGTAGCAGATGTTGTAGCTGTTTCTACCAGCTCATTTAAACCTTCTTCGGCCATTTCGGCTAATTCTTCTTTGGAATTTTCTGATTTTTCAAAGTGTGACCGTTTGACGACCTTAACTCCGACACCTTCTAAACCACATTCAAACATTATATAACCAATGCTGTCGACTCCTGTATTGTCGGTCATTTTGAGGCATTCGAATAAAACTTTACTTTTTGGTTCTGGTATGGCAGTGACCATAATGGGAGACTCTTGGCCTGTGGTGCTTTCAGTTTTTAAGCGCCTCAACTGGGCATGAGCTCGACCCACATCCAAAGTTATTACTAATTCTTCAAGTTGTTTTTCAGATGTTTCTATTAGTATCGGTTCTCCTTGTACATTATCGGGCCGCGATTGGGAGGAAAGATGAGCAAGCAAAGCTCTTGTACCCTTCATTATACCACCCTTTTTATTACTACTGCCCGACTGCACGGTTTGTTGTATGTAAACGTTGTGCATTGAAGCTCTCGTAGTTTTGCCCAAATGAAATTTTGTCGATACACCTTCTATATAGAAAGTTAACAAGGACACACAACTCAAATCCTGCAATAAAATATTTACTTACTTTATGTATTGAATATATAAAAAAAGCAAATAGGAGTACTATATTCGGCTATGCCGAATCTTATATACCCCTCACCATCTATGTAAATCTAGTTTAGTGTAGTAACTCCAATCAAAAAAGCAAATATTTGGGTGACAGAGAATTCAAAAACAGGAAAAAAATTCAGTTCTTTGTATATATAACTTTACATTTCATTAAATATCTCTTCAAAAGCTTTAAATTGATACCCATATTGATATTTAAAAAAAATTTTAAATTTCAAAGCCCTGTAACTCGGATCCATATTATCCGATGGTGGTTTCTCAGTTAATGTTTTTTCTTATTTCTTAATTCTCTATCGCCCCATATATTTATTTATTATTTTTTTTTTTTTTTTTTTTTTTTGATTGGAGTTCCAAATGACATGAAAAAATTAGAGGTATGCGTGGTGTTTAGCCTGGTGCCTCGAAGGACATGGACCGATCATGCTGATTTCCAATAGCACCTCTTTCGACACTATAGCTTATCGATTGACATATTTATTATTTTTTTTTTTTTGTGTCAAGGCAAACTTGATTTCAACACTAACACGGACGGACAGACGGACATCGCTCAATCGATTTTGCTATGCATACGAAGTCAGAATATAAACACTTTATGGGGTCGGAAATGGATATTGTAGAAATACTAACGGAATGACAAACTTAAATATACCCTTTTTCCACATTTTGTGGTGAAGGGTAAAAATAAATATATGTAAGTTTTTACCTGTACATTGTCCAAGGCAGCGACTGAAATGACCTCTTCGATTATAGATGATTGTAGCATTGTTATGCTAACTTTAGGTAAAACAATTAAACCTTGAGTTTTGGTTAAAATACTTTCTTCATAAACATCGCTTAGGAAAGAATCGCCAGGACCTAACAAATTGCGTTCGGTGGTCGAGCGTTTAGAATTCGAATGAACTTGTGACCAATAACTTAACGATTGATCACGTTTTAAAATATTATCATTTTTAACTTTGGCAATACAGGACGAGTGTATATAATTTACCACAGTTAACAAATGCATATTTGAAAAAGTCGGTATGGCAGCTTCAACCATTCTAAACAAAAAAAAATTAAAAAAAAGAACGTATACAAAAATCTGAAATATTTACATATATTTTGAATTTGAAATATTTATCAAAACTAAAACAAAAGTCAAAATAACAATGTTTAATTTAGGAAAAAATCAATTTTTTACATTTACACTTATTATCTTAACAATCATTGTTAAAGCTCAAATGGATTCAGATAACGCGGTGGGTAATTTAATGAAATTTAATTTACTTAAAACTATTAAAAATAAAATAAATATCATTTCCTGTTTCTTAGAGATCTCAAAGTCAATTTAATTCAGATGATGATAGACGTGATATTACGGATAATGATCTTAAGTTGGCACTCGATGATTTATCGATTGATGAATTGAAGACATTACAACAATTTATAGATTCCACAGAGTACAATGATTTGAATAATCAGGAAAATAGGTGAGTGAGTTAAAGACAGTATTATTTCTAAAATTAATGATTTTATTGAAATTTTTGCAAGCTTTATAAAGCCAACATCTAGGACTCTAAAATCTAATGATTTTGATAGCCAAAAGTTTAAGCATGTAATTGAATTTAGTCCGGACGGAGATGATTACAATCTTGAATCACAAAATAATGAAAACGATTTATTTGACTACCAGAAATCTCAGGATAATTTCAAACCACTTTCGCAAACAAATCAAAGAGCCAAAAGGGATGATCAAATGGTAAAGCAATTGTATTTGTATCTTCTTTTTTTATAAAAAAATTGATAATGAAATGTTTATTTATTCTACAAAGAGTACCATAAATGATGAATACATAAAACAATTGGACTATTCGTTTTCTCAAAGTGAACAGCAAAATGACAACAATGATGATGTTGAGCTTAATAAGCCTCATGTTAGAGTTAAAAGAGATTAAATAATTTTTTTTTTTTTATAAATTGTAGGTTTATGTTCTTTGTACTAACCTTTGTAAACCTTCCAGTAATAAAGGTGTTAAAAACACATTAACTTGTCCTTTTAATCTTGCTACCACCGATGTACAAGCAGCTCCTTCAGCTTTTAGGCTCATAAATTCACCATCATCAAAACCATTGGTTGTCTTATCATTTTCCTCTTCTTTAAGTAAAACGCTTGGATCCCATGGATGTGATTTGGGTCCACCCATAAATGTCGCCGAACTATTACTGCCTGTTTGGTTTTCATATCTGGGCACAACTTTAATTTCACGCCACGAAGAATACAAATGAAAGTGTGGTATCATTTTGCTGCCAATGTATGTTAAGCCACCATCTTCATTTTCACTAAATAATGGTGTTGAAAAGACATCTAATCCGGATGGGAAAGAACAAGAAGTCCAATTAAAGCATTTTATTTGAGATAAATGATTTAAATAGCTGGCCATTAGAAGGGGAGAATCAATAATGGGCCTGTTCACTTGCTGATGGAGATTGACCAAAGCAACATCTTCTTGTGATGACATGGCCGAGATAAAAGAATTCGATGAAAGAGATGGTGTTCCAGATGAGGAGCCCCTTGAATCAACCTTTTTTTAAGAAATTATATATTGATAGTTTATTTGTGTTTCATGAATGAATATTAAAATCTAAACTAAATTGATGCAAAGACATTTCAAGTAACGCATTCGGAGCTAGAGTGTGTGTGTGTGTGTAAATAGCTTATAAAGGAAGCTGTTAGTTTAAAAAAAAAGAAACAACACATATTTTTAATCTTCGATTACTTATGTAGTGGTTGGATCAAGTTTCCCAAGTGCTAAGAAAACTAACTTTTCTTCTTCATGCAACTACACATTTATTACAACTTTTCTATCAAAAATCATTCAAAAATATGAATAACCCTTAACGTATCTACACCTTTTCTAAGGAAAACGATAAAATGGACTACAGCGCTAAAAATGGTTTTATTATATTTCGCTAAATATTTCTACTCATTTGGATAAAAATGTTTTAGTCTACAGCAATTTTCAATAAAACCGCCAAGAGCAAGGTTCGTATCATGTTTGTTGTTAGAAATTTTATGTCTCTGCTTCTGCACTGGTCTTCACAAAAAGCAGCAAAAAATCTTAGCTATCTGCAAAATGTTTAAAACATACAAGACATTCGATAAAGCCCTACTCAGTTAAAAGCTAACAAGCTACTGAATGAAAATTTTATATCACACACATCGCTCTTAATCAACAAGATGGTATTAATTCAATATTTAAAAATTTTCAGGAGAGGTAAAAAACTGTTTGAAAAAATTTCATTAGAAAACATTAATACATTGTTATTTTTTTTTTAATCTGTGCAAGTATTGTAAAAAAAAATGGCCGACTTCCTAAACGCCTGTTGCAATGCATAATTTAAAAAAATGCGTATGCAATGCGACACATGTTTTAAATGCAAACTTGCGTTGCAAAGACATTTTTTGTATTTTATCGGCATTTAGGAACGTCGCTATGCAACTCATACGTAAAGCAAATGTCAAAAACACGGTATAAAATTGAATAATTTTTTTTGGAAAAATAGAGGTTACACAAAATTATTTATCCATTTTGTTGGCAAGTGCTGAAGAATTATCTCAGGTCAAATCTTCCAAAAAATATTGATTTGCTATAGAAACCTATTAAAAAGAAGAGACAACTTTGTTAAGGACAATAAAAATCCCGGAAACAAGTGATCAAAAATAAAGGGCCTGTTCGTAAATGCATCACTGCACTGCATATGATGGGCAGTACGTTCGTAAATGCAAATAGTGGCAGCACTGCAAATGTCATCTGTTCATAAATGCATCACTAAAGTATATTACGCGCAAATAAAAGCAAAAAACTAATCACAAAAACACAGATAAATAATCTGTGCACAAAACTGGCTGATGCAAAGAATCAGTGGGTATAAATTTTGATAAGTTTTCTTTATTTATTTCTTTTTGTTTAATATTTTTTATTTTTATTATTTTTACGCCAATTTTTATCATTTTTTGTATCATATAGTTTACAAATCTAGTTTATTATAAATTTTTTTATTTTCACAGTATTTATTTGTTCGTAAATGCAAACTAAAATGAGCAAATCGAAGCATACGCAACAGCTGATTAGCTGTGGCAGTGCTAATCAGCTGCCGAAATATTTTTTTAAGAATTCATTGAATAAATGGATGATGGCAATTTTTATTCACATTTCATTTTAAAAATAACATTTTTAAAATGTTTGCATACAAAATAAAAATGATGCGTGATTTTGACTTCTGATACTCATTAAAATGAGTTGCCAAACGATTAGGAACATTATACGTTGCCAAAAAGTTAGATATGCGTTTACGAAGTGTATGCATTGTAAATATGCATTGCAACTTGCGTTTAGGAAGTCGGCCAATCTTTTTATATTTTAAGTTAATACAATTTTTCTGAAATTTGTCGATCATAAATGAAACAAATTTTATGAACAAAAAAAAACAATTTTAATTAAAACAACTTAATCGTTTTTATATAATTTTTATAAAAAACTTCGTGCTATTTTTTTATTTAATTATCCTGATTATATATAATAATGATATTGATTATTGAGGGTAAAACACGTCTCGATGGCCATTTCCTTACCTCTTTCAACTGTATAAAAGAGCCAAAGAAAAAATTCAGCCTTATACAGTGGAGAAAGAAAAAGAGAATAAATATTGGTTATTATTGTTTTTGCTTAAATTTTAATTTTTGTCTTTACTTTATTGTTTGGACAAAAATCTTTATTTTATTTAAAATGTTTGTCAGAAGTTTCTTGAAGAGTTAAGTAAGCGGTAACGAAATGGCCATCCAGACGTGCTTTGACCCTCAATAATCAATATTGGTAATTAATTTAATGGGAATAATTAAATAAAAAAGTTTTTATGAAAATTAAATATTTAAAAAATATTCCCGTTTCTTTGTTTTCATTTTGAAAAAAAGACTCAACTCAAAATACCTTTTTTATGAAAATATACGATTCATTTCTACTTTTAACTTTTGCATTAACTCAAAATAATACATTTTTATTGATATGAAGGTGTTCACTACATTATCATAAATATGGTCTCAAATGTTGTTTAAGAGATGAAAGAGTTATCGGAATGCGTTGAAACTTTTTAAGATAGTGGATTTTTAGAAAAAAAGTGAACTTTTTTAAAATTTTGAGTTAATACCCTCTTGTTAATGAAGTGCGACATGTTTCTTGTTATGGCTGACGTTTGGCACGATGCAAGGTGGCATCGTTGCGTCAGCTGACTATTTTTTGCTAAATTTTGTTATGTGTAGATTAGCCGTCAAAAATGTATCATTTTATATTAGAGGTATTTTACACGACGGCATTTTACATTAAACTAGTTTCATGAAATTTTTGTTAGTAGGAAAGAGGTGTAAACGCAAGCGGGGTGGACAAAATCCAAATTTATACAGGTGATTATTTCATGACATTTTTTTCAATTCTCTTTCATACGTATTTTACACGACGACATTTTGCATAAAATTAGTTTCATAAAATTTTTGTTTTTAGGCAAGAAGTGTAAAGACAAAAGCGGGTAGACAAAATGGCACGGCTTGAATTTATAGGGGATTTTTTACACTTCCTTAGTGTACGTTCGCTGCATATGGTTTGTTGTTTGTGTATTATTTGAAGTAACACAAACAACTACAGTAACGAATATGAAATTAAAAGCGAAATGCACAAATCGATAAAAGCTCCCAATGGATACCCTTTAATTTTGAATCTCATTCTTTAATTTATTAGTGTAGAGGCCATAATTTTATACCTTTGAGAGTTTCAAGTGCAATACAGGCCTGTAACAGACGGACAGACATTGTAGTAAAATTAAAGGTATACGTTTTTACCTTCTGGTTGTCGGTACCCTAAAAAGCATCAGACTTTTTTAAATAAAAACCTCTTATTGTCTGGAAGCTTTCTATGTAGCGAATTGATATGTTTAGAATTGTTTATTACTTTTTTTGTGTTGAAACCACTGTAATCTTCTTTAGATAGTGTTTCTATAGCTAAATCAAACCAATTTTTTGCACTTTGTTATCAACAACAATATTGATATTAATCAGAGGAGACAACTAAAAACAAAAATAACAAATACGACAGAAAACCAAATTACTGATTTTCTTCAATAAAAACATGCATAATACCTTTTAATCTAAATTAACCCTTTATTTACTCGCATGAAGAAAATACAATTAATAAAGTAAATTCAAATAATTATAAAAAAATTAAGATGGACCAGATTTAAGTTATAAATTTAATTTTTAGATACGAAGGAAGGATGATTGCTTGCAAAATTAATTGCTGCAATAGTCCTTCAGCTGGCGTGACTTAATAGCTGGTGCAAGAATATTCAAAATGCTGTAAAATCTTTTCTCCAGCAGAGTTATTTATCTAATGCGAATAATGAAGGGTTAAATATTCTTAAAAACTTTAAACATAAAACAAAAACTTTAAATTAAAACGGAGTAAAAAAATAGCCAATTATTAGTTTCCAACTATATTTCCAAATTATATTGAGAACAAAAATAGTTAGTAAAAGTTATAGATTGTGGAAATACAACAGTTTAAGTAGCTAAGAGAATTTTAGAATTGAAACACACTAAAAACTACTCACATCATGAATAAAATGTCGATACTCAGGTCTTGATGAGATATTAATTACTTTTCTGATTGGTGTAGCAAGACCATGAATACGTCTGACGTCTTCGTTCTATGAAATTGATGGGATTTATTTTTGAAAGTTGAGCAAATTGTATTCGTTTTTTTTTTTTTCTTTTGTTTTTTTGGAATAATGATATCAATTTTTCATGAGTTTTATTTATGTATAATATAAAGCATGCAAAAGTTTGTTTGAAAGATTTAAAAATAAAATAAGTTGGAAATTGTTTTTTGTTTCAATTAAATTTTAATTTTTCTTTCTTTTTTTTTAATTTATTCTTTAGATAAAAGCTTGTTTTACAAAACATGTTATCTTAGCTTTTGTAAAATCAAAATTAATAAAATTATATTAAATAATATTACCTAAATTATGTAAATATTATTAAAAATTGTGAAGCTTTTTAAAGGGTGATTATTTATGAGGAAACTATTAATACACAATATCTAAATAAATTGAAAGACTTACCAATTCAGTAGTACTTTGTGGTCTTTTGGTAAGAGATTTCGTTTCAGGAGCATGTATTTCCAAATCACTCCGATACGTATTTAAAGAAGATATAGTTGCGTTTTCATTTTGATTGCCAATACTGAAATAAATATTTAAAAAATATTCCCGTGTCTTTAATTAAATAATTTGCAAAGTGCCTGTGCATAGAAAAAAATTATCGTAGTGTTTTTAATATTTTATTTTTCATACTCTTTCAACTGTAAAAAAGAGCCAAAAAAAAAGTCAGCCGTATACAGTGGAGAAAGAAAAATATCATTACTGCTGGTTATTGCTCTTTTTGCTTAAATTTTGATTTTTGTCTTTACTTTATTGTTTGGACAAAAATCTTTAGTTAATTTAAGTTTTTTGAAGAGTTAAGTAAGCGGTAACCAAATGGCCATCGAGACGTGCTTTGACCCTCAATAATCAATATCGGTAATTAATTTAGTCGGGATAATTATATAAAAAAATAGCATGAAGTTTTTATGAAAATTAAATATTTAAAAAAATATTCCCGTGTCTTTAATTAAATATTTTTAATTTAAACACGTAAAATATTTCAATTTTCTTTAATTTTATAAATTATAACTTAGCGGTTCCAAAATCAGAGGCACTCGTTTTTGTATGGCACGAATATGAAAACATTTACATTTTTGTGCATTTATATGGTAACACAATGCTCACATTCAAAGTGGGACAGTTTTTTTTTTAATTTCCGTAAACTTTGGCTCATGCAATCCCTTTTTTACCTTAAATCAGTGTTTCATAATATTTCATATAGTTTAAAATTTTATTTTCTTCAAAATGGTACAAAAGGGTCAAACCACAATTGAAGAAGTAGTAAATACAAACAAAGGTACAGTATTTAATATTATAAAACGCAATTACAGCAATTACATAAAATACAAATTGTATGAAATAAAAAATGCTAGTGTTAGTGCTAAAACAGTCCGCCGAATCTTTATAAGCAATAAATTACATGGAAGGTCCTGCCAAAGAAAACCATTAATATCAGAGAAAAATCAAAAACTGCTCAAGAGCATGCAAATAAAGGTACGTCATTCTGGTCTAAGGTAAGTACTTTTGTTGTAAATTTTTTCCGATTTTTACGATGCCTATATTATTTTCTTAGGTTAGTTTTACAGGCGAAAGAAAAATAAACAAACCTCTTTGGACAAGATTAAAAAATATTCGCTTGGAGAAAACCTCGTTATGAATTTCTAGAGAAGAACATTAAAAAACAAAAAAATATTGTGGTGGTTCTCTTATGATATGGGGTTGTATGTATGTCGGCGGCTAGGTTTTTGGAAAACACATTTTGTAAGCGGAACTATGGACTCTAAGTATTTTATAAACATTTTAAAAGGAATGGTTAGGGAAAGTGCCGAATGCCTAGGCAAGGCAATGATCCCAAACATAAATCTTAGAATGAACGAAATTGCCCAAAAGTTATGAAGACTCCTACCAGTCTCCAGACTTGAATGTAATTGAACATTTGTAAGCAGATTTAAAAAAAAGAGTATCTAAGCGGATGCAAAAAAATATTGCCGCATTAAAGGAAGCAGTAACAGAAGAGTGGTATAATATTAAATCTAATTTTTTTAAACATTTGGTTGAAAGTACACCACGACGTTTTCAGCATGAGTGATCTTCGATTTAAGGATATGCGATACAAAATGGCAAATATTGCAACATTTTAATGCAATGGCTGATTTTTTTTTTTTTTTTTATATAAGTAGTATAGTAGTATAAATGCCTACGTTAAACGTAAGTTCTCAAAATTAAACTAAGGCCTTTATTTTGCATTACAATCATGGCAACATAATTTTTTTGTGTCCCACTTTAAGTCTGAGTATCTGTTTATTCAAATTTTGTTTGAAAACTGCGGATACAAACCAAATTGATTGAATGAGAATTGCAATCAATCAATAAAATAAAAAGACTACAAAATCTTAAACTTTTAAATGAAAACACAGCTGCAATATGAACGAACTTTAAAGTGAAGTTGCGGAAACAGCAGCGAAATAATTAAAATAAAATATTAATAATGTATGATACCTTAAATCCGACGAAAAACGCTTTTTGCCGGAAAATATAATGGAACCATTATGATTTTTAATCGATCCTCTTTGAGACATCATATTTGATATATCCTCTTCAGCAGAGAAGAACATTTCCGAAGGATTTTCAGATGTCAATGATATTGTCCTTTGAACTTCACGTGTTAAATGATCACCATTTGTCAAATCTACCGGTACTTGATTTTGAATATTTATATCAGCGATTTCAAACTCTAATGGATGAGAATGTGGTGCAGAATGTGACATTTCATCGGGAATCTTAAAATCAAAATCAATAAAAAAAAAAACATTTTGTACAAAAACAAATTTTATTTTTAATTTACCTCTAATTCATCTTCAACATCAACTTCACCAGTTAGACGAGAATCAGAGATACTGGTTTTTGGTGGTGAAACCCGCAAAGTATTGTTTTGAGACTTATTTGAATCGGAACCACGGCGATAGGCAATCCCTTGAGATTCGGTAGAATCTTGTCGTAACACTTTTTTCGAAGGACTGTCTAAAAGGCGGGCATAAGGTACTTCAACCGATGTTTGTCTTGTAGTAGAATAACGTTTAGAATGGCGTTCTAATGTATTTGGAGAACCAATGCTCTCTCTAGACTTGCGACCATTCATGTCCTTTTCAAGAGTAGATGCTCCACCAATTTTTATTTTCGTATTGAATTCCTTTGCCGTTAAATCAGATTTCTTAAGACTACCGGAGACTGCTACAGCAGGACGATATAATTTACCCTAAAGCAACAAACTTAAGATAATGCGGCACTACTTAATATATAATAAAATTACCTTTCCTGTAAAATCAGCCGAATCATGCAGATATACTGAATGTAAACTATAAGGTGGTGTATGAAACACAAGTTGACCTTGATGTAGAATACTTTCACCAAAGCCATAGTCCTTGTTATTATTAATTATGCTAATATTTATTTAATTAGAAATTAATATTAAGGAATAATTTCCGGATTAAAATAATTTTCTACTCACAAGTATCTAGCTACGTTGTAATTTTCTGTCAAGTCTTGAGCAGAAGGTTTGAAAAACTTTAAGCCATTACGATTGCTACCAAAAAAGACACAACCTCCAATACATCCACAGCGAGATATATCTACAACACCGCCTAGAGAATTAGCATTTGTCGAATTAGACCACAAAAACCACAATCGTTTATATTTAGCGTCATGTTCACGCAAAAAGCTGCAACAAAATTTTGTTTAAAACATGGAAAGAATATTTAATAATTAATAAGTCATACTTGTGCTGTACTAAATGTAGTTTATGATCTGGTATGGGCAAAGCCGAAGCACCTTCTAACAGAATAGGACCAAGTGATGTACAACCTACTTCTACCCAATTTTCGAAGAATTCATTATCGTAAGTCGTTGGTCTACGACATTCAGAAAAACTATCACGTAATTTACGGGATCCCTCTTCGCGAGAATCTCTTCTTTGTGAAAATGAATTAGAGTTGCGTTTAGATTTGCCCTGATGAGGCTGATGAATATTATGGTATATTTCGGACTTAACAGAATCTTGATCTGTTCTTCTTACTTTGCCCGATCTATTGCTACCGGTAGTGTTTGTATTGTAAGAGTTTGTCATATTTGAAGTACAACCAGCATTTAACATAAACAGTCTTATTAAAATAGAGGGCAATAAACCGGAAATACCGGATTTAACACGTTGACCATGTAAATTGCAGTTAGCCAAACGTATAGGAGAGATCTGTAAGAAAAAATATTTATATAAAATTACTTATTACATATTTAGTTTTATTTTTCAATTCAAACCCAAGCATGCAAAGCTGTTCCGCTTTCTATCAGATAAACATCTACTGCATCCACTGAGACTCTTGTCATTTTATATTTAATATCTTCGGCTGAAGGACATTTGTATTTATTTTCTTCTTTTGTGTGTGGACATTGATTACTCGGCACTCCATGGTGGCAATTGCGCACAGTCTTCGGAGATTTGAGGCAATTTTCCGGATCAACTGCCAATAAAGCCAAAGTCTCCAATCCTACGGCAACATTAAAGAGCTGGGGAAGAGTCAGTTTCCCTGATAATTTACCTAGCTGGACTTCTACAAGCCAAGAATATTCCAAAGTATCCTCGTCTAAGGCACAACCTTCGTTGCTAAACATGGCATGGCCACGAACCTTTAATGATTGCAAATTGAAGAATAAACACAATGGATAATTACACCATTTTACATACCTGTACTGCAGACAACATTAAATGACCTTGATTTATGTGCTTTTCACGATTTTGTCGTGCCACCAAATCAGACGTGATTAAATACGATGGACTGACTAATACCTGTAAAGTGGTCTCGTGATAACGTTTATTCATTTCAAAACCTAAACGCTCTATTAACACCACCGGACAGGGAGGATCATTTTCATTACAATTTTTCATGACATGAGCCTGCATATCGTGTATTATAACTGATACTATCACCTCCAAGGGTCTATACAAGCGAGGATCAAAAGGTTTTTGCTTTTCCTCCGGCACTGTTACTTCTGATATTGACTTTGTTGCCAGGTCTTTATCCTTAACTAGTAACTGATCCTTTGGGTTGACAGGTGCTGATGCTGATGAATCTTTTGTTTTAATATTCGACTGTTCCATGTCCGTAAAGTTTTGATCTTCTCCAAAAATGTTCTCTTTAAGATTAATGAAATTTCTTAAAACATTGCCATAGCACATGAGTACAGAGGAACCAATTTCGAGTTCAACAGTTACATGGTCTGCCGGCAGTGTACCGGGATCGAATTTATTTTGTTCAGACTTTTGCCAGTTTTGATTGGGAGATTTTCGAGTTTGTGGTATTCGCATTGGGCTGAGCAATATTTCTTCTTTTTCAGGTGTTGTTATATCGGCTTGTGGATCTGGTCCCAGTGGTGGTACGGGATGATAAATATACTGTATAGAAAGTGCCACAATCGGCACCGTCCAACAGTCTATCCATCCAGACGTTCTCTGGCATATCTTACGCCACTTTTTTGTATACAACTCTGGTCTTGGCTTAATTTTGCCACCACGAGTTAATAAACGAGCATTTTCATCAATGGCCAAAACGATTAGTTTTGTCGTCGAAACCTCTGGTATATATAAACTTAAATCTAAGCCTTCTCCATGAATCCAAAACTTTAAGGTTACCGTCTTGGGAAGAAAATCATCAAAAGGCAAGGCAAAACTCATATCAAAAACGTCTCCACAAAATGCCAAATGATTATTTTCTTGATTAGCACTGGAACAATCGATCCAATTGTATTCATTACATAGTGTTAGGATCTCAAATTCATTTAGGAGTATATTAAATTTACAAGTATATGGCACAAAAGTTAAAATGTCGGGTCTAGCTTTGCTAGCCCAATCTTCTATGAGATCTTGAAAGAAACATTTATGTTTGTAAACAATATAAGCGGTGGCCTTGCAGCCCGTCAATGCAATACTCCAATCCTGTGGTGAGTTCCATTTTGTAGGATAATGTATTCGTACTTTATACTCTAACGATTCAAATTCTGCTAAACTACGATATTGCAATGAGGTGGTGGCCTCAATATGAAATAGTTGTCCTTGTATTTTAGTTGTGTAACCATCTGATAGCGTCACCCAGGGAATGGTGACTTCTACATACGAAGCAGGGCCTACTGTTATATGCATGGCATTGGTTTCTTTCTCTTTAGAGAACAAAATATCTATAGTGGCTTCATTTAGAACGCACAAGGTAACATCAAACGATTGATAGCTCCTTAACTCTCCTGGCTTTGGTGTTGCTGTTACTTGCATTTCCTTCCAGTCAGGAGGATAAAAAAATTTAAATAAATGATCCCTTTGTCTGTCAGCCCAGGGACCATAACTAAAATCAGTACCCTTTAGACATTTTATGTTTATACCCAATACCGGAGGTGATGGTTCAACTTTGTCACCATTCGCTAATATAATATGTACCGGTTCTTCGGGTACTACTCCTGGTTCATCCATATAGAAATACAAATCCATTTGATTTGACATCATTACCACGAAACCTTCACCCATATAACGAGGTGGCTCATCAACAAGACCTGTGTATTTTGGACTGGGGGCAAACATAACTTTAGCATTTTCTATATTTGCCTTAACAAAGTGCATGAAATGATCTAAGCGACAAACAGCTGGTTTCGTACTATACGTACAGTGAGCTTCTTCCATTGATATGGACAGTGTGGTGGGTGTCAGACGATTGCCAAAGACAAAGCGTCCTGAGCAAATATCAAGTTTAATCACAGGTATGAGATCACGCCATGTTGTGGCTTTCATTGCTTCGGAATGTTTAACACTTTGATGTTTACTATGACGAGCATTTTCCATATTCATAGTATGTTCCTTTAACTTTGTACGTTCTTCCGCCGACAGGGAATCAGTCTAAAAAATAAAAAATAAAATTAAATTCGCAATAAAAAAATTTTTTAAAATTAAAAGCAATAGCAGTTACTGGTATTAGTAGAGAAGGCTTCAATCCAAATGTCCTCTCTAATTCATCATAAAGGTCAGAGCGATTATAGATATGCAATTCGGAGCCATTTAGCTGTACAGATAATCGGGTATCCGAATGAGATAAATCTAAATTAAATAAAAACAAAAGAGTTAAATTTAAAAAATGTTAAAAAAAATTAAATCAGGAGTTTACCTTCTGAAACATCTTTTGGTACATACGATCGCCACCATCGAAATATAAAATAACCATCTTGTATACGTGCTGAATAATCATATGTTATGTACACGAAATCACGAAACATTATTTTACCTGCTAAAGGATTTAAGGCTACAGAACCTGAAAACAAATGAATGGATAATAATATTATATGTGAATAATAAAATTGATTTCTATACTAACCAATTTTAAAATACGCTCCTTTGATAAACCAACGATTAGCTATTTTCGTTATTAGCACTCCAACTAAACGAGAATTGTAGAAGGTAATATAAGTAACCCATGTTATAGACGTCAAAAGGGAACAAAGCAGCCATATCTGAGAGATTAAAAGATATTATCAAATTTATTATTTAATTATTATTTTTAGTACAAAATGGGAAACATTCTATATAACAAAAGACAATTAAGAACACTGTAAAACAATTATTTACTTTTCGGAATTATTTTCCAAGGCTTTACATTTTAGAGTAATTTTGGCAGCCGTTATTTAAATTCGAAACTGTAAAGTGTCCCAGAAGGAAGTCTATGACAAAATACCATCATCTTTATCGACTAAAAAATTCATTAAAAATAGTCAAAGATGCGTCTACGGATTAAATTCATATATTTGGGTAGAAAATTTATTGAAATGAGAAGTAAATAGTTTTAATTTCATTTTGTATTTAAAAAAAAACGTTCGTCTCAAACTACTTTTCGTGGCAGTTAAAGAGTGATCAAGGATGAAATGCTTTAGGTTGTGTGTGGATTTGCTAAACAAATTAATATTGACTGATTTTGGATACTCCCCGTATTCCTATTTTCAAAATTAGTTAGTCACACAGATAATGTTTACAATGTAAACAACCTAAGGTACTATGATGCGAAGAATGCTAATGACGTATGTATGGTCTCAAATTTTTTCTGTTTTCTTTGGAAAACGATCGCATAGATTTGTAAATAATTTTCTAGTATCCATAAAGATAATCTATTAATTATTTTCTTAAATCGTTAAGTATTTTAAAAATCTCCTTTGTTAAAGTTTTTCCATTATAAATTGCTTTCCGTCGCCTTTTAACATACTTTTTTTATTATATATTTATTATTAATTATTATTATTATTATTTATTTATTATTATTAAATATATAATTTGTTATTTTTACGTAAAGAGATTAGGATTGCATCCTTTACTACTCAAGTGCAAAAGACAAGATTTTTAAATAATGGTCGATTCTGTAATAAATAGGTGAAGGAAATGTTTAGAAAAAAACCTTAATGATTGACTGCGGAAAGTGAAAAAAAATCGGAGAAAGAAGTAGGTATTATAAGTTATAAAAGAAAACAAGGCGAATCAATTACCAGGTGGCAGCGTAGGCGAAATCATTAATTTTCACCGTGAACACTACTGTCAAAGTCCATATATAAAAAATCTGTGTACTATTTTTTTTATATGAAGTTTGACATTCGTTTCTACTGTCAAACTTTATATATAAAAAATTATACACAGATTTTTTTATGGAATTTGACAGTAGTGTTCACGGCGAAAATTAATGAATTCGCCTACGCTGCCACCTGGTAATTGATTCGCCTTGGTCTTAGCGATGGCGAATTCGTTACTTTTCGCCGTACGCCCGAATGTCAAACTATATATGAGAAAAAATGCCTTGGATTTTTATATATGTAGTTTGACAGTTAGGCCAACGGTCCAGTATCGCTACCACCTTATATTTGATTCGCCTTGAAAGAATACGTAAATAAACAAAATAACTCCCTTCAAATTACGATGATGCCACTTTTTTCTTTTTTTTCTTTTTTGTTCCCACGCAATTGATAAATGGAGGAATCTTTTTTCAAGAAAAATTTTTTCCGGTGAAAGAAATTCCGTGAGAATATTCAGGGTTGGGCTGATTGAGTTTGGTATTTCTATTTAATAAAAAATAAAGTAAACTAGTCATCTTATTAAGTTTATCATACTTTCATAACATACTTAACATACTTTTTTAAAAAGTATATTGCGAATAAATAAATAAATAAATATTTAAATATTATTGTTTATTTATTTGTCCTTTTTAAATAATTTTCTTTTCTAATTTTTTAAGCATTAGGTCAGTTTTTAAATTAAATGAAAAAACTAAACAATGTCTAAATTAATTTAATAGTGCTTGAATCCTTCAAATATAAATTGAAATGTATTTCTGCGGGGAAAGAATATCCATATGGCCATTTTCCTACTGCTCATATAGCTCACCAGTGGATTTTACCAAAATTTTGGATAAAAAACTTAAAAGTCTTATATTAAAAGCCAATTTGATAAAATGGGAATACCATTGAATCAATAAGAATAAACGACAGATTAATTTCATTGTGGTCGTCGTATCTAATATTGTGGTGGTAAAAGTATAATAAAATAATAATACCATAAAAAGATGAAGTGTACCCTCGCGTAACCTCTTCTCCCAAAAGAAAAAAAATAACACCTAGCTATTTTTATTTAATGCTCAAATCTAAAAAGAAAAAATTGTTAAATTTAAGCAACTTTGTTGTTTTAAGAGTTGAGTTGTATTCAATTATGTGTCACCAGATGCTACTTGGAGCTAGAGAAAAAACTGCGCAACTTGAATAGGTCTTATCCATAGGTCTCCAGTGCTTTAGCAGACTGGGCAGCGATTTATATAGCCAGGATATATTCGCTTAAGGTAGCAGTTGAGATTACTGTAAAATTAAACACTTAATTGTGCCAGATCTTCTTGTTTGACTGGGTAATATCCTCTCATTTTCTGAAAGTGTGGGAGGGTGTTCTTTTAGGAGTAATATTAAAATATAAACCGTCATGAATAAAATATTATGTCAAATATCCCCATAATAGTATACATATTTAATTTTTTTATTAAACGCAAATCACAAAAAGCCAAAAAGAAAGTCTTACCGGCATTTACGGTCAATCAACTGTAAAAACAAAATCATTCATTGTAAAAAATCAACAAGTGGTTTGTTTTTTCTTGTTTCTTTTTTTTATCTAGCAGGGCCAATGACATGTTTTAGTTTCGTTTTTTTATAAATGATAACAAAATGTTTGTTTACTAATAAAGAAACAACAGGTTAGTGGGGAGCTACAAGCCCCAAAACGTCAAAACCATATGATTGACCAGATGATTTCATTTGTTATGAACACAACCATACAATTTTCGCAGCTCAAGGAATAACTAAAAAAAATTTAGAATACGGATGTAGATCAAACAAATTGGATAGAAAACAAAGATAAAGTATTTAATTTAATTACACATAAGTAAAGAGCCAGATGTTGTAAATTTATTGTTTAGGCTCCAACAAATTGCAAATACCAATACAACCCAGCAATGTGCGCATTAAATCCGATTTATCAACATGACCTTTTTCAAGCATATTTTATAGAGTTAGTGATAAGGCATTAAACATATAATTCATTGTTTACACATACTTCAATAAAATTATTAAATGTGTGCATCATTATAATTTATGGATATTTACCATGGGAGCATCAATTTTCATATTTTCCAATGGTATACGGCCACCAGTCGAATTCCATGTACCAATGCTATCACCGAAATCATTACCTTCTTCAACCTCCATTTTATTACGTTTATTGTTATTATTATTTTCAAAAAGATTTATAATTTTAACATTTACTTATTTTAGTTACAAAAATAACTTCAGACTTTTTTTGTTTTTCTTTGTTGTGACTTCGATTTTTACCACTTTTTAACTTTTTGGGTTGGGTCATGTAATAAGACTTTTGCTTTTAAAGCATTTTAAATCATTATTTTTTACTTAATTAATGTACAATCAATAGAAATTAACTTTAATTTTATTTTAAAACTCATTTTATAATTTTTCCTTAGGAAATATTGCAATTTTAAGAGTTTTTTTCTACATTTTACGCGTATCTTATAGTTTTTCTTCTTTTGACACACACGATTTTAATAGGGTAGACATTTTTTAGCGGCGATGTTCATATAATTGCAACTGTCAAAAGCATTGAGCTGTGTTTAGATGATAAAACAGTTGCAGTATTATCTCTTCATTAAATATGTTTAGTTCTTCAGGAGTTTTGTACAATCACTTAAATCTTTTATATCATAAACAACTTGAGTTTTGTTATTTACTTATCTTAAACTGCTTATTAATGTTATTTATTTGATTATTTAATGCTTGATTAGAATTATTTATTTATTTATAATAGTCAAATACGAAACATTACAAAAAATAATTATTCCTTGGATACGAAAAATATAAATTAAAAATTAAAGTTAAAAAATAAACAATTGGTAAATAATTGTTCATAATATTTAACAATAAATAATTAATTTGTTAATTGGCTTCACAACCAAGTGAATTTAATTAGAAAAATTACAGTTTAACTCTTTTAGGCACGGTTTTGCATTTATAACTTTTTAAACAAAACGAATGCATTTTTAATTAAAATAACATATTGTTATTATAAAAAACAGAAAAAAAAAAACAAATTAGCACTTTAGGTTTTTTTGTAATTATTATAGAGTAGCAATTCATTGGAATGGACGGTGATACTAAGTTAATTTGTGTTTTTTTTGGTTTAAATTAATGTTTTTGTAACGTTTGTTTTATATGTTACTTATTCTTCATGTTGTTTGGAAAGTTTTATATCTTAAAACTGTTTTGTTTGTGTAAATAATTTAACTATATTCCCTTGAGAAAGTCAACAAATAATTGACGAAACGTCGGGAAAAAATTTAAAAATAAATTAGTTTTATTTACATTTGGAAACACTGGTCATACTAGCTTATACACGGAACTTAAAAACAAAATAACATTGGCCAAATAACCCAATAAAGTAATTAGTTTCCATTTTCTCAATAAATGGCACGAAAACATGTTTTAAACACCCAACAATAGGTGGTTAGTTAACTGACCACCAAACCTGAAAGAGTTAAACACAGATGGAAGTATGTACGGTAACCAAAATATATTGTCGAAAAAATTGAAAACGAAATGTTTGCACCCCAAATGACTTTATCAGCCCACGGAAAAAATTTTTCTCGAAAAAAGATCCTCGACATTTATCTAACAACAAAAACATTTTTGTCTAAATAAAAGCTTGCTAAAAGCATAGATATCAATTTTTTACTTTTGATCAGCATTTGATACATTATTTTGATTTGTTTTGTACATATGTACTAATATTAAACATTTTACCCTTGTTAAAAAAAAAGAACAGAAATAAGATTTAACATGAGTGCTTTTTATTCGGCTATGCCGAGTCTTGTATACCCTTCACCATATATGTAAGTCTAGTTAAGTGAAAAAACTCTAAACAAGTAAGAGTGCTATATTGGGCAATGTCGAATCTTATATACCCTTCACCATCTACATAAGTCTAGTTTAGTGAAGTAAATTCAATCAAGAAAGCAGAGTAATAAAAAATTTGGTACTGCATATACACAATTTTACATAAAAATGACATAGGCTCTTAATGGGTCAAGCATTTTTAAAAACCTTTAGTGTATACTTAAATATCTCTTCAAAAGCTTTAAAATGATTCCCATATCGACTCGGAAATAGATATTGTAGAAAGTACACACGGAATGACTTATATATACCATTTTTCCACTTTTTGTGGTGAAGGGTATAACAAATATCTCCAGAGAGGGTATAAGAAATATGACAGAGAATTAAAAATATAAATAAAATAATTAATACTATACATATGTACATAATTTTACATAAAAATGTGATCGGCTTGTTTTTAAATAGTTTAAGTATTTCCTTAATGATCTCTTCAAAAGCCTTAAAATGATACCGATCTTGATATCTTAAAAAAAATATCGTGCAGAATCGCACTTCTCTATGAAAAGTTTAGAGGCCCATAACTCGGAAATTGTGAGCGAGCGCCAATTTTTTCTTATTTTTTAATTCTCTATCGCCCCATATATTTGTTACTTTGATATATTTACTTCACGTCTGATCTAGCGCCTTGGCAAAGTTTATTTCAACACTAGCACCGCTCAATCAACTTTGATAAGAACTCATGAAAACGGTTATCGTAGAAATTACACACAGAATGACACTTTGATATACCCTTTTTTTCACCCTTGGTGATGGGTATAAAAATGGCTGAAACTCTTCTATAGTAGAATTTTGTTTTCAATGTTGTCGTTAGATATATCAATTTTTGTTCTTTTGTTCCTAAACTGTGTAATTGTTCCAAAATCAGTTAAGGATAAATATTTCTACCGACCGTCATATACTTTGCATTTATTCCACATGAGTTTATTAATTAAGGTTTTTAAGAACCTTTATATTAAAACATAAAATATAAAACTTATATGGTTTCAATTTCTTTTTCCAATACCTTCGAAATAACAAAGCTTTTAGGCAATTTAAATTGATCAATATATTTATTAGCTTTAAAAATATCTTTAAAATTGTTCCATCAACGAGCTATTTTTTTTTTCTTTTATAATGAAAACTTAAGTAATAAATGTCGAAAGTCAATTCATTAAATATGTTAGATGAGAAAGAAGCCATTTATATACTTTTTGTACAGAAAGAATAAATACATTCAATTTATAAAATATAAACGCAAATTAATCAGTAGTTACTAAATAGTTACAGAGTTAATTATAAAAGTTTAACTAAATTTTCAGAACATCTGCCGAACACTTATTACAATTCAGCAGTGGATTTATAAAAACCAAATTTTTGTTGTATTTTTTCTTTATCGCACACCTTAACACTAATGCACTTCAGACGACAGTTTTCCGACGTGTGTAATTAATATTTTTAGGGTTTTGTTTCTTTAATATCTAATGGAGTTTAAGAATAAATTACTCTTCAAAAAAAACGGCCTACTCTGTGGCTGCCATAGCTCTGGCTTGAGCACGTACACGTTTCTCGTATTCTAAGCGATTTTGACAGTAGATTGTATAAGCTTCAGCCTGTGCAGGATCTTTAATGTTAGGTTCATTCAAGAGATCTTGAATGCCCAAAAGAATTTGTTTGATAGTTATGGCGGGGCGCCAATCTTTTTCTTCATCTAGTAATGACAAGCAAACGGTGCCTGACGGGTAAACGTTTGGATGAAATAGAGGTGGTTCAAATTTACATTTTGGAGGCGACGTTGGGTAGTCGTCTTTAAAAATCATACGCAATTTGTACAAACCACCTTCCCATGGAGTGCCTTTTTTGCCGGGTATAGCACATTCCCAAATCATCAAATTCAGAGTGCCATCTGGATTTTTTGCTGGACGTGCAACAAATCCAAATGGATGATCTTTACGCCATGCTTTACGTTCTTCTCCCAAACGTGTTATAGCAATGCCAGACATTCCGTTCTACTTAATTTTTCTTTACTTTTTCAAGGCTGATGATGCTGTTTTTGTTGTAATTTTTTAAGCTTGGGCACGCGTCTATTAATTTGATTGCAAGTTAAACTAAAAATATAAATACAAGCTTATGCATACGCTATCAAAGTAAAAAGTATCCACAAATTAAGTTACCATGTATTTATAATTGGTAGAGTCCGAAAGTTTAAATTATTACTGGAATATATTATTTTCTTTTTTTGCAAATCTGCACGCCAAAAAATATGCGTTATCCCTCGTAAATGTTCGGCTAAAGGCTTACAAATGTAGTTGTGTTGTAGAGTTGTTAAAAACTGGAGTATTTGAATACAAAGTATTCAGTACTATATAACTTTTGAGTACTAATAAAAAAATAATTGCTTCTCGTCTCCAGAGCTGTATAGCTTTATAAAATATTGATTTTAAATGTCGTTAAAATAAAAATTAAATTGTTATTTTATTAATTTTACATTAAAGGACGATATTCTACTCATTATTTCGTATCAAAAGACTATGTGAGAAAGTACAAAATAAATATAAAATGGCTAGCAAACTTCCAGATTACTAAGCTATTAATTATGATGTGAGCATTCTAGGGAGAATTAAAAAAACATTGTGAAAAATTTAATAAACGTGAATATTTAAAGATTATTGGTCAACCACCAACTGATTATAACACGCCGGCTATATTAGGCATTATTTTCTGTTAAGACATGATATTAAGATTTTCTATAAAAAATAATGTTATAATGGTGGAGTATACGTTAAAGATAATGTTTGTCAATTCATGGCTAATGTAAAAGGGCTGTACAATTTTAAGGGGTTATAGTGAGCCTTTATTTGTCATGCTAAAGATTGAAATTAATTTTAACAAATCCGTTGAGATAAAGTTCTCGCACATATAATGTCAGTAATAGTTTTAGTTGTAGACGCAATGTTTCTCATATTAGGTACCAAGGCACATTAATATACTAGGTAGTGGCAATGGATGAGTTGACTTTCTTCGTTTTCAGATGTCAAATTTTTTTTCTTACAGTGGTGTTGTGGAAATATATTTAAAATTTTCATAAAACAAAAAAGTTTCAAACACTTTTTGAAACTCCATTTTTTAAAATTGTAGAAATTATTATTTTTTGCTGGTTTTATTTTATATGTAAAAACCAAAAAGTTTGGTGCAAAATGTGTTTATACACATTTTTGCAAGTAGCATCAAAGGAAAGCTTATGACATTTAGATAAAGAAAATTGTAATTATTTTTTTCGCGCTACATTTTAAAAAACTGAAAAAAATCATCTTAAGGTGGTTTTTTGAGAAATTAAATATGGATTTAAAATTGCCTCAAAATCATAACGCATCGAGCTATTCCTACATAATTTTGAAGTTATATAGCGAAAAGACTTTTTAATCAAATTATGAAATAAATTTTTAATTTTTTTGTTTTAAAATATATGAATTCCCGGAACGGGGAAAAATGACCCGAAAAATGTTTTTTTTTACAAAAGAGGCAACCCTGCCTTTTCTAATCACGGGGCAGTCAAATACTTTTTGGAGTATGTAGCCTAAATTTAGGGACTTACCGTTCACCTTTTTTAATCGATGCTTTACACTCCGAGGAATTTTACAATGATTTTAAACTTTTGTTCCAAAATAAACAGTGTTTGGGAGGGCTGGAGGGGGCACCGTTATAATTGTTGACCTAATTTTCCTTTTATTCGCATTTGCTATAGCTTGTCTTTAAAATGGTTTAAACAAATTTGCTAGTATTGAAGTAAATTTAAATTACATAAGCAAAAAAAAGAATACCACCTTTTTTGGGAAAATTCTTAAAAAAACGCTATTTTTTACATTTTCTCAATTCAGAGACTTGCAACTTTTTAAGAAAAAGTGCTATCAGAAGTAAACTTTAATCTTGTTTATTCTGAATTTTATTAAGAATATAGCAAATGTCTTAAAGTAATAATTCGATAATTAAGCGTACTATGCCAAAAATACTAAGTTAAGGTTGGTCAAAATTAACAAAACAAAAAAAAATTGTAAGGGCCAATTTTTGAGTTCGTATTTAAATCCGCATTTAGTTAATTTTCATTTAAATTTAAGTTGTATTCAAATGCAGTTTCATTTTTTCAGTTCTTATTTAAGTTCTCATATAAATATCACAAAAATATGGTAGCATTACGAAATATCAAAATAAATCTCCATTGTTTATGAAGAACAGCTGCTAACAAACACAATGAATTGCAAATTTTGTGAAAGAGATTTTAAATATATTTAAAAATGTCAGCGATACTCATGTATTCACCACCTAAACTTATTTTATTTATTGATTTAACTTTTTAATTAATATTTTCATTAAGAAATGTATGCAAAATGTTTGTTTACTTTTGTTTAGTTTTGCGAAACGACAACAAAAAATGCCATAACCATATGGTAAAACTGTATTATTTAAATGTACTTTAAATGCGCAAGATTGGTCATTTAAGTTTCATTTAAGTGTCCATTGAAAAATTGAATTTTGTACCTAAATAGAACTTAAATTTAAATGACATTTAAATACGAAGTCAAAAACTGGCCTTAAGCCCATTTTCTCCCAGCACATTTTTATAGATATTTTCAGGTCTGATTAAATTACCAAATCTTAACATTTGAGTTAAAAATAAACTTTTTATGACATTTTCAAAAAATTATATATTCGAGGTATCTAAATTTGGTGCCCTAACCAGAAGCCCCTTTTCACCCTAGGGGTCTGACCATCCGTAGATTCACTGAGGAACATCTCTGCCCTACCTTAATTTATAAAAAATGTCGTTAAGATATATTAAGTGCTTCATAAAAATACCGAATTTTGTAAAAAAAATCGTTTTCAAGCCACTGTGCCTCAGTTGATTTGACATCTGAAATTATATTTTACAAAAACAAAATACTTATTGCGGTAGTTGATTTAGAACTGCTATTACCTGCAAAATTAATGTAACTTGTTAGGTACTTTCATGGCATAGGAATTTATCAGGTAAGTACAGTTTGACATCGACAATTGTTTGTTTTAAGATGTCAAACAACATATTAAACTATGTACTTTAAATGTCAAAATAAAGTTACTGTACATATCTAATAAACTATTGTCACTCTTATCACATAGTGCATAATCGCCAATTTTAACACCAGAAATATTTATCGAAAAACCATAATATTTATAATTATATCGTTTTTATAAGAAAATATATGCATTTAGTCGTGAACAAATATTATCGAAAGTTTTTCCTTTTATCGCAAAACAACATATAAAATAATTTTGAAAAATCACTGCGACGGAGAAATAATTGTATAAGTTTATTTTATAACTGCCATATAAATTTTATATTTATTTGTTATTAATGAGTCTCTCGTGGGTACTTGTTCCTCTTGTTTAAGATAGATATTAATTTCAACAAATAGATATGTCTTAAAATTGGCCAGAATATAAGAATATAACATAGACATGGCAACGGTATTAAATTATTCATGTTCCCGTATGTGGTGAATATGTGTTGATGTTTATGTTCTGCCTGAGCATAAATTCCTGTTTTTCATCGGGATTGTTTCAAAATTTTTAATAGAGCGTAATTTGTTGATTAGTAGATGGCGCTTTGTCGAAATAGAGCAATTCAAATTCGGTTATTATAAGTTCACATCATACTATGTAATTTTTTTCATGGCATTTTTTCAATTTTTTTAAATAGATTTAGCGAGTTTCATTACATATGTTTTTTTTTGCTTTTTGGTATTGTAGTTGTTTTTGTTATTTCAAACAGCACACAAACAAGAAACAAAAAATTTTCTACTGAACATCTACGTCATCATAGAATGAAAATTTGTGTTTGTTGTACAAACTGTAAAAGATTTTTGGCTTAAAACTAGAAATAACCACATAACTTCTGAACGGAATGGTCCATTTGAACAAAATTTTGAATGGGAAGAAAAGAGATCTAGTCGAGTAAAACTTTAGAGTTTGGACTTGAAGCTATCTATAGAAGAGTTTAGTATGTCGAGCTACCAAAGTTTGAAATTTTGTCCTTTATGAAAACTCTTAGTTATTGTAAATTAATATTTTTCTAAAGTAAAGATATAATTATTATTCTTTATTTATAAAATTTATAAAAATAAAAAAAAATTTTTTTATTTTAAAAAATTTTATTTTTAAAAAATTTTTTATTTTAAAAAATTTAATTTTGAAAAAATTTTTTATTTTTAAAAAAATTTTTTTTTTTTTTAAATTTTATTTTTGTTGAACATGCTGTGTTTGTCCTTAAGCTGCGCAATAACTTTTCATATTTAAAAATACATTTTTGCTTTAAAAAATAGTTTTTTACTTTTTCATCGCATTTAATATGATGAACCTGTTTAATTAAATTTTTTACAAAATTTTGTTCGATGAGCAAACCGTCTTGAAAAAGCATATTTTACATGCTTTTGAATTGTTTTTATTATAAAATTTATTGACTGCACATTTTATTTTTAATAAAATTTTCACGTTTTCTAATTTAATTTTTTGCAGTTTCCATACAAAAATATACTTTGTTTACTGTCTACGTCACACAAAAGAGAGAAGGCTATACAACAAACTAACAGGCCTACGCAATATGCAATCTTGTTTTCTTGATTCATGGTATTAAAAACAGCCTTCCAAATCAAACCATGCCATTTTGCTTACCCCGCTTGATTCATTGCACCTTTTCGCAACATGCTGTTGGCGAAGTGAAAAACAAGTGTCTAATAAATAAGCTAAAAATAAACGCTTGGTTCCTAAAAAATTTCATATAATTGTTAATTATAATATTGTTCCACAGAAAGGTTTGTAAAACAGATTGTGCTGCCAGTTTAAAAGAAACCCCACAAATTTAAATTCAAAACTTAAAAGTATTTTTTTTTTAATTTTATTAAATTTTTATATAATTTGATTTATTATTTTCGCTTTCTAAACTAATTATACATCTCTTATTGTATTTTGTTTAAATAACTATAACTGTTAATTTTTATTTTATTTTTGGAATAAATTATTATTGTCACATACTTAGAGTAATACATACATACATAATATTTTGTATTGCTTTAAATAAAAAAAAAAAAAATTCATAATAAAAAGAAATAAACTACAACAAAAAATTATTATTTTTAATTTGTTTTTTTTTTTGTAATATTAAAAAACATTCACATAAGTGTATGAGAAAAACTATAAGCAATAAAAAAAATACCATAAAACAATGAACACAATTTAAAATATAAATGATTTTTTTAAAAGTAGTCAACAGGTTATATAACATTAAGAAATAGAAAATAAATGACAAAAGAAAAACAATTAGTAAAACAAGATGTTGAGAAACAAAAAAAAAAAAAAAAAAAAAAATTAATTAATAAAAGTTTTTAAAAACATTTTTCTGTTAATCCATTAAATGAAGGTGGTGTTTTTGTCTGTTTATATATATTATTCATTGAGTTATCAGCTTAAACTTAATAACAAATATTGATTTGAATTGTCAAGTTTCTTTAGGAAACTTTTTGTAATATTATTTTAAAGGCTTAAAACTTTAGTAGTTTTTTTTAGTAATTTTTTTCATAAAGTAGTATTTTTAAAAATAATTATTTGTTTTTAATTCGCTGTTTAAACTTAAATATTTAAAACTTTGGCATGCATTTTATGTCATGTGATTTATTATTTAAAAAAATTTCGTATTATTACTTTCTTTTCATTATTTTTATAGTTGAGTTTTTTAAAGAAACGCACAGTAGCTTGAAATACAAATTTATTAATTATTTTCAGAGATTCCCATTGAATACTGTTTGTTGTCTTTTTCATTTTCTAGTTTTTCGTTTTAATTTTATTTGCTTGTTTTATGTGGATATGCAGCATTTTTGTGTGTTTCCTCTACTGTGATGATAATGATGATATGCTTTTTTAGATGTTTTTCATTTTTGTTTCGAAACATTTATAATACCATTCCCATGAATTAGTAGAAGTGGCTGGAAATTGATACTATCAAATGGCGGCTTCTTGTAAATTTTCTTTATTTTTTTGCATTAATAAAGTGTTTGGTGATGGCACACCTGTTATTATATTGGCTGCATTAGGACTTGGACTATCATTAGCATCAGGCCTTCGTAATTTATTTTTGCAGTAGAATTGTTTGTGGGCCAAATAGGTTTTCATGTAATTGAATGATATGTCACATGTTTGACAATATTTTTGATTTATATTCTCTTCTGGTGTGGCGTTTAGTAAAGGTGGTGGGCCTATAGCTGGTGATCTGTGAGTGGGCGGCGGCGGTGGTATATGTAATGTTGATGGTTCAATTGAAATTTCTATGGGTTCGGTTTTTATGTGATGCATCAAATCATTTGTAACACTTTGACCGATATTCGGTATAGGTGAGTTGTTATTATCATGAGGATTTAAAAGGATTGCTGGGCTTGTATTCGTAACATTATGATCAATAGGTTCAGACTTAATTGCAAAACTAAAAAAATGTGTAATTTGTTATTTTTAAAATTAACCAAGAAATTTAATTATAATTATACTCACTTATTCATGCCATTTTCACCATTATGACTGCTGGTTATAGAGGCTGTTTCCGTAGTATCTAAGTCACCAACCTCTGGCGAAATAGAAGGAGAATTGGAAACAACATGAGGATGTACTAGTTTCATATGACGTATCTAAAAATAAATAATATCGAAAAAATAATTAACAAATTCCAAAAAAGCTTAGGGGCCAAATTAAGGCATTTGATATCGATCGAAATTTAAATAGAACTGAAATGGCAATTTCGTTCGATATCGAATGCCGTAATTTGCCCCATATTTTTCAACCGACTTCAACAAAAGAAGGAGGTTATCAATTCGTCTTAATGTTACTTTTTTCAATGTTTGTGCCTGCACAATTTTCAGAACCGATTTTGAATTTTTTTTCTTTATTTTAAAGGTTATGTTTACAGATTAGACCCGTTTTAGAAACAGTTCATTCTCTTAAAAATTGATGGGTCTTTTCATACAACATACATGTTTTTTAAGTGTATTATGAACGGCAAAGAGCGCCACTTAAACAAAAAAAACTGCATATCACTGTAGCACAAAGTCATACAAAAATCTAAAAATTAAAGGGTGTCCCCATATTTGAAGTAAAATTGACCTAGATTACGTTAGGTTAGGCAGGCAGCCGTGTTACCACAGCCCACTTGGGTCCACTGATTGGTCCCTTTGTGTTACCTACTGTTAAAAGGGAGAGAGGAGATAAAGACAGAAATTAGAAAAAGAGCTGGGGACAAAGAGATGAAAAAGGCAGAGAGGGACAGACAGAAAGAATCGCGGGCATGAGAATATGCATAAAATAATCCGCTAAGTGAGGCCAGTCGACCAAAGTGTGCCCTCATCCCTTGAATGAATCATGATGTCCGGTTGTGGGCCGGTAAACCGCCCACTATACCTTAAGAAGGAAATAATCCTACTAGGACCAATTGACGATATATTTTAGATAGGCCCTCATAGTACCGCTGAACGAGATATCTCAGCCGTATACACCCTAGCGCGGGGCATTGATAGAGGAGGTGTTCCACCGTCTCTTCTTCCTCCTTGTCGGATACCGATTTTCCTAGCATGGGTCCCAAATAGACAGTGCCCAGTAACCGCAACCACCTAGCGCAGCCACTCTGCCCCGATCCAAAGAGGGCCGGATGGTTCTAGCGGTCGAACATGTCGACTCGTTAGATCATCTGGTCAGGGCCAGTTCGTAGATAGCAGCGTCGATGCGCTGTCCGCAAGCAGAAAGGGTTATGCCACAGAAAATGTCAATGGCACCCTCGTCAAGCATTGTCCCCCTCTTCGCCAATTCATCGGCAACGAGGTTGCCCAAAACGGTCCTATGTCCCTCACCCAATTTAGGGTAACTGTCGAAATCTGCGCCACCCCATTAAGGGATGTCTGGCATTTAGATACAAGTTCAAATGTGGTGAACACACCTTTGCTGGACGTAATTGCGGCCTTGCTGTCGGTAAAGATGAAAATATCTGTTGGATATGTTATAGTACTTCAACCAGCACACCGCCTTTCCAATAGCAGATATTTCCGCCTGTAAAACAGTACAGTCATTTAGAAGTCTGAAAATTATCTTCATCCCAAATTCCTCAACGTATACCCCACCCCCAACTCTCGTCCCTATTTTGGAGTCATCCGTGTATACCCAGAGTCCTCGTCTTGTTAGAGGAAGGGTTCTGGGGTGCAGTAATCCACAAGATAAGGAATAACATCCGAGATTCGTAGTACACTAGCATGATCCCATGATCTATGGTTCCATGCACCTATAACATTCAGTCTGTCTGCCATCCTCAGCGCGACCTTCTTGGCCTGAAGATCCACGGGCAGCCAGTTGAGCATGATTAAAGCACCTTTGTGGGCGTTGATCCAATAATCACAGTATTCAAGATCGCCATACTGCGCAGCATCTTCTCAAAGATAGAGACATTCGCTGCAGAGTCCAGTGCCTTCCGCCAGACAAGACCTATATGGCCGTGTCTTTGAAACGTTGTAGGTAAGCGCTTGTAAATTTAAGCGTTATAATAATAAGAATGAATATTTAAAATTATGAATTAAAGGCTGCACTAATAGTTCCTTAAATTAGATGTATAGTTGTAGACGGATGGTTAAAATCAACAAAGAATATGTACTGCTTAGTCCGCTATAACAACAAGTAGGTATAAAACTTTCATTTGGAAATTAAAGAGTGTCCCAATAGTTGATGTAATCTGATGTATGTGACCCAACTTTTGAACCGTTATAGCAAAACAACTGAAATTTACAAGGAACCTTTATTGATATATCCGCTTTAACACTAAACATACAATTTAATTTGTAAATTAAAGGGTGCCTCTTTATTTGATTTAATTTGCTGTATATAATCAAAGGGTTGAACAGTTGTAGACAGACGGTTAAAATTAAAAGAGAACGTATAATGGTTAGTACGATATAAAAACAAGTATAAAATTTGAATTTGGAAATTAAAGGGTGTCCCAATAGTAAATGTAACTATATGTATAGTGCCAAACATTTTGAACCGTTATAGACAGATAGTTGAAATCTGTTTTGCAGTTGGTTTTTTTTTGCAAGAACTACATATTTTCCTTTATAAAAGCTTTGATACCTTTTGGAAAGTAAGACAGATTCCTATGGAGACACCATTTCGTTGTAGAATTTTTAAGATCTTGTAAACACTTAAAACATTTGCCCTTTACGGTTCAAAGGATACGTCAAAATTACGCGTGTATTGTATAATATTTCAAATCAAAAAGATATAAATATGTTATTGTTTTTTCAATTTTTGGCTTAGGTTCGTTATTAATTAAAAGAGAACAGTAAAATTATTTTTTTTAATTGAAAAAACAATAATTCATTGATCGTTTCAGTAATGAGAGAGTGCTAAAGTAACTTCTCCCTTCGAAAATCGAATAAAATTCATATAATATTAAACAAAAAAAAAAAAAAAACTATTCGATTTATTTTGGGCTTCTCCTTGCAATCCCTTTTTTTCATTAGCCCTATTCACGATCTTTGTGCAATGGTCTTGCATCATAGCATTTGCAAAAAAGTGTAGCATACTTTTAGTTTACACCAACAAAACACACAGTAATGAGTAAAATATGCTACACATTTTGCAAATGCTATGATGCAAGACCATTGCACAAAGATCGTGAATAGAGCTATTATTTAAATCTTAATTATTTTGCAAAATATTTGAATTTGGTATTTACTTAATTTTTTAATCAATTTATGATCTGCCTAAATAAAAAAGTTTATTACTGCAAATAAAAAAAAACTACAAGATAAAATCATTTAGCCTTGATAACTTACCACATTGCCTTTGTAGGTTGAAGAATAATTACAAATATCACAATTAAACACCTGCTGTTGTGAATGTTGCTGCTGCTGTTGTTGTTGTTGTTGCTGAAGGCCAACAGCTGCAATAGCTGCTGCAGCCACTAACTGCTTCTGTTGTTGTTGTTGCTGCTGCTGCTGCTGGTGTTGAGCAACAGCCAATTGTTGCACCAACTGTTCTTGATTTAAGGAGGCAGCACTTGGTATTTCTACACTTTCATCTTCTAATATACAGGCCATGTAATGCTCCTCATTAACGTCAGAAGTTTTCTTATCGAAATGCATACGTATGTGAGTACGCATACCCCTTTAAAAAAAGAAATATAAAATAATCCTTTTCCTTAAAAGCTTCCAATATACAAACCATGGCGAATGAATACTAGGTGTTCGCTACGGCGAATTCATTAATTTTCTCCGAAACCGTAAATGTCAAATTCCATGTATAAAAAACAGTTATAATCTTTTTTAAATGGTTTTTGACATTTAGCGTTTCGGCAAAAATTAATGAATTCGCTATCATGACCAGCTAGCATTGATTCGTCTTCATACAAACCTTAAAGTGTTTCCCTTATAACGACAAATAGTGCATCTGAAGGCCTTAACAGTGCCATGAGTTTCCATATGTTTTCGACTTTCACTGGCGGTCGAACTTACAGCGTCACATAAGGGGCACTTGTAAACATTTTGGTTACCACTAGTGCTGGGGGAGGCCGACGAGGAACTAGTTGACAATGACAGTGGCTGTAATTGAGAACCAGCTGAGGCTATTGGCTGAGGCGGCGTTGGTTGTTGCAATGTCGGTGGTGGTGGTGGACAAGGCAGTGTTAGCTCATGTATAGTTTTACAATTGGAACATTTTTCTTTCTTTAGCACTGTATGAGTTGTGTCAGAATTGGCAACAACAGCCGCTGCAGTGGCAGCTGCTACACCGCCCCCTTTGGGACAGTAAAAGTTCTGATGAGCTCTTAAGTTGTCCAATGAGGTATATTTAATGCCACATGCTGCACATATAAGCTGTTGATATGCAACTGGTGTTGTTTCAGTTGAGGAGGCTCCACTAGCCAAGGGTGGTGTTGGCGAAATCTTAGTTTCTCCTTCAGAAGGTTCTTGATTTCTGGCGGAACAGTAGTGTTGTTTGTGAGCCAAATAATTTTCGTATTTACAGAAAACAATATTACATTCCTTGCATTTAGAAACTCCTTGTTTAACATAAATTTGTGGCTGATTTGTGCTGGCAGTCGGTACCGGAACTGTGGTTGCAGCAGTTGGTGGTAAAACAGGCAAACCCAAAAGATTTCCTCTTCCAGTTGCTGCTGCAACTGCAGCTGCTAAGTCGGCTGGCGTGGAACTAGTAGAGCTAACACCAGCCGTAGAAGAGCTGACAGCAGCTGCTGCGGCGGCCGATAATTTTAAGGCTAATTCCATATTTTGTTTTGCCAATAAGGGATTTAATAATTCTGCTGGCAACATTGAGCGCAATTGTAAACTGTCCAGTATATTTGTGGGATTAGTGGCCGCACTCAGAGCGTTAGATGGAATTGTAGCAGGAGGAGACATAGAAGAGGTGCTGCCAGCTCCGGAACTTCTGGGACTAATAGCTCGTCTTCTTGGCGAGGGACTCATAGAAGGACTGTTCGGTAAGGAGGGAGCACATACAATTTGTTCAGGGGTTATGCTTCCAGTTTCATCCAGAACTAAATTTTCTTTGCCTGCTTCTAATATAGTCTCCATATCTAAGCGTTGCTGTTCATTTTCTAAAAACGATGTGACGGAATTGAAACGCTGTCTCTGCAACAAGGCAGCAATTGGAGAACGTCGAAGTGATAAATCCAAGGGAGCGGAATCTCTAAAAATGGAAATTAATATTAAAATAAAATATAAAAAATTGATTTAAGAATTTACCTTAAAACTTCGCCTTTTCTCTTACTACTGCTATTCTCCGATGTGTCATCCACATTTCGTTTAATATTCTTTTCAGTGAGAAGGGTCTCAGTCAAATTTGTTTGGCGCGTAGAATCCCCTAAGTTTAATTGTTGTCCAGTTGTTGATGCCGCTGTTGCTAAACTATTTGCTGCAGATGATGCTGCATTTAAAGCATTTATATTCAAAGCCGTAGCTAAAGGTTTCAAATTGCCGCTATCCAAAGTAAAACAGGTTGTATCCGGATTTACCAACGCCTGTGATGATGATGATGATCTAATAAAGGTAAAATATTTAAATTAAAGTATTTTTAATTAGTTTTATAAATATAAACTTACAATGGTCCTGCTATAAGACTGGCGGAACGTATCAATGAATATGGTATTATTAATATTGGATTTGTTGGTAACGCTAGAAAAGGTGTTGCTGGAGACTGTTGCAAAGCAGCAGCTGCTGCGGCAGCTGCCGCTGCTACCATTGCAGGTGTCGGAGTTTTGTTGCGACTCTGTGGACTTATCGCACCACTAACTACAGGTGGAACTTTGGGTGTAGTCGAGGTGGTTGAAACTTCCAATTTTGGTGTCAGTTGACTGTAAAGGAGAAATATAAAAGAAAAAATATCCTCTAATTAATATAAAGGCAACTATGGAGAGTTTTAGGTTTATTAAATTAATCATAATTAAATGTAGTTTTTGGAACAAAAAGGAGTTTTTTGAAACAGGAGATCTCCAGTATAAAAACTCTGGATGTCTGTGAGCGTTCTACACCCGTAAGACGTAAGTGTAAAATATCACAGAGGATACAAAAGAAGGTTAAAGAAGGCGAAAAGAGATCAGAAAACTAAAGTTAAATTTTGGAAAAGTTTGTTTTAATTGCAGAAAATCTAACTGGGACTTTAAGAAGGTACCGTGAAATAGCTTCCAAATTCAATAACTCTCAATGCAATAACTTCCAATGAAATAAGTTCCAACAAAAAGGAAATTATTCCCAAATTAAAGAAACGAAATAACTTCTAACGCCAAAATGAAATAAGACCCAAAAAATTTACCGTTCATTCAAAATAAAAATATAACAGGTACCTCCCGATGAAAGAGATATATGACTAATAGCCGGCTATACAGACAATATTTTGTTAGCGAAGCCGCTGTCCCATATACAATATAGAGATCGTTGAGCCATCCCCTATCCCTTCCGGATGGAAAGGTTTAGCCTCTTTAGTATAACAAACCTTGGCTCCGCTCTCCAAAAGTTTCCTGCGAAAGGATTTTATTCTCTATGGTATTACAAACACCGGCTTCGCTGACAAAGTTTTCTCTGTAGCCAATAACAATGGAACAAGTGATAGCTCTTTAATTATTTAAAATTAAATAACTTTTATACTACGAGTATACCTGCAGGATAAAGGAAGAAAATATTTTGTTAGCGAAGCCGGTGTTCGAAATACCATAGAGGAGCAAAGAGTTCAGCCCGGTCGAAGGCCGGCTATACCGAAAAATTTTTAAGCGAAATAAAAAACTCTAAAAAATTCGAAAATTATATTGAATTAAACAACTTTTGAATGAAACAACTTCCAATAAAAATGAAATAACTCCGAGCAGAATCCAGTTAGTAGTTAAAATTATGAAATAACCTCCAAAAAATTTCATTATGAAATAACTCCCAATTTGTATGGGATTTTTGAATTTTTTGTTGGGAGTTATATAATTTTTTTGGAGTTATTATTTAATTTGGGAGTTATTTCACGGTACCCCTCAAGACTTGTATGAGATACAAGTGCGAGGATCAGAGATGAAACACCAAACGTAACTAAACTCTGGAGAAAACCCTCGACCGAGATATGTACCTACACCGGATGTAAGCGAACTGGCGAAGTAGAGTATGGATTTTAAATCTGGAATTTCATTTCGAGTAAAATAACGGAAGGGAATGTGTAGTCGTTTAACTGCTGCGCAGTCTATCAGGCACCCGGAAGATCACTAATCAACTAAGAAGCAACAAGAAGACACTAAGGCGATCTATAATTGATGCGACCAAGGTTAAATGGCATAAATTTCGAATAATATATTGCAAGGGCTGCGCCAAGATATACAAATGTCCACCATTAGAAATATAATCACGGGTATGTGATCTGTTAGGGTGAACAGGTCAGTCAAGTAAGGGGATTCGAGTCCTTCGAAAGTTGGGGCATTTAGCATTCCTCAAGTTTGTTATTTTTTCTATTTAAAATCAAGAAGCTATTTTCACTACAAAAAAGTAACACGAGTATGCAAGCAACCGTGGCTGCTATCTGAGTTAGAGATAAATAATCTTTTTTTCATAATATAATCTTACCCATCTGTCCTTCTGGAACTACAATAATGCTGCTTATGAGCTCTATATGTTTTAACGTTATTAAATCGTATGTCACAGTCGCTACAATAACGATCCACTTGCTATCAATGATAAAGAAAAATTAAACATTTATTTTCGTCTTTCATTTTAATGTCAAGACTTTGAGCACTAAGAAAATTAAATTTCAACCAACAACTAACTCACTTGACTAGAATTATCTTCCATGGCACTGCCGTTATTGGAAGCATTGGAGCTTGGGGATGGCGATGTCTGATGCATACGCATGTGACGATTGAGAGAAACTTTCTTATCAGCACTATAGGAACACTGCGTACAGGCATATTGTTTGCCTGTCTTTGGAATTTTTACTGCTGGTTCTGTTGGCACCAGCGAAATATTTGCCTGGGTAGGAGAGGCTGATGTCTTTTCAGTTATGGCTGCTGATAATGAACTGTCATCGTCTGGTTCCTTGTGCCGATGTGAACAATAATATGCCTGATGGGCTTCTAAAGTTGAGGGTGAACTGAAACCTATGCCGCAAGGTATGCACATAAAAACTTTCATGCGTTGCGGTGGTGCTTCCACAGAGGCTGGTAATGATTTTTTAACAGGTTCCGCTAAAGCAACAGCAGGTGGTATATGTTCTGTTTCCAGTTTCTCAGACTCTTCTTTTTGTAGTTGTTGTTGCAAATGCTGTTCTAAACGTGCTATTCTCTGTTGAGTTTGTGATTCTTCATGTACAACCTTTAAATCTTTGGCATCTGGCATCAGGGCTGGATCTGAGGCCAATAAAACATTAAGTCTTAACTTTGGCATTGAGCCTGACGTTGGAGAACTAACACTCTCACTACCAATTTCCTCTGTATTGGAAGGACTAATTGCGGGAGTAATTGTCCTTAAAGAAGGACTGGTAGATCTACGATCTTTTGAATTAGATTCATCTAGTTGATTTTTTAAATCATCACATTTTGTAGAGTCATTTGAATTTTCTGCAGTTCTTGTGAGAGGGGATTGCACGGGTGAACTTTTCCCTTTACATTCTTCTTCCACTTCCATTTTAGGCCTTTTATGATGGGGTGGTTGCATATCATAATCTTGTTCTTGTTCCTCTCTATATCTCATTTCATTATTCTCTTCACTTTGACTCTCTCTCATTTCAATATCAGTCTCTTTTGTTTGCTCTTGATGTTGTGTATAGGAAAGATGATTGTTTTGGGGAGTTCTTCTATCTTCAACGGTATGATCGTCCATTATATTTGTTGTATTATTAGGATTAAAATCTTTGGAATCTATATTTAATTTTAAAAAGAAAAGAAGAAAAAAATAGAAACAGGAAATTTAATACTTTGTTGTTTATAAAGATTAAATGTATGAGATAAGCTTAAAACAAAAATCTAAAAGAAAAAGATTAAAATATTTTTTTTAAACACGAATATAAAAAATACCACAATACTTTATTTCAAATCATGCTTAAAAGCGGACTTTAGGACAGAACAACAATCAAGCATTACTTTTTCTTTCGCACTCTTTAGTTAAACAGAAACCTACTCAACTGTAGCACAAACAAATCTCTAAAGTTTTATCGTCTTAAAAATCTTTATATTCTTAACAAATTTCTTATGAAAAACTTTAAACCCATATCAAAGTTAAAGTTTAAGCAAAAAAAAAAAAAAAAAAAGAAAAACAAAATCGTTACTAAAACAGATTTTCGTAAGAAATTCTCACTATATCGTAGTTACATAAAACACATTATTTACCATACGATGGCCATCATCGTCATTATCATCATCATCGTCGACATCTCGTGGAATATGTGTCAAATTGACCAAAAGGTTAACAATTATTATCGAACAAATTGTCAAGCCATTCACCACAAACGCATAAAGTGTTTAATTCTTTGTTTTATTTATTTATTTTTCTTTTGTTTTGCTGTTGCCAAATGTTAAAACTTACATATATGCATACATATATACATACTTATACTGGAGCCAGGGTCTTAAAAGATTTTATTAAAAACACTTCACCAAGATTTACATTTTTTTTAATTTTATTAAATTTTCACGTTTTTAATTTTTTATTTTATTTCAAAACTAATAAATTTTTTAAAAAAGATAAAATTTTTGAAAATGAGATCTTTCTTTTCCATCTCTGCTTTTGAATGTTATTGCACTTCTTTATTATTGAAATTGGTCTTGTAATAATAAGTACGAATATTTTTTTTTTTAAGTTATGCTTTTATTCTCTTTTTTTGTTGCGTTCACAATTCAAAATAAGCGAAAAAATTGCAACCAGACAAACATATATTCAGCCATTTAGACAGACAATAAACTTTAAGCGTCCGCTTGTCTGGCTTAACACAATGCATTTGCCTCTTTGATTTTTATTTTTTCGACTTTAACAACAACACACATTCATTCATTTCACATAAATGCTACAATACGTTCAATATAATCTTGGAAAATGAAACGTGTTGAGACGCTTGTGCTTTATCCATATGTAAAATCTAGAAGAAGAAGAAAAAAAGAAACTTTTGTGGAATACTGTCAAATGCACGTACCGTGCACATGTTCTAAGATTTGCTATTCATTTTATTATAGTAAATTCCAATTGACTGGATAATATTCATATCGGACAATGGTTAAAATGTTATTTTGAATAATAAACAAATATTAATTTGACGCTAAGAAATAAGTGCAATTCAATAAAAAGAACCAGGTAAAAGTAATTAGGCGAATAAAATTCGCTTATTGTTAAAAGTTGTGTGTTTAATAACCCTTGTTTCTAACGTTAATTTTATAAAGTAACCCACACCAAATGTAGAAAATCACAATAGTTTAGTTTTGCAGACTTAAGATCACAAATAGTTTTTACTTGAGGAGTACCCTGCATCGCGCTTCTATTCCATCAAGCTTGAAGCAAATTTTTATATGTTTTGAAAAGCATGATTTTTAGTGAGAAACATTTTAACATTGGTTGCGATAAACTTTTTTACACATAGAAAACATACACAGAATTTTTTTCGCATCTACTAAAGGTTTTATTTTTTTTTTTAGATTGAAATCTAACAAAATTTTTAAATCTTTCAATTATATATTTCATTGAAAAAAAAAAAAATTGCTAATTAAATAATTAATGGTTTTAATTATATATTTAAATAAATAAGAAAGAAAACAAATTTCTTATTAAATAAATAGTTGAATCAATTAAAGACTTAATTAAAATTCTATCTGAAAACTTTTATAGGAGCGAAAGCTCTTTTCTGTACCTCTTATTTATTCTATATTTGCCTCAACCTAAGTCCATTGAATCTTAAGGCAGGCATGAAGAATCAATCTTTAGTGCCTCAATTATATTTGCAAAAAAAACAAGGTTTTTATCACCATATTCCTAAAATAAATCCCCTTCCCGGAAAAAGTCGGATAATCTGGCAATACTATTTATAGCTTTAGGTATTATTTTCTTAATTCATATATAACCAAATTTTTGGTGTAACAGTAAAAGAACTTTTCGCTTAAAAACCGAATGCACTTGACTTTCGATTCATTAAATTTCACCTATATTCTGTTTGGCGACGTCAACACAAAACGACGTCGTTTTTCTTTGTTTGTTATAAATCGGTATTTCCGTTATCAATATTGTCATTAATCGATGACTGTCGCCATATGTTTGGTATTTTCTAAGAACGATTGATGTTGATGTTGCCGTTTAGTTTGTCGTCGCCATTTTTGATGTTGAGTTGTGTTGTGTGCAAAGAAAATTTTTAAAAACACGAAAAAGTGTACAGTAATATTTAAAATATCAAAAAAAAAATATACACGAAATAACAAAAAAGAAATGAAAAAACTAAAATTACCAACTTCTGCCAATTTAAAAAATTAGTGGAATAAGGGTGATTATAAAAAGATTAATATCGTTTATTTGCTGCAATGTCATCAATTAATTAAAAATTAAAAGATTTTAGAAAACGTTTATTTAGTTCTGAAACTGAAATAATTTTTTAAGTTTTTCAATTATTTAATAAATTTCACATTAAATACTTAAAGCGGAAAATAATTTCAACTCGAAATTTTAGTTTTTAAGTGATGAAGATGTAACAATAAAGAAATAACGACGACGAATTTCGCACAGCACTACGAATTCGTTATACAAAAATCGTTGCGTAAATTCGCCGACTGAAACTAAAAAATATTTATAAACAGCCCAATTATGAATATTCTCACGGAATTTCTTTCCTACGAAAAAAGTTTTTCTCGAGAAAAGATTCCTCCAATTATGAATTCCGTGGGAATAAAATTATAAAAAGTGGCATCATCGCAATTTGAAGGGAGTTTTTTTTTATTGTTTATTTTCATATAATTTTTATTTTATAATTTAGAATACCCATTTTTTTCCCCGGATTTTTTTCACTTTCCGCAGTCAATCAAAAGGGGAAAAATTTATAATTGGACAAAAGGGAAAAGTGAAAGAACTCGCACGGAATTTTTGTTTATAATTGGGCTGAAAATAAACTGAAAATAAGTTTTTTAATTATATGTGCCAGTTGACAGGGTGACCATGTATTTGAAAAAAGATGAAAAAATCCAATATAATAACAAAAAGGTTTTAAAATATATGGGCTCTAAATGAAAAGAAAACAAATCTAAAAAAAATTCGTCGGTCTTCTACATAAAAATAGAAATAAACATATTGCAGATTTCGTTGCGTATTCGAATTTCGTATGAGGCCATAATTGTGTTTTGCGTTTTCATATAATAAACTCTATTTTATTTCAGACGACGAATATTCGCAACGAAAAACTAGTCTTCCGTGCTAAATGTGCTTGTAGTATAATAGTAAAATTGTTTCAATATTATTTTATTTTGGCAATTTTATTAATAAGGTTTCCCTATTATTATATTCTCTATATTTATTCTGAGTTTTTCTCCTTTATATCCCATGAGAAATAAGATTAAAATGAAGAAGTGCCAATACTAAGGCTTTCCTGTGCTTTTGTTTTCGTTTTCAATATTATCATAGCTTTTGTAATTTCTCTCTCTCTCTCTTTCTCTCTCTTAATTATATCTAAGGCTTCTTTATATTTTCGAAGTTTTTGAAAACCGCACCTTTTGATATTTCAAATGATGTTGTTATCTTAAAACGTGACTATGTTGAATTTTCAATACACATGTTTGCTATTTTTTAAAAAATATTTTTTAATCGTATGTATTTATTTAAAACCAAATGTTAGTAGGCCGGAAACTTTATCATATAACGATAATTTTGTTGTAAATAGCATTATGTTGAATCTTTTCCTGCAGTACACGTGCTGTTGTTTGACTAAAATAACCTTTAGTCATCTTAAGATTTTTTTAGTGACGCTGTTAATCCCGATATTTTTAAAGAAATTGTATATACAGTTTATTTTTATTTATTTATTCTTTTTCTTGCTATTTGCAGAACTGCAGCTTTTTTTTTTTGGACGAAAGCTTTTGCTGCCTCGTTTTTGTTGAAATTAGAAATTAAAATAATTATTTTTTTGTAATTTTGGATAAGATTGAATAATGATTGAGTTACTTTTTAAAAAAAATTATTTTAATTTACTCATTATTTATTTAATAAGAAAATGGTTTTCTTTCGTTTTTCAAATAAATATAAAGGCATGTCACAAATTCCGATCGGATTGATTTTAATTCTGTATTAACAATTCCGATTGATTTTGTTTTACCTTCTTCAGATTCCGATCGATTTTGCTTATTTCTAAGAAATGATTAATCTCCACCTTTTTATTTAAATGTGGCAATATGCGCACACTACAGTAAACAACAAGGCTTTTCTAAATAAGGATATATAATTGAAGTAAATTTGAAACCAGAAAATAACAAAATTTCAAAGAAACTAAATTCCACTTTGAAATTTAAAAGTGGTTTGATTCCGAAGAAATTTTTCGTTTTCTGAAGAACCAATTTACGGAATTTAAACCACTTTCGATCGGTATTGAGTTCTGTGACACACATGATACAATTAATATTTACAATTTATTATTTAATTAGAAAATGTTGAATTTATTTTTGTTTTTTATTAAAAATGTAATTGGGAGAATTAAAAATTTATTTAAATTTTAATCTAAAATCAAATAAAACCTTAAATTGGAGCATAAACTTTTTTCTGTGTAGTATTAAATATATTTTTTCCTATCTCTTTATATGCTTATATATTGCATTTTAATATTTTTATTCATAGCATTTTCTAACGAAGCCAAAGTTAACCAATAAATCACTGAACTGATAGCAAAGCTTTCTCCCACGCTCGAAAACGTAATATTTTCAAAATCAACAAACTTTAAACTTTTGTTTGTTTATTTATTTTATATTAAATACCAAATTATTTAAAATTTTATTAAAAATTATTTAGTTCAAATCCGAACAAAAATTGTTTACCGTGACTAAAATATTGTTTAGAGCAACAACAATTTGTTTACTGCGAATATAATATGATTTTGGTGACCATATCGTTCCCATTTGATTCTTTCAAAAACTTTTTTCAAGCTTTAATAAATAAAATTTCTGAATGCTTTAAGAGCACTTACATTATCGACTACAAGTAAAAAATATTATTTTTTTTCTGTGTAAAAATGTAGTAAAATACTATCTAAAATTTCCTTTTTCTTTTCTATTATTGGTGAATTTAAGTTGATATATAAAAATTTAACTCCACAGTATGAAAAATTTTGCTTTGAAATTTAACTATTGACTTCTATGCATTTTCAAATCGACTAGAAGATATTTACACATTTTAACAACAACAACAATTTCAACTGCAACTTTAACTGAGATGTATTGAAGATAAATCGAAGCATCACATAAAATTGCAAATATTCAGAAAAGAAATGCCAAACGAAATAACAGCGGACTTAACCATACAAACCCCCCAAAAAGCAGCAACAACAAAAACATACTATGAATATGTAGATTGATTTGACAGCTCAGATAGGAATTTTAAGAAAAAGGGGGAAAAAACAAGAAACTAAACTAAAGTGAGCAATCGAGAGACATTCACAGATGTACTCGCACATATAAATATTTAAGTGTGTTTTCCTCAAAGATCAAAAAAACCAAAAACAGCATAAAGAGAGAAAATAGTTAATAAAAAGTAGTGGTAGTAAAAAAACTGCCTGTTGCTGTCCAATATTGCCAGCATGTTAATATTCTGAGAAATTTAGATTTTTTTTAATTCGCTCATGTTTTTTTTTTGCTTCTTCTGATTTTGGTCCATTGAAATCTTTTACAAAAAATCTGTTAAAAGTATTTGTATTTTTTGTTTGCTTACTTGTTTGCAGTTATGCTTAAAGAAAAGCTTGTTATAAGCGTTGACCTGTCAATTTGTATGTATTGAAATGTCATGTGTTTCAATTTAACATTTCAACAGTTTATTGCTTACATGGCTTTGATGGACACAGTTCTTTTTTTGTGACCGCACTTAAAGGTGTTTTTATATGTATGTGTGTTCGTTTGCTTTGTACATCCTGTCTTCTTAGCCAGAGTATTGGTGTTTTTGGTTTTGTTACCTTTTATAGCAAAATGGTTAAGAAAAAAAAAACTCGCTTTTAAAAACATATAAAACGACTTTTATATCACACATACACTCAAAAAATTTTAACATTAACTGTTTGCCGTTTATTTAGGAAGTTTTCAGTAAAGTTAAAAATAAATGAAAATGTGGTTGTTTTAGAAAGAAAATTTTTATTTAACTTTTTTTGTCTCTTGTTAGAAAAGCTAACGACATAAAAATACTGATTTTCGGTGCAGTCAAAATTATCAATTAATTTTTACCTTGTTTCAGTAAAAATGAAATATTTCATTAAAAAAAAAGTTCGTCAGTAGAAAAGCACTATTTTACAGTAGCTTTAAAATATAATATAAAAAAATATTAACTGTTGGAAAATATGTCAGTTAAAAATAAAAATTGGAACAAAATAATTTATAGAGGAATAACATCAAAAATATGTTGGTAAGTATTTTACATAGAATTTTAAATTTGCAATATTGAAAAAATAATGTTCCCTTTTTACAGATACAGAATAACGAAAATAAATTCTGTGGTCTTCAACATATAAAAGATTTTACTAAGGTATGTTATTTAAATTGTTGAATTACAGGCATATCCCTTATTTACTAACACAACGTCACAACTCCAAATTTAAAATTTTGGTGTTAATCATAAAGAATTGTTTGCCATTTACGTTTTTAGAGAGTAAGTCGTTATTTCATTTCACGTTTGGACATTTTTTTGTCAATAGGAAGCACACATTTGAGTTATGGAGTAAAGTTCATAACGTGAAGTTTATATCGCTTTCTAAAATATCGTCACATTTCGTTTTGTGACTGTATATATGTATAAAATAGGTGATCTTTTTAATATGTGTCGACTTTTTGCATATAAAGTAAAACTCCGTTTTCTTTTCTTAAATAACGGCACATTTTAGTTTATGACTCAGTTGTGGATATAACGTCATAATTCAAAGATTCACATTATTTGTCAAAAATATCCCCTTTATTGTATAGTAAGTAGCAGTAAGTAGCTTTCTTCAATCGATTTTATTTCTGAGTCTAAACAATGGTAGATGGTGAGAACAAGTCAAAAATTCAACTGGGATTATCTCGAAATGATTTGTTTTTGAGTTATGGCGTTCTGTTTGTAAATAAGCAATATTTACCAATATTTAGTATTGGTTGCACATATATAAACAATTTTTAAATGTAAATTATTTTTTTAGCATAGAGTACTCCTGAAATCCGTAAATTTTCAAGTAAGAACAAAAATGTTGAGCAAATCAAAAAGAAGAAGAAAAATAGCATTTGTGTATTTAAATAAAATAAGCAATTAATAAATAAATAAAGACATTGTAATGTTTTAAATAAATAAAAAATCTGTAGTTTTTATTGTTTTGGTAGGTTATTTTTAGAGGGTTGGAATAAAAGAAAAAAGCTGTTAATTTTACTGTTTTAGTAGGTTAAATTTTATAAATTAAAATAAATACAGAAACAGTTATTTTTAATGTTTTGGTAGTTTACATTTTGTTAGTTGAAATAAATGAAAAAATAGTCCTTTTTACTTTTCTGGTAGGTTGTTTTTTCGTGCGTTGAAATAAATGAAAATTTAGTTGTTTTTACATATTTTGTTAGTTATCAAATCAACATTCAATAACAATTGAAAATTACATTTAATTTAAATGAAATGTAAGTGGACCGTTTTTTAAATGAAAAAGTAGTTGTTAAAAGTGTTTTTTCATTTAAATTTACCTACATAATACTTTGAGTGTACGAATACATACATGAATAAGCTGAAAAATGCATAGTGTGACCAACTAATTTTATTTTAAGGTAAAAGGGACAAGTTTAATTAAACAACGGAAAATTTTTATTATATTAATTAGTTTTCAAGATAGAATCTTTTTTTAGTGCTATTTTCTATTATCCCGATTAATTATTTACGAGTAAATCATCGATATTGATTATTGAGGGTCAAAGCACTTCTCGTTGGCCATTTCGTTATCGCTTTTTAGTTAATTTAAAATGTTTGTCAGAAGTTTCCTGAAGAGTTAAGTAAGCCGTAACGAAATGGCCATCGAGACGTGCTTTGACCCTCAATAATCAATATCGGTGATTTAAATAATTAATCGGGATAATAGAAAATAGCACGAAAAAAATATTTTATCTTGAAAATTAATTATAATATTTAAAAATTCGCGTTGTTTAATTTAATAAAAATAGTTTATGAATGTTTGCTGTGTTTTTGTATAAAACATTTTTGAGTTGTTATTATCTTTTTGTCTTATTAATTTAATGAAGTTCTCATTTAATCAATTTGGCTTTTGATATAAGACTTTCTAGTTTTCTATACAAAATTTGGGTAAAATCCACTGATGAGCTATTTGAGCAGTAGTGAAATGGCAGTAATACATTCAATTTGTAGTTTTAAATAAAAAATATTTCATGATTTCTCATAAGGGAATCAAGCACGAATAAAGTAAATTAAAATAAAAAAGATTCGGAATAATAAATTTTCATATTGATAAAAGTCTTCATGTACACACATACGAACATGTACGCACATACTCACATAAAGTATCGCATAGTAACCGAGTACTCAAATAAAATGTATTGAGTAGTATCTAGTAATTAAAAATAATAAAATTTTCGAGTTGATAGCCCAATTCACAATCTTGTGCAAATGGTCTTGCATCATAGCATTTGCAAAATTGTGTAGCATATTTAACTAATTACTATATGTTTTGTTGGTGCAGACTAAAAATATGCTACTCAATTTTGCAAATGCTATGATTCAATACCCTTTGCAGAAGATTGTGAATCGGGCTAATGTGTTTACATGTTTGTTGCATCGAACATCACGAGTCATAAGTTCAATTCCTAACAGCAATTTTGAGCATAAAGAAAGTACATAATTACTGTTAAGCAGTAGCGGCAGATGAGTTGTTCGAAAGACGAATAAATTGAAAGCAGCAATTCAAACTTTCTGGAGTCCTGATTAGAAAAAAGACGGCGCCTGTGTGTTGCAATAGCAGATAACAAAGCATAGGTCCCGGTATTATAACCCTTTCAGACCTGACGCAAAGCTACCGGGAATTTGTTTATAATTTTTGGAAAATGTGGTCTTTACAGCGTACGAAAATATAATCAATGAATAGATTTTATCATTTTTATAACTTTCAAGGGTTTTTAGGACACGCACGTCAAATGCGCACAATTGACACACTCAATAATATTTTTAACTAAACCACATTTGTATTGCATGAAAAGATTTCAATTAGTTTGAAATTTTAAAATTTATAATTTTTTTTTTGTAAACGATTAATACTTTTGTCATTAAAGACACAACTTACTTTTACGGCTCATTATGCTAAAACTGAAATGTGACTGAAGAGTTTCGCAATAATTTAAGTAACGGTAAATTAAACAGAAGAGAAATGTGAGAAGCAAATATAGAAAACAATCATCACAATCGATGCATGCTAATCTACTTCACATTAAGCAAACAGAAGTAAAAATATTGAGACCGAAAACCACCCTCAAAATCGATGCATCACGGTACGAAAGGGATAATACAATACAATCGTGGCTGAAACCCTAATTGAGCATTATTTTAACTTAAGAGTGAGCTTTTCAATAGCGTTATCAACAGAACTACATTACATAAAAAGCTGAGCTGAGAGGAACTAAAAAAATAAATGTTGACATGTTTTTTTATATATAAAGCAAATTAGGGCCTTCAACTTTTTAATTATTATCAAAAGGCTAGTAACAAGGCAGATTTATTTTACTAGGTAGTGTCGTCCGCCCAGCTGGTTTGTAGTTGGAAATGTCAAAAGTTTTTGTATTTTCCTTTGTTTGTTTACGAATTTCAAAAAAACACTAACAACAAGCGTTTGCGAGACAAAGCAAGCATGTGTATTGAGAGCAATTATCTTTTATTTTTCTTTGTGTTTTTGACGTTTCCAACCCACAAAACAACAATAAAAAGGCATGTTGTTTTTGTCAATGTTGTATTTGTTGTAGAGCCGCTATTACCTAGTAAAATAAATCTGCCTTGGCTAGTAACGTATTTATTAAAAAAAAGTTGGTCATTCTTTATACGTTTAATTTTTTATGCCGACTTATTATTATTATAATGAGGTTATCATTTCCAAATTATTTTTGAAGCGTCATCATCAGATCGGAAATTCTTGCGTTGCTGTTTTTTCACACGTACATATGTATATATAAGTACGAATATTTATGTATGAATATTTATTAATATTTCTTAATTAAGTATATTTTATAATTACTTATTACACACTTTTATTTTTTGTATCTTTACTATATTTATTTTTGTTCCGTTATAACGACAATATTCAACTTCATTGACAAATTAATTTTGAAGTGTCAACACAAATCTTATTATTTTGTAGTATAGACATTTTTTTTTTAAATTTTTCTCAATGAATTTACGCATTATTAGTTTCTCTTTTATTTTCATTCATTTAAAGTGTTGCTTGCACAATCAAAAAATCATAATGGAAAAGTTTTGTTAGTCAGATTGTTTGTTAATTGAATGAGATTCAAAATATTTTAATTTTCCATTCAAACCATACAACGTTATTTCATAAGTTGGCGCTTAACTTGTGTGGATCGTGTCGCATTGCGCAAAGTAAAATTGAAACTTAATATCATTACAATCTTCTTAAGTTGGTGTCTTTTAAGACTTGCTATGGGACTTCATATTTTTCATATTCAAAGGGAATGCAGGAGTTTTATCGTCTTTCACGGGGTTTTTCTGATTGTTGTTTGATAATTAACTTCTGCTGGTGGTTCTCTTGATCATCCACTTCCAGGGACTTCTAGCTGTTTCTATTTAACAAAGACCTTTTACTGCAATACTAAGCGCGTGATCCAGGGTTTAGGTTGCTGTTAGTTCCCTGTTAGGCCCACTTGCCAACGTAAGAACCATCTTTACAGCTTTATTATCTAGATAAGAAAACAAACGAAAAAAACATAGAAAACTTCGGTGCAAAGCTGTAATCAAGCAATTGTGCAAAAAGACGTCAATGATGCATATGACACCAATATTATTTCGTTATTTTAATTAGTTCTTGAGAAGCTCTAAAATCCTGTAGAAAATCCTCTTTATCAGGAAATAAAACTCTGCCAGCCAGAGAGAGAAGCTATTCGGCTAATAATCGCCGAACAGTTGGGCCGTCTTTATTTGAAAGCAGAAAGTCGTCGCCAAAGGGCGTAGCTGATTTCGACTTTAGACGGCTTCATCAGCCAAGACGATTTTTTATATTATTTTATTTTATTTCATTAAGTGTAAAAATATTAGTTGTATGGATTTGTTTATATAATTTAAAAAAGATAATTTTAAAATCATATTTTGAGAGCAAAGTTTCCAGTTTTGTACAACTATAAGACTGTGGTTACAAAAGAAATTTAAAAATTTGGTGGCATTTTTTACCTTAGCATATCATTAGTCGCATGTATTTGCGTGGCCGCCGGCGTCGAGATTATATTGTTTAGCCGCCGTTGTCATTTAAGATGTTTAAGAGAACTCGTGCAAATTTTGAGAAAAAAGTTATTAAGAAAAATTTTTAATTTTTTTAATTTGGTAACATTTTGATGTTTGCCCCAAAATTAAATAAAATTAATCTTTGAAATATTTCAATGTGCGCGGCTAACAGAGTAAAAGAGCGCGAAAGCACATGAACATGCGTAACATTCAGCACTATTAAATGGTTAAAAAATTGTATGGAACAAAGTTACTCAAGTAAATCAGCGCATAACAGGCGTAACATAACCATATTGTTTAGAAAATAGAAAATAGTGGAAAATGTCTATGGTTCCTCGATGAGCTTTAAAGTCAAAGTAAGTGTGTGTGTGTGTGTGTGGCACAAGGCTACTGATGCAATTCAAATGCAGTTTTTTTTCATGTGACAAGTGTTTAAAGTCCACTCAAGTCAGTTAAAATTGTGTGTGAGTTTTTTTTTGTTTGTTTTATTTAAAAAGCGGTATTTTGCAAGAAAATCAACTACTACTACATTAATACACTCACACATTTAAACAAAGAAATAAAAAAGAAAATTGATTTCTTGCTATGATAAATTTAATTACACAATTTTCTTTGCAGTTCTTCATTTATTTTACTTACAGTAAACGTTTTTGTAATAACAATAAAAATAATAATAGATTCCAAGTAAATTTTTTATATCAAGATTACATTTAAAACATTTAATTTTATTTTTTCTATTTAAAAGATAAAGAAAAGTTTTTTTTTAATTTTAAAATTTAATTCTTTGGGCGACATTAATTTAATAAATTAATTTATTAAAAAATTGTGACTTTTTTGTCACAGTCTACAACTACGAGTATCATACTCTCTCTCTCTCTCCCTCTCTCTCTCGATTTTTAAGAAATCTATAAAATGCCTTAATTAAAAATCAAACAAAGGGAAAATTTTAAAAATTAAAAATAAAATAAAAAATAAATAAATATTCATATATTTTTTGATAAAAAAAAAAAATAATATGACCGCAGAAACTATACAAAAGTTGAGTTTTTTAAATGCCAAAACTGCTATAAAATTTATGCTGAGACAAAACTTTGTTAAAAATTGATATAATAAAAAAAACAAATTAACATTTTATATGTTAATAGTGGCGAAATTGATAAGCGTGTTGCTAAACTTTTTTAGGCCACAAATTTGAAGTTAAGATTCAACAGGAAATAATTTTTATCGTAACTCAAGTATTGTACCCCTAAAAAATTATAACTAAAGTCATTATCGTCAATTGTTCACAAGCGTTTCTAAATTAAAAATAATTGCATAAAATCAGGGAATATCGTCCCTCGCTGTTAAGATTTTAACTATAAAATACTTATTTTTTAGGTGACAATGATACAATTTTAAATGTTAGATTGAATAGGCTTTGTCTTAACTCGACTTTAGTTGTTATTCCTTGTTGGCTCAGATATATTTTCTCTGTTTCAGCTTTAACTTAAATTACAACAAAACCACTATCACGCCTAATAGAATCTAAATAGAGTTTTATATTAAAAAAAAACAATGATTTAAATTCATGTTATTTTAATTATGTGTTTTTTAATATTAATCGAATTTAAGTATCAGAATACAACAAGTAAAAAATTTGAGAAGTACAAGTTTAACTTTTACACCAAGGGTTCCGTACCATAAATTGGTCACACTTAAAAATCTGGTTTTCTATAGGAACATCCTTTAATTTATTAATTTTTATACTTTTTATTTTCGAGTGTATACACTTTGAGCAAATTTCAAGCATCTACGCTTAACGGCTTAAAAAAACTTTTATCAATTATAATATGGTTACTGTGATCAGATCAGAACCATGTTTTTTTCTTTGCGTGCAGTCTGCTTACAAATTCTCTTGGAACTTTCAAGTTAGATCGATTTCTATTGAATATTGAAGCAAAAAAAAAAAAAACATTTAAATTTTAGCCATTTCTTTAACTAATCTGTATTAGATTTTGTTAAAAAAAAATTAAACTAAGAGCTTCAATTTAATCAAAACACTGATGTGGATAGCACAAGATTTTCGCAGAAGATTAAGGTGTTGTTATTGAATTTAAAGTTTCCGTCAGAGGAAATACACGGGCTTGTGCGAGATCCAGTTTTTAAAATTTCCTGTCTTTCGCATTTGCTTGTTTGTGATTTTCAAGAAACCAAGAAGAATGAATACTTTCAAACTAATTTCTATTTCAAAAGAAAATTTTTTCGTCCATTTATATTGAAAACTCAATACGGGTTGACATGAATAAATAGACAAATCATGACACTGAATTTTAAATATTTAGTTATTTTAACAATTGAAGTAATTGCATATTTAGTTTTTAAAAAATTCTTAAACATTCTTAATTATAAGTAAATGTTCTTAAAAATATATTTTATAACAGATTTAAATATATATAATTTTTTGTATTTTTAGCAATTTTTAATATGCCCCATTAAATTGTAAAAGTAGTTAAAACAGGAAAACCAAAATTGAAGAAACGTTAACAAATAAAACCTATCTAAAGTGTCATTATTGTGTAGGTTGTTGTTATAAATGACTTAATAATCTTAAATCAAATTGACCATTTTGCACTTGTTAACTTCGATTGGCTGACTGGCTGCTGCTGGCTTTACTAAATGGCTGTTGGTTTTAATTTACAATAACGTTTTTTAAAGCAGAAGTTGTTTTTTAACCAAATGAACGTACTAAAACTAATACTCGTCCTTTTTCTTCTTTTTTTGGTTTTAGAGTATGAGAGTTAAAAGTAGTAAAAGCAAATATGTACATATTTTAGAAAAAAAAAACATTATTCGTACGCATTTGCATATTAACACATGCAATGATTTCTGTAACAACTTTTTATACATTTGCGTTTCTCTTTTTTTTTGTTGTTTGCATTTGATTTATTTATTAAACATATTGAACAAGACATTTTTTTTAATTTAGTTTTTCTTAGAGTATTTACAAAATTTTTATTGAACATGACTGATAATAATCCATGAGAGAAGTTCAAATTCGTTTTTTGTTTTTCAAAATTTTTTCTGTCGTTTAACATGACAAAAAAAAAAACTTTTGACTTAATTATGAAAATTTAGTTAAGTAAAATATTTAAAAAGTTTTTAAGAAATTAAAGCAAACTATTATTCGTACACATTTTGTATTTGTTTGGCAAATTCGATTTTAACATGATTGAAAGCATGACATTGCAATTTTATGTTAATTTTGTTAAACATTTATTTCGTGATTATTTTTGTTTTTTTTGTGCTGTAAGTTAAATACGACTTGTCAAGTTTTTTTTTACAAAAAAAGTAACTCAATTGAAAAAAGTTTGATTTGCTTTACTTTCTTTGTTATATAAATTTCATTTTATAGACATTTTAAAAAAATCTAGAAAAATTAGTATTGTGTGTGGGCTCTTAAAGCAATTACAATTCAAAAACAGTAATTACGGTTTTTAAGCCCAATAGAACTTTTAATTGTAAAAAATAACATCCAAAAATTAAAATAAAAATTTATTTGAAAAAATTCGGCCAATTGGCCACGGCGGCTGCTCTTGATAAAGTGCGTTCTGAACTATAAATTTTGGGCTACTTATTCGAGCATTGCAGGCCTTATCCCACATATAACATGAAGAATATTGGTCTTCAAGGCATCAATTGTTGCTTATTTATATGCATAAGCTGCTCACCACGTGACCTCACAAGAAATAATCGAGAGATGTTAAATAACACGAAATTAAAGGCCAATAAATTTGAATTTTTTCGAAACCAACTTATGGCCAAATTTCGATTTCAATAAATCGATGGTTGCGGTCGCCGTAGGTTGCGGTGTCAGGTAAAATCATCCTGTTAAAACTCAAATATACATATGACGTCCATATTTTTATTGATCACGATCGATAGTAATGAGAGCTTCGTTCACTTTTTTGAAGAAATCAGGTCCAATAATGCCATCATCGTGTTAACTGTGCTAAGTATTGCATTTTTCTGGATGTAATGTAGGGTTTATAAGAAAAATTGAGCGTTAAGAAAAAAGAAGTTAATGTGTCATTGTACTTTTTTTACATCAGTAGGAGCCATGTCACTTTCACTTTAAGTGCAGTCATCTGAATGAGCTATTTCATCGATAGCGTCTTTGATGCGTTTTAAAACTTCAGATAAAGTTAAGGAAGTCTTTCTTAATGCCTAAAACGGCATTTGTGCTATAAACACAATCAAAGGCTACCGACCATTGACTACCGACTACAAAAAATAAACAACTGTTTTGACATATGTATTAAAGTTAACCAAAACAAAACAAACTTGATTTTTTAAGTGAATTTGTGTAAAAAACAATTTTAAATGTCTCAAGAAAATTTAATTAACTTTGTAAGTACTATTGCTAAAATAGTGGAAACAAAGACTTCAGTGTATGAAGTGTCCACGTCCATATTTGCATGTATGTAAATTGAACTAAACATTTACATTAAACAATATAATAAATACATACGAGGGCTGCTATATATGTTTCTGGCCTGGCAACACTGAGTGGTGCCAAGTGCAATCTGACATTTCCATTGGAAAGTTTGTCATTTTTAAGCATAATCGTACTCAAAACGTTTTGACGTACGACCATTATTTGTGTTGTTTACAGTGACTTGAAAAAATTAATATAGAAAAAAATGGAATTAACTCGTGAACATTTTCGTGCCATCATTTTTCACAACTTTCGACGTGGATTATCACGACAAGAGTGCATTGATGAACTTAAATCTTTGTATGGCGATGAAGCACCATCCTATAGCACTGTGAAAAATTGGTATAATGAATTTAATAGTGGCCGAAGCTCGCTCAAAGACGAATTCCGTGAAGGTCGTCCAAGAACGGCTGTTGTGCCAGAGAACATTGATGCCGTGCGTGAACTCATAATGCAAGATCGACATGCGACATACCGAGAGATAGAGACATCCTTGGACATTTCTTCCACCAGCATACATTCGATACTGCATGAACACCTGGCCGTAAAAAAGGTTTGTTCTCGTTGGATCCCGCACAATTTGAAAGTCGCTCAAAAAAAGGCTCGTGTCGATTGGTGCAAAGAAATGTTGCAAAAATACGATTGCGGTGCTTCAAAAGACGTTTATAAGATCGTCACAGGTGACGAATCATGGATCTATACGTATGAGCCCGAAACGAAACAACAATCGACCGTGTGGGTCTTCAAAGACGAGCAAAATCCCTTCTGAGTGGTACACTACAATTTGTTTGCCTGAAGTCATCGGAGAAGTTCGAAAAACCAACAAGAGAAGACGAATCATTGTTCACCATGACAATGCGAGCTCTCACACATCGGCTCAAACCAGAGCGTTTTTGACCGGCCAAAACGTCGAATTAATGGGTCATCCGCCGTATGGCCCTGACTTGGCACCTAATGACTTCTTCTGGTTTCCACACATCAAGAAAAAAATGCGTGATCTCGTCGCCAGAAGAAGCTGCTGAAGTGTTCAAAAACCATGTTTTAGAGGTTTCTCAATCGGAGTGGAAAAAGTGCTTCGACAACTGGTTTGAGCGCATGCAAAAGTGTATAAATCATGCTGGAGAATACATTGAAAAACAATAAACCATTTTTGATTATATAAACAGTAAAAATGACTATTATATACATACTTGCCAATTTCAATAAAAAACCCAAAAAATTAATATAAATGAAACAATTTTAAAACCACCATTTCATGCATTTATTATATTGGCAGCACTAATCTGTTTTTTGTAGCCAAGAAAAATATAAATTAGCCTAAGTTGGCTACGGGCTACAAAAGTAGTCGTGTAGTCGGTAGTCGTGTAGCGGCTAAAAGAATTATTCTCATAAGCACACATGTATTCTATTTTTGACATCTTGCAGTCGATGGTCGGTGGACATGATTGTGCTTATAGCATTTAACTGCTTCAAAATTTTATTTGTTTTTTGTTTTTTTACTACCAAATTTTAATTTTGAACATAAAAAACAAAAATTATTTATTTATTACATACCCGGACGATTTCATTACCATTGAATGATAAATAATACTATTGACTTGTTTTTAGTACTATCATTATTTTCACTAATTTTTTGAATAAAAACGTTTCATTGATAATTAGTTAAAAATCTTAATTATTATCAATGGCTAATAAATATGTGGTTCAAATCATTATAAATGTATCCCTTGTCTTTGTACACTAAAAACGCATCTTAAAGTATTGTAGGTATTATTTGAAAATGGCATTTAGATAAAAAAAACTTAGTCAAATAAATATGTTTTAACTTTGTCAGAAAAAATGAGACACTAGGAGAACATATTTTTGTTTTCGTGTATGTTTTAAGATATGCTGCTGGGGTGTTAGGTGACTTTAGATCTCAGACATCAAGTGTTACACCTATCTCACTTAAAAATTATAGTGTATTAAAATTTATATAAATTTATCTATAAGAGTGTTATGGTTTATCTATTTTGTGCATAATTTTTAAAATTTTTGCGATAAAAAATTTGTATTTCTAAAAAGCAATTATTTTCGGTTCAATTGTAATTAGCAATTTCCTTACAATTTCATTACCATTAGTAAAAACTATTATAATTAAAAAAAATCTTTAGCATTTAATGGAAGTTAAATTTAAATTGTCCACTTCTCACTTGGTTAACAAAATTTTTAAATATAATAGGCAGCTTTAGCTTATCTAAAACTTGGTAGAAGGTTCCCTGATGAGTTGAGTTGAGCAATCAACGAAATCTCCATAGGAACTAGCTTTACCACTAATAATCAATATTTTATTTTATTTTAAATATTTGGGTTATTAGAACACTGAAAAGTGATCTAATATAAAATAATTATTCCAAAAATCCTTTGAAATTTCTTTCGTTGTCATTATTTCATACATTTCAATGAATGTAATAAAAAAATCTCAAATATGATTTATTATTTATTTTTTAAATTTTTATTTTAAAAATACAGAAACTGTTGAGCAGTTAAGAAAATGTTTCAGAAATTGAAGGCAATTTTTTCTCACATTTTTATATGTTCTATTTATTTAAAAAAATATAAATTTAACATACTACACTGCTAAATATAATTCAAACGTAGCTATCAAGACATTGCCGCAAGAAAGTCATAATTGAAAAATATTAAATTAAAAAACACGGGAAACACTAAATAAATTAATTTTTAATAAATGTTTGTGCTTATTTCTAAATATCCCGATTTGAATTATAAATCACCGATATTGATTATTGAAGGTGAAAGCACGTCTCGATGGCAATTTCGCTACCGCTTACTTAGCTCGTCAGGAAACTTTTCGCAAACATTTTAAATAAACGAAAAAAAGTCAGCCGTATACAGTGGAGAAAGAAAAATAGAATTATTGTTAGTTATTGTTGTTTTTGGTTAAACTTTGATTTTTGTCTTTTCTTTATTGTTTCTTTATTCAAATCGGGCAATTTAGAAATTAGCACAAACATTTTTTAAAAATTAATTTATTTAATGTTTCCCGGTTTTTTTTTATTTAATTAATTTAATATTTTTAAAAATTTGATTTATTTAAAAATTTTAAATATCTAAGTTGAGCATTTAGAAGTGTTCTTCTATACTAAACCTCTGTCTAAGCAGAAAATAATGACTTGATATTTACATATAATAATTCTATAGATAGAAGTGTCTAAAAAACCTTTTGAAGAGTTGAAACAAAATTTAAACCTTGGAAGGGACTCATCACAGTCCAAGTTTTTTTAAGATATGTCGCTCTTGCTGCAAAAAATCGGTGTATACTTTGATAAGATTTGAACTTTAAAACCAAAAATTGTTAAAAAATGTGATGGCTTTTACCAATGCAGGCAGAAAAAACAACTAATTTGCTCCCACAAAAATGAAATAACAAATTTTAGTAAAAAAAAAATTAAATAAAATAAAGTAAAATAAAATAAAAACCACAATATGTTTATCAAGATAATTTTATTTTTGCAAACAAAAATGTAAAACGAGTTCAAAAACTTTAATTTTTTCGGTAGGTTCTTCTGCAGTACAGTATCTGAAATCTAACAAACAGAAAAAAATAAATAAACATAGTGAATGCAAAATTAACAACAACATCTTAAACTTTAGTTAAAACATTATTTTTTTTTCTTCTTTAACATGATTGGGCTAAAAACGACATTCTAAAAAACAACAACAAGAAAATAAAAGTTTAACTTTTTATTTAAATCAGTTTTGAACTATCGAAATTCTAGGAAATCTCTTAAGTCAAACTAAACTCTTTTTGATGTCTTAATTAAATTGAATACAGAATCAACACTGGAAAAAATGCAATAAGTTATTTAGGGTTTTACAATTTTGTTTGGTTTCTTTTTGTTTTTTTTTTTGTTTCGTTCAATATGTTTGTAGTAAAACAGCAACAGGAACAATTGCAACTACTGCTGTTACATGCAACGATCCGACTGGAACACAGTCTACTTTGTAAGAGTAACCATGTACAAAAGCAAAACAAAAAAACAAAAAACAAACTGTTTTTGTGTGAACTCCACGACAAAAACAAACACATGTACCAGTTTAAAAAAAAAGACAAACAACAACAACAAACAACCTAGAGGAGGACATTGCATTTCAATATTTAGTTTGGTTTTTGTGGCATGAGCAGCAATTGATGAAACTGATGAGGCGGCCTGTATGTTGTTACCATGTTGCTGGTTTGTTGTTGCTGAGATTTCGTTTTTGTATCTTCGTTACTATTGCAACAGGCTGGTTAGTTGTTGTGTTGTTGCTTAACAGATAACTAAAGTCAAGCATGTGCTTTAGAAAATAGCTTCCAACATTAAAGCTACAAAAAAAGAAAGAATAAAATTACAAAAACAAAAAAAAATCGTAATACACATAATGTTAAAAACCAAGATTTCAAAACTTGACAAAAGTTTTAACAAAAAATAGTTAAATTGAATTTCGTGTGTATGGCAAATACATCAGTGAAGATAAAACACAAAAAAAAAAATATTAGATAGAAAACTGTTCAAGAACTTTTTACCTCAATACTAATTTAAAACTAAAGCTTTTAGCAGAAATATTATATTAAGCATTGGCAATGCTAAGCTGGATTAAAGATAAATAAAGTTGAAGTTAACTTATTTATAGACAATGTACATTCTAGTCGAATGTACATTGTCTATTTTTTTCTTGAAATTTTCACATACAGATATTTTTTAATAATCAAACGTTAGCCTGAAATTTAAATATTTGTAAATGCAATTTAAATAATTGTAAATTAAAGTCTCATTTTTATATATTTATTTACCATTGCCAAAAGCTTTATTTAAAAGTTTTAAATTGTGAAAAATCATTGCTTGTCGAAAAACTTTTGGGTAAGTTTAAAAACACTATTAAGATTTAAAAACAGAAATAAATTTTGTTGCAATTTTGTGTGCGAGTACAAAAACGTAACCGTGTACGTCTGTTACAGCCATCAATCTCTGGAACCATAATTGAACTGAACTGTAATATGCAGAAATATCAAATTTTTTCGGTGTGTGTAAAACTAGGTTCGTTATAGCAAAAAGTACAAAAACTAAAGCTTTCAATTAAAGGATGTCTCAATAGTGGTACGATTTTTACGTACGTGTCCGTTTTTGAACCGCAATAGGCAGACACTTTAAGCATTTTTATGTCCGCTATAAGAACAAGTACAAAACTAAAATATACAGTGAAAATATGGCTTTAGTTTTTTAACCGTAATAGACAGACATTAATAATTTACAGAAAGTATGTTCAAATATGTTCGCTATAAAAATAAGTGTGAACAATAAATTTTAAAATTAAAAGGTGTTTCCATAGAGACCTTAATCTTGGCAAATAAATCCTAAATTTTAATACCGCTTTAGCCAGACAGGCACCTTAAATTTTCCAAAAAACAACCACCGAAAAAAAATAAATTAAAAAAAAAAAAATCAAGTTGGCTCATATACTGCACGAACTCTTCACGTACATATGTCTATGATAAGCTTGGCGGTATTATTATTAAAAGATTAAGTATGTATTTTCTAATAAGCTATATGGATTTAAATATACATCGAGCGCTAACTAGAAAGTTTTATACAGCTTTTATTGAACACACAAGTAAATAAAAAGCTTTTTCGAAACTTTTAAAAATTATTTCATATACATACATGTTAGCTTTTTGTTAAACCTGTGGTATGGTTTTTATATACTTTTTTAAAGTCCATATAGCTTTTGTATTCACATAAAGCTTTTGCTGACATTTTTTTTCAAAGCTTTGAAAAATTTATGCAATAATAAACACATTCAAGTTAAATAAGAGCTGGAAAAAATAAAAAAACTTTTTATTTAAATTTTTATATAATAAGTTACATATATGTGCATGTACAGCAGCAACAACTAAGAAAAAAATAAATTAAAAAAAAATAAAAAGTTGCCCAGACACTGCAAGCAACTCTTCATGTATAAGTCAAATTCGAAGTAACCTAAGTTGTTATCAACAGATTAAGCTTGTTATAAAAAGCTCTATAAGCTACTAAAAATTGTAGCATTTAGATATAAATAAAGCGTTTATTAGAAAGTTTTATAAAGCTTTTGATTTTAAATCGCTTCTATTGAACAGTTATCTATCATACGATAATAATAAGCTTTTTCGAATCTTTCAAAAATTATTTTATACATACACATGTTAGCATTTTGTAAAACCTGTGATATATTTTTTTTTATATACTTTTAAAATATCTACAAAGCTTTTATATTTCCATAAAGCTTTTAATAATTTTTCTAAAGCATTTGCTGATAAGCTTTAAACATTTTATATAATGAGAAACAAATGCAAACATAAAAAACACTTTTTATTTAAATTTTTATATAGGAAGTTACATATGTATGTATATAAAGAGCTACAGCAGCTTGTGATTGAGCCCTTTTAATTACTATTGGTCTTATGCGTAGCCAAAACTTAGCAGAAAGTCAATTTTTGAGATCCTGATAAGTTTTGCCACTCATGCTTTTCTCAAGCAAAATGTTTGTTATGAGTATGGACCTATTCATTTTTTATAATTTAAAAACATTGCTTACTTTTACATTTAAAAAAATTATATGCCATTAAACTCTTGATTTTGCATTATCTCTAAATGCAAACCGGATCAAATAAAAGTTTATGAAAAGTTCATAAAATTTTTTCATTTACCATAAATCGTGACAATCTAAGATTTATGACTTCAAATAAGAATCTGCATCAACCAGAAAACAACAAATTAATAACAATAATAATAACAATAATCATCAACGAAATAACAAGTGTTGGTAATTATGAGCTGTAAACGGCAACACTTTGCCTGCAACACTACAAAAAAGCAACGAAAAACATCAAAAGCCAAACCTTTAAACACTTACAATTTGTTCGTTTTCCGTACGACACAAAGAATGAACAAATAAAAAACATACAATAAACCGTCGGCGTGAAGACAAAAACAAAAATAAAATTTTAAATGGTTTTTTAAATTGCTAACAAGACGCACGTTCCATACATACAAAATTAAAGAAAAACAGCTTTAACCAGAATAAAAACACTAATAAAACATTTAGACAACACAAACAGAAACTTACTTGAAAACATACACACACCCTCCAAAGAAAACAGGATGATCTCAAAAAAAGAAAAAAGAAAAGAACTCAGCAGTACAAAACTACGAAAAAAAGTTATTTTTGTGTGTTGTTGTTGTCGGCATAAGTGAAAACCAAAAACCAAAATATAAAAACACATCATTACACTCCAATTAGGAGGCTATACAACAACAAAAACTTGCCATCTTTCAATAGTTGTTGTATTTTAAATTTTAAACTCTTTTGGTGGCACAACGAGCATGACAACAAACGTGTACCACCAACAAAGTTAAGTGATGGGCGCAAAGTAAAGCAGGCTAGTTGGGCTTTATATTTTAACTTTTAAGTTGAAATAACCAAACACCGTTTGTTTAACAAGTTAAGCTTTTAAAGAAAAATATACACGAAAAGAAATGTTTTAAATTTCAGGACTTAAAGCTTCACAGGAGTTATTATTTAAAGTTTTCTTGTGCTTTTAAAGAAAGGTAAAAAAAGAAGCTTTTTTAAAATAGTTTTGGGTTGCTAGTTAGAAGCTTTCAGGAAGCTTGAAGTGAAACCTAAAATATCTCAAAGAAGTTTTAATAAGGCGATATGTGAGTTTTTTGCAAAGCTTTACTGAAAAATTTAGAAAGCTTCAATAAGCAGCTATTAGAAAGCTTTCAGTAAACGATAAAAAAAAAGTAATTCAGCAACAAGTTTTGGCAAAGCTTTAAGGAAAGTTTTTACAAGGTTTTTGTACAAAAGCAGTCACGCAGCATTTTGAAAATCAATGATATTACGAAAAGTTCTTTTGCAAATTTTATAAGCTCCTCCAAAATATTTTATGAAAAAACAAAACTTTGATAAAAGTTTAATACATACAAAAATTGACGAACAAACATTTACATGCTTTTCTGTATTCTTAACAAAAGTTTTTTTGGAAATTAATTTAACTTTTTTTATTTACTAGACGAAACGTTTGCTTGGATTATAGAGACAACACATCACGACTTATTTTATTTTTATAAGCTTTTATACCCTTAATCACAAGTGAAAAATGGTTTTTCTAAGTTTGTCATTCCGTTTGTAATTTCTTTAATATTCATAAAGCAGTGATTTTCAACCACTGTGCCGCGGCACTTTTGTGTGGCACGAAATTTTAAAAGTGTGCCGTCAAATTTTGGCCTGTCAATACTTCGGTGGCGTCAACAAACATAAAGCTATTCTGCTACCGAACTGTTATGTAAAATATCAGCTGATGTATTCAAACAGGACCTATGTCTGGTGTCATTGTTAATGTACGTTTGTGACAACAGCAGTTTTTATACGTTACATAGTATTTGCTGCACATTTTTTTTTTTAATTAGCAAATGAATAAATGACCAGTTTATAAAAGAATAAACAAATGTTTTAGTAATGTTATGATTAAGTTAATTGGGTTTGTTCCGCAAGTAAATAATAAACTGTTGTCATACCTTTCGGTTAAAACCGTCGTCACTGGCTGTTTTTGTTTGGTACGTTTGGCGAGTTTCAAGCCAATGGCTTGAAAATAATGTTCTCACATCGAAAGCGCTCACCAAACGTACCAAACAAACAGCCAGTGACGACGGTTTTCACCAAAAGGTAATACACCAGAATGATGTTTCTTTATTTTAACAGAACCTTCTGAAAATGAATAAATGATAAAAAAATCGAAAGCAAAACAATGATAATTTTTATAATAATATCGTAAATGAGCCCACGCTCGTTAAGAGTAAAAATCCCTTATTATGGGATTCCAAAAAAAAACAAATAACTTTATAACAGAATAAAGCCCAAGAAGACAATTTAGAAAAGTTGGAGTCAGTACCAAAAGCCTACTATAAAACTATCAAGATAAATGTTAATGACTATTTGACAACAATAGAAAATAGAATTATTCATTATTTTTGAAAATTAGATATATAGAACAATTATTAGTTTCGTAATCCATTTCTCATAACGGATGCTTCTGAAGTTCACTTAACCTTAAATGAAGAGGAATAACTCATTTCGCTTTCCAAGAATATTGATGAATATTGATTTAACTTTAAAACATTTCAATGTATCAATATTACGTAGTAAAAAATAATTTTTATTTATTTATTTATGTAAAGTTTATAATAACAAAGATTCATTTTTAAATCGTTAAAAGAGTGCCGTAAAAAAAGGTTGAGAATTACTGCCATATAGTTTATATATTCTGAGTTCTTATGCAACTTTCGTTTTTCTAGTTATCTACCTCTTAATACTAATTCACCACAATTATACTAGCTGGGACAACAACCATAAGCAAGACTTACAATCAGTGTTGTCAGTTATGGCGATTTGTAGCCAAACATGCGGATAAAAATTTTAAAATGGCAAGAGGCGTGTTTCTTGGCGAGATTTATAATACTTGGCGAAACTAAAAGTTAAATGGAAAAAGTCAGTGGGACAAAAAATCAAAATTATTAAAATTAAATGAGATATGGCATCGATAGCAAAAAAAGTTAAAATAAAGAAAATAGCGATGAATTAAAAAAATTTAAAAAGGAGAAGCATTTACAAAATTCATTTTTGAATATGGACAACATTGATGTTTGCACAAAATTGTAAACTGAATTAATCAAGACTGTTTTAAATGTAAATGTTACATTAATTTTAAAAGAAAGTTGTTTTCTATATAAAAAGGTTGGTAAAATGCTTGATCGACCTTCAAAAAACGTGTGTATTTTTGAAGTTGTCAATATTTAAATAAATAATATTCTGACATCTTATGCATAGCAAAGTCGACTGCGCGATGTACGTCTGTCCGTCCGTATTACTGGTGAAATCGAGGTCGAGGCAAACGTGATTTTACAAAAAAAAAATATTTCAATCGATCAGACATAGTGCTATTGGTAACCAGCATGATCGGTCCATGTCCTTCGAGGCAGCAGGCAAAACACCACGCCTACCTCTAATTTTTTAATTTACAACAAAGTAAATCTCTAATCAAAAGAAAAAAAACATCCTACAAAAAATATTGACGCACGCCCATATTTTCCGAGTTACGGGGATCTGAAATTTTCAAAATTTTTTTAAAATATCAATATGGGTATCACTTTAAAGCTTTTAAAGAGATCTTTAAGGAAATGCTAAAATTTTTTAAAAATGCTTAACCCATTAAGAGCCGATGGTATTTTTACGTAAAATTATATATATTCGGTATCAAACTTTTTTTATTTAAGTCTCGGTCACTAAACTAGATTTATATAGATGATGAAGGTTTATTAGACTTGAAATAGCAGAATATAGCACTTTTAGTTGTTTATGTTGGCTTTTATTTGGCGATATTCGGCAAGCCATTTAGCGAGAAAGCTCGAAAAAAACTAGCAACACTGCTTAAAATGTTCGACACTTGTTTTGAACAGGAAAACTTAATGGTAAAAAAAAGAATACATAAATGGTGAGGGGTATATAAAATTCGGCATGAGTATCTTGCCTTGTTAAATAGTTTTTATGAATCAAATTGTTTTCTTACTGTTCAAATTCTTTATAATAAAAAACCCTTAAAATTTTCGTAGTGTAAAAGAAGTATTTCGCACGCTATTAATGCTCGCATTCTGAAATAACAAATATTGTATAGAAAAAGAAAGAAACAAAATTTTAAGAAAAAACGAAAAGGGGTTACGCCTAAGTAGGCTTATTGGCGCTTACATTTAAGGTTGGTCGTTCCATTTGTCTTATGTCTCGTTAAAGTAACGACAACAACTGAAACCGACATATTAAAAGGTTTTAAGCCGAAAAAATTACCTGCTTGACAAGAAAATAACAATAATGTTGAATGGTGATGTTGCCGCTGTAGGAGTTTTTTATTTTGCCATATTTTACATACTCACAAAAAAGAGAGCTGCAGTTTTAAATAATTCGTTTCACAGAAGGCTTCTGTAGAAGACAAAGTTGCAGGAGATGAAATTAAAAGGAAATAACGCGAACACAACTCCTGACTCCTTTGATGGTTTGTTGTGTTGTTAATGCCACAATACTAAATACACTAATAAAGGTTTTTTTATAAGTATAAATGTACAACGTAGGCTTGTGTGTGCAATAAATGCAATTTCGTCAACGTTGTGTGCTGCAATGCCATCCATGTATCTGCTGTTTGTCGCCTGATGTGGAATGGTGTTGATGAAGTGAAAAAACTGTTGGTTGTTGAACATCATGTTCGTAATAATGTTAAGTGATTTTTATGCAAAATAACTGTTGCCTGCCTGCCTGCCAGCCTGTTGCTCTTGATGTTGATGTTGATGTTTTAATGAAGTGATGTTGTGTTGATGTCGTTGATTATTTAGTGCTGCAGCTAAAGACTGTAAAGGCAACGACAATGATGCTGATGACAATGCTGCTGATGATGTTAATGTTGTCGATGACGCGTTGCTAATGCCTTTTACCAATATCTGCCAATTTTTTTTTCATTATTATAATTATTTTTATTTATTTTTTTTTTTGTATTGTTTAAGTTATTATGTGTATTTGCTTTGCTTGTAAGCATGTTTGTTAACACAAGAAAAAATGTAACAAGCAGGCGCATTTACTAAATAACTTCATCATTGTTCGTGCATCAATTTGTTTTTCATTGTATTGACACACATACTAAACAGAATTTATAATAAACTTTGATATTTTATAATTTAGTAGGTTTGAAAATAATTATCAAGTTGGTAATGTCTGGTAATTGTTAAAATATTTTCGATCAATTTTAAAAATACGAAGTAAGATTTTTAAGAAAAGAAAAAATTAACAAAAAAAAAAATATATTTAAAAATAATAATTAAAAATCCAAATTTTATATAATAAGTTTGCAGCAAATTTTTGTTGATAGAAGTTTTAGTTAATTTATAGCTGATGGGATTCTCTAAACTTAATTAAAAATTTGCATTTTTGTGCAAAGAGCGAGAACCTTATTTTGTATTTAATTTTGAATTGAATAAACGTCTTTCGTAGTCAAAAACAAAATTTGTATTTATTTTGAACAAATTTTAATAAAATATTGTTATGTTTTCCCTTTTCGAACAAACGGATTCTTTTGATTGCAAATACCACTGTGGCTCGTTGTAAATTCCGTTCTCAAACTTTTTATGGCTTTCTCTGGCTATACTTCTTGTGAACCCTTGGTCTCGTATTTACTAAACTTGCGTTATTTCTACAAACGCAGCCATCCACGCTACACTACTGTGTTACTCCAGTGAGACATGAACTACTCGATGCCTTGTTTAGTAACCTTAATCCACAGACATCTCCACTTCTCCTTTTATCCAAGCAAAATAAGGTTCACCTTCATCACCTTTAATCAAGTAGCCACAACACACGTCTGCCATACACTGTTGTTATGCGTGCTAACCGCTACCGTTTTACTTTTTTTATTATAAAGGGCTTCTTGACAATTATCTGTTGCTCTACTATTAAATTGCATTATAACAATTATTATTTTTTCGTTGCACGCATGTCCGAATGCGGTATCGAAATCTACCTAATGCAGTACGCACCTCTACCAATGCAGCTATTGAGACTGCTCAACTTTTGTTAGCTAATTGTGGTTTTCATTTTATACACACACAATTAGTTATTGAAGTAACTTATTCACCACGCTGATACGGAAACAACTACAGGGGTTGCCAGATTTTTATTATTCGTGACAATATTTTAAATTACTCACAGGCTGTTTTGCCAGTTTTTTTTTGAGCTTTCTCGCCAAATGGTATGTCGAGTATCGCCAATATAAAAAATATTGTTACGAATAACAATATCTGGCAACCCCTGTAGTTGTTTCCGTATGAGCGTGGTGAATAAGCTAATTCAACTAATGGTGTGTTTATAGAATAACAAAACCACAAGTTAGCTAACTAAAGCTGAGCAGCCTCAATGGCTGCGTTGGTAGAGGTATAATTGTTATAATGCAATTAAAATTAATAAACAGCAGTACCAACCTCCCGAGAGGCAAAAGACAATTATTGTGTGAAGCCATGGCAGATAATTAAGTGGAGACGTCCAATTTAATATAAGAGAGCAGATAATTGTCAAGAAGCCCTTTATAACAGAAAGTAAGAGCAATAGCGTTTAGCGCGGGGAAGTGTATAAGAGCATAACAACAGTGTACGGCAGACATGTGTTGTGGCTACTGGATTAAAGGAGATGACTGGCTTGGATAAAAGGAGTAGTGGAGATGTCTGTGGATGGTTCAGGTTACTAAACAAGGCACCGAGTAGTTCATGTCTCGCTGGAGTAACACAGTAGTGTAGCGTGGATGGCTGCGTTTGTGGTGATAACGCATGTTTAGTAAATACGAGACCAAGGGTTCACAAGACCGATAGGATCGAGAAGTATAGCCAGAGAAAGCGAAAAAAGTTCGAAGACAGAATCTAGCCACAGTGGTATTTGCAATCAAAAGGATCCGCACGTTTGTTCTAAAAGGGTAAAACGTAACAATATGTTGAATTATTTATAAAAGCTGTGTTTCATCAATAGCAAGTGTGTAATTAGGGGCTCCAAATCTTTAAAAACTTCCTGAACTGAAGAAAATTTAATTTGAAAACTGACAATAAACTTCATATATAGATATATTTTCTGTAAGCCGATTAAGCATCTCTTTAAGGAACTATTATAAATATAGGAAACAACTTTGTTGTGTAATCAACGTATCAGTTACATTTAGAAAAGACTTTTACAATTCAGTTTACTGTTCTGTGCCAAAATCAATGCTGTCCGTGTTCAAAAGCGAATTTTTAAAATTTATTTCCTCTTTCAATTTTTTAATAATTCATCGCTAATATTTTTCTTATTGCTTTTTTTGTTGTGTAGTTTTTCAGTCTTTACTTTTTTATTGCACTGTCGTTTTTTTAAGCTGCTTTACCGTTTGACATTTAGTTCAAAAATTAATATTAATATGTAAAGTTGAAATTCCTAAATCACCCATTAAAAATCCCAAAGAATATTAAGGATTTTTGCATATAAAATCCATATTGGCCCTATAGTTATGAAATACTTCTGCGAATAATTAAAGCGCTTTTAAAACCCGCTTTTAGTTTTTGGGTCCCAGTTTCAAGTTTTTTTAATTATATAAAGTATAATCGTAAAAAAATTTTTGAAATTGAGAAAGTCTAGTAAAAAGAGATATTGCAAGTTGATTAAACTTTCTAATTTCAAATGGCATAATATTTAAAATTTTTAAGATATTGAATTGTTCTTTGCTTTAAAAGTTTTATGATTCATTGCAATTTTTGAAAATTGTATCCAATATTTTTAAATAATTGCTGTAAGATTATGAAAAATTCAAAATTCAACTTTTAAATGCTAATAGCTTATTAACTAAGAATAAAAACATTACATGGCCGCTATGACCCACATTAGGCTTTAACTGCGCTGCTCCTGAAAGCTTTTAAAAACTTTGGTTGCTAGCGTATGAACGTAGTGTAAACGTTTAGAGATTTTTAATTTATTTTCAACAAATTAAAAACTTAATTTTTAAAATGAAAAATTATTAGCCAAACATATTTGAAAACAAGAGGTCTGAGAGCTAAACAAAATTGGTTATCAATTATAAAATTTATTAACAATGGATTTTAAGTCCAAAAACTTTTTAAATGAAAAATCTAAAATCTTGATTTATTCGTTTTTGTTATATGCAAATAGTAATGGGCTATGAGTTAAGATGTTAATAAATTTCATTAAGTAAGATTAAATAAGTGCATTTTGTACCTGAATAAACGCTAAATAGGCAATATTAGAATTTATTTAATTTGTTATATTTGGCTATTGAATTTTGGTTATAGTCTGTAAACTTTAATAATTATCAAGTGAAGTTATTTTTATCAGTTTTATTTACTCGTTCGAGTTGATTTGTTTTATTGATACTTTACCTATCCAGCTCTGTAAATATTTTTTTGTGACAATACTGTTAAACAACACACACGTTACTACTGTGCACTGACAAGGCATTTTGATTGATACTGCCATACCATTCACAAATGCAACTTCTACTTATAGGCGAGTAAAAACGTCTAGAATCGTATAACATGGAAGTATCTGGTAGACTGTTAAAGGCGTTTTTATACTTATATTAATGTATGTATGTTTATTTGTATGTATGTTTGTATGTATGCATGTGTGTGTGGATGATAAGGGATTTACTAAATCAAGGTAGAATACTGTTCGTTGACAATTTCTAAACAAGCTATGAATTCGCCCTTTCCTTCTAACTACAAAATACACATGTTGTGGGTAAAAAGTGGTTCAAACGTTAATGTCTTAAATCGAATTAATTTGTGTTAAAAATCTTGATAAAGAGTAATTATGTTTCAGTTGTTCTTTTAGTTGTATACATTCGTAAAAATATTCTCTTGGTGAAATCTTCAGATTTCTATATACTCTGGGGTTTAAAAAGTGGTTTTTTAAATTATATGCGAGTGCTATTATTCAAATGACAAAGTAGCCTAAAACTTGTTTTGTTAATACAGGGTGTTCGCCAGTAAACTACTTTGTTTTGCCGAAATTTTGATAAACATCAGTATTGACAGTTCATATTTGGCAGTCGTGAAGTATCCACGTGGCAAATTTATTACGGAAAAATATTCGATAAACCGTGTTTTAATCGTTAAAACATTGTATCAAATTCAATCATCGATTACTGTGACGATGAGAAAGTTAAGTAAAATTTTTGGGAGTAACAACGTTCGAAGTATTTTACGTGTTGGAAATGATTTCGAAGAGAGAGGTGCTGTAGGTGATAGGCCCCATTAAAGACCCCCATGCACTGCAAGATCGGCTGAAAATATTACAGCTGCTCTAGAAAGTATTCAAAACAATTCATCAACCTCAATTCGACGCCGATTTGCGTTTGTTTCCACTTAAGATTCAGTTGACACAAGAGCTTCTTCCACAAGAATATTTTACGGTTGTTACAGCTTGCCCATGACAACCCTGATTTTCTTGAAAAAATCAAAATGAGTGATAAGGCACATTTTTTTTTAATGGATATGTGAATAAAAAGAATAGACCGTTCTGGGCATTGAACAAAAACCGTGAAATAATTCATCAGTCACCTTTGCATTCATTAAAAGTGACAGTCTGATGTGCAATTTGGTCAGGTGGAATCGTTGGAAATTAAAACGTCATAACGATAGCAAGAATAGTACAATCAATCGAATCGCGTACAGCCAGGATTACAATGGAAACAAACAAAGTAGTATACCTTCCCGGCGGACACCCTGTAGCTTCGGATTTTCAGTTGTTTCCCATTAAGTCTTGAGAGATTGCCAAAAAAGAAATGCCAATATTTGATTGCAACGTCGTAACTGTTATTGGCGTTCGATATCCATTAATTTTACAAATACGGCGTTACATGCTACACAGTCCAACTAATCATAAATTTAGACTCCCTCTTGAGTACATATTAGTGAGATAAGGGTTTCCAGCAGTAGACCATTCAAACTGTAATTAAACGCAATTTGATGTCTTTTCATTAGATTATTTAAAGTCACATGTCTTCCCCATCTATGCGTCCATTAAATTTTGTCTCAATTTTCAAAAGCGTCGTAAAAACTTTGACAGAATATATATTCCAGCTAAATTTATATTCCAGCAAAATCATGGAGGGCATATGTTTAAAATGCATTTTTTAATTTTTTTAATTATCCTTCGTGTAAACTTTCGAATAATCTTTGTTTCTATTCCAGACTTAAAATTTTATTTTGAAGAAGTTTTTTTTTTTTAATAATTTACTAATATCGTTTTATTTGGGTGCTGATGATGCAAATCACATGTAATAAATAATATAATAAAAAAGCTTTTTATACAAAACAAATTGACAACTTTTCAACACGGAATATCATAATGAAGCAAAATAAAAGAAAAGAAAATATAACAACCACAAACAAAAATATTTTTTTATCAGTCGTGACCTCAACTTTATTCCTTTTATTTTTGTTTGTTTGTGGACAACATATCAAAATGTATATCCTGGTTTTAGCTGCAGTTAACTCATACTCAAATTATATTATAGAATAAGTATGATTGTGTGTCTATATAAATGTATGTTACATTAGTTGTGTATGAACTTGGCAAATGTGTGTGATTTGTTGTGCGATTTCATACAAATTTGTTGCATTATTGTTTTCGCGCAACCTTTAGCTTTTTTTATATATTTTAGCTCTTGGAGTTATATGGTGGGTTAACGTTAAAGTTGAAGCTGATTATTGTTTGGAAATTGGAGGATAACAATGCAAAATATATATAAAAAAAAATTAAATAAAAAGATAGAGAGCAGAATTGAAAAGGTGGTTTGTTATAAAGTGTAAAGAAAAAATTTTCATTTATTTTTGATTTTCTTCTTTTGTTGTTGTAGTTTTTGTTGGGCTGTTATTTTTGTAGGAAGGCCAGTTAGTATGATCTTTTGTTTTTTCCTCGTAATAGCAATTGTTGTTTGTGGACTGTGGGCTTATTGTTGTTGATGACGACTACAAACGTCGACGATGGGGTCGATTTTGCATTCCAACACATTTTGCTTATTTGTAAGATATTTATTGCCTTCGATTGTTTAACGATAAAATACAACACATACTTTTCTGTAAGCAGCATATTTACGTTTTTTTCGATTTTTTTTCTGCATTTCAAACAACAATAAGAAACGAAACAGAAATCTTTAAGTTGGGATAAGTAGGTTTAACTTTATTTATTTTTTTTCGTTCTTAAAAAAACAACTCAAAATCAGCTAAAGGAAATCTTTGTGTGAAAGATTTTTTAGGGTTGATATGAATAAAATGCAGGGTTTGTTAAATGGACTTATATAGAGTTAAATTGCTTTTTGTATTGTTGTTGTTTTAGTAGTTGTTGTGCATCAACAGCTGCATTTGAGGTGATTTCACTAGTAACACTTTCTGATAATCACAATGCGTGCTGTTTAACACATTCACAAAGAACGGTGGTCCACTCGCCTTTTAACTGACGTGCAAAAAAAAATTGTTGCTTCTGATGGAGGATGTTTTCTTTTGTTTAAGCAGAGTTTTTAAATAACAAATTCCTTGAAATAAAATAAACAATTAATTTTCAATCTTATTTCGAACAATATAATTGTATAAATATTGCAGAGCTGGGCAACCATCAAGCATTCAGTCTTCAGTCTTCATACGAACGGTTTAGGGATAACAAAGTCTAAACTATTAATAATATTTTTTTTACATTACAAAATTGTTCAATTAAAAATATAATAAATACTTCATTTATTTTAATTCTTTTAAAGACTTGGCTGTTACAAATGAAAATATTTAACAATTAAACTAAATTTAATGCTGTAGTTGTTTTTATTTTTTGCTAAAATTGCTTCAAGACTATTTATTTTACTTATATTTATTGTTGTTTTTGCTATTAGTAACGTTTTAGATTCGGCAACAATCGTTGTATAAAAGTCACTGATTGTGACAGATAAAAAATAATGTTACTGCATGATGGCTTTCAAGTTAAAAACACCACGATTTGTTAAATATTTTGTGAGTTTCTTAAAAACTATTACAAAATTTATAATTAAACTAAATTAAAAAACCATAATATATACTCTTCCTGTATACATCCATACTTCTATTAACAGAGAAAAAATTGCTAAAAAAAAAAAAAATAAATAAATTTTAAGGCACATTCTTTTAAAAAATTTACTTTAAGAAGTACTAAAATGAATAACTTTTTAACACAGAGAACTAAAAAATAAGAAAAAAAAAATTAAATACTATATTAACCGCTCAGAAACCAATGCGTTTTAGTTAATTTTTTGATATTTTTTGATTTTTGAAAATATTGATGGTATAAATTTAGTTATTAAAGGATTTACTCGTTTTTTACTATTTTCTAGGTTAGACAGCACTTTTTTAATAGCTTCTGAATATATTGTATAATAAATTCAGAAGCCATTGTGAATAGGTCCACCTTTGATCAAAATTTTTTTACATAAACTTTGAAATATAAATCAAATTATTCTTCTTCGTTCGATAATTGTTGGTAACACTGAAAAATCAGAAATTCATGGTAACTGTAACCGTTACTTCTAATTAGAATTGTTTGAGTTTAAAAAACTTATGACAATAAGTGTTAGTTTATTATTTTTACATAAATTTCTTATCTTTATCAGCTGCCAAAATGTGTAAGCCCTAAAATTTTTAAGATGCTGTCACTATTTTAATAAATATTTAAGTTTTTATTTATACATGATGTACATATCTTGTTCTATTGCAGAGTTTACATGTCGAAAAAAAAAACTTAATACACTTTTCTAATTAAATTAATAAACCAAGAATTTTAAAAACTAATGCATCAAAAAACATTAATATTCTCAATTTGTTTGTTTTAGACTTAATCGCATTGGGTTCTGAGCGGCTCATATATAATTTTCCATAAAAATATGATCGACTCTTAATGGGTTGAGCATTTATAAAAAATGTAGTATTTTTTTCAAGATCTATGCAAAAGCTTTAAAATGATATCCATATTTATGTATATCTGGTGCACGATCGTACTTTTCTATGTATGAAAAGCTCAGAGGCCCATAACTCGGAAAATGTGGGCGTGCGCCAATTTTTTTGCTTGATGTTTTTTTTTCTTATTTTTTTTAGTTCTGTATGTTCCCATGTATTTGTTTGTTTTTTTGATGGAGTTTTGTCTGCTGCCTCGAAGGACACGGATTGATCTTGCTGATTTTCAAAAGCAAAATTTTTTCTTTAGCTGATCTAGTGCCTTGGCAACCGACTTCTCTGTGCATAAGAAATCAGAATATATCTACTTTATGAGGTCGGAAATGGACATTGTAGAAATTACAAACAGAATGCCAAACTTAGATAAACCCTTTTCCACTTTTTGTGGTGAAAGGTATAAAATGAAATTTTTAAAAATAGATATTTTTAGAAAAAATACGTTTAAGGAAATTAAATTTTTTTTCAAAAAGTACTTTTCCCAAAAAGTACTTTTAATAAGTTTATTTTCCATAGTCAAAAATACTTTTTTTATAATAACCTTAAAAAAACAGATTTCAAAAAAAAGTTATTAATAATAGCTTTAAAAAAAATCTCAATTAAAAAAGTACCATTATGAAAAATAATAAGCCTTAAAATATGTTTACAATTTTAATATTATTGTTATTAATACTATATTATTTAAGGAAAATTAAAGCTTTTACAAAAATTATTTTATTCAAACCAATCATATTGTTTATTATGACTTAAATTTTGTCTACAGCAATTTGTTTACTATAAACATATATTGTTACAGAGACCATACAATGTGATTCTTATGACCATACCATAATCATGTTTCATTATTATTTAACCAATTTAGATAGAAAAGCAAATATAATAAAAAGTACTGATGCATTTGGATTGTCACAATTAAATTGTTCTCCGAATATTATACGATTTTAACGGTTGCTATAAAGGCTTTTTTTGGTGACAATATTGCTCAGAAAGATTTTTAAAAAATTGTGGAACAATTACAACGAGTTGTGTTCTGGTGAAATGGTACTGTTTTAGATTTTCGTCAGTTTTTTACACTTAAGAAAACTTGCTTCTATTAATATCGCTACAAGGTCTATCTCTCTGTCTATTCTTTTGGGCGTCTGTAATCTCTATCTATATCAAGAAATAGATGTCTCGGTGTGTTCATCACAAACATTATAGAGTTGTGATTTTCAATTAGATGACAGACACCTTAAGATAGCAACATTAGATGGAAAGAATGCAAAATTTTAAAATAAAGGGTGACCCATAAATTTAATAAATATTATTTTAGTGGTCTTAACAATTTTATTTACAAACTTTATCTTTACTCACGATAAAGCCGGCTCTCAAAAAAAATTTTTGCATACTTCGTGAGGTCGTGAGCTTATTTTATAAGTTCACATATATGTACACTCTCGTGAGTGTGAGTATGTATTATTTTGATTCACATATATGTACGAGGGCTGCTATATATATTTCTGGTCTGGCGACACTGAGTGCTGCCAAGTGCAATCTTACCTTTCCTTTGGAAAGTTTGTCATTTTTAAGCATAATCGTACTCAAAACGTTTTGACGTACGACAATTATTTGTGTTGTTTACAGTTACTTGAAAAAATTAATATAAAAAAAAATGGAATTAACTCGTGAACATTTTCGTGCCATAATTTTTCACAACTTTCGACGTGGATTATCACGACAAGAGTGCATTGATGAACTTAAATCTTTGTATGGCGATAAAGCACTATCCTATAGCACTGTGAAAAATTGGTATAATGATCGTGGCCGAAGCTCGCTCAAAGACGAATTCCGTGAAGGTCGTCCAAAAAAGGCTGTTGTGCCAGAGAACATTGATGCCGTGCGTGAACTCATAATGCAATATCGACATGCGACATACCGTGAGATAGAGACATCCTTGGACATTTCTTCCACCAGCATGCATTCGATACTGCATGAACACCTGGCCCTGAAAAAGGTTTGTTCTCGTTGGATCCCGCACAATTTGAAAGTCGCTCAAAAAAAGGCTCGTGTCGATTGGTGCAAAGAAATGTTGCAAAAATTCGGTTACGGTGCTTCAAAAGACGTTTATAAGATCGTCACAGGTAACGAATCATGGATCTATGCGTATGAGCCCGAAACGAAACAACAATCGACCGTGTGGGTCTTCGAAGACGAGCAAAATCTAACGAAAGTTGTTCGTGGAAGAAGCGATTCGAAGCAAATGGTCGCCTGTTTCTTCGGCAAAACTGGTCATGTGGCGACTGTTCCGCTTGAGCAACGTAGGACGGTCACTTCTGATTGGTACACTACAATTTGTTTGCCTGAAGTCATCGGAGAAATTCGAAAAACCAACAAGAGAAGACGAATCATTGTTCACCATGACAATGCGAGCTCAGACACATCGGCTCAAACCAGAGCGTTTTTGATCGGCCAAAACGTCGAATTAATGGGTCATCCGCCGTACAGCCCTGACTTGGCACCTAACGACTTCTTCTTGTTTCCGCTCATCAAGAAAAAATGCGTGGTCAAGGATTTTCGTCGCCAGAAGAACCTGTTGAAGTGTTCAAAAACCATGTTTTAGAGGTGTCTCAATCGGAGTGGAAAAAGTGCTTCGACAACTGGTTTGAGCGCATGCTGGAGAATACTTTAAAAAACAATAAAACCATTTTTGATTATAAATATTCGCATTTTCACTATTAGGCCAGAAATATATAGAGCAGCCCTCGTATAAATTTAAGATGCTGCAAAAATGATGCCATTAGTTTAAGTTTTTGCTCATGTCAGTAAAACAAATTTAAAAGAAGATTTAAGAAGAAATAAAATCACGAACTCATCACGCAAAAATTCCACTCATGCACCATCACACGCGACAGGAGTTTTTGCTCATGTTTGTGAAACAAAGAACCAATACCGATCACGCAGTATTCACGCTAATCATGTAAGCGATGTCCATCTCTACTTTACAATTATTTTGTATCCACATTCCATTAGCATTAATCTAATAAAAAATCTAATATCTATCTAAAAACGTATAAAGAAGGAGTAAAATGTAAAATATTTAAAATTTATTACCTCCTAAAGAAGGAAAAAAGGATTATCCTTCTTAAATATATTACAAATTGTGCCAGTACAAACAGAATTTTTATTTCCAAATCATAAATTTATACACATTTTTAAACCATTTCATTTTTTTTTTTTTTTAATTCGTTTTGTTCAAAAATAATGTGAGGAGAAAAAAATATAAAATATGGATTTTAACAACATAAAATTGCATTATAATATCGTCTGGTCGTCAAAGATAAGAACATTTATCCAATGGTTTATATTACCCGTAAATACTCAAACTCTCTTTAACGCACAAACACTCTCATGTATTAACAACACAGAAAAACGAACCAAGCCTTCATTCATTGTACGATTTGCAGTTCATAACTTGCCATACACACACACACACACACACTACTTGCTCTACATAATTTAAAAGTGCTGAAAAATTTGTTCTTAATATAAATTTGTGTGAGTAAAAGCAGGAGTAGTAGAAGTAGTTACGGTAGCCCAGCTAGTCATTTAACAGCAAAGACAGGATATGCGGCCACAGTGTTTCTCATAATTTTATGACTCTGATGATGGCAATGTTGACGTTGTTGAGTGAAGCAAGTGTTTGTGTGTCGATATTTGTGGCTGTTAAATAACGTTATTGCCAACTGTATAAGAAGTGGTGAGTTAACAAAATACTAAAACTTTTTTTTTTCTTTTCTTTTTGCTTAGTTGCGCTCTTTAAGACTAAGTTTTGTACCAGCAGGAATTTTACAAATCCACAAACAAACAAATAATGTAACAAACCATCGTCGTCAGCATTATCATCATCGCACACATTTCTTTTTTTTTTTTTGCTTACTTTTCTACGTCTACTCCTCAATGTTGTCTTTTTCCCTTTCAGTGGGTTATAAAAGATTTTTACCATTTGATAAGATATTTTGGCGAAAAAAGGATATTTTTTTTTACTACATTTTATGTTGAGGTGTGTGTAAGTGAGTAAACATTTATGACTGCTAAGCAATGAAAGGATTAACTTTAAATTTTTATTTTACTTTTCTATTCTCTATGTGTTTGTGTGTGTGCGTGTGTGTCTGTTTGTGTTGGGAGTACAACTTATTTATGACTGTTTGGTGTGGGTGCCTGTATAGAAGAAGGATGCAGAAGAATTTTAAGTTAGCCAGTTTGGTTTGTCGAAGATATCTTTATGTTTATAAGCTTATATCCGGTATTTTATCGTTAATACTATTTGTTAAATATTTAGAGTTAAAACACACAAAAAGAAGAAAAAAAGTATAAGTATAATTTATGTTCAATTTTATGAGTAGATTTTTAATGACTTAAAAAAAGCTTTTAAAACATCATTGGCTATTTATTAGTTCTTAAGAGTATTTTTTTTTAAGTTATAAAAAAAAATATTTTATCTGATTTTTAAAAATAATCTTTCGTTTGAGTTTATCTAAAATGTTCAAGTGTGCATGAGAGTAAAATATGGCATTCATAATGATTGGTAATTGGTTAAAAGTAAATCATTTTCTAAAAAGCAATAAAACGTAAACCAATTAATTTCGTTAAAATGTCTGTACATCTGTCCATCTGGGCATCTGTCACTCTGAACTTCTTTTAGGTTGATTATTGATATGTTCACAGTAGTTATATTACTATAGCCCCATATGCGTTTCTCACGGAATTTAATTTCTACGCTACAATACACTTTTGATGGATGTTTATTGAAATCAGTTACTAAATTTTTAGATCTGGGTATTATTCTCGATCGTAAATTAGATTTTCTAATGCATATTACTATGATGGTAAACAAAGCTCGTGGTGTATTGGCATTTATAAAAAGGTGGGCAAAAGAGTTCACTAACACAAATATCACGATATAAATGACCCAAACTATAACGTTCACATTGACTGTTTGAAGTCAGTCCAAAAATAATTTCTTTTGTTCTGTTTAATAACTTTATTCCGTGGTTCTAAATTTAGTTTTCCGTCGTATACAGCATGGAAGCCTTTTATTAAATTGCCTACTTTAAAAGCCGACGTTTTTATTGAAATTAATAAACGGTAATGTTGTATCAGCATTTCTTCTATGCAATATAAATCTTAATGTTCCTCGTCGATCTACCCGCTACTGGAGTTTGTGTCCAGTATGCAGATGCTTATTCGTTTATAAGACTGTGAAAACAGTTTAATGATCTATTCAGTCTTATTGATTTTACCGTAAATGTAAATGTTGTAAAACGTAGTATTATTTTGTTTTTAAATACTCATGTCTAAATTGTTAAATTCTAATTGTAAATAAATTTATTATTATTTAATTTGTTGGTCTGTAATAGTTTATATTAATAGACTTAAAAAAATAAAAATGAAATAAAAAAAAATAAATAACAATAAATACCAAAAATTAAAGGTTGTACCGAAAGTAACATGACATTCATAAAAATATTGCTATTTGGTGATCTATTATAGGCGGACACTTTATATTTACATAGTGTATGTAAAGTTATCTTCGTTATAGCAACTAGTTCAAAAATAAAGGGTGTCCCTATAGTGATGTTATATTCAATACCAGGTCTTGTTTTTAAGTTTAATCATGTTTATGTCACCTATAAGAATAAGTGCAATAAATAAAAAATAAAACTAAAATATACAGGGTGTTCCTAAGGTGACGTCAAATATGGCTCTAGATTTTAGTCCGTAGTCGGCAGATATTTAGAATTTACGCAGAGTATGTATGAATATGTTCGCCAACAAAATAAATATAAACAATAAATGTCAATATAAAAAGGTGTTTCCCTAGAGACTGTGATTTTGACGAATAATCTTATATTTTAAACTGTTACTGGCAGAAATTTGAACAGATTATGTATTGTCAGCTATAAAGACAAATTAAAAAAGGAAAATTAAATAAAATAAAGAGTGTGCTGATAGTAATGTAATTTGGACGTATAATGTCTTATTTTTAAATAACAAAATCAAACTCAGTCACTTTAAAGTTCTAGCATCAAGTAATAGAAAGATAAAACTAAAAGATGATTCATCAATTAGACAGACTCCTTCGTTTAGGAGTCCAACTCGCTCTTGCTGGATTTTTTTCTTTAAAAAGTTTTTTTTTTGATTTGTATTCGTTTTTTTTGCGCCAGATATTTTTTATTTGAGTCCAATATTTTGTTAATTGGTTGTAATTCTAGCCAGTTTGTACGAGGGTAGGCAAATAAATAAACATAAGAATTTAGCTAAACGAGGTACATATATAGGATTAAAAGTGAGTGAACTGGTAGGAGTCGGAGGGATATTACATCAATTAGGGGTTTGAATCTAACATGAAAAAATAAGCGGCCAGATAGGGCACATATCTCCATTTCAAATAAACACTTTCCTATAAACAGTCAGCAGTTTTTTTACCGCTCTTTTGCCAATGCTCAGGTATTTAATATCATACATCAGATGTAATTGACTGGTAAATGAATAGCCAAAGAGTGTTTTATTCGACATCATGAAGCCAATTTATAGAAAATAAAAAGTTCCTATTAAGACATAAAATTAGATTTTCCATCAAGATGGTGCTCGTGGCATCACGATGAGAAAAAGGCTCCTTTTTCCTTATATTTCTGACTTGACTTTTAGTTGCCTTTTTCTATTTTTTGAAAAATTTCTACTTGAATGTTTAAAATTCCTGCAATCGTAAATTGGGTTTAAATTTGCGGAAAATTCGTTGTATAAAGCAAATCGAGCCTAAATCGTGTAAGAGATATATTAAAGTACACTACTTTGAAGGCCATTTTTTTTAACAATCAACGTTCCTCAGAGATGAGCAAAAAGTTCGACCCTACTTAACGGACTTCTTGCATTGATTTTTTTTTTAATTTTGAAAAAAAATTTGAACCAAATCAGTCATATATTTTTGTTTTAATGGTTTCACTGCTTTATCGGAGTCATTAGTTTTTATGCTAAAATTTCACTAGAAGTATATGTAGTTCTATCTCTTATATTTTGTTTTATAAAGTCGTAAAATGTTTCTTTAAAACTCCATATAAAAATGTTTAGAAATGATAAGAAAGTTATTTTTTTTCCACAAAAGTTTTCCCATGCGAGTGCTATAATAACAGCAGTACAAACAGTCATTAAAATCTTTGCTTATCACTGATTATATAAATTAAAAATTAACAAACTGAAGTCACCCTTAACTTCCAAATAAACCGTACTTTTGGAAAGAACATTTTTATAAGCTGCAGCAATGGGAAGGATTTCAAATAATGTGCTTTTCATAGTCTAATCTATTTTGTTCTCATCATTAATTTTAAAAGTCATTTGACTTTTTTCGCATCGTTTTGTTAATCTATCAAATACTGACTGACTGTCTGACTCACACTGATGAAATTGTGATATACATATGGTCGTTCGTTTGTTCTTATCTCAAGTAAAGTGGGCGTTTATAGGAAAAAAAAAAATAGAAATATGAATATCAAGTGGGTTTAAAAAATTTATAAAGAGATGGTTATTTGTTAATTCATCCCTTTTTTGGTTAAAGTTTATTGATGTTATAAAGTAGAAACGTGTTTGTGTGCAAAATTATTGAAGTAAAGTTTTTACTTAATTTGGTTAACTACGAAAGTCAAATTACGCTTATAAGAAAAAGGAGTATAAAATAATTTATTTAAGAAGACATTATTTTTTTTAATTTTCATACTTATTTCATAGTACTTTTTTTAAAAAGTACCTTTTCTAAAAGTACTTTTTTAAAATATACTTTTTTTTACTTTTAGTACTTTTTTAAAATGTGATATCTTTAATAATACTTCAGCTAAATGTACTCTTAAATGTACCTTATAAAGACAGGAACTTATTTAGACATTGTTTAATGTGACCTTTTATTCAATTTTGTTAAAAGAAAGGTTTTGATATAGCGCTTTTAATTTAAAATGCCAGTTAATTAAAAAATAATTTATTGACCTGTTCCTATTTTGTAATAATGCACTAAAAAGAATTCTTAAAAGAGTAAGTTTTAAAAAAAGTTATTTTCTTAGGGTTTTTTTCTTTTGCTAAAAATTTTTTCTCTTTTTCCTCAAGCTAGTTCTTTTCTTAAATACACTTTTTTATTTTTATTGGTACTTGAAGTACTTTTTTATTAAAAAAAATGTTTTTAAATTTTAATTTCTTTAAGGAAATACCTATTTTGTTTGCTAAAGTACTTCGTTATTTATTTTAACAAGATTGGTTTTTATAATGCAGTTCCTTTAAGGAGGTACTTTTTGTGTTTACTCAAGTAGTTTTTTAATTTCCTTTAAAAAGGGTTTTTCTTAAAATATTCTTCATTCAACGAGGTATTTTATTTTATTTCTTGAGTACTTTCTTATTTTCTTGAGGAAAAGTACCTAAAAAAGGTAAATTTTACTGTTTGCTCAATCATTTATTTAAATAAAAAGTACCTTTTTAAACTATTTACATTTTTTATAAAGGAAAGTGATCGCTAATAGCCCTTATTGTAATTCTTCTTTGTAACAATAAAATATATGTACCCAATGGGTGGTTCAGTATATCTATCATTAGTTATCGGTATAAAAGTTCTTGTTACTTGTCAATAATATTTTCCTTTCAATATTTTTTTTATATTGTATCTTGCAAATATATTTTTTATAAATATTTTTTTGTCAGATAAATAAATTAGTTCATATATTTAGAATATTATTTAGCTTGTAGATACTTCAAATATTTTTATATTTTTTATGATTGCAAATATCTCATGCAAAATAGAGATATGACCTTTTTTTAAATAATGATATTCTTGGTATGGCTAATGATGGTAGTTGTTGCTATTTTATTGTTGTTTTTGTGAAGTGTAGATAGTTTACATTTATATCTATCTGTTACTCTATTTACTTTTAAATATCTATCTGCCTGTCTGTCTGTTTGTTTGTTTGTTTATTTTGTTGCTGTTGTGCTGAACATTGCTCTTGTTGTGATACTATAACAAAAATAATAAAAACAACAATAACAGTGTATTCGTTCGTTTGTTATCTTTAAAATTCATGAATGCTTTTGCTTATCTATAAAAACTGCATACTTGCAGATGCTTCTGTTGTGTTGTGTTATGTTAACTCGGGTGTTTAATACATTTTTTTCTCTCTCAATCTTATTCCCTTTCACTCTTTGTAAATGCTGGCTTCGCAGTTGCCAGACTTTTTAGTTTAATGTCATATAAACGATTTTTTGCGAGATTTTTCTTAACATCAAAAATTAATTTTTCAATTCTAGTGTAACAAAACTGCTTCCAAGACACTTGCGCTAGTATTCATTCTTATTAGTCGTTGAGATCAACATTTATAACTGAGAAATGAAATTTGTTTTACAAAATATCCGTGTCTTAACAGAGTTATTTAGTAAACATTTCTTTCTTTCTAATTACAATCTTCGAAAATAATTGACAAAATAAACGTAGAAACAAATTCCGCATTAAGTCTAACATTAATCTAATAAATTTGGAATAATTTTGTAACAGTTAATGTAACTAATTTATGTTTTTAAAGAAATCGGTTAACACTTCTTTTTTAGCCTAAAAAAAAAACCTTAATTTATGAAAAATAAAGTCTCAAACAAAAAAATGTCTCTTTCGGTTTATTCGACTTTGACTTTTACGAAATATTAATTTTTTTTTTTTATTTTTCATCAACTTTCAACTGTATAAAAGAGCCGAAAAAAAGTCAGCCGTATAAATTGGAGAACGGAAAATAGAACTATTGTTGGTTATTGTTGTTTTTGCTTAAACTTTGATTTTTGTCTTTGCTCTATTGTTTGGACAAACATTTTTAGTTTATTTAAAATGTTTGTCAGTAGTTTCCTGAAGAGTTAAGTAAGCGGTAACGATATGGTCATCGAGACGTGCTTTGACCATCAATAATCAAAATCGGTAATTTAAATAATTAATAGAGATAATAAAAAATACTACGAAAACAGATTTTATTTTGAAAATTAATTAATATGATAAAAAATTCCCTCTGTTTAATTTATTTTGAGACATATTTATGTAAAATTATATATGGTACCTAATTATTATTATCTTATTTTTTATTTCTCTGTCATCCCAATAGTAGCTTTTTTTATTGGAGGTGTATGGTGAAGGGTATATAAGATTCGACAAAGCCGAATATATCATTTTTGCTTGTTATATTATAATTTTTTAATGGATCCGTACATAAAACACTTGAAAGATTTATAGCCATACCTAAACAAGGGCGGAAAGCGTTTTTTTTTGCTGTCAAATTTTCTCATGCCGGAGCATATCGAAATAATGCGGCAGCCATGCTTTTCAATTGGAAAATCCGATTTTAACAAGGCGTTTAATATAATAATACTTAAAAATAAATAAAAACAACACAAGTTTTTTTAAACAATTTTTAATTTACAAAACAGAAACACATGAATTGTTATCTTTTAAAAATAATTAAGGACGTTATATATATTTTTGGAAAAAATCTAGTTCAAAAATGAAAAAATTGTGCCCGGGCTGTAAAATTGTATGTGAAAATTTGGGGGATGACATTTAGTTTCGGAGTTACGGACCTCCATCGTTCGTATGTATAATATGGCATATATCGAAAACATTGGAAAGGTAATTATTTGGATTATTATTTTTTTTGTTAGATTTCATTTTTTTTCGTTTTGAGCTGCGTCTGATAAATAGACTTAAGCCTTAATTTTTATCATTTTGACATAGCGTTGACGCTTTTGTTAAGGTATGACATTTCAGAGTAGAAGCTATGCGGAAGCAAACGTTCCGTGCTCCACTTTTATTTAGGTATTGCTTTTAAAGATAAATATAAAAGTTTTATTAGAAATGCAATGAGCATAAAACCCTAGCATAATATTATCATTAGCTTTTTCTTTGGTACACTCGTACAACTATAATGAGAACACTGCAAAGCCTTTAAATCGTATTTTGTATTTCACCAAACATTGGTTAATTTGATTGTGAGGATTGTTTACTGTTCTATTCTTAATTACTTGTGTGTGTAAATTAATTCTCAATTTTTTTATGAACATAAAATTTCTTAAATCTTTTTTTTTGATTTTCAATTGTTTTTTTTTTTTTTTTGTTAAATTTTCCACTATTTTTTAATTAACTTTTTTTATTTTATGATATAACGATTTTTGGAATATCGGCATTGTTAATATTTGTATATAATAATATTGAATTCTGAATACTTAATAATATTTTAAGTTGATCCTCATAATATTAATACAATATCTTTGACGATTTTGTCAGTTTTTTTTTTCTGCAAATTCGCTGAATATTATCTGGCAAGTTTAGTTTGGTGGCGATAATGATAATGTTGTAGTTGCCGTTTTTATATAGTGTATTGACTAAATTGCTACAATTACAACGACTACTTCTTCTTCTAACTGTTGGCGTTAGTATTATGTTTTATATGATTTTTTTTATAGATGTCTGTGCTGTTTGCTATCATGGTCTATAAAATTGGTAACAACGTAGCAAAACAAAAAACAAACAAAAAAAAGTTTTTGGTTATCTTTTATTTTTTCAAACACTTGCCTCCTCATATTGCAACGAAGCTAAATATTGTTGCTATCAATTCATCAGGGACGTAGGAAGATTACGTTTTTTAAATTCTATAATTTAACATGAAATTTAAAATTATCGTCATTTTTCTTTTGTTATAAATTTATATGATTCGAAAATCTTGATTTTGGAAATAATCCAAGTGTTTGGTTTTTAAATACTTTTAGGAAACTTGCTATCATTATTGATTGATCTTGATTAAAATTTAGGAATCATGAAATTTAAGTGAAAAAGATGTTTTCATGTAATAGAATATTTTTCTAAATAAAATAAAAATTTATTTACGAAGCAGTCAAAATTTTCAAAGAAAAATATCAAAAACTAAAAGTTTTACTACAAATATTTGATTTTTTATTCAAAGTTTTTATCACAAATATTTAAATTTTAATTAAAATGTTAAATGTTATTTGATGACCAATATTATTAAAAATAATTGAGTAAAAATTTTATTTAAATTCTTCGTCTATAATGTTTAAAATTATAATTTTTAATAATTTCTCAGACTTCTAAGCCTGGAATCATCACAACAAACCAGAGACAAAAGAATAATGTATTTGTTTGGCTGATATTGTACCAAAGAATGCTTTAGAAGGTTCCTGAGAGAAAATCGCTGCTGTAAACGAAACTGTGGAAGAAGATACAAATTTATCAATTCGTCGACGGTCGCAGGAATTGGGGCTCTGTCCGTCTACGACGTGGAAAATTTTGTGCAAAGATCTTGGCCTACACCCGTACAAAATCCAGCTAGTGCAGGAATTAAAGCCATTAGACCTTTAAATATGCCGTTCTTTCGCTGATTGGGCTCTAGAGTAGTTGTTGTTTAATTGCCAAGTTGTGTTCAGCGATGATGCTCATTTTTGGCTTAATGGATTTGGTAATAAGCAAAATTGCCGCATATGGAATGAGACCAATCCACATCATACCCTACAGACTCTATTGCATCCAGAAAAATGCACCGTTCGATGTGGTTAACACGCTGGTGGCATCATCGGACCTTATTTTTTAAAAATAAGGCCGGATCTCACGTTACGGTCAATGGAATTTTGGTTGAAAATATGGATGACATTGATCCGGACGAAATGTTGTGTCAACAAGATGGCGCTACATGGCATACGGCGATCGCAACCATCGAGTAATTAAAATCAAAATTTGGCGATAAGTTGATTTCGCAAAATGGACCTGTTAATTAGCCTCCAAAATCGTGCGATTTGGCACCTCTCGATTATTTTCCGTAAAGTTACTGGTTTATTCTGATAAACCAGCAACAGTTGACGCTTTGAAGGACAACATTGTTCATATTATTCATGACATACGGCCAGCAGTACTTAAAAAAGTGACCCAAAATTCCACCTCCAGAATGCGCTTCGTCATGAGCAGTCGCGGCGACCATATGCCCGAAATCATTTTTATATATTAATGCCGTGCACTGATCTTTCGTATAAAAAAATTCTTCATTACAATTTAATTTTTTGTGTTATTTTTAACAATTTAAAGTTCTATGGGGCTTGAAAAAATACCGATAATTCCAAACGGCTATTGAAATTTTTTACAATCATTAAGTCAATGGACATAGTTCACGTCATGAACTTTCTAAATCTTTTACTCTCTGTCTAAGAACCCTAAAAAGCGCCCTTCAGATTTCGATAACTACACAGGGAGTCATAATTTGCAAACGGAGCAACGCCTTGTGGCCCATTTTAGGATTTAAATTTTATCTTTGTTCCCTGCAGCCAACATCTCCACCACCCCTTTTTTTCTGCTACAAGTCAATTAAATTTTTTGGTTTTACGATAAAACAAAATACCAAAAAAGAAAAACAAATGAATTATAATAGAGATAAATGTTTTTATATATTTTTGTCTGTATGTAAGTGTATTCTGCACTTCGACATGCTAGATTCTTTTTGTCTAACATTTTCTCTACAGATACGAAAAATTTATATTTTTATTTGAAAGTTTATCTATTTGTTGGTTGGTTTGTTTGGTTGGTTATAAATTTTTATCGTTTCTGTTTTTTTTTTTTTGGTTTTTAATGACATTCTAACTCTCATATTCTAGACATTATACGAAATATTTGGTGTTAGAATGTTGCTATTGTATTCATAGATTCATGTATTTGTTATAAAGTTGTTTTAAAAAGAGATAAACACATTCACTTGCAACACTATGGTTTAAATACAACTACAACAAAAGTTTCAACAATTTTATATTCTTTACATAATTAATCATTTGATATCTTTTAGATATTTTTTATACAACTGGGGTTTTTTTGTTGGTTTAAAAAAAAGTGCATGAAACATCATTTATATTGAAATGGTGAAAGAGATAAGAAAAAGTAAGTTTTACTATAAAAATTAAGCATCAAAATTATAACCTTAAAATTTTTTTTTTTGTTTTAAAAAACTTTATAAAAGCGGCAAGCGTAGCGTTGTACAAGGAGTATTTTGCCAATATAGCCGGACATTACTTTTTTATATTATATTGGCTCTAAAAATTTACTGAGTTCACCTAGATTAATGAAACCTAGCAAAAAAAACCTGTCATGGCCATAGCTTGTAAGAGCTAGAAAACAAGAAAAATCGGACCACGGAGAAAAAAGTTCCCCTCAGAAAAATAAATCCTACCTCACAAAAATCAAAAATTTTTTTTTTTAATTTTCAAGTCATTTTGTTTAGCAATTACAACTTTTAATGTCAAGAGATTCTAAAATGCCATTTTTGCCCCGCCCCTTTTTGTAGGCGGTGAAATATAATATAATTTGGAAAAAGAATGTTATTTTAAAATGAAATGGGCTACATACGCCTTAAAAGCATAGAAGTTAATTTATATGGGAAGGGGGAGGTATGTCTTCAATCCCAGCTCCAAAAACCTCCCTGTGAAAAAATTTTTTTGCCAGTTTTTTTTGCCAATTTCCTAAAAATATTCATTATTAATCTTTCAATGCCTTTTCTTAATAGAAAAAAATAGAGAATAAATCCCTTTAAAAATAAAACAAAAGAGCATTTTTAGCAGCCAGCTCAGCCAACTCTCCTGCCTAACAGACTAATTTAATAAACGCCCTTAGCGAAATATTATCTACCGCGTAGGATAATATTTCATACTTAAATAGGAGCGTCAACGTTATATCATAAAAATAATAAATCTATGTGGTTTAATAAAAGCCTGTGTACATAAATAAAGATAAAGCAAAGCTTTGACACCGCGCTATTTAGGTTTGTGGACTTTGTGCATTACCTGCTTCCATTTTCTAAAACGGTTTTTTTGTGCCACTTGATTTATATAAAATAAACTTTTAAGGCACTTTTGGAAATTTCACAGCGGTAACGCTGGTTCTAAGCTAATTGACAGGTGACAAGCAGGAGGATCAATGTCAGAAGAATACATTGGAACGTTATGTCACTTAAAGTTTCAAAGAAAACTATCAACAATTTCTTCTTTAAATTTATATTTACCATAGGAAAATTGTCTGGCTCAGAGATGTCACATGGAAGTATTTTACAAAAAAGATGCAAAAAGCATATAGTTTTAATATTTTGTTTTTTTTTTCTTCTCATCTTAAAAAAATTAACCCTGATCGCATAGAAAAAAATATTTTAAGTATTATATTAAAAGATTATAAAATCGTACAGATCTGTCAAAAAGTCTGTCACACACATACACTTTTAGTCCACACTTTCTTACATTTTGAGCACACATGCAATTTTTACAGATCGTACGGCTAAGTATGATGGTGAATCCTGGCCTTTAAAAAAGAGGCAAAATAAATTCACTTGTGTCGGGCGGTATGTGTCACCAATATTGCCAGACTATTTAAATTTATGGCTTTTAAGTAAGTTAAACTTTTTACATTGTACTACAATTATCCTTTATACGCCTAATAGCATTAGTGGACAAATTACGGCATTCGATATCGATCGAAATTTTAATAATTTGGCCCCGAAATCGTTGGTCGATGCATCAAGTCATTCGGTACATGAAGATCTAAGAATGCAAAGTATTCTTCAGCAGTTTAGCTTAATTGTTTATTCATTATTAATTTTTAATACAAGATAAATGTATTTGATAATTTCGAATTTTTTCAATCTGCATAAAAGGAAATGCCGGATCTTAAACCACAATCAACTGTCAAAATTATACGATTTTTTATGTGACATAAACTTAAAATATTTTTCAAACATTTTTGTTCATATGATTATTATTTAAAATGTGAAAAGAAAAAAGAACTGATAAAGTTTTTTTTTTCACAAGCAATAATTTGTTAATTTGTTTTGCCATATTTGGATATTTTTCGTGTTTTATCAAGATTAATATCTTTTCACATTTTTTCTCATTTTTCATTTGAAATATTTCTGTTAGGTATTGATTCTAAACACATAAATAAATAAATAAATGTTGCCATTTACTGTAGTCATATAAACTTTGCTTAACAGTTTATTTTTTCTAGTTTTGTATTTTTGCTGCGTGACCATACATGATCATACATAATTGGTTATTGTCATGTTGTCTTATTTGTTTGTCTCTTTGTTGAATATTCTCTATAAAACAAAAAGAAAAAAAAAACTAATTGACATTTTGACAATTTTTTGTATTTCTATTCATAGAGAAGTGACAGATCTTAAGGTTGCTGCCATCAATAAATTTCCAAAACAAAACGTTAAAACGATATCAACGAATCAAGATTAAATAAAAAATGAAGTCGGTTAAAAAGAGGCAAACAGAACAGAGGAATGGACAAGAAAGAAAAAATATTATAGACAAAAATTTAAAATGACCTCTGTGGACAATTTATTATTAAAAAAGTAAAATGTGTTTTATCATGACTTTTTTCAAGTGTACCAGTTAATGAGGCATTTTTAGAAACCTTAATTTATAAAAGTTGAAAATAATTAAATTTACAAATGTGATGCTGATGGAATGCTTTTTCTCTACGAAAGTGGGAAAAATAACAAGAAGATATGTTTTTTATAAAACGATGTGATTTTATCATACACAACATTTATATATATATATATATATATATATATATATATATATATATATATATATATATATATATATATATATATATATATATATTTTTTTTTTTTTTTTTTTTGTTGTCTTCATAGTTTTTAAAAAAATATAAATTCTCGGTTTGACTAAAATTTTTATTAATCCCACTTTTCAATTAAATATGTCCCGAGTTTTAATAAACATTTTCACTTTTATTTATGTTTATATATCTGATGATATTTAGAGTCTTTCTATAATATCTTTCTATAACATCGTATATAAAGAGTAGAGACTTTAAGAACAAAGCTATTAGTCTATTCTACATATTTTATTAAAGCTTCAAAATTTATTTAAATAAATGCACCTTATGTGTGAGGTCGAGGCTATGATGGATGTGTTTTTCAGACCCGTAGGACTTACAGAAGTTTTTAATTTCTGTCGTACTGTGCTTACTTTCTTACATTTATGATCCGTATACTCCGACACATCATCACGAACAGATTGACGCTCGAACAAAGCTACCATACTATACAAAGCTATCATACATATTTACTTTGAAAATTAGTCACTACTTCGTGTATCTTATAGAAGCAACATTTTTTTCAGTTCATCTTTGGCTTAAAGGGTTTGTAATAAACAAATTGCGGCATATGGAATTAAACTAACCCGCAAAAGATCCCACACACTACAATTAATGAAGAAAAATGGTACAGTTTACATCACTAAGCATACAGAGGTGAAACCCTTGGCACATGAAAAACAATATAGTCAGGTTTTCTGCAGGTTCTCAAGAAAGAGACAAATATAGTGCCATATTGTTATGAACAAGGCATAATAAACAAAACAAAAACTATATATTTTACAAGAAAACAGCACAAAAAGTTTTTGCCACAAAAAATATTTTTTATTCTCGTAAGTAAAAAAATCATTTACGAGGGCTGCTATATATATTTCTGGCCTGGCAACACTGAGTGCTGCCAAGTGCAATCTGACATTTCCATTGGAAAGTTTGTCATTTTTAAGCATAATCGTACTCAAAACGTTTTAATTTAAGACCATTATTTGTGTTGTTTACAGTGACTTGAAAAAAATAAAATAGAAAAAAATGGAATTAACTCGTGAACATTTTTGTGCCATCATTTTTCACAACTTTCGACGTGGATTATCACGACAAGAGTGCATTGATGAACTTAAATCTTTGTATGGCGATGAAGCACCATCCTATAGCACTGTGAAAAATTGGTATAATGAATTTAATCTTGACCGAAGCTCGCTCAAAGACGAATTCCGTGAAGTCGTTCAAAAACGGCTGTTGTGCCAGATAACATTGATGCCGTGCGTGAACTCATAATGCAAGATCGACATGCGACATACCGAGAGATAGAGACATCCTTGGACATTTCTGCCACCAGCATACATTCGATACTGCGTGAACACCTGGCCGTAAAAAAGGTTTGTTTTCGTTGGATCCCGCACAATTTGAAAGTCGCTCAAAAAAAGGCTCGTGTCGATTGGTGCAAAGAAATGTTGCAAAAATACGATTACGGTGCTTCAAAAGACGTTTATAAGATCGTCACAGGTGACGAATCATGGCTCTATGCGTATGAGCGCGAAACGAAACAACAATCGACCGTGTGGGTCTTCAAAGACGAGAAAAATCCAACGAAAGTTGTTCGTGGAAGAAGCACTTCGAAGCAAATGGTCGCCTGTTTCTTCGGCAAAACTGGTCACGTGGCGACTGTTCCGCTTGAGCAACGTAGGACGGTCACTTTTGAGTGGTACACTACAATTTGTTTCCCTGAAGTCATCGGAGAAATTTGAAAAACCAACAAGAGAAGACGAATCATTGTTCACCATGACAATGCGAGCTCTCACATATCGGCTTAAACCAGAGCGTTTTTGACCGGCCAAAACGTCAAATCAATGGGTCATCCACCGTACAGCCCTTACTTGGCACCTAATGACTTCTTCTTGTTTCCGCACATCAAGAAAAAAATGCGTGGTCAACGATTTTCGTCGCCAGAAGAAGCTGTTGAAGTGTTCAAAAACCATGTTTTAGAGGTGTCTCAATCGGAGTGGAAAAAGTGCTTCGACAACTGGTTTGAGCGCATGCAAAAGTGTATAAATCATGCTGGAAAATACTTTGAAAAACAATAAAACCATTTTTGATTATAAATATTCGCATTTTCACTATTAGGCCAGAAATATATAGAGCAGCCCTCGTATGAAGTATTTTTAATTTGTAAAAAAAATATGATATGCTGTGGTCTCACAAGATAAAAGAAGTGAAAAAGTGTTGTTATAATTTTCGGTAATAAAAATTATAACAACAGTTTATTATATACTGGCGGAATCAACCAAATTAATTTAAGTGAAAAAGTCTTTAAATATGCAGTGTTTTTTAATGCAGAAATTGTGATCTGTGGCAAAATGTAGTGTCATTCTTTGTGGACGTGTTAAAATTAAAAACTATAACTTTTTTCGTCAAATTATTAATATAAATATAACATATAAATATCTTCTTTTTAATTTTATAAATTTTTATAAAACCCACCCTTATTTTTGCCTATAATAAAAAATTTAATTTTTTCCTGCTCCAGAAACACAAATCAAAACAAAATTGAAGTCGATAGGGTGTCAAGAAAGAGATTCATAGAAAGAACGAGACGACTATAGTCTCGCGACACCTCTGTATACTCGGTAGTTTACATGCTAGCGGCTCGCGTTGCGGTCGATAGAGGTCTTCACTTCACCATGATCAATAAGTTTTTGTTTGAGTATATGGATGACATTGATCCAGGTGGAATGTGATTCAACAGAATGGCTGTACGTGTCATACGGCGACAGAAATTATTCACTTATTGAAATCAAAATTAGGGAATAAGTTGATCTCAAGAAGCTGACAGAAAAAACTGACATGCCAACCGGAGTCCCAAGTCAAGCAATTTGACACCTCTCGGTTGTTTCCTGTGGGCAATGTAAACTAAATTATACTGATAGAACATAAGCAATTGAAGCTTTAGAGGATAAAAGAGTTCGTTTTATTCGTAATATACGGCCAGCAATTCTCGAAAACGTAGGCCACTATTGCACCACAAGATTTCACTTCGTAGAAGAGCCGCGATTGCCATTTCTATTATCTACAATAAAACAATTTCTATTCCTTTTGCCACAGGGAAAAAACAGTACATTTAAGTTTGTCATTCTCTGTGTAATTTCTACAATATCCATTTCCCGCCCCATAAAGTATACACGCAGATAAAAAACATGGTTGTTATATGGTCGCAATAACCATATTATGTTCTGTGTGACAATGTATAGTTGCGAAAACCAATTATTTTTGTTTCCACCAAAACTTTAGTCACGATACACATTTTTTGTTACATTTTAACGATTATATAGTTACCGTGCACAAAAAATGCAACATGGTTGGTTGTAACTTAAAAATATTTTAACCACAACCAAAGTTTTATAACTTATTAAAAATAATATAAAATATTTAATTATAATATATTATTATTAATCAAAGTATGGTTAAAAGCAACAAAATAATGCTTACGCTTAAAAATATCTTGTTCTAGTACTTGACAGTTTAGTAATTTTTCTGGTAGCTAAAATTTAAAATTGTTTTTTATTGTTAAAGAAATTAAAAAAAAAAAATAAATATTTATGTACAAACTAAATAATTAAAAATAATATGCAAAATATGAAAACAAATAAAAATGGAACCAAAAAATTTAAAAAAAGTTGAAGTAAATATGTATATATTGTAAGAGAGCATATTCATAAGTTTTTATTTTAGTGTTTAAAGCATAATTGTGAAATTTATTTGAGCTTATAAAGTATGTTTTTATATAACTGATTTTTGTAGCCTAAGAATCTAACCGTTATTTTAAGAAAATAATTGATTATTTTATGAATTTATGTTATTAAAAATGAAACCACTTTAAAATTTCAAGAAGAAATTTATTTCTTCGAAATTTTGTTATTTGCGGTTTCTAAATTTACGCTCTGTTGTATAATTTGTTGTGCCCAAATTTGGAGATTTAGCATTTTTTGGGAATGAGCAAAAAAGATCAGAGTATAAAGAACGTAAAACAAAATCGATCCGAATTGTTAAAGCGGAATTAAAACCATTCCGATTTGAATTTATGATATGCCTGAATACATCAATTTTACAGTGCAATACAACTTCAAAATTACTTCTTTGAAATTATATTTTCTTTGAATAATTTTTTTTTCTTAATAAAATAATATTAACAAACAAATTATCTTAATATCTTCAAAATCATCACGGAAATTAGCTTAACTTGCAAGAATAAAAAAGGGGTGACACTAAACCCTTGTCACTAAATAAAAGAATTAAAACTAAATTGACACCAGAAGTGGCACACAGCCTTTTGAACAGTAACAGCCGCCGCATAAACATACACACAAACACACAGATGCAAACAAGTGCTCAGAGGGTGGTCGGTCAAACATTAATGGTATTTAAAAGATAAAATTATAAAAATGAAAAAAAAACCCAAAGATGACAATAATGACAAACTGAACCAACCAAATATAACAAAAATGTATAAAATGAACAAATTACTATTTAAAATAAGAGCACAGCAAGTGAGTAGTAAATGGATGAATGAATGAATGAATGGCTGAGGCAAGATTAAAAGTTGTTATTAACATTTGGGAGAGGGGCCCAAATTACACCTCTCAACCCAAGACACAACAATGTTATACTAAAAATGTATTAACTTCGGAAATTTATGATATGAAAAGTGTGATGAAAACTATTGTGGGAAAAGGAAGCAGCTGGAGTTGTAAATACAGCATGAGCTTAAAGAGGTAAAACGATAAAAATAAATAATGTTTTATGTGTTGGAGTAGCTTATCTCTTTTCTTTCACACACACTCTCACACTTAAACCTGCTAACATTTTATGATTCAAATGGTAAAATTGGTCATAACAACTGTAATTTTTGTAACTATAAAAGTGAATAAAGGATTTTCAAAGTACTTTTTTTAGGTTTTCTGTGTTCTTAGCGATTATAAAAAATTTGATAATAAAATATTTGATAAAATATTTGAAAAAAAAAGAAAAAAACATAAATTGCAACATACCTCGGCTATCTACTGTCATGTCTGCTGTGGAATCTGAGCAATCACCTAGAAGAAAAAGAAGGTAAAATAGAATTAATTTAAAAAACTTATAAATACTTATTTTAATAAAATATTTTAATGATTTAATAAATCGATAACAGATTTTAAATATTCGTTTTGGATTAAGCAGAGCAACACCTTTAAATAAAAAAAGTAAAATAAAAAACATTTTTTAAAGCTAGCTGTCCCAAGGCTTTGATTATATATTGCTAAAGCAAATTTACTCTTCTAAAAGTACTTTTTTTAGCGGTACTTGTTGTAAAAGTACTTTTATAAAACTTACTTTTCTAAAAAAAATATTTAAAGCACAGTTTTTAAGATACTTTGTACAAACTTAAGTCAAATTTCAGCAGGTATATTTTTACCGAAAAAAATGGTACATTTTTAAAGAAAATTTATCACTATTTTTTATGTAGAGTTCCTTTTTTTAATTCCTGTATTTAAAAACAAACAGTTTATATTTGAAGCACCTTTTCTTTTAAAAATCTTGTAAATTAGGTACATGCATACACCAATTTTTGAAATGGTACATTTAAATCATCGTTACTAAAAAGGACTTTTTCCTTAGTCCCTTTTTAACTTTTTTTTCAAGATCATTTTTTAATGAGGTTCAATAAAGAGAACTTTCAAATTGTATGGTCTGCATGTTTATTTAAAAAAAATAAAATAAAACAGGTACTTTTTTGAAAAAGTACTTCTATAGAATAAAATAAATTTTTTTAAGGTACTGTTACATGAAAATACCTCTTTTTAGATTTAATTTTATAGAAACCTTTTTAAAATAAAGGTCTTAAAATGTTCTCTTTCTTTCATCTTAAAAAACCCTTTAAGAAACTTTAAACATCGGTACATACACCTTTTTTTAAATAGTACATTTTTATATATGTTTTAATCAATCAGTTTTCTCAGAGCACTTTTTCCAAAACGTACTTTTTCAACAGGTCTATTTTCTATTGATTCATCAGTAAAAAGCGGAGCTGTGTAAAAGGTACTTTTGGATATTTTTTTAAATTGCTACTTTTTAAAAAAAGTACTTTTTTTAATTTTAAATTTTTTATTTTTCATTTTCAAAATTAAGTAATGACTGGCTAAGCGAAAGGTTAGAAAGAGATATTTTTTAAAATATATATTTTTCAGTGTCATTATTAATATCGTATTACTTAGGTTATTTTTAAAAACCATTTTTTAAAAAAATTATCTCTTTTAAAAAGAAAACTAAAAAAAAAATAGTTTTTTTTCTTTTAAAAATTTATTTATTTCTATTATGTTTTATTAAATCAGAGTTTCTGTTTCTTTTCCAAAACGTTTGTTTTCTTATGATTCATCTGTTAGTAGAAGTGCTGCGTAAAATGTACTTTTGTTTATTTTTTAAATAGATAATTAAAAAAAAGTACTTTCTTAATTTTTTTATTTTTTTTCATGTCACTTTTTGTTTGGGTAGAATATGACGCCTGATTGTTTTTATTGTTTCAAATTAGACACAGACTGACTATGCGAAGGGTTAGAAAGTTTTTTTTTTATATTTTTTTTTAAAATTAATTTTAAAAATGTTTTCTTTAAAAGGTACTCTTTCTTAAGGTTGTTTTTAAAAGCCACTTTTTGAAAAAAAATACCTTTTAAAAATTAAAAAAAAAAAAAATACTTTCTGGTCTTTTAAAAATTTATTTTCTGTAAATTGGTCTTGTTTAATATTATTAAATTTATTTTAGAAAAGCTAATGTTTGAAAGATAGAAACATTTATATAAGCAGAAATTTGAATAGGTTACTCTGTAGATTTTTTTTATATAGGGTCCGCCAAATAACTTTTTTTTGAAAATGATAAAAAGAAAACGCATTGGATGGTAAGTTGGTTTCAACTCCTAAACCAGTTAGATTTTGTATGGCGTCATACTAAAGTCTTTAGGCAAAATTTGTCTCAATGATGTCTCCAAAATGTTCAATTGTTGAGAACGACGGTAAATTGATGTTGATGGCGCTGCACGCACACTTTCTGCAACAGCAGCAATATTCTTGGGTGTACGCACTGTTTTTGGCTACTCACGCTTTGGTTTATCAATGAGGATACCAGTTTCTTTTACTTTTTTCACAAGATAACGAACATACGGAGCTGACAGTGCTTTTCTTCTTCCAAAATCCGTACGCAATTTTCGCACACATTCTGCAGCATTGCCATGAATTTCAAGGTAATGTTCAGCGGAAGGATAAAACTAATTATCTGTCAAATCAGACATAAGCTAAGTGTTACCATTCACGAAATAAGCACTAGTTGAAAAAAAACGTTATATTGCAGACCCTTTAGTAATTTTAGTAAGCTTTATCGAAAGTAAAAGTTTTATTTCAAAAAGATTTATTAATAATAATAAAAATCTATTATAAAAAACAAAAAAGCAAATAAGCAACTTAAACCTTTCATTCTGTCCACATTAAACTGCTAAAAGTTGTTTCTCAGCACAATAATGCCATACAACTGTATATTTTTTTTAACTTTTTACCGTTTGCATTAAGTTTTGCTAAACTGATAAGCATTTATCATTTTATACAAAACTAATTAAATTTAAATTAAATTCTAGTTAGTTAACAGGGCTGGGAGATTTGAGTCATTTTCCAATATCCAAGCAAAATATAACAAACAATCATGAAAATAAGGTAAAAAAATTAATTTAATATACCCGTGGCTACCTGCATGTTTTAAAACGTCTAATTATACGAGAAAGGGGGAAACAAAGTAAGACCATATGAAAATTCAACAATAAACCCACAAATATAATAAAAAGTACAACAACGAAAACAACACTACGTGCAATTCTAAGCCACCAGTTTAAAATATCTATTGTACTGCAATCAGCAAAAAAAAAACAAATTTTTTAAATATAAAGAACAACACTGTTATACACATGAATAAGGAAGACAAAAAAATTAGAAATATATATATTACCTTTTTAAAATTTTTTATTAAAATTGTAAAACCCGTTATTTAGTGTTTTTAATCGACTTCAAAAAAGTAGGAGTTTATTAATTCGACTGAATGTTGCTCTTTTATGTTTATGTTTGCAGAACTGAATCATTTATGAAGCGATTTTGTAAATTTTTTCTTTAATTTTTAATTTTTTCCCAGTCACGATTTGAACCATAGATCTTATAAATAAATAAAAATTGATTTATTTTCGGCTTTTTGGTTCATTTTTAATTTATTTTCTAAACATTTTTAGAAAGAAAAATTATTTACAAATGTATGCGGATGTTTTCCAAAGAAAACAAGAAAAATTAGCCGCTAGGCAGAATGAAATGCCGCATTTTCTGGACCGCCACATCCTTCATCAGCATTCTTTGCATCTATCTACCTTATGTTATGTACTTTGTAAACATCATCTATTAAACCAACAAATCTTAATATTAATTTGGTACGAGGAAGTCCACACACAACTTAAAGCATTTCTTTGTCGTTCTCTTTGTAACTCATCTTGTACATTTGTTTTTGCTTTGTACTAACCTTCGGTATAGTCACGAAATGCAATTTTTTTTTTATATTTAATTATTTTTAAATTTGAAATTAAAAATTAAAGGGTGTCCCAATAGTTGATATATAATTTGATGTATATATATTTGAATCGTTATAGACAAACAACTAAAATCTGTTTAAAAGTCGGTTTTTTTTGGAACATTTATTTAATTTCTATAATTATTTTTTTTACTCGTATTCATGTTCATGTGGGTTTAATACATTTGTGTGGAGTGTGCAAATTTTGTGTTTATTTTTTCTGTTTTTTTTTTCATGATTACTCCAAAATGTATGTATGAATTTATTTAAGGAGAAAAAAATAAGACTTGAATAATTCTTATCAATGTACTATCTATTTTGGATACATTCATTTATAAAAATACACAACACATTGCATACATAGAAAACCCAATTTCACACATATACACCACACTTACGTATACGTAAGTTTGCAATGAATATTATCATTTAAAAAAAAGTTCAGGAAAGCAAAAGAATGTAATGTTTTTAAATTTCTTTTCGAATCCTTAAACTTGCCTCAAACTTTCATTCGATTTTTTGCTTATTGGTGATTTTTTAGTTTTTACACCCTTCACCACAAAAACTGGAGATATTTGTTTGTTTTGTTTCTCCTTCCGTTCGTAATTTCTACAATATCCATTTCCGACCCCATAAAGTATATATCGCTCCTTTATTGCAACATAGTCATATCTCAAAAAATTAAAAATTTGTAGTTACTTAAGCAAAACTGCTCTTTTAGACCTTCTGTACATGTTAGAAAAAATCAGTTTTATATCCCAAGCTGAACCGAAGTTATATCAATTCCAATTGCGGTAATTAGATCATAGGACTTATGCCTTGAAAATTTAAATCGCATTTTGCCAAGTTCAAGTTTTTTTGAGATATAACTATGTTGCAATAAAGGAGCAATATATTCTAAGTTCTTATGCATTCAAAGTCAATTGAGCAATGTCTGTCTGTCCGTCCGTGGTAGTGTTAGTGTTGAAATCAAATTTGCCTTGATCAGACATAGTGCCGAAAGAGATGCTATTGAAAATCAGCAAGATCGGTGCATGCCTGGCAAAACATGAAGTAACTCAAATAAAAAAAAACTTGTGACGATAGATATTTACAAAATAAAAAAAAAACATTCGAGTTACGGGCCTCTGAAATTTTCAAATTTTTTAAAATATTAATGCGGTACCGTTAAAAAGCTTTTGAAGAGATCTTTAAGGAAATACCAAAATTTTTTAAAAATGCTTGGGCTCGTAATAGCCATTATCATTTTTATGTAAAATTATATATACGTCTCTCTATTCTCTGTCATCGCAACATTTGCTTTTTTGAATGGAGCTACTTCACTAACCTAGATTTACATATATGGTGAAGGGTATATAAAATTCGGCATAGTCAAGTATAGCACTCATACTTGTTATTTTTTTAATTGATTTTTTTTTTCTTAATTTTACTTTTATTAGCGATATTCGGATTTTGCAGGGAAATCTCGTTTTTTTTTTTGTTTTGAGAAAACCTGTTTTATTTTTTTATTAAAATTTTATAAATTTGACAATTCTATACAATTTTGTTTTTATATAAATCGTTGACCTTTTCATTTTATATAAAAGAAATATCATGATATTTTTATATTTAAAGGAATGAAGCACAATTAAAGTAAATTAAATATATTATACAAAAAAAAAAAAATAATAATTTTTATCCGTAGCGAAGTGTATAAAGAAGTAAAAAATATTGTTACGAAAGTAGATTTAATACAAATGAAAAAAACAGTCTATAACATTTTCCCACACAACACTAAAATTGTCTATAGTATTTACACACATAAGCCCACATTTAGCAAGCAATGCGCTAAATTTTTTTCAGCATATATAAGAAGTTGCCAGATTTCATCGTAGTTCAACAATCTTGGCGCTTTAAGTCGCCTATAAGTATAAAAGGCAACTGCGAGTGATCTGAGTATATTAAACAAAACTTCTTTTGAGCTATAATTATTTAAATTATTTTTTTTTTTTAATTTTTAAACATGTTTTTAATAGAAAAATTTAACTTAAACATAGAATTTTTTTTTGATTTTTTTTTAAAAGATTGTATAACAGAAACCAAGTAAATTGTAATATCTAAAAAATATTAATTTTAAAATTTGATACTTATTTCTTATTTCCAAAAAATAGTCAAAGAATTTTTTAATTTCTCCAAACTCATCTGAACTTTAATTGAAAAAAAATCATCAATGTTTAAAAAAAAATCATCAATGTGCTTCTTTAGACCACTGGTTAACTACTACCTCAAAATAAACACTCATATGTGTGAGTACAGGCCATCATAATAATATTCGTACGTTTTACTGTTTACTGTTGCTGCTGTTGTTGTTGTTTGATATCTAAAATCTTAAAACAAACCGAGAAAAATATAATAAAAGGAATTCTGCGGATTGTTGTTATTATTGTTATTATAATTCCTTGAAGTGGTCATATCAGTAAAATATAATCATCAAAACTAACAAACACATACACGAACGGACAGACAGATATTTATACACTTATTTATTTTAATATTCTTTTAATACAAACAAACAAACAAACATATGAACGAACAACGTAAATATATTTACAAGTACATTTGACTACTTTGTTCTTTTTTTTGTCCAGGCAGACACTTTAAACTATAAAATTTAAAGTAACAGAAAAAGAACAACAACAACCACCATAAAAACAAGCATGGAAAAAAATTAAAAATAAGTGAAACAAAAATGCAACCAGATGATAATTTTAAAGAAATCTAAAGTAACAACAATTGCAACAACAACAACAAAATACAAATCTTGTAAAGGAATAAAATATATAAAATTTTAGGTCTTTGTATTTATGACGCTGAATGAAGACGATGATGATGTTGATTGCATTAAAATGATAAACATTTTTTTTTGTTGGTGGATTTTTTCATTGTGATAATCATTCATCTCTTATTTAGTTGTACAAAATATTACAGATTGTCTTTTGAATATGACTCGAAACAATTATAGTTCTTAAGGCCATTTGAGAATTTTAATGAAATTTTAAAAAGTAAAGAAAGAAAGTTAATCAAGGATAATCTTAATAAAAGATTCTTTATAAATAATCCTTCTTATATTATTGAAATGTGTCTGGAGCGATGGCCAACTAATCAGTAATTTCATGTAAATATGAAGTAGGCCACCCTTTAACTTTTGTTTTAATGTGGTTTTTGTTGAAAATTTAAAGTCAAAATCATGTCTTCTATGGGAACATTCTTTAAGTTTCAATCGTATTATAGCAAGCTCTGGGTTAATTTGAAAGGTCTGCCTATTGCTGTTCGAAACATACATAAGCCTGCATACCTAAAAGTTACATGGCATATATGGGGCACCCTTTTAATTTTTGGTTTTTTAGCTTGTAACAGTAAATTTCAAGTTTCTACTTAAAACAACTGAACATATAAGTTTATTTATTTTGGGACACCCTTTAGCTTAATTTTATTATTTGTTGTTAAAGCGGTCATAGTAATACTGTGACAGAAGGACAGACATTTTGATATGCCGCTAAAAACCATAAAAAATTTGATGGTGGAAAGTGGAGTTCCACAAGGCTGTAGCTTAAGAACTTTGCTAGTGTTCAAAAGAATAAAAGAATAAAATTTAAATTGTGTATGTGGTTAAATCGACGGTTAGCAGTAATCAAGAAAATGTGAAGATTTACAAAGAGAACAACGAAACAAGCTTAGATGTGAAGAATGCGCATGATGGATAAAGCGATCCAAAATATACTGCATTACATTTGCCAGTGTAAAATTTTTTGCTGTTTTCCTCAATAACAACAAAAAAAATTAAAACACACAAAGTTTTAAATAATTTTTCTTTCTTAATAAATTTACAAATTAAAACACATGTGAACTTAAGCCGAACTAAGTTTATTTATTTGTTATAATAATTGAACCACTTGATTCGCCCGTAGTTTTAGCTGGTATGAGGACTTTAACTTGTCACTCATTCACAACAATATCGTAAATTATATTAATTATTTCCTTGGTAAATTTCTTAAATTGACATTCAAAACGTGGTACATCTCGTTTAAATGTAGAAATTCTTATGCAAATGTGTTGCGAACTTCGAGTAGGTTTAAAAAAAAAAATAGTGTTTTGTACCTTTTTAACCGACTTCAAAAAAAGAAGGAGGTTATACAATTCGGCTGAATATTGCTTTTTTTATATTTGTGCCTCCAGAACTTAGTCATTTCTGATCCGATTTTGAAAATTTTTGGTAATATGATAGTTTATGCTTACAGATTGGTCCGTTTTAAAAACAGTTCATAATCTTAAAAATTAAAGGGTTTCCCCATACGGGCGATTCTAAAATTTGAAATGACTGCGTATTACTATGGCTCCCAAAAACAAAAAATTACACAAAAATAAATCTAAAAATTAAAGGGTGCCCCCATAATTGATGTAAATTTACTTATATGGGTCTATCTTTTGAACCGTTATAGACAAACGCTTGCAAATTTGACAGAATGTCGATTGCTATGGCCGTTATAGTAACAAGTACTACTATTACAAATTTTAAATTAAAGGGTGCGCCAGTAGTTCATTAAATTTGATGTATATGGCCATACTTTTGAACAGTTGTAGACAGACGCTTGAAATTTACAACGAACCTGTATTGCTAAGTCCGATATAATAAAAAGTATAAAATTTGGTTTTGGAAGTTACAGGGTGTTCTAATAGTTAATGTAATTTTGTGTATGTAACCAAACTTTTGAACCGTTATAGACACAACGCTAAAACTTAAAAGGGACCTGTGTTGCTAAATACGCTATATAAACGAGTTTATAATTTGAATTTAGAAATTAAAGGGTGTCCCACAATTGATGAAGATTTACTTATATAGGCCTATCTTTTGAGCCCTTACAGACAAGCGCTTGTAAATTTAACGCAATGTCGATTGCTATGGCCGTTATAGTAACAACGGATAATATTTAAAATTATAAATTAAAGGGTGCACCAATAGTACATTTAATTTGGTATATGGCCATACTTTTAAACATTTGTAGACAGACAATTGAAATTTCCAAAGAACCTGTATCAATAACTCCTCTATAACAACAAGTATAAAATTTGGATTTGGAAATAAACGGGTGTCCCAAGAGTTTTGAACCATTATAGACAGACAGCTGAAATTTACAAGGGACATGTTTTGCTAAGTCCGCTATAACAAGAAAATTATAATTTGAATTTAGAGAGTAAAGGGTGTTTCCAAAACTCATGTCATTTGTTCTATATGGCCGTATTTTTTGAACCATTGTATACAAATACCTTAATTTTAGACAGAATGTCCACTACTTTTTTTGGTATAATAAGAAGTATAAAAATATTATATTATCAAGTAAATAGTTGATATAATCTGATGTATATGGGCAAACTGTTGAACCGTTACAGACAGACGGTTGAAATTTACACAGAACCTGATTGCTAAATCTACTATAAGAGCAAGTATATAATTTTTATTTGGAAATTAAAGACTGACCCTATAATTAATGCAATTTGATGTAAATTGCCAAACTATTGAACAGTTGAAAAAGTATAAAGTTTGGAGATATAAGTGTGTCCCAATAGTTAATGTAGCCTAATTTATGTGGCCATACACTTAAGCTGTTATAGGCAGACAGATGAAATCTGTTTTGAAGTCGGTTTTTTTCGCAAGAATTATTTAACCACCAATGTTATTAAAAAGGGCGTCAAACAGGCGATTTTTGGAAAAAATTAAATGACACACTTTCCCTAAAAAAAAACTTATGAGACGATAATTTTGAAAATCCTACTTTTAGAAAATATTGACTAACCCTCGTGCTATCACTTGCCATAATCAAAGTATGTAAAGGGTGCTTTTTTAAGCATGAAAGAAAATGAAATTATAAAAAATAACACTAAAAATTAAATTTTGATGGAAAAAGTTTTTTATAATTGTTTTTAGTAAACTCTGGAAAATCATTGTCAATACCCTTACGCTTGAACAACGCTATCAAATCTTCCAAGTTTACTCTGAAAATCAGTCATCAATTCGAGCAATTTATAGACGATTTCGTGGTTTTTATGGTGCACATAATCGTCCGGCTGAGCAAGCCATTCGTCGAACTGTGCATAGATTTTGTACCACAAACTCTCTAAAGGACGCAATAACCCAACACGTCGAAGGAGTGTGCATGCTGAATAGAATATCGCATTTTAATTTTAAAAGTTCTATCGGGCTTGAAAAAACACCCGATATTGATTGATAGAATAAAGGCAAATGCAGTGGCAGTTCTAATGCACGTAAAATCTTTTTAATCGTTTATCTTAAGTAAAATCTTAGGTTGAAGTTATCTCAACAAAACTTAGGAATGGCGAAATATTAAAACAAAAAATAGGGGCATGGTAGCCCGATATGAAATGTGGTTCTGCTTAAAGAACAGAGACACTAATTAGGATTATCTTTATGTAGGCTAAATAAAAAAATTTTAAATTAAATTGAAATTAATATGTAATTATCAAAACAAAAATTGCATTATTGCTGAGAGTAAAAAAAATTTTTTTGTGATGTTCTTAATTAAATATCTTCAACGCATTTCATACAGATCTTATAACCATATGTCGACATCCAATATGCAGTTGCTTGTAATTATTCTAGATTTTTGTACACGATATATGCTCTTGTGTGACAGTCAACAAATACGATTGTTTCTCATTTCTTTCTATGCGAGATGCTGTTAAAAGTTTAAATACTCTTTAACCAACTTAATTGTATTTAAGACTCTTCTTCGCCTTTCTACCCAAGGACTATTTAAGCGCGATTCATTTATCAGGAAAAAAACCTTCAGTCACATTTTTTTTGGAAAATTGAAAAAATCACTTTTAAAATGAAAAATCCTAATAAAAAGCAATATTTTTCCTCTCTTGCTTAAATACTCGTACACATAATTCTCATTTAATAACCTTTTAGACATAAAAATCAGGATGACCACATTGAGGGATATGCTTTCACAACAGTAATTAATTTTACTTTTTATTGTTAAATAAATATTTTGTGCGAAATGCACACAATTTTACATAAAAATGTTATCGGCTTGAAAAGGGTAATGCATTTTTTAAAATTGTTAGTAGATTTTTAAAAGTCGCACGAAAAGCTTTTAAATGATACCCACATTGATATTTTAAAAAACTAAAAAATTTCAGAGGCCCGTAACTCTAAAAATATGGGCGAGCGCCAATTATTTCACTTTAGGTTTTTTTATTCTTTAATTCTCTACCGCCCCATACATTTGTTTTTTTATTGAAGTTACTTTATTGATCCAAATAAAAAGGAAAAATTAGAGGTAGGCATAGTGTTTTGCACGCTCCGTTTAAGGACGTGAATCTATCTTGCTGATTTCTAATAGCACCTCTTTCGACACTATGTCTGATCGATTGATGTATTTAAAATTTTTGCACAGGTATACTTGATTGCAACACTAACACGGACGGAGAAACGGACAGACGGACATCGCTAATCGACTTCGCTATGCATAAGAATTCGAAATATATATACTTTATGGGATCGGAAATGCATATTGTAGAAATTACAAACGGGATGATACGCTTTTTCCACTTTTCGTGGTGAGTTATTGTATGAAACATCCCAGCAAAAAATTAGACATTAAATAAAAAAATTTTTGCCATATAATGACTTACTTTTGTGATTGCCATATTTTGTTACTCGCTTACCAAACCCATTACATTAGTTTCCAAAAAAGGAAGTATTAATGGAACTAGTTCTTTATGTTAAAAGAGAATACCGAACTAATGCTACTCATTATTTCCTACAATAATTAATGTAATCGATTCTGAGGAATTGATTATAAAAGTCTCATGCCTTATTAAAATCTTTAAGTTGGTAATCTAGTTGGGAAGAACTTCTGCCAAAAATGCTTAATTCCACACTCGATTACCTTTTCAAAATTTTTTTGCTGTGATGTCATGAAAATAAAGTGAAGACGTCATTTAATATAAGAGTAGTAGAGATAACTGTCAAAGAGCCGTTTATAAGAAAGAGAAGGAGCTGTAGCTGTTAGCGCAGGAAAGTAACTGCATAACAAAAGTGTACGGCAGATGTATGTTGTGGCTATTGGATTAAAGGGGATTACTAACTTGAATAGAAGGCGTAGTGGGAGTGGGCTGTGGACGGCTTAGGTTACTAAACAAGGCGTCGAGTAAGTAGTTCATGTGTCGCCGGAGTAACACATTAGTGCAGCGTGGATGACTGTGTTTGTATATTACGCATGTTTAGTAAATATGAGGCTGTTGAATCAAGAAGTATAGTCAGATAGAGCCACAGGATAAGAAATAGAGAATATATAAGGTGCCGAAGTGGTATTTGCAATTAAAAAATTAAACGGGAAAAACTTAACAGTATAATAAATAATGAATTTTAAACATTTGTTTAAAGTCAACTTAAACTTTAATTAAAGCTTTAATTGTTTTTGCCAACGTAATGTTTTTTATTACCATATAATATTTATAAATATATGTAACTAATTTTACTTTTATCTTTGATACCTCCTTTTTCAATAACAAATATGAGAGTTTCTGATATAAATTTTAAGTTTTCTATACTAAAAAAAAAGGAGAAAATTTTAATTGAGAGCACTTAAGAAAAATACAATCTATAGACTTTGAAATTTTCCCTATTTTATTATTCAATAATATTACAACAAAAATGTGACTGTTTAATAACATTGTTGCTGTTACATAGCATTGTATCTACACAGATAAAAATTTCGCTTCAACAAGCTAACGACACTGCATTGCTTAAATCAATTACTTTTAAGCACCTATCACGCAGATGATTTAATTTATACAAAAGATAGAAACCTGTTTAATTGTTTTTGAAATTTTTATTATCACTTAATCATTTCATAAGTGTACTCGTTACAATTGTTCATTGAAATTAGAATATAAAAAATTTATCTAATAAAAAGAAATAATCGTAAATATTTGATATAATGATTTAAAACAATTAATAATTTAATGCCTTCCGCTAATTAATAATAACAAAGCAAGACTTTAAAAATATTAAGTGATTGTAGAGTCACCTTTTAACCAACTTCAAAAAAAGTAGAAACAAATTCTTTTGTATTTTTCTTCGTACACTGTCTTTATACCCTTCACCACAAAAAGTGGAAAAAGGGTATATCTAAGTTTGTCCTTCCGCGTGTAATTTCTGCAATATGCATTTCCGACCCCATAAATTATATATATTCTGGGCCCAAATCGTCGCATTCGTGATCGAATTACTTTGATCGAAATTTTACATTTTGGGATCGCTGTACTCGATATCGAATAGCTTGCATCGAAATTTGAGATCTTGGCATTCGATAACAAGTAGTCTATCGAATACCTTCACTAGAAATGTTATTCGATAGGCTAAAAGGTATCGTAAACATAATCATATGTTTTTTATAAACAAAATAAAAATTGCATTGTAATTAATAAATAGTTTTACTTTAAATAAATAACCAAATGTAAGTATTTACATATTAAACTTTATTTTCAAGAATAATAATATCGAAATCGTTACTTTTTTGTTAAGGACAAATGTAAATAAAATAAATGGCAAACAAAAAGAGCTCATGGCACAATTTATGGTGGACCACACGAGCTTGGCAAAAAATTTAATACCAAATTGTGAACAAGGTAAAACAGTCGCTAAAAGGCTATGGGACGAACTTGCAAACAAATTGAATACATACGGCCCACCTGTGAAAACTGTGTCGGTTATTATAAACTTCAACCATTTTTTTAATTTATATGTTTTTATTCTATTACAAAGCAAAAAAAATCTTTTACATTTTTAAACAAATTTCGATTCGAACGCTATCGAGTTCCGCAATCCGGTTATTCGATACGTCACGAAATTTTACTCGATACGAAACCTCACTCGATCACGAATGCGACGATTTGGGCCCTGAGTTCTTACGCATATCTTTCTGTCCGTTCGTGTTAATGTTGAAATCAAGTTTGCCTTAAAAATAAATATGTCAGTCGATTGGATATAGTGTCGAAAGAGGTGCTATTGGAATTTAGCATGATCGGTTAATGACCTTCGAGGTAGTAGGCAAAAACCACGCCTACCTCTAAATTTTTCATTTTTGACAATAAAGTAACTCCAATTAAAAAAATAAATAATTGGGGCGATAAAGAATTAAAAAATAGGCAAAAATATCAAGTGAAAAGATTGGCGCTCGTTTATATTTTCCGAGTTACGGGGCTCTGAAATTTCAGGTTTTTTAAAATATCAATATGGGAGTCATTTTAAAGCTTTTGAAGAGGTCTTTAAGTAAATACAAAATTTTTTTTTAAATTTTTAAATTATAAGCCGATGGCATTTTTATGTAAAATAATATGTATGCAGTACCAGTTTTTTTTATTTTTTAATTCTCTGTCACGCTAATATTTGCTTTTTTGATTGGAGTTACTTCACTAAACTAGATTTACATAGATGGTAAAGAGTAAGTAAGGTTTCGCATAGCCGAATAAAGCACTCTTCCTTGTTTTTTAATGTCAAATTTGCTACTTGTTAAAGCAGGCTTAGTCATACCGGTTGCTTGTATATATCCAATGTTTGTCTATAATAGTTTCAAAATTTGTCCCCATACATATATCAAATTACATAAACTATTGAGACAGCCTTTAATTTCCAAATGCAAATTATTTACTTGTTGTTATAGTGGATTAAGTATTACAGGTTATCTGTAAATTTGAAACATCTGCCTGTCAAAATAAATGAACTATTGGAGCACCTTTTAATTTATAATTTTAAATATTTATACTTGTTATGATAACGGTGATAGTAATCAACATTCTGGCCATGTTTTTAACGTTTGTCTATAGCGGTTCAAAATATAGGCCCATATAGATCAACTTACGTCACCTAGGAGCACACCCTTAATTTTTAGATTTATTTTTACATTGCTTTTTTGCTATTGTGAGCTATACTGATAGGCCCTTTAAGGTTCATAATCCACGTAAAAGCATGTATGTTGTATGGGTACACCTTTTAATATTTAAAATTATAAACTGCGTTTAAAACGGAACAAATCTGCAAGCATAATCTTTAAAATAAATAAGAAATGTTTAAAATGGGTTTAGAAAAGGCTAAGGTTCGTGGGCGCAAACATAAAAACAACACTCAATTGAATTGATAACCTCCTGCGTTTCTTGAGCTACATCTTCTGCTTAAGTCAACCATGGTTTTCCTAACGTGTAGCAATACCGCATATATCTGTACCACAGTCTTATTAAGCTACTAGCTACAATTGTAGCCAGGCATTCCTAACAATTGTCCAATCCGCTTTAGAGTATTCACTTACTCATACAAATTTAAAATGATTATTGTAACCTGATGGTCTTCTGTTATATTAGGAATTAAAGGACTTTTACTAGTATTTTTTTTAATTTTTATTAAGTAGTTAAATTAAAATTTTGCTTTTTTTTTAGAGTGTTGTTATTGATTTTTTATTCAAACCACTTTGGAATTCATTGCTTTTATTAAGAAAAAAACAGGTATTTCTGATACGCTAGTGTTTTGCAACAATTATTAACCTTTGTGTTGTAGAAAAATTATAACAACAAAAACTTTTGTTAATTTAAAAATAAATATTTCACTTGATAAAAAAAAAAATAAATTACAAGTCGACATAACGAAGAGTAAGAGGTTTTGGATTTTGAGTTCATAAAGCTTGAGTTTGACCTCCAGGCGTTTTTTTTTTTCGCTTATCGAAAAATAGCTTTATCCAGGTCTAGGCGGCCTTATCATTTATTGAAGCGATCTAACAAGAAACCGCACTATTTTTAAGAAATAAAATTTTTAGGCAATTTTTTAGATAAAAGTAGGCTGGTGCTCAGGGTTTCCTTTAGTAGAAAGGCAAGGGCGTAGATTAATCTGGATGACTGCTTTCATGACAGGTCATAACTAGCAACACCAGATGTCATTTGACTAAAATAAAACTCGAGGAGGAAGACGTTAATAGACTGTAGTGTGGAAGGTGCTTGAAATGGAAACGAAGAAGTATCACGGGCAAGAACTTATTGCATGTAGATGAGTGATTTTTATCTGAATCAATTGATAGCAATAGCGTAGAAATCTGTGGTGAATAAGAAATATGACATTTATCACTTGGCGTCTAGAACTCATTTGTATGTAGTAAATGCCTATTGAGCGGAAAGATCAATAATTTTGTTGACCACTAAGGAAGGAAGGAAGGGGCATGATTGAAAGAGATCGAAAAATATACCGGCATGTTTTAATATTTCCATTATAAAATTACTATTATTGTAATGCTGTGTGTGGTCTGATTATTCTTTTGATTAGAAATATATCTTTTCGTGTCTTAGCATTAAAAAAGAAAATTTAATTTTTTCTAATTGCATAGGTATTCGGAAGAAAAAAACAGTTAAAAAATTTCACACAAACAGTTAATTTTAAACGATGGTTTTTTTATCTCAAATAATTTTATTCGCGTTATATTTAAGGGTCATTATATATCAATTTTCCCATTACAACTAACTAATCATTTTAATTATAATTTTCATTTAGTTAATTACCAAACATGTTTTGTTGTTAAGGAACAGCTGTGTTTGTAATTTTTTACCTAAAAATCCATCTTTAAAAGGAATTAGTTACTTTAACAATTTGTTCACACAATTGTTAACACGTTTTATTTATTTAACCACTAAAAAACACATTCACTCCCACTTAATTTTGTGTTTACTAATTTTGAAAATAGATTTTTTTCATTTAAAATTCTTTTACTTATTTTAATGTTTAATTTTCTACTAAATATTTTTTACATTATTAAATCTTTTTCTTTTGTTTATTATTCATTTTTGATAAACGCGCCTTTTAGCATTCTAATTGCGATAATTTCAGTAAAATAATTCCACTTTATTCTCTTGGAGTTATTTTCTTATTATTTTGTTTTAAAACCATTTTTTATATTCTGTGTTGTTATTGTTTATGTAAAATGTGCGTTATTAGATTTTAAATTATTTAAAAAATTTAAATACACATTCGTTTTGAAAAAGCTACCCGATTGTGTTGCCTGTTTCACGTTCTGTAATAAACTAAAAACCGAAAGAGCGTTAAGTAATGAAATATTTTTTGTTGTTTGTTTGTTTTTGCTTTTGCTGCCAGATACAAAGATACGAACAAAACGAAGCGCATGTTGATTTCTGTTTTATTTTGTATAGTTGTTGTTGTTGTTTTTGTTATTTTATATTTCTAGGATTTATAACAAACAGCTGATATTTGTATGATAATATAAGTGAGTGTATGGAATACAACAAAATCTTTATCTCTTCATACATGTTGATGTTTGCGATGGCTGGCTGTCAGTGATGTCAACAAAACATTATGGGGGCAATAAAGACCTCACTATTAGTGGCGTAAAAGTGGTGATACAGGTCGTTTGTATTAATAAAGGAAAAAATTAAGTATTTCATACTTTTTTATTTTAAAGTTTCTTATTATACATTTCACCAAATAGTGGAAAAAGGGCATATCTAAGTTTGTCATTCCGTGTGTAATTTATATTTCTATTCTGACTTCTTATGCATAGCAAAGCCAATTGAGCGATGTACGTCTGTCCTTCCGTGTTAATGTTGATTTCACAAAAAAAAAAAATATATATATATATATATCAATCGATCAGATATAGTGTCAAAGGATGTACTATTGGAAATTAGCATGAGCGGTCTATATGCTTCTAGGCAGCAAGCAAAACACCACGCCTACCTCTAATTTTTGTATGTCATTTGGAACAATGAAGTAACTCCAATCAAAAAAAAAAAAAAAAAATATATAGAGAATTAAAAAATAACAGAAAAAAAACAAGAAGTAAAAAAATTGGCGCCCATATTTTCCGAGTTACGGGGCTTTGAAATGTTCAAATTTTTAGAAATATCAATATGGGCATCATTTTAAAGCTTTTGAAGAGATCTTTAAGGAACTACTAAATTCTTTTTAAAATGCTTAACCCATTGAGAGCCGATATCATTTTTATATATAATTATATATAGTATATATAGTACTTAATTTTTTTCTTATTTTCAATTCTCTGTTACCCCAATATTTGTTTTTTTTTTATTTTTTTATTAGAATTACTTCACTAAACAAGATTTTCGTAGATGGTGAAGGGTATATAAGATTCGGCATAGCTGAATATAGCATTCTTACTTGTTTATATTAAACTAATTTAAAATAAAACATGGTTTGACAGGTTTTATTCTAATTTAAAAGTTTATATTGGCAGAAACTTCAACTATTTTAATTTTTAATTATTTTAAGAGTTTAAGTTCGTAATTAGGTTCTTCGCTTTATTGCAAAAGTTTAATTTTCTTGCTTATTTTAAAGTAAAATTTCTAAATAGCGATTAAAACTTAAATATTTTGTTGTTTTTTTAATAAAATTTTTTGTTTTTGTTTCAGCGGCTTGGCACTCACTTAAACAGTTTTTTATGAAACTTCCAATGTGTAATGTAGGCAGAAGAAAATCAATGTAATGATTGGTAAGATTAGCAGAGTAGAAAGCAGGTTTGTGAACTTCCTACCCAACTCATTAACTAATGGAGTTAAGTAATGATATCTTTTCAACAGTTTTGCCACCTATTATTAGTTTTATTTCTTTTCAGATTGTTTTTTTTTTTTGTGTTTCAAATTGAATCAAATATATTTTTAATTAAAAGAAAAAAAACAATTTCCCAAATAAATAAGTAATTGAGTTGACTGAGAATTAAATAAAATTTTAAATTAAATAAAATTAGAAAATAATTGAAAAAATTTCTAAGCGCTGTATATGGTGAGTTTTACCTTACAGATCTGAAAACTCGCTAGCCAAATCTTACGGCTTCAAAAAGATAATATACAAATTTCTTTAATAATAATTTGTATAAATAAAAGCATTAATTTGTTTTAAGTTATAATACAGTTGAATCACTGGCTGATTTGATGTTGCTAAAAAATTCTAACGGTTTGTTGGCGGTAAGTGAATCATTTCGAAAAGCTCGGATAACTTGTAAAGAAGAGCATGTATTTGTAAATTTTATTAAAACTTCTTTAAGTTCTGGTGTCTGTATTTTGACTAAAAGATAAAAGTTTTTTTTACAATAAAACTAACTTTATTTCAAACTGTATGCTCTTTTCTTTTTGTTGAAAATCCAGACTTTGGAAAGAACAGGAGTTTTTGTTTAGACTAACAAAAACTTTCAAAAAATGATATCATGTTTCCTTAACAACCAATGTCAGTCATTCAGGCAGCTCGACAACTTATTGTTGTAATTTCCTTTTGATTGCAAAAGTAAAACATTTCCATACACATTTCTGTTCATATATTCGTATTTATTCGTTTGGGAAATTAAATAACAAAACAAACAACAAAAACGAAATAATGTAGAAAATATACAAAAAACTGATAAAGCAATGATAAGAAAAAGCAGCCCAAGTGTTAGATAACATCAATCCAAACACATACTTTTATACAACACACAAACCAACACACACACACACACAGCAAAGCACATTTATTTACATTAACCTAAAGCAATGTACCATATGAACGAACGAAACAGCTATCCAACCAACCATCCAGTCATCCATCGAACCGACCAACCAACCAGCTAAAGCCAACCAACAATTCAGAGACGTACCAAATTTCAAACATTTTCATAAACGTTTAACTTCTTGGTGGTAAACTTAGCAAAGGAATTAAAAACATCAAAAAACGGATGTAACTAAATTTTAACTTATACACTCTCATTAACTTGAACTCTCTCTCCTTGCTACTAATGATTTAAATCATTTCACACACACATACATACATGCACAGAGTAGCTAAATTTAGTTCATAATCTAAATGTTTTTAAAAAATATATATACAAATGTAAGTTTGTCGTAATGTAACTATTCAAAATTTCTAAGTTTTTGAATTGGGACGATCTGTACAACACAAAGATAGAAAAAAAAAATACTAACAACAAAAATATATTAAAAGATATACATTCATACATACATTCATTGTGCGGGAGCGCGATTTTATATTTTGATAATAAGAAATATGGGTGTTTCCCTTAAGATTGTATGAAATGATAACAGAACTAATTCACTTTACAAGATGGAAAGGTACAACTATCGCAATTTGTGTTCTAAATCCTATGCCCGAGGTTTCTTCGACCGTAGGCTACAAGTAAATGTTTTTAACGCGGTTAATATTTACGAAAGACTCCCTGTAACTTTCGAAAATATTTTTTAACATCGACCGTTTAAGCGGAGTAGTCTGAGCTTTAAGAAAATATCTCTACAAGAATACACAGCTTAAATAATTCACTGTTTCACTGAAGCTATAAACAGACTGAGCTTTAACCACACTGAGAAATATTTCTTTTTAAATAGATTAAATTTGTACTTGATTCAATTATTTATTTAATCGGTCTTTTTTAATAAAATATAATAATTAAATATATGATATAAATCTATATCTACATCTATATAAAAAATTGTTGCAAGTGCGTTGTGATTTTATGACTCACGAACGTTCAAGCAAAATTCGACTAAGGTTTTAGGGACTGTTCATATGATCTTGTAGATTGCTTTTTTTAAGTTTGCACGAAATCGGTCGACGCGTTCCTGACTTAAGACTTTTCATCACGACATGTGATTTTGTCCATATTAAAAACAACAGCAAATACGTAGGCACTTATGAGCATGTGTAGTATGTATACCATGTGCTGACTTCATACATACGGTAAATTCACGTTGTAGCGCATACAAGCACACACAGCTAAGCGATCCTAATAAAATCAAACCCTTTGAATTATAGATATTTTCTATAAGATCCCAGTTGATTTGTCAGACTTCTCACGTGTTCGGAGTAGAGCCCCTTAGTAAACAAGGCCTAATATGTTATACAGTGCCCTGAAAGGGCTTGAAATTAGGCCCGTATAACGCTGAGCGCAATAAACTAGTTAAACATAAAATTGAGTCAATTGAAGATTTAATTTAAATTTCAACCTGAAAATAAATAAAACTATTAATAGACAAAGTGTGTTTCTTAATGAAGAAATAAAAAAGCTTTTATGGATTATTTATTATTTCTTTACAAAATTCTTAACAAAATATACGTATGTAACTTTTCGTAACGTTTTTTTTTTTTGTTTCGGAAGAACAGAGTTTTTATGATAAAATGTTTTTTTAGGAAAAATTATTTGTCTCATACTTTTTATGACAAAGCTGTTGGTTTATAAAAAAATAAACTTGAATCAAAAAATTGTCTCTTGATGGAAAAGGTGGTAACCTTATCGTAATCGCTACAACGTTTTTCAGTCTGTTACAGTTCTCTATCTATATATATATATATATATATATATATATATATATATATATATATAATAACATTTAAAAACTTTCAATTTTTTTTTTAAATAACAACTAAAATAAAGTTAAAAATTAAAGGGTAAATTTAATTTATAAAACAAAAGTGTAAAAATTTAGGGATGGCTCATGCCAGGGATGTTAGGAGACCATCTATAAATTTGTCTATTTCTCGCTTAGACGATTTAACTTCGATCATAAAAAAGTAAGTTTTTATGAAAAAATATAAGCATTTTTTTGAATCGAAATTATCTTTTTTATTGATTTTTAAGCCCGTACGTAAGTAGGCAAATTCAAAAGGCTTTAAAGAAAAATTTAATAATTTAATTTTATTACGGTTCTTAAGTTCTATTTTATTTTTAATAATATTTGTCACTAGTGCCATTCATTTCTGTACATGAAGTGTTTATTTGTCTGTCTCTTCGTCTGTTTGTCCGTATTCGCATCACGTAAAAACTGCTGGATGGATTTGAAATCTCGATTCATATATAAAACACTTGTTAGTCGTAAAAATTTGTCATTTCGTATAGAAACTAGAGATACAAATGTGAAAGCATCCAATTTTACCCGTATACACGCAAAGAAAAAAACATGGTTGAGGTAACCATAATCTAAGAGCAACATATTATGGTTGTATTATATGTTGTTAACATAACATAGTATTGTTACATTAAAGCTAGTGTTGCAACCATATTATTGTCTAGCATAACAATAACATGGTAAAATCTAAAAATAGTTATGTTATAATATAAACAATAAATGGTTAAATTAAAACATCATCATATGGTTGAAAATGTCATTTCATATAATTGAATTATTATTATTATTATTGATTTGTTACAAAAGTTATTCAATAACATAAATGCACAAAAAAAAACAATTCATTGCTTATTTTATATAATTAAAAGGCTTAAATACATAGGCTACAAAAATCATTTAAAAAAAAATATATAATTTATAAGCACAAAGAAAGGCATCTTATCTGCTTATCCCATGTGAATATCTATTTATGGAGTAAACGTGATATTCTCGTATTGAAGATATACGGTACGTAATGGTACTTCGGTACTGACTACACATTTATCCAAGACTTCTAATACGTTAATCTGGCATTTGGCAATTATTGTTGATTCATAATATGATAGCTTTAAATAAAAAATACGTAAATGGTTTCACAATTGTGCTTATAACACCAAAATAAAGATTTATATGCCAACATACATACATATGTATATTTCAACTATTTTTGAAATGCTTTGCTTACCTTTTTATTTGTTGTCATATTTTCTGTATTATTTTTAATTGTTTATTTTGTACATAAATTTTTATTTTTTTAATTTTCTCTAACAATAAAAATAATTACAACTTTAAGCTGACAAAAAATTACTAAATTGATAGAAAAACATTCTGTCAAGACCAAGAACGAAATATTTTTAAGCGGAAATATTTTGTTTGCTTTTAATCATACTCTGATTAATTTTATATTATTATGGTTAAATATATTATATTATTTTTAATAAGTTATAAGACTTTGGTCGTAGTTCAAATTTTTTCACGCTAAGCCAACTATGTTGTATTTTTTGTGCACAGTAACCATATAATGGTTAAATATCAACAAAAACGTGTTTGTTGTGACTGAAGTATTGCTGAAAACAACTATAATTTGTTCTCTGTAACTTTACAATGTTACAAAGAACATATTATGGTTATTGTGACCATATCTCAACCATGTTTTTTCTTTGCGTGTAATTGTACTAAAACATTGTCTACAGAACTCTCGAATAAATAGTTAAAAATACATTTTTCTAAAATTTGAAATTTAACAAAATAAGAAGTGACACGCAGACAAAGTCTGCTAATAATTTTTCTATAATCTTGCACTCATTACTTTATGCAATCATCCATATCCATGATATATATCCAAACATTGCCAGCTAATGGAATTCTGATTATTGTGTTGTGATAACACAGTTCTGTTTAATTGTATCTGTATCTTTCTCTCTAAACGTACATACACACACACACACACACACACATACAGATACACTCTACATAGCAAGTTTTATGCTGACTAACAATTTTGTATATTTGTTTTTGGAGAATATGCACACCAATACAAACACATACAAACATACATTCAGACATACTTAACATTCATATAGATTTAAGATATCACCCCACACACTGAAATATATTTAGACTAGATGGGTTTTTGTGTTATTTTATCATCATCCTTTGATCAAACATTTTTAGTAAAAAGTATATTATTATTATTGCTGTTGTTGTTGTTTTAGGTTGTTTTGTTTTTGCTTTTAGAGCTGATAGTACGATATCGTATTGTATATGAGTATGTAGTAAATGACGGACTTACAAACTGACTGACTAGCTGAGTGAGTAAGTGAATGAATATGTGAGTTGGTTGGAAGACTGAACAAAATTTCTTATCAGTAAATTTTTTTTTTTTTTTTTGGTTTGTGTATTTATATTTCCACATAGACATTTTTGTTCGCTTTTGCCTTTAAGTAAGAAAAATAAGTTGGACTTGATATCTTGACTTGAAATCTTTTCTTTTTTCGTTGCCTTTGTTTTTTATCTTAATCTCCGTTTTTTTTTTCTGAGTATGAATATTATTTTATTGGGGAAGAGAAGTGGGTAGTAAATAAGTAATTTGGTTAGAGAGCCGTTTGTGTAGTTGTGTATTATCATGCGATAACAAGTAGAGAGAGGATAATTTTTTTACGTGAGTGCAATAATGTTTTAATCTTGTGTAAGTTCTCATTAAAATTTGTTAGTGGTTCCCACATTAAGACAGCTGTGTTGATTTGTTGTGTTGCGCCTGCGTTGAAAATTTGTCATTTCCGTTTTTCAAGCTCAAATGAAAAATTTGAGAATCAATTTAATTTTGTCTAGTATTTTAAAGATTTAAAATTAATTTGCGTTCTAAAATGATTCAAATAATAAAACTAAAAATATTTATTATTTCGCTTTGAAAACACCAGTGTCAAGAGTCAATACTTGTACTAATCGCAGGGGTAACCTTAAAAGCAGTTAAAAGCACCGAGAATTGAAAACAAAATGGTTTTTTTTTTAACTGTGAAGACGTTAAGCAAAGTTTTATTAAAATTAATTTTTAAGAAATATTAACCCTTTCGGGACGGAGTTTTATTTTGCAAACCAATTTATGTATGGTAAAATTTTTTTCATATTCTAAAAGGTATGATAAAAGTATTATGTTCTCCATACTTAAACATTTTAAATTCGTCCTTTTATCCTGGGACATATAATCCCAACAAGTGTTTTCATCGGGCATAAAATCACAATCAGTGTTCTCGAAGAGCGATTCGAAATTAAAAAGACAACTAAAATATATATATTATTAGATTGAGATAAAAGTTTACATTTCTTTTTAACATTTTAGGAATGTAATTAGGTATTAATTTGTGGAATGGCCCAAAACACTTGTAACATAAGGCGTTGTTACAACCTGAGCATATCATCTTTTTTCGCTTTTTAATGCCAACTGAAGAACAGCGGACACAGCGACAACGCTGCTCTTACTCTACTGGCAAGTGGTCTCCAATATTAATGCTATCCGTTTTTGGACGTTTGGGAGTTCTACCTCCCTGGCGATTGCGTTGAAAATAAAGAAAAAGACAGTTTGAAAATTGCTGGGACGTATTATCCCAGTAGTCCCGAAAGGGTTAAAAATCTCCTTGTAAGTTTGTTTGTTTACGCGTGCTTCAATCACGGCTAAACGCCTGCAGCGATTTTAATGAAATTTGAAACACGGGTACATATATGTCCTCATGGTAGTATAAAGCAATAATATTTTTAAACAGAGGACCAGGAGGGGAGAAAAAGGGGAGCGGGTAGTTTTTACAAATTCTTTTCTAATCGATTTTAAACAAATTCGAAACCAAGAGAAAAAGGGAAAAACGGTCACTTACGTCCGTACCGATTACAATAAAATTCTTAACATAGTCCAGATTTACAATATACAATTTTTTGAGGCATTTTTTTCTAAACTTTCTATTTAAGTTACAGCGTTATGCGTTATCTAAACAAAAAACATTAGCAACAGGAACATACTCTTAGAACTCAAGCAATACATATTGTTTACTCCTACTGCTTCACTAACAGGCAAAAATTTCATGCTAATTTCATGAAAAATTGCATAGTGTAAATGCCGTATTAATAAGAAGTAGAATATTTTATGTTTATTAAAAAAAAAAGGGAACAGGAGAGGGTATTGAAGGAGAGAACAAATGCGCACTTTTATCAATCTTAACCACTCTCAACAAAATCAGATTTTACGGATACTTTACATATACATAGATAACTCCTGATCTGATCCTGATAAGATCCGAACTGGTTCGATAGATTTCTCACGTGTTGGAATAATGCACTTATAGCAATCAAGGCTATGCAGTGCCTAGAAAGGCTCAAAAATTAGACCTTCGCAAAGCCGGGTACTTATAGTAGCTGGTTAAAAACAAATTTGACAAAGTTCATAGCATTTAATTAGAATCTGTTCCCACATCCAACATATAATGGATCACGGCTAAAGTGTCCAGTTGAGCAATTATTTGCGGAAATCATAATATATTTTATCATTTAGAAAATACAATTTTCCAACAAATAAAAAAAAACAGCCGGCAAGATTAGGAACTAAATATTCTCACAGCGGATATTAAGTAGCAGTTAAAGCAAAAAAATCTTCCACGTGAGCCCATTCCGAAGAAAGTAAAGACAATTTAAGTTTCAAGTTGTTTATGTCTTGTTCAAGATACTGTTCATTGTGGCTACTTGGAAAAAGCACAAGCAACAAAGAGAGTGGGTAAAGAAGAATAAAATCAGTGTTGAGTATTATTGCTTGTTGTTACTTTAATGTTTGGACAAACATTTTTAGTTCATTTAAAAAGTTTGTGAGAAGTTTCGTGAAGTAAGTAAGTAAGCGGGAGTGAAATGTCCATCGAGACGTGCTTTCTTTCACCTTCAATATTCATTATCGGTGATTTTAATAATTTGTTCGGGATAATAAGGAAGATGTTTTTAAAAATAATGTAATAAATTTAATATTCCCGTGATTTAATCTTAGCAGAGAATATAATTATTATTAATTGTTATATACGCAAATGGCAAAAATAGAATCCTTTCGTCAATGTTTGTCCGTCTGTCTAATTCAAGGGCCCCTCACACTAGAAGTGCAACGTCTAGAAACTTGAAATTTTCTCTGTCGCTACAACAACAAATACTAAAATGAAGTGAAAAATTAATTGGCGCGTTTACAGAGATGTTATTTTCCCTTATATGGCCGTGTCTTTTAACGCGTTCTTGACAGAAATTTTAATTTAACAAAAAGTATTATGTCCTTTTTAAAGTTAAGTATAGAAAAATTTTTTAAATAAAGGGTGTACCTTTTCTTCTAAGCCGTTATAACCAGACACTTCACGCAGAAAAAAACATGTTTGTGATATGGTCACAATAACCATATTATGTTCTTTGTAATTATGTATAGTTGCGGAGAGCCAATTATAGTTGTTTTCACCAAAACTTGAGTCACGATAAACATTTTTTGTTAATTTTTAACGATTATATAGTTACCGTGCACAAAAAATGCAACATGGTTGGTTTTAACTTAAAAAAATTTCAACCACAACCAAAGTTTTATAACTTATTAAAAATAATATAATATATTTAACCATAATATATTATTATTAATCAAAGTATGGTTAAAAGCAACAGAATAATGTTTGCGCTAAAAAGTATTTTGTTCTAGTACTTGACACTTTAGTAATTTTTCTGGTAGCTAAAATTTGAAATTGTTTTTTATTGTTGAAGAAAGTGAAAAAAAATTAAAAATTTTTGTACAAAAAAATAATTAAAAATAATATGCAAAATGTGAAAACAAATAAAAAGGGGAAAAAAATTGAAGTAAATATGTATATATTGAGGGCATATAAATAGTTATTTTTGTGTTTGAAGCACAATTGTGAAATCATTTATTTGGGATTACAAACTATATTTTTATATAACTGATTCTTGTAGCCTATGATCTTAGCGTTAATTAAAGCAAGTCGCTTATGAATAAAACAATAATAAGTCTTTTATATCAGGAAAATTTTGCACTTACGAGACTATATTATAATTCAATTATATAACATGACATTTTCTTCCATATTATTATAATTTAATTTAACCTTTTAATGTTTGCATGTGAACATAATTATGTTTATACTTTAGACACCAATATGGTTGCAAATGTAACAATACTATGTTTTGTTAGCAACCATATAATGCAACCATAATATGGTTACCTCAACCATGTTTTTTCTTTGCGTGTTGAAAGTTATCCAAAGTATGAAGCATTAGGTCTGCTATAACAGCAGGTACAGAACGAATATAAAAAATAGAGATTAAAGCGAGTTCACATAGAGATGTTATTTTCATGGCGGCATCTTTTAAAACGTGAGATTCAGACACTTGAAATTAATACAGCCTGTGTGCCCGCGACAATAACAAATAAAAAATTCTGTTAATGACAGGCACCTTAAACTTTCAACAACAAATAATACAAATAAAAAATTTACCATTTAAAGTACGAATGCACTTTATATATATGGTACGAATGTGTTGGTGATATGGTACAAATGTCTTGGTGATTTATTTGTTTATTGTAGTTTTTGGTAAAACTTTATTATATTTCTACTGGACTTTAAAAGCAATTCTCAGTTTGTCGATAAATTTTTTTATACAATTTTTGATACAGCTTTTCGATACTTTGACCTTAACAACCAGTGCAATATGTATAAACACAGAGCTTTCCTATCACCCAATAAATAATATATTTATTAGAAAATATTATAGGACATTAATATAATGTTTTCAATAATATTTTAATCTATTAATTCGCAAAATAGTTTCATAAATATTTTTTTATTTTATTTTTTTAAAGCCTGCAAATATAAAAGCAGACATTTTTCAAATACAATCTTACGGTTATTAAAAATAAAGAACAAACTATTCCCGGCATTTCATTTTTTTAATAAGGTGTCTCTTCTTACTAAATTATTTAACTAGAAAATCCACTACTACCCTTTAAAATTGTTTATTTTTTCGTACTCATTTAAACTAAATAGTCGCAAGAAACTATTCTTAAGTCATTAACATTTGAATGTGTTGGACAAATAACAACGGCAACCAACACGGCAAAACATGACATTAAAAACGAAAAGAACACAAAAACTCAAACTAAAGACCATAAACTCAAAAATTAATTAATAAAGGCAAAGTGAAAACCAAATTTACATAGACGCGCCATTAACCCAGTGATAATGACAGCGACGGCGGCTATACTTAATTTTTTTTACATTTTATTTGTGCTGTGTTGCTGGCGTTGTTGTTTTATTTATGTATAATTTACATTTAAACACCAACTACCGGTGTTTAAATATTTGTTGTTGTTTTTTTTTCTTTTTTTATTTGTTGGCCTGTTGTGTTTAACAACAATGTAACCACTAGTTAAAAACAGCACACGGGCGCACAGACATACATTTCCGCTCTTTAAGGGTTGTCAATTCTTGAGAATTCAAAAAAGCACTAACATTAAAAAAAACGTATTTTTGGAAATATGAAAAATCCGTTTTTATATTTTTCATGACAAAAAGTGCAAAAAGTGTATATCTAAGTGTGTTATTCCGTTTGTAATTTGTACAATATCGATTGCCGAGCCATAGGATAAGCTAGATAAATTTTAAATGCGCCAATCGGTCAGACATAGTTTCGAAAATTTTGCTATGGAATATCAGCAAGATCGGTCCATTACCTTTGAGGCAGCGGGGAAATTCGACGCTTGCTTCTAATTTTTCCATCTATATATATAAAAATGAATGTCTGTCTGTATGTTTGTGCTTTATAGGAGGCCAAGCCCTTGGACCGATCTTCCTGAAATTTTCACAGCATGTTACTGTGACTCTGGAAGGAATAATAGGCTATATGAAGTTTTAATTGGACAACGGGGCGTGGCACCGCCCATATAACCCAAAAATTTAAATCGCCATATTTTGGCCATTTTTTGACCTACGTCGACGATATTTGGTACATATGGTATTGGCATAATTAGGAATACGTACCAGGAGAAAAGTGGGTGGGACCCCGCCCCTTTTTAGAAAAATTAAAAATCGTAATATAGTCTTAACTACTGGACCAATCGTCATTGAATTTTCGCAATAGGATATTCTTGACTATATAAAGTTGGGAGTGGACAATGGGGCGTGGACAAGGGGGGGTAGCGAAGCACACCGGGTTCATCTAGTATCATATAAAAAAATCTAGTTTGTAGTGAAGCATCTCCATTTGACAAAAAAAAAAGCGATAGAGAATTTAAAAATAAGGGACAAAAAACATCAAGTAAAAAAGTAGGCGATTGCCCTTATTTTCCGAGTTATGTGCCTCTGAAATTTTCATATAAAAGTACATTTGTGCAACATATTTTTTAAGATTCAAAATGGGTATCATTTAAAAGCTTTTGAAGAGACCTTTTAGGAAAATCTAAAACTTTTGAAAAATGCTTAACCCCTTAAAAGCCGATGACATTTTTAATTCTCTGTCAGCACAATAGTAATTTATTTATTTTTTTTTTTTTATTAAAGTTACTTTACTAAACTAGATTTATATATTTGGTAAAGGGTATATAAGATTCGAACTCAGTTGATTCATCACCATAACAGAGCATGTAAAATATCCAATATTTTATTCGACTTGTATTGCTACACGAAAGTTCGGAGATTTTCAAATATAATTAAACTCTTTAAATTTAGTTTCATTAAAAGTTCAAGACCTGGCAGCGTTTTAAAATATTAATAAACTTATTGACAAATTTTACATCAAAAATATTAATTTATTTGGCTTAAGTTCTTCATATTTTATTTTATTTTTTTCAGATCACTGCATAGTATTTGTCACAGTTATCTAATTAAGATTGTATACAATGTAAACATCATCTATTTAACCAACTAATTTAATATATTAGAATGTTCATAATCAATCAATATTAGAAAATTATTTAGAGGAATAGTTTTAGCTCTTAAATAATTCTCTTACATCTACATGAATCTGCTTGACCACATTCCTCAAAGTATTTTTACATATTGATGTTTAAAAAAACCGATTCAACGGGCATTAAGTCTTAGCAGTCTCTAAGTAATAAAATCGAATTTTCGTTATAAGAAAAATTTCAAAATGTCACTAAAAATTGAACATTTAACTAAAAAAACAAAATGACACTTTAATGACTTCTTAAAAAAACTGGAAAATTTCCCAAAAAAGTGTTTATTTTTGGTGGCGACCTTTTTGACTAGCACGGGCACAGAGATGCTCACAAGAAACCAATACCAGGACCCAATAAAGGCGACTTTACGCAACACTTTGTGTATATGTTACCTTTAGTAACACCAACACAATCGATTATCTCATCTTGATCAAAGCCGCTGCTGACTGGAATTGTCTTATCCAAGTGCTGCCTAACCCATTTAACTTTCTCTGCAATAGACGCATTGTTTAGTTGGATTTTCATAATATCAGCATTTTTTTGAAGTGGTTTTGCTAAACGGATAAGAATGTGAGTAATAATACGGATAACCTTGTACTTTCGGAACACATTTTGAATGCTTTTCTTGACCAAACAGTCACTTAATAATCTTGGCTTTTGTGAAAGATTTTTTTATTTTAGATTTGTGCCAAATTTCTTAGAAATTATGACAGCATTAATTACACAAATGTTGAGTCCAGACAGTAATTATGGCCCTGAGCCCGAAGGAAGTTAAATATAACCCCAACAGCACGAACTAATATCACGGAATGAGCTTCTATGAATTCCTTTTTGTTTACCTTTAAAGCGGATCGATCAGCCTCTGGAACAATGTGAGTTACACTAGCTCTGTAGAATAAGAACAAAGTCAAATCTACAGGTTCGTTAGCATCATCCCACGGTTAAGCCTTATCCAACAGCTTTAAAGGGCAAAACTAAGAAAAGGACGTTATACAAAAATCACACTAAAACACTATGCAGGGAAAAAATTATCACACATAGTAAAAGGTATATTCAAACCTTAAGACGATGTTATTATGCGGGGCAATAGTTTTTAATTAACTGATATCGTTCCTTTTCCTAACACAAGATGTTAATGAAGGTAAACTTTTGAGGCAAAAAAAAAAAAAAAAGAATTACTAAAATAACAAGCGGGAAGTAGGGTATTGAACTTTCCACAAAAACAGTAGCTTATTAGGAAGTCAACTTAAAAAAAAATAATTTAATTTACATTTTAGTTTACTTTCATTTTACTTTTTGTTTTTTTACATTTAAAGTATCTGACTTCTTATTTGCTGTTTTTTATAAAAGCAAAATTCTAATCTTGAAATCAATTAAAATTATTTAAATTTATTCTTCTTGTTCTATTAAATAACAGCTCTCAAGTTTATTTATATTAATATTAAGAGTAAGAAAACCCCAATAATACGACGAACTGTATGGCACGTGAAGAGTGCATTTACGAGAATCTGTATTCATTCTGTTCTAAGTATAATCTAGTTCATGACATTTCGTTGGATCTCGCTACCTTTCAAAAGTTTTGATGTTTGTTAACATTAAGCAATTTTTAGTATATAATTATCGCCTGTAAAAAACTATGTTATACTGTTTTACTATTTTTTGGTATTTTGGTTTATTATACACTTCACCGATTTCACTAAATGCGAAAGAACGCATTAAAGAACCCGGCAGTAAATTTGTCATTCCGTTTGTAATTTTTACAATATCCATTCCGACCCAATAAAGTATACATATATTCTGAAGCGAAGTCGATTGAGGGATGTCCGTCCGTTTAGGTGTTTAAATTAAGTTTGCCAAGGCACTAGATCAGCTAGAGAAATTTTAAGTACGCTAATCGATCAGCATAGTGTTCAAAGAGGTGCTGTTCAAACTCAGCACGATCGGTTCATGTCCTTAAAGGCAACGGATAAAACACCACGCCTACCTTTAGTAATTCCAAAAAAGCAAATATATAGGTGATAGCAAATAAAAAAATTAAAAAAAAAAACTATATGAAAAGTTGGCACTCGCCCATATTTTCCGAGTTACGGGCCTCTGAAATTTTCAAATTTGATAAAATATCAATATGGTTATCATTAAAGAGCTTTTGAAGAGATATTTAAGGAAATATTTAAATTTTTAAAATGCTTAACCCATTTAGAGCCGATAACATTTTTATGTAAAATTATATGTATGTAGTACTTTCTTTTTCTTATTTTTAATTCTCTGTCACCTAATATTTGCTTTTTTGATTGGAGTTACTTCACTGAACTAGATTTACATATATGGTGAATGGTACATAAGATTCGACATAGCCGAATATACCGCTCTTACTTTTGTGTACTGAATTGAGTACTTTATTGTTTACGAGTATTAATAAAATAAAGTAATTAATTTGTTAATATTAAATGTTGTAAACATTTTGTTGATAATTGTAATGTGAAATATTAATAAGCGTACTTGATGGATTCCAATGTTATGTACCGAAAGCTAAAAGTATAAATTAAATACTTTAGAAAGGAGCAAAATACCTTCAAGCATAATCATTCAACGTTTCTTTTTTGCTCGCAACTGAACGATCCTAAATTTGTCCTCACATGCGATTGTCCAGATTTTATTTCTTCTATCTTCTTCTGTCTATTTTTTAATTCCGTTTTGTTGTTTTAGGAGATTACCTTCTTCCGTTTGTCAAACAACAAATTACAAATATTTAGGAAAAAAAAAACATTTTAGAAACAGAAATTACGCCGCTGCTTAACACAGACAGTCAATAAAAACTTAACAGACAAACACCTCTTCTTAATGATTGGCTGATTAACTGTCTGCTTTGAACAAAATAGCTAAATAGTTAACTAACTGACTACAACAGTACAAGAAAAAATTACCTACATAAATACAGTCACAACCTTCAGCAAAACATTACAACAAATTGAATGTATATAAAAAAAATAAAAAAGGAACAAAACAAAAAATTAAGACAACAAGAATATTAACGACAACACAAATAAAAGTCAGGATACAAAAACAACAATAACAAAAATATGGAGGAAAAGTTCACAAATTCGTGCCGTAAGGACTACTGACAGACAATCAATGAACTTTGATGATGATTTTTCAATGACTTTCATCATTTAAATCAACAGACAGACAGACAAAAAGTATTGGCGGGTCTTTAGGTTTTATAGGAGACCTTATTGGCAAGAATGACATTATTGTGATGGTGATGATGAAGGTATGAGGCAAATTATGTTTTGGGAAATTTTCAATGAATTATTACTTTTTAAATTATTTATATAAAAGGAATAATTTTTTTTAATTTAATAATGGGGTAAATTACCTAGGCTGCAGTCTTCTATACAAAACTGGACTATAGGTTATCGAAAAGTAGTCAAAAAGCTTTCTGTGGATAACTAGTTAAAAAGTTTTTTATGGAAAACAAGTCCAAAAGTTTTCTATGGAAAACTAGTCGAAAAGTTTTCTATTGAAAAACTAATCAAAGCATTTTCGCAGAATACTATTCAAAATTTCTATAAAAAGATTACTCGAAATGTTTCCTATAGAACACTAGTCGAAATATTTCCTATAGAAAACTAGGCGAAATGTTTCCTACAGAAAACTAGCCGATATGTTTTCTACAGAAAACTAGTCGATATGTTTTCTACAGAAAACTTTATCGATATGTTTTCTAGAAAAGACTAGTCGATTTATTTTCTAAAGATAACAAACCGATAAGTTTTATATAGAAAACTAGTCGAAATTTTTGTGTGGAAAACTAGTCGAAATGTTTTCTATAGAAAACTAGTCGAAATGCTTTCTATAGAAAACTAGTCGAAATGTTTTCTAAAAAAAACTAGTCGAAATGTTTTCTATAAAAACTGGTCGAAATGTTTTCTATAAAAAACTAGTCGAAATGTTTTCTATAGAAAACTAGTCGAAACGCTTTCTATAGAAAACTAGTCGAAATGTTTCTATAAAAAACTAGTTGAAATGCTTTCTACAGAAAACTAGTCGAAATGTTTGCTCAAAAAAACTAGTCGAAATGTTTTCTATAAAAAAGAAGTCGAAACGTTTTCTATAGAAAACTAGTCGAAAACTTTTCTATAGAAAACTAGTCGAAAACTTTTCTATAGAAAACTAGTCGAAAACTTTTTTATAGAAAAGTAGTCGAAAACTTTTTCATAGAAAACATTTCAATGGAAATTTAGTCAAAAAGTTTTCTATGAAAACCTAGACAAAAAGTTTTCTATGGAAAATTAGTCAAAAATTTTTCTATAGAAAACTAGTCGAAATGTTTTCTATGAATAACTGTCGAAGTGTTTTCTATGGAAAACTAATCATAGTGTTTCCTATAGGAAGCTGTGGAAAACTTGTCGAAAAGTTTTTAATACAAAACTAATTGAGATATTTTCTGTAATAAACAAAATGCTTTTTATAAAAAACTAGTCTATATGCAAACTGGTCGAATTTTTTTTATGTAAATATTTTCAACAACACGCTATCACGGAATGTTTTTTAAAAAGTTTGTCTAAATATTTTCTATTAAAGACTAGACGAAACTATTTGTGTTAAAGAAATATTTTCTACAGGAAGCTATACAAAACATTTTTTCTTGTTATATTCCTTTAACACATTCTTAAATAACATTGAGATTTTAATAGCGTTTTCGTGATGATTTTAAAAATTACAGTGACGTTAACGATGAAATGTCAATAATGTCGTTTAGGTGACACACAATCATAAGTGAGCAACTCTTGTCTGTTTACGTTTTCTTTATTTCGTTTCATATGATTTGTTTTATATTTTTTTTCTTCCATCCTTCATGATCAAGTGGATACGAGATTTTTTTTTCTTTTCTCTATTGATGTTATTTCTTTCGTAATTCAATATGTTACAATGTATATAAGTGTTCAGTTGAATGTGTTATGCTAAAGTGTATCAAATTGCTGGGTTACTTTTCTTAGTGTTCGATGTACTTAAATGATTTCTTTACATCACAATTGTTTTGTCATTCCTGTTTTTTTTAACTTATTGAAACACTTTTTTCCGTTCTTATCTTAACCGGAAAAAGACTTCCCATAAAAGGAGAGCAAATCAAAAGGAAGGTGCAATAAAAATTCATTTTACATATTTGAACACATACATGTACATTAAGATTTTTTTGTATGTTTTGTTTTTTTCTTATTCTTCATATCGATTGAATGAAGGAATATTTTTGCTGCTGATGATGCACCATCACAAATACAACCACAATTTTATAGGCCAGGAAAACCATAAATGTATATTGTGATAAGTTTTATTTTATTTCTTTTTTTTTTTTTGTGCTGCTGTATATTTTTAAGATATACTTTCATATTCATTTTCAAGACGCGACAATTGAGTCACTCAATTACTTGCACTTGTTAGGTAAAGAAATTATATCTATAAAATGAATTGATACCTTTTGTTTAAAGTTCGTTTTCTATCTTTCTATTTTTTTTTTTTTTGTTTTTTTGGTTTTGTTTTATTTTCTTTTTCGTTTCAATTACTTAAGTGGTTTTTTGTCGAATAGAAATTGAAAATCATTTGAGATGTAACTTAAGCAAAGTAAGATAATGAATGTTAATGTTCATTTAAGTAGAGAGATATGGTATCGGTCATTAAGTTTTGAATAATAAAACCTATAAAATATTTGAAATTATTATATTCAGAATTATTCACTATCAGAGGTATTCGTAGAGTCTATTTTTTAATTTGGTATTTCGTCAGACTTTTATTGATAAAGAACAAAGAAATAAAAGTAGTTAAAGTTTCATAATATTTTTGGATTTTATATCATTAAATTGAATATTCCACTCTTATCTGACTTATATATAGGACACTGTTATTAAAAAGTCTGAATTTTTTTGTTATTTAATTTTAAGTTATTTTTATATCAATTATTAGCTTTTAAATTAAAAATTATTGCATTGAAAAAATTTATTATTTGGAATCTTTTGTATAATAATTTACTTTAATTGTGCTTGATTCCTTCAAATATAAATATTTTATGATATCCTCATGAAATATTTATTTTTTAAACTAAAATAAAAAATGAAATGTATTACTGCGGGAAGCATATCCATATGGCCATTTCGCTACTGCTCATCATGAAATATTTTTATTTGAATGAATCAAGCACAATTAAAGTAAATTATTATTTTATTGTTTAAACTTATTTTATTTTTAATTAATTCTATTACAGTTAATGTTAATCAAGTTTAAATAATATATTATCATTAATTAAAACATGGTAAATTTTTTTTAGTTTGTCTAACAAATATTTTAATTTAAAATCAATCGCTAGTAATTATTTTTCCTACAATGCACAGTGATTCCAAATCATTTGGAAATAAATTGTTCGGGTTTGTATTAATTTTTAGAGTAAAGCAGTATTCAGATAAAAATTGTGATAAAACTAGAAAGGAGTCTTTTATACATACATTTTTATAAATTATTTTTTTGTTCCATCCTTGTTAATATCAACCGTTTGTCTACAACTGTTAAACTGTTTGGCAATATTCTTTAAATTATAGCAAGTATGGAGACACCCTTTATTTTACAAATTAAAATTTTATAATACACGTAAAAAACATGTATGTTGTATGGGGACACCCTTTAATTTTAAAGATTATGAACTATTTAGAAAACGGGAGCAAACTGCAGGCATCTCCTTTTAAATAGAAAAGAAAATTTTCAAAATCTATTCAGAAATGACTGAGTCATGGAGGCACAAATATTAAAAAAGCCACATTCAGTCAAATTGACTGAAGTCGGATAAAAATAGTAAAGATTAGGATGTATCTAATTGTTTATTACATGATATCAAGTAAATTTATGTGTGTGTGCATTTGTGTAATGTTTTTTAAATTTTAGTCCAGTTAGCATTTGGAAGATTGTTTGTACAAAAAAAACCAAAGTGAGTCTTTTAAGACTACCCAAAATGACTTAAAACTGATTAATCAGTTTTGCGTTTAAAAAGAGACTCGAATATAATTCCGACAAACGCAAAGAAAGCGACTGTTTAAAAAACCAAAAAGTACAAAAAGCAAATGCTTGCAATTCGACTGTTGTTAGAATTATTTTAGAGATATATTAAACGCAGCCTAACGATGAAAAAATGATTCAAATACATACATACATATGTATTTAATATTTGCGTCACTTCGTAAAGAAAATAGAGAAATTTTTTAAAAATTCATTTTTTTAATTTGAATTTTAGAAAATTAGGAATAACATGCTAACGAATGTAACACTACGTCTCGACGTGCAATTGATTGGATCGCACATCAACAAAACGTCAGAATTGGTTACAAACATTTGTTCATGTTTGTCTGCGTGGAGAAAACTTGGCGATGTTAATGCTTCGTTTTCTCGCTGTTTTAACACGACATAACATCGACAACGATGTCTACATAAGCCATTTTAATCTATGCACATAAAATTGTTCAATGTTTGAACAAATCAATGGCTCGTCAAGACGGCGTGTAATAAAAAATAAGCAAAACGTTGTTTGCAATGTTTCATTTTGGGAAAATATAGTTAGAAATGTTCGTGTAATATGGTTCGTAGAAGACTCGCTCACGGCTAGTAATATGTTAAAAGTTGACTCGAAAAAGTATCGTATTTGATTATAAGTGCGATTGAAAACAGTATCGATAATGAGTCGAAAACGCGAGTCAGAAGGGACTCGTTCAGAAGAGTCGCGCTAGGGTACCATTTTCTACCGACAAAACAATCATTTTCGACTTTAAAACGAGCGCATAAGCGATTATTTTAAGAGTTAAAAAAGATTCGAATATGAACAATAATTAAAAAAATTCTAACTGGGAGAATTTAAAAATAACTTGAATGTTCTTTGATTATTAAAAATTTATGAGAATGTATACGAGGGCTGCTATTTATATTTCTGGCCTGGCAACACTGAGTGCTGCGAAGTGTAATCTGACATTTCCATTGGAAAGCTTGTCATTTTTAAGGATAATCGTACTCAAAACGTTTTGACGTGCGACCATTATTTGTGTTGTTTACAGTGACTTGAAAAAATTAATATAGAAAAAAATGGAATTAACTCGTGAACATTTTCGTGCCATCATTTTTCACAACTTTCGAAGTGGATTATCACGACAAGAGTGCATTGATGAACTTAAATCTTTGTATGGCGATGAAGCGCCATCCTATAGCACTGTGAAAAATTGGTATAATGAATTTAATCGTGGCCGAAGATCGCTCAAAGACGAATTCCGTGAAGGTCGTCCAAAAACGTGCCAGAGAACATTGATGCCGTGCGTGAACTCATAATGCAAGATCGACATGCGACATACCGAGAGATAGAGACATCCTTGGACATTTCTTCCACCAGCAAACATTCGATACTGCATGAACACCTGGCCGTAAAAAAGGTTTGTTCTCGTTGGATCAAGCACAATTTGAAAGTGGCTCAAAAAAAGGCTCGTGTCGATTGGTGCAAAGAAATGTTGCAAAAATACGATTGCGGTGCTTCAAAAGACGTTTATAAGATCGTCACAGGTGACGAATCATGGATCTATGCGTATGAGCCCGAAACGAAACAACAATCGACCGTGTGGGTCTTGAAAGACGAGCAAAATCTAACGAAAGTTGTTCGTGGAAGAAGCACATTGAAGCAAATAGTCGCCTGTTTCTTCGGCAAAACTGGTCATGTGGCGACTGTTCCGCTTGAGCAACGTAGGACGGTCACTTCTGAGTGGTACACTACAATTTGTTTGCAGTTATCGGAGAAATTCGAAAAACCAACAAGAGAAGACGAATCATTGTTCACCATGACAATGCGAGCTCTCACACATCGGGTCAAACCAGACCGTTTTCGACCGGCAAAAACGTCGTACAGCCATACAGTTCTGACTTGGCACCTAATGACTTCTTCTTGTTTCATCACATCAAGAAAAAAAATGCGTGGTCAATGATTTTCGTCGCCAGAAGAAGCTGTTGAAGTGTTCAAAAACCATGTTTTAGAGGTGTTTCAATCGGAGTGGAAAAAGTGCTTCGACAACTGGTTTGAGCGCATGCAGAAGTGTATAAATCATGCTGGAGAATACTTTGAAAAACAATAAAACCATTTTTTATTATAAATATTCGCATTTTCACTATTAGGCCAGAAATATATAGAGCAGCCCTCGTATGTATGTTAAAATGTTTAAATTTTGGTTTTTTGAATTTTTTAGTTTGACAAATTTTTTCAATTTATTTGCTGTGACTGAAGATGCCACCTAACAGTGTGGCGAAATACTGAAAGAAATAAAAACCCATATTTTAATTTCAAAAACTGACCTCACGGTTATTAAATTAGAAAATTTAAGTTTATAAAGGTCAAATAAACATTAATATTTATTAATTACTTTTAGCTTCACTGTACACTGACCAGTTTAATGTAGTTGTAGAAAAACTTAAACAATGAAATGTAAGGCTGCATTTCATTTAATTTTTTTACAAGAATTTGATTTTTGGATAATGTTTCACATTATTTTAGTGAAAAACATCTTATGCCCAAAAAATCGCTGCATTTTCAACCATTCGATTTAAAAACAAAATTTTTTCCATATTTCAAAATTTCAATTTATTTAATTTTGTTTACAAATCAATGAGTTTTTAAGATTTATTTAGTGATAAATGAATGTGGTATTTTTAACTTTTTTGTTTCATTTTGTTGCTTGCGGTCTAACAACGACTGTGGGCTGTGGGTTCGTTTTTGTATCTCAATGAAAAAATCTATACAAAATGATATCAGCAATCGAAAACTTAAACTAAAATACAAAAATAAATGCAATAGTAACATTTAAATGCATATAAAAACGAAACCCTAAAGTAATGAAGCAAAAAAAAAACAACAACAAATATTATAATATCACAATACATTGTAAATATTTGTGAATATATTTTTGTGTCTGTTATCAAAGTCAGGATCTCTTATCAATTTAAACAATCGTTCAAGGCGCTTGTTACTGTGCATAGCTTTTTAATTTTTCAGAATTATTAAAGAGTCATTTCATGCTAAATTGTTTTAAATGCATTTCTTTTATACCTGTAACAGTAAAGTTTGGGATTGTGTTTTCGATACAAAACAATGCTGAATTATTTGTTACTTTCACCCACATGTGAGCAGAATGAAAGTTAAAAGTTAGTCAACATATGTGTAGCAGTCGCGGTAGTGAACAGAAAATCATAAGTATGAGTTCAAATCCTGACAGAGCCTGAGCTTAAAGGCAAATAATTATAGATGAGTTATGTACGATCGAAATAAGAGGAAATAAAGCTTCAAAGCTCGCAAAGTCTTAATTAGAAAAGAAAAACAATTATTATGAGGCCGCGAAAGATGAGTTGTTGAAGGCGTCTTTACAAAAAGAACAGCAGATGGAATGGTAACCGTAGTTAGAAGAGCAACACAACATAACAGTTTGTAGTACTGGTGGCTGATTTTGAAAGCTGTGTCTTATGAGATCGAATCTCACCGAGCAACTGATTATTGTGCTGTTGGTGGCTGCTCTGTTTAAAGGCTCAGGTTTGCTTTTCACCGGGTGGACATAATAATATGGTGTGGATTGGGGGTGTATGGTGTGGATCGGGTGTATTATAATTTAAAAACCATGTGCTTGTGTTGTGAAGTAAAGCAACGCACAGAGGGGTATTTTGCCAATATAGCTGGACTTTAGACAAAAATTTAATTTTGAGAAATGTAAAAATTTAAGTACGCAGCTGAGTAGATAACTAAATTCGTATTGTGACTTTTCAAGGCTCTTGCTTAAAATTTGTCATTTTGGGACACTATTAAAGTCAGGAAAATTAGATAAATCGCATACGTTTTCATTGACTTTTTAAGATTTTTAGAGGCTTGCATTATATTTTCTTGTGGCTAAACGAGTAAAGATTTTGTACTGATCTTTTTTTCCTTTGAAAGGCTATATTTACCGCTACTTATATTTATTTTTGAAAACATTTTTTTACATTTTTCAGATAAA